>CM034150.1:499944834-500566647 GCA_019776745.2 Taxus chinensis
GATTTGGTCTTCGTGCATTCTAACTTGCGCCTTCTATCACATAAGAAGGATGAGTACAAGCAAGGGCCAACAAAGTGTTGGGCTATAGACCCAGAGACTCCAAACTTGGATGCTTCCATTGCCCAACTTTCATTGCTAGACCCGGACCTAGAGAGTACTTTGCATGACCTGCATAGTGGGGCTAGCGGGAGCGGCATTGCTGATGGTTCTAGTTCTACTCCCGATGCTTGTGGTTCTAATGAACCACGTGATGGTGGTGATGCTCTCATTGAAGACATTGGAGAAGAGGCAGAGCCATTTGATTATGATTATAATTAGACTATTAGAATGTTGATGTATCTTCATTTTTGTGTTTACATTGTAACATTTGAACAATGTACTACTTGTAAGTTTGAACAATGAATATCATGACAAAATGCATTGAATTATCAATATGTTTTAACTTGTGTGGCTATTTCACTTATGTTTTGTGGATATTTCGCTTATTTAATAATTTGTTTACTCTATGCATGTGTAAGGCTGGAATTTCGCTTATTTGGTTATTTTTTAAAATATTTTTAATATTTTATAGTATATATTGTAAGGCTGTACCCAAGTGCCATACCCGGGCCCACCAAAAAAAAAATCATACCAGCATACCAAATCCCTGTACCTGAACCCATACCGTACCATGTACCAGCTACCTAGGCCTAAAGCATCAAACAATATTTTAGTGAATATTTAGCACAAATTTTGTGAGCTCCACCAAAATGACTAGGAAAAACAGATCCCAACAATCATATGGGCTTTCCAGACTTTTTAGAAGGTATTGGTAAGAAGATTTAAGAATCACATTTTGTACGCATTGTCCTTCAATGAGTTTCAGTACAGCAGTCAAAGGCATTCATGAGCCCTTATGTTGGGTAAACATTTCAATAGTTGTATGTGATAATTAACGAAGACTTAAGGCATCACTCCAGGAAAAAGTGTATTTGTTTGTCATCAAGATTTAATGTCATAGCCATATGTTACTGATGTTAGCAATTACATTGAAGATTGAGCATCAACCAAAACCTAATTAATCTGACAATGATGCAATCAAACCATATGTAACTTTGTTATAATCAAAATTAAAAGATTAATCTTGTGCATTTACCTGATTCTGATGGAATTAATGTTTGTGCAGTATGAGCCAAGTATAAACGAGCAAATGCAGATGACAAAGGATCTGCTATGCCTCTAATCATCATGGTCAAGCGTTGGCAAACATGAACAGGATTTTCCTCAATAAAGTGCCAGCAACGTAAAATTGCCATTTCAAGGTATCTGCAATACAAACATTCAAAAGCAAACATCTATGTGATTGTATAAAATATATCCAAAAATGGCATTGATTACAAATTGATACAAATAAATCGTATGTGTGATGTAAGCATCCATCTTCAAATGTAGAGCCCATACAAAAAACAAATCATTATATTAGCATTGATCAAAATTGAATTAAATTCATTTTCAACTTCTCGATTAATAAGATTCATAATAATGGTGTAAATATATGTATGCCTTCTTTACAATTTTTCGTGAATCCCTTGCTTTAATAGCTCAAAGGCTGTGATTTTTCATTAATGCTAATTATTCATGGAATGATTTCCAGGTTAATATTGTAGAACATTGTCGGAATATATTTGTGTCCTTTATATACAATCAACATCAACATTCATCTTTAATTTTACATGGAAACAATCTGACTCAAACAAACTCTTCCTAGTTATATAGAAGAGGGAGGAAAGGGCATTTGAACCCAAGAACTTCCATCCCCTGAAAGATTTAACATTTCCCTAATTTATGGGCTTCCTAGCTAACCTATACCATATTTTTTGGTATTAATCACTATATATCTATGCCAACTCCTTGGCATTATTCAATGATCTACACAGCTAAAATTCTGTGCAGCAAAATGGTGATCTTTATAGCTATGCTCAACAATCTCTAGAGAATCATTTCAACTATCACTCTTATTCCTCATAGGGCCTCCCCCTACCCTTCCAAGGTATTTGTTTAATATAATGAGCAAGAAAAGGCGCCATTCTTTGGCGCTTTCCTCTCCTTGAAATCCGTGCATATCTTGATGATATTATTAGCTGCCAGTTTGAGGATATCTTCAGATCTTGTGCCTAGCATACCAGGGAAGTGCCTTCAAGGACAGACTAAGACCTGATAGGCCAATGTAGTGACTTGGAAGGTTGTTAGATATACAAGGTATAATAAAGGCTCTAAGGTCAGCCTGCTCAATTACAAGGTATTTAATTCTAAAAACTCATGTAAGTACTTTCCCAGTTTTTGATAGCATTTGTACTCTTCTTGTTATATTTTATATCTGAATTATATCATTAAGTTATACTGTCGTCGTAATATTTTTCAGAGGTGCTAACTTCCTGGCTAAAGTCTCTTGAACCTGGATTGAGGCCCTATCTAACTTCTTTCAAGGGCTATTTTAAGTTCTTAACCCATTTGAGTTCCAGTTGACCCAGTTGAGGTCTATTCAACAAGGTCAAGGTGCCAGTTGATGTCTGTTTAACCAAGTTGAAATGTTTTTTACTCATATTGATATCCACTTAACCTGGTTCAAGATTTGTAACACTTTAACATAGCCAAGGCCCTTACACGAAGATAAAGTCTTTGTTCATGGAAACCTTCAATAACCGTGCTTAAGTCTGAGCTAAATCCTATATGCAAGTAGTAATCTGTGATATACAGCTGTCTACATGCAGATGTTTTATCAAAACAGAGACCAGATCCCATCACATGTAATGAAGAACAGATACTGTAATAGAAACTCTAATCATCATGACAGAGACCAGATCCCATCACATGTTTGACTCTAATAGTACTCCTGATGAAGTCGGACAAGCCTACAGAAGTGCGAAGACGGCCCGGGACCTCCGCATATAAGTGAATAATTGTTGTAACAAGGGTCTCAGTAATACCAATTTCTCTAAGCCTACGGAAAAGTGCTTCCCATGGTACTGAATCAAAGGCTTTTTGAAAATCCACAAAACAGCAGAAAACTCTGGAGGAGCGATGACGAGCCTCCTCGATAATAGCCCGAAGAGTAAGGATCTGATCAATGGTGTGGCAAGTCGGACAGAAACTCGCCTGCCCCCTAGCTCTGCAATGGTGTTGATCGAGGAACTCGGAAAGCTGCAAATGAAGAACTGTGGCATGGAGCTTGGAGAACGTATGGCCCACCATGATAGTCCTATAATTGTTGGGATCAGAAGTAGGCCCCGACTTGTGGATGGGGTGGATAATGTGGTGGGACCAAGAATCTGGGAAACCTGTACAAACTCCCTGATTGAAGAGGTCTACAAGGTAACTACGGAGCATCTTTTGTCCCTGCTTGAAAAGTTCCGCTTGGAACCCTTCCTCATCCCCTGCTTTGTTGTAACTCATAGCTAGAATGGCATTCCTTGCATTGGTATGGGTGAAAATATGACAATAGGAGGGAGGGGAAACAACCTAGATCCGAGGTTGGCCAGGGATGTCATAAAGAGTGGAGGTGTGAGTAAACATGGAGTTGGGATCTAAGTCCAGGGGTAAAGGTGAACGACGGGGAAGAATGGTGCGCCAGAAATGTTTGGGGGAGTTGATAAGTGACAAACGAAGCTCCCGGCGTCTCTGAGAAATAAAGGTGTGTTTCTTATGACAAAGGATGCGACGGTAGGCTAACTTCAGGGAAGGGAAGGAGGGAAGGGCGTGCAGAAAGGCAAAACGGAGCTTCTGATGAAAGGCTTTGCATTCCTCGTCATACCATTTGTTCATAGGACAGGTACACAAATGTAGGGTGGCGTGGGGAAAGGAGCTCGTGGCTGCCTCGCGAATAGCACAGGAGAGGGTATTAAACATATGGTCCGAGGTAAGAGAGGTAAAATGGGGAATGGGGGGAGAAGCAGATGAAGGTGAAAGGAGAAAGTGTCGGGGTCCCCTTTGTCAAATTTCCAAATAGTACGTGAGAGACCAAGGGAGGGGGTGAAGTCATGGGGGGTACCCTGAAGGGAAAAGGATAGGGTCGCATGATCAGCAAGAGGACTAGGGGAGATACATAAGTGATGAATGTAGGGAATCAAGTCTGGAGTAGCCATGACATAATCAACCACACTGGCCCCACCACAAAAAGGTCTGCAGGTAAAGTACCAGGAGTTAGGAAAATGAGGAATGCCATTCAAAATCAGCAGGTCATGAGATTCCCCCAACTAGAGAAGATGCCAACCTCATGATGTAAGGGGCCCCGTCGTGTCCTCTGAATCTCGCTAGAAGCCAACCAACTCTAGATCCACGTCTGAGGTGCAAAATGCATCGTCAGTCCTGTCGTGCCTCAGAACCTGAAGGTTTCTAGTACGTGCATTGAAGTCCGCCAAAATGATGACCTCTCCAAAACCCAAATATTGGGAGATACCAGCATAAAGGTCGAAGAAGGGGTCTCCGTCTAGGCCGTTATGAATAGCAAATGAGGAGGAAGCAGGAGGAAAATAGCAGACTGCAATGAAGATGTCCCTGAGGAGGGAGGAATTACGTTTGAACCGAATCCATAAAAAAACAAGAAAACTCATCCTCAGCAACAATAGAGATCCTGCTCCAAAGAGTGTCCATGACTAAACAAGCCACCCCATCAGATCCTCTAACACCTCCAAAACTCCAAGTCTCCTGTCTACAAGCAGAGAGCCAATAATAGCCATTGATATCAAGGAGAGGGCAGACCGGGCTCGCATGTGTCTCCATGACAAAGAGGAGGTCAAAGAAATCTAAAGCATCATGCAAGAGACCAAGAGAAGACCAGATTGACCCATTTCCATTCCAACACGCAATGGAAATGCCATTTTTCCGAGCCCACTCCCGTTGGAACCGTCATCTAGAACCGGAACTGGTTCTAGGGGCCCAGCCAGGGGGGAAGGAATCCCGAATCACTGGCCTGAGGTTACGAATCACTGCCCTTTTCCCTGCTTTTCTGCCTGTTATGAAAAATTCCCGATATTTTTGAGTTCAGCAACTTGTTCTCTGATAAGATCTTCATCAAGGAAGACCTTATTGAGTAGAGAAAATAGCTTCCGTTTGGCTCTGAGAGCCTTAAGCCGGTCCTCAACGGATTTGAAGCGGAGAAAAAGAGGAGAATCCAGTCTGAACCAAGCTCTATCTAACTGTACCTTAGGCAGCCCCAAGTTTTCTATGAGAAACTCTAAAGCAGTGACCACAAGATTAGAATATTCCAACAAAGACAGGGTTACCAGAGCATGAGGAAGAAGGAAGACTCGTCTTGGAACCTGAATCGATTTTCCAGACACGCACAAAGAGGTTGCACTCTATGGTGATCATGGAGTGGAGTATCTTATTAAGTGGAAGAACTTGCCAAGGGAAGATGCAACATGGGAGAATGAAGATTTCATGCAAAAGCATCCACAAATGGTTAACATTGAGGAAATTGCTTATTCAAAGAGTGCTATGTTACGTCCTTACCCTAGTGAGTATCTACTAGGTAACCAGGAAATGCCCCTGCCCCCCAAACCCTATTAGAAACATTTCCGAAACAAAAATTGAAATGAAATGTATCAAAAACATCTTGGACGTTTCTGGTACATTTCTGTTAGGATTTCAATTTTAAAAGCTAAAAAAAAAAATTTAAAGTAATTGTTAACAACTATTGCTCCTAAACCTAATCTACCCACCCAAACTTCCTAAAGACACATCCTAAAAGCTATATAATGACATATTTGATCCATTCTAAATCACACTCTCTTTTTTCACTTGCTAAATTTAGTTTTCATTAAACTAACATTTAGCATTGTGAAGAGCAAAGAGACATCAAGGAGCAACTTGAAGGAAGAGTTTAGGTGTTACTAAGAGCTAAGAGCATCAAGGAGTTTAAAAGCAAATTTGGAAGGAGGGATCGATTTCAAAGAGGAAAAATCAGGCTTTTTCAGTCTTTTTTTTTAAATGTTAATGTGATCAATGATTATGAATGATGTGTGCATAATTCATGATCATTGATCATGATATCAATATGTAGTTTTAATTTAAAAAATTTTAAACTCTATGTAAAGAAAAAATAAAATGTACCATTTCCTTTGTATTTTTTAAATAAAAACCATATGTTGTTTTTTAATGAAAAATATTATCTGAACTCTATGTATGCTCTCACCTCGCACCTAGATTGTGAACTTGGTGATCAAAAAATAGAATAGGATGCGTAGGGTTTAAATTTTTTTGCTGTTCTAAAGAATTTTTTTGTTTTTTATTAAATTAAAAAATCCGAACTTTGTGTATGCTTTGACCTCACACCTATACAATGAACTTGGTGATCAAAAGCAGAATTGAATGTGTAGGGTTTAATTATTTAATTCTTTTTACTATTTTTAAAAGTTTTTTTTTAATTAAAAATTTTGAACTCTATGTATGCTCTCACCTCGCACCTATACAGTGAACTTGGTGATCAAAAGCAAAATAGGATGTGTAGGGTTTAATTCTTTTTGCTATTTTTTTTTAAGTTTCTTTTGTTTTTTTTAATTAAAAAATGCAAACATTGTGTATGCTCTCACCTCGCACCTATACAGTGAACTTGGTAATCAAAAGCAAAAAAGGATATGTAGGGTGCAGTTTTATTTATTGTCTTCTAAGTTTTTGTTTTTATTTTTCATTATAGGTTTGAACTTTCAATCTTTGAGATATAAAAACACAAATGGCATCCAATTCAGCTTCAAGGGGAGGGCATGGGGAAGCAAGCCAAAGTGAGGGCGTGGATCCCACAAAACAAGATCCTAAAGCTCCTTTGGAGAGATGTGCAAGTGTTGGAATACCTGGTTGGCGGCGGCTCTCGATCTTGGATATGCAATCATTTCAATATGCATTTCAAGTCCTCGTATACCCAACTCAAAGCTCATTTAGTGGGGTTAACGGGAACAGGGATTAAAAAATGTTCCAAGATTTAAAAGACACAAATTTTGGCATACATGAAAGAGCAAGGGGAGGCTGACTTGCAAGGTGCAAGAGCTAGATCTAAAACCATTCCTTTGCAAATGAGGGGTTCAAGAAAACCACCCACCCCATCAAACCATCCTTTCATTCAAACTCCAACCCAACAGCTTGAAGTTGAAACTCCCATAGAGGAAGAAAGCTTCTCACGAAAGAGAACAAAAGGTCCATTAGATCAAGCATTTGCGAATGAGAAAAGGGAAATTGTTGATGATTTGGTTGCTCAATGCATTTATGCATGTGGGCTACCCTTCAATGTGTTGCGGTCACCATATTGGCAACAAATGGAGAGAGGTATTAATGAGGCACCACAAGGGTACAAAAGCCCTAGTTATGAGAAGGTTAGAATATCATTGTTGGCGAAAGAAGTGGACCATATACATATTTCTTTGCAGCCAATTAGGCATTCATGGAAAGACTCAGTGTATTTATTATTTCAAATGGATGGAAAGATGCTCGAAATAAACTCCTAATCAACATTTTTGCCGTGTGCCCTAAAGGGGCATTGTTCTTAAATGTTGTTGATTGTGAGGGCGAAGTGAAAGATGCGCAATTTATTGTTAATATTTTGATTGAGGATATTGAGTCGGTGGGCCCTCAAAACGTTGTCCAAGTCATCACGGACAATGCAAAAAATTGTAGAGTAGGTGGGTTGATTCTAGAGAGGAGATATGAGCACATATTTTGGACACCTTGTGCAGTACACTCCTTAAATTTGATGTTGTAGAAGATTGGCAGAATCCCATGGATAGAGGAAACTTATACGGAGGTAAATGAGATTCAGATGTTTGTCACAAATCATCATATGTCCCAGGCTATCTTTAGAAGGTTCTCAAAGTTGGAGTTGCTGAAGGTGAAGAAACAATTTACTAGTTTCTAATTTTAATTTTCTAACTTTCTATGAAATTATCAGTTGATTTTCTTTTAAATTTAATTTTATACTTTATTAACTTGTTTTAATTTATTTTAATAGGTTGAAACAAAATTTGCCTCTCACACGCTCATCTTAAGACGACTTGCGAAAGTAAAACAAACCTTAAGCAGTATGGTGATTGAGCCATCAAGATAAAATCATTGATACTTGATGATGACTGGTGTGCAAAGGTTGAATACTTCCTCAGTTTTACTAAGTCTATTTTATCCATGATTAGATATGCAAACAAAGATCACGCTTGCATAGGGGATATCTATGATGGCATTGACTTTATGCTTGAAAAAATTAGAGACATCATTCAAAAGAAAGAGCAAGATCCTGAAGAAATCTTCTACAATCAAGTTAAAAGTGTGATCATGAGAAAGTGGAATAAAATGACCACCCCATTACATCTCCTTACCTATGCCCTGAATCCCAAATATTATAGCAGTGAAATATTTGGGCTACCTGATAGGCAGAAGTTGCAAATGGAACTAAGGCAACATTCTGAAAGATTTTTCCTTATTCATCTATAGCTAGTGCGGTCCACTATGAAATAGGGATCTTTGTCTCTGCATCTAATGGTAGCGTGGGTGAAATGGAGACATTATGTGACAAGTACAATATGACCTCAGTCATGTGGTGCTATGTACATGGCCATGATGCTAAATACCTACAACCTATTGCCATTAAAATCCTCTCACAGGTATAAAATATTAAAATGAAATCAGAATTTTGTTTATTTATTAAAAATTTATGTTCTTAATAAATTAATATTATTACTAATTGAAAATTTCTAACTTTTTTGTAACAGGTGGCTAGTAATTCTTCAGCAGAGCAAAATTGGAGTATATATACCTTCATCCACTCAACCAAACAAAACATGTTAGCATCCAAGAAGGCTGAGGATTTAGCGTAAGTACATTTCAATTTGCGCATCCTATCACACAAGACTAAAGGCTATATTAGAGGTCACAACAAACTTTGGGATAACGATCTTGAGGCTAGTGACTTTGATGCTTCAGCTACTACTCTTGGCCAACTTTCACTGCTTGGTATAGATGATGAAGATCCGGGAAGTTCTACACAAGAGATGGATAGTGGAGCTAGTGGGAGTGGAGCTGTCAGTAGTATTCATAGAGATGATTATGAGGAAAATCTAGATGAAATATTCTACAATCTAGATTATAATCATGTATATATGAAACATTGAAATTGTAACCATGTTGAATGATGAATCTTTAGAACTTCAATGAATACAAAATATTTCGAGTGCTTTATCAGTTATCTCTTATGGTCCATGGACTAAAATTTTAAAAATGAGTAATATGCATATATGTAAATTTAAAATTTAAAATTTTTTATGATATATTGTACGGACACTTCCGAAACGTTTCGTACCCATGGTTTTTTTGAAAATTGTTGTTTCCGCATATCGTACCTGTACTTGTTTCCTGGAAACATAGCGTATCTAGCGTTATGTGTGACCAACTTAAGGCACTCATAACCTTTGACTTCGCCTAATGATTATTTGGGGTTATGTGTGGCTGATTTATCGATAGGAGTAATCAAAATCATTGAATTATGGAGCCTCCATAGCCTAATTAGGGTTTGTATAGGAAGTAATGTTTAATATTGGAGGATTAGATTAAAAATTGTGTTCTTATTGTAAGGTTTGTGGAGGCTGCCCCCTCAAAGTGCTCGGTCATATATTCCAGTATTTTGCTTTTCATTTCAATTATAATGTGTGGATCTGCTATATTCTTCTCTTATTTGTGAGTGATGGTTGTTAATTTGTTCATGTGATCTATAGAATTGTGAACTATTGTTGTGAATCTTCCTTTGTGATATGGTAAATTAATTACGTAATCATTATGTTTAATTAAGTTGATAAATGCTTCCTAGGTTTCCTAGTTTTTTTTACCTATATGTGGAATCAGTTCTGCATATGACATGCACTAGATGGCTTCAAACTAATTACTGCAACAACACCAAATGTTCATGTCAAACCTCAGTAACCAGGTTCAAGTCTGAGTTAAATCCTATATGCAAGAAGTAAGATATGATAACCAGCTATCTACATGCAAATGCTTTGGCTAGAGAAGGTTCTAGATCCAACAAATGTAGTGAAGCGCAAAGACTGATGGAAACTCTACAAATAATTTCAACTCATCACAGAGTATAAATATATCCTGTATGAAGCTAGGGCTTTTGGATGCAGAAACCCCATGCAAAGTGTCATCTATCTTTAAAACACATCTTCATAAGTATAGCATAATTAAAGTCTTTAGGCAACCACACATATGCCCGTAATTAACTAAACTAGATCCTATGATCTCCGTAACACGTATTAAGGTTTATTTAACTAGGCTTAACATTGTATTACACATGCAAAGAGTATATGGCATCATTAGTGAGGTGAACAAGCAGGCCAATAAAGCATTGGATAGTAGTGGTTATTTGACACAAACATGTGCTTATGTCATATAGGCATCCAAATGTTTGAACTGTGTAGAGGCATTAGCTGCTCACTTGAAATACAGTTGCATAGTGTATTTGTCAGACCCAGTCACCACCCTTTGGTCACGTTTCAGGCATTGAGATTTTATCCGTAGGACCTCAAAGAAATATGATTGAAAATGCAGAATTTTGAAACTGTGAAACAAACTAATCCACGATAGAAAGGGAAAAAGGAGGTCCATTCTAAACTGATGGAAAATTGTCAAATAAATAGAAAGTAGTGTATACAATACACAAGGTCCAACTCTGTACTGCTGGAAAACTAGAAATCAAGATAAGATTTATCATCTAGACAAGGCCTTGTTAAAAGAAATTAGCATAACATATTTTCTACAGTAAAGATTAAACTTTAAAGGATAACTCAATGTATATATTTTATTGATCAATTGATTTAAATTTATACATATGGTTTGTAGCCTTTCAGTTGCATGTTAGATAGAAAAGTTTCTTTAGATTCTTGAAGTCATGAAATGTCATAATTTATACATATGGTTTGTGACCTCTCAGTTGCATGTTAGATAGAAAAGTTTCTTTAGATTTGAAATAGAATTTTGAAGTCATGAAATGTCATTATTTCATAACATACTGAAATATATCAAATAAGAATGAATCTGTCTTTTACATGCGTGGAAGAAGTTCTCGAATAGAAGAAATCTTGTAAAACCAGTTGTTACAAGTGTCTTTGGCCTCACGCGGAACATCTTTGCATGTGAAGTTTTCTGCATCAATTTAGTAGGAAATTACATCCATTAGCAAATACATAAAGATGAAAAGAACTCAATTTATTGAATAAATGTTCAAACATATCCTACGTATCTATACAAATCAAAGGAAAAGAGTCAGACCCTATTGGAATCATGTTTTAATCAAGAAATATCACCAAGCTTACTAAACAAATAATACACAATATAAGCACAACTGCAACAGCAAGAAAGTAGCATGAAGGAATTAGTTGCAACTGTACATGCTGTACACTCTATTGTATTAGATGTTTATAGAGTACACTGATATACAAAGAAGCTTCTAGACAAGAGGAAGCTTCTAATAGAAGAAAGAGAAAAGGAAGCTTCCTGAGGAAGGGAAGCTTCTAAGAGAAGACACGTGTGATAAGCTTCTATAACAAGGAAGTTTCTAGTGGAACAACTATACATAGAGATATGTGCAAATAACAGGAATATACAATCAAAATACAATATATACCAATTGACTGTATCGTCATTTCCTCCCTGCTGAGAGGAAATTGTCCCCAATTTTTCTGTAGATGTGGACAGTTCTTCTCAAATGATGATTAGGATATCCACGTAGCTTAAGTTGGCAAGGATGCTTTGCAGCTAACTATGTAAATGGTAGTGGAGTGGTGCCGAGTGGTACATGTGCAGACATGAGAAGAGTATCAAAAGATACTGAATATCTAGAATGGTATCCTTAGGATGGGATATAACAACCTCTTCTTCCAAATGTGGTTGCTCCTAAAGCTTAATTAGCTCACATTATGTAATGTCCCTTTCCAGGCTCTAACTGAAAACAACGGAAATTGCACAAACCCAAATAGATAGTAAACTGAATTTTATAACAGCCAACTGAAAATTATGACAGCAATGAACAGCAGTCTGATTTTTATAACAGCAGCAAGGAGAATGCAATAAGTCTTCAAAAATGCATCGTTCACACCATCCAAACATGTAGGGACACTTAAAAATATACTAGAACCAATATTAACCAAGAAATCAGCCTTCAAGTTCAAATCCCAGCTGGAAATTAAATGAAATGACAGCAGAGAACATCCTTACAAAAGTGGATGGAAATGAATGATTCCAAGCCCAAAAATGAAGTCCAAATATAGATTCCGCCTGCTAAAAATATAAGGTATACAATGATGGCTGAGTTGGATATCACTGTGCCCTAGAAACCCCCCAACTCCTCCACAAGGTGGGTTGCTTCCCTAGGAAAGACACTGAAAATCACTGTAGAATCAAAGCCTAGTTGAAAATCTGCAAAATCAATCTTCTTGAAGCTCTTTGGAAACCCCAGAATGGAGAATCCTCAATGAATTGAAGAGTTTTCATTCTTCAATCAAACAAGGAAGGTTTTTGTCCTCCTTGTTGGCCACACCAAAGGATTTTTGCTCTTAAGTGGAAGTAGTTGAGCAATCAGCCCAAAAACCATGCAATGTTAATTTTTGACAAGATGATGATACACAAATAAGCCAAGCGACCCCTCTTTATACCTTGTTGTGGCGCTATTGGCTGAAAAATCTGTAGTTGTGCATGAAGTCAACAGCTCAGGGGACAATAGTCCCTCCTCTTTGATGGGGAGGTTCCCTTATTCATAGCCAAAATTGATCCTAAAATATTTACAAAATATAGACTCTATGAAATCTCTGTTGAGGATGCCAGTTCTATTGTGTAATCAAATAAAGTTGAATACAAAGAAAAAGAAGTTAAGACAGAAACAAGCTTAATGTAGAAAAGGAGGAAAAACAACAATTTCAAATAAGGAGGAAAAAGATATTATTTTCATCTTGCATGTCAATAAAGTTTTAGAACACACATTCACATATACTAGAGATTCTTTGTTCTAAACAAGATATATATTGACTCAAAGTTCAACAACTCTAGGTAAACAAAGATGAACTCAAAGTTTCATAATCCAGAACATATAAATCGTGCAGAAAATGAGCAGAGAGATTGAAGGGAAATAGATGAAATAGAGGGGAAAATAAGTTCTCTTTTGTATTCAAAAATTTGTATCCCTTACATCAAGTAACCAGCATCCAACCCCTTTACAAATGAAAGAGAAGCCCTTTATAGGCAAGAAGGGGGAAATAACTACCTGAACTAACTAATTGTTAATTGAGTGACTAATCACTTAATTAGTTAAGTCACTTTTTGAAATAACTTTTACATTTAATATTTCTTTTCAATAGTAAAAGCCAGTAATAAAACATAACAATTAGCTTTATCTAGTACTAGAAGAAGGAAGAGAGGAAATAGAAGACGTTGGGACTTTGAGTTTCAACACGTGCATCCGGAACTTTGTACTGCAACTGATATTTTTTATTCCTTCGGCACAATTGTGTTGGCAAGGTTGATCATCCAACTTCCCAGAGAATTCTCCATTTCAGACTTGTTCAGCTCAGATAGTTTTTCCATCTTTTCCTTATTTAGATTTTCAGTTTTGTACAAGTCCTCCTTGATCAACTTCTCGAAGAGCTCCTTGATCTGATCTGCTGAATTCCATTGAGAAGAGTTGTCTTAGAAGAGATCACAACAAAGAGCTCTAAAATCAGCGAAGATTTCAGATTTCAAGGATTCTCCTTTATGAATGATATTTTGTAGTTCAATGGAGGCCTCCTCAAGAACTTTCATTCTCCACTCAAGACTAAATGACCATGTGTGAGACAAATTGTTCTTGGCATCATCAAATATTTTCTACGAAAGGAGAATTTTCTCGTTTGTGAGAGCCATGATGCAAAGATCTTAGCTTACATCAATCCAAAATCTTGTCTCTTACTCAATATTCTCGACCCCTGGGCTTATATGCTTTTGTGCAACAATAATGTTATCATAAGTTTTGCATGCTTCATCAATGAATTCAAAACCAGCGATGAGAATCTTCCCAAACCATGCTTCAGCAACTTTCCCTTGAATGGTATGCTTGTGCACTTCAACTATTGCCTTCATATCAATATCAGTTACAGCAGTAGCGGCTTGGAGGGAAGCCAAGGGAGTAGGATCCAAAGGAATATTATCAGAAGAGAGGAAAGCTTTGATGAAGGTGGAAAGGATCTGCACTTGTTCCTCCAGCTACTCTTGGGTTTGTTTCCTCTTTTCCACTCTTTCAATCACTTTGGAGACTGTCTCTTTCAAGTTGTGCAGATTCCCTTTAGGAGTTGACTCTACTAAAGATATCCTTGTTAGCTCAAATTCAGATGCAGAAATCTCCTGTTCACTTGTTTCGAATGTGGGTTTTGCAATTTCAATGAATTGTTGGCCTGAAGTGTCAGTGACCAAACGAGAAATTGTTTTAGCTTTCTTAGGGGCGGAGAAGGGCCAAGAAGTGCACCTACAACATCATAATTAGGAACTTTTGATTGATTTTTCCTTTTGTTACTGTCAATCATGGGTTGGATCCAAGAGAAAGAATCACCTGAGGATGTTCCTGAAGAAGCCATTCCAAGTGCAAGGGGAGGTAAAAAGATTGTGATGTGGAGATTGTTATAATAGTCGTAGGAGGAGGGGAGGGTCTTCTTATATTCAACTTAGGCCTGGAAGCACTTGTCTTCCCTAAATCTTGAGCTAAAACTTCAACAACATCTTCCTCTTTTTCCTCATCCTCTTCACTTTCCTCTTCTTGTTCTTCTTCATCTCCTTTCTTTTCACTCTCTTCTTTCTCACTTTTCTCTTTTTCACTCTCCTCTTTCTCTTCTTCTCCTTGTTCAATTTCTTCAAACTTTTCTCAAATTACAGGTACTAATGACCAATTACAGGCAGAAATTTCAGATCTGAAGCACAAACAGGAAGAGTTCCAAACCCAACATGAAAACCTCAGGAAACAATCTGATTCATGGGCACATATTGTGAAAGGTAAGGGCCAAAACACCTCTCTTATTGCAGTTGTGGAAGAAGTTGTATGAGCCAAACTTGTAGAAGAAAGAAACAGACGGACAAGAGAGCTCAATCTCAGAGTTAGAGGTCTGCCCACACCTCGTCCTTCTTCTGATCCTCTAGCCATTGCTTCTGACTTCATCACAAACATGTTGGGGCTGTCGGAGGCACACATTGACAGAGCTTGGCCTAGTCTGGACTCTACCCTATTCCTTCGCTTCAAATCAACTGAAGACAAACTTCGGGCTCTCAGGGCTAAACGGAGACTTTTCTCACTTCCGGATAAGATTTTCCTTGATGAAGATCTCACTAGAACACAAGTGGCAGAACTCAAACAGTCCCAAGAGATGGTCATGGCAGCCAGGAAGGCAAGAAAATGGGCAGTGATTCGAAACCTCAGACCGGTGATTAGAGACACTTTTCCTCCTGGTTGGGCTCCCGGGTCCAAATGACGGTCCCGCCGGGTGAGGCAGAGTAACAGGGGCATTGCCATTTCATGTTGGAATGGTAATGGGTCATACTGGTCTTCACCAGGTCTCCTACAGGATGCATTGGGTCACTCTGATCTCCTTTTTGTTACGGAAACCCATGAGAGCCCTGTTCGTCCTCTCCTGGACCTTAGGGGTACTATTGGCTCTCTAATTGCAAGCAAGAAACTAGGAGTTCCGGTGGAGTTAGGGGTTCTGGCGGTGTTGCTTGTTTGGTTAGGGACACTCTTCAAGGCAGGATCTTTGTGGCAACCGAAGACGAGTTTGCACGTTTTCTATGGATCAAGGTTAAGCGGACCCCACACCTTACTCGAGACATTTATATTGCAGTTTGTTACTTCCCCCTACCTCTTCTCCTTTCGCCATTGAGAATGGCCTGGTTGGGGACCCCTACTTTGACCTCTCTGCTGGCATTTCTCAGTTCTCAGCAGTTGGTGAGGTCATTCTTTTGGGTGATTTCAATGCTCGAACCAAAAACATCCAAGTTTCATGTCATGATAGGACTGTTGATGCTCTTTGTACTTCGGAGGTGGGCCTGGTTTCTCTTGGTCTTCAGAGGGAGTCAGATGATGTGGCAGGGCCCTTGATGACATACGGCCGACACCTTTTACAATTGGGGGAAGCTCATGACCTATTGATCCTTAATGGAATATCATGTTTCCCAGATTCCAAATTCTTCACCTGCAGACCTCACGATGGTGGGGCCAGTGTTGTTGATTACGTCATGACTACCCCCGACCTTCTTCCCTTTATTCAGCACCTCTCCATCTCCCCCATTCCCCTCGCCGATCATGTTGCCCTTTCATTCTCCTTCGAAACTACTCCCCCCCAGACCCCTAGCCCTTCTCATTGCCCTCCACACACCACTCTGAGACTTGCTAAGGGTGACCCCATAACCTTCTCATTTCATCTTCGCCAGCTTCTTCCCCTTGCCCCAATTCACTGTGTACCCCACTGACAGAATGTACAACCTTTTTGCCACTGCTATCCATGAGGTTGCCTTACTTTCTTACCCCCATTCCACTTCCAAGCCCCGTAGTACACAAACATGCCCCATGAACCAACGGTATGATGACGACTGCAAAAACCTCCATCGTCAGCTCCGCATGGCCTTAACCCATGACCTCCCATCCTTCCCCCCCCTTAAAATTGCCTATTGTAATCTTCTCCGCCACAAGAAACGCACCTTTATTGCCCGCAAAAGAAGGGATCTCCGCACCTCACTTTCGCATTCCCCCAAATGCTTTTGGCACACCATCATTCCCCAACGCTCTCCCTTACCCCTAGACCTTGACCCCCATACTATGTTCACTCATACATCCACCCTTTATGACATCCCCGGTCATCCCAAGACCCAAGTTATATCCCCACCCCCCACCTGCCACATTTTCACCCATTCAAATGTCAAGAAGGCCATATTGGTGATGAATTACAGCAAAGCAGCAGATGAGGAAGGCTTCCAGGCAGAATTTTTCAAGCATGGGATCAACACCATCATCAATTATTTGGTAGAACTCTTCAACCAGGTGGTGTGTACTGGCTTCCCGCAATCTTGGTCCCACCACATTATCCACCCTATTCACAAATCTAGTCCTACTTTTGATCCTAATAATTATAGGACAATTATGGTGGGTCACACCTCTAAGTTGTACGCCACTGTTCTTCATTTACAGCTTTCGACATTTTTTTAGCAGTACCAATGCAGAGCCAGAGGGCAGGCTGGCTTCAGGACAGGATACCAGACTACTGATCACATTCTTACCCTCCGTGCTATCATCGAGGAAGCACATCACCGTTCGTGCAGGGTCTTCTGCTGCTTTGTGGACTTTCGGAAAGCCTTTGATTCTATTCCGCGGGAAGCCCTTTTCTGCAGACTCAGAGACATTGGTATTTCCGAAACCCTTCTTGTTGCCATTACCCGGCTGTATGAGGAGGTTTTGGGTCGCCTTCGCACTGCTGCTGGGCTTTCCGATTTCATTAGGAGCACCATCAGGGTCAAACAAGGCTGCCCTCTCTCTCCTACTTTGTTTGGAATCTAAATTGATGAGCTGGAGGATTTTCTTAGAGACCACATACAGGACAGGGACGACTGTCTTCTCCACCATGTTCGGATCTACATTCTTCTCTTCGCAGATGATGTGGTCCTTTTGGCTTCTTCGACGGAGGGGTTACAGAGACAGCTTGATGCTTTAGCCCTCTTCTACGATCATAGGCAGCTTACAGTCAACATGGGTAAAACCAAGGTTATGGTCTTCAATGTGTTGAAGACTTCTGATTTCCATTTCTTCAACAAGGCAGAGGAGTTAGAGATCACCAACTCCTACACCTATCTGGGGGTTCTCTTCTCTGGACCTCAGTTCAGTTTACATCCGGCTATTCAACCCTGCATCAACAAGGGGTATGGTTCCCTCGCGATCTTGGAGAGACAGTGCTTCCGCCATCACTTTCAAGGCACATTTTCCAAGATGTCTCTCTCAGACTCTCTTGTGAGACCTACTGTTCTGTATAGCTCTGAGGTTTGGGGCCCCTCCCTGCTCAAGTTGGATTGGGCCTCTATTGAGCGGGTTCAGATCCTTTTGCTCATACGGATCATCATATGTAAAGAGACTATTTCCCATCATATCATCCTCGCCGAGTTTGGGGTTCGCCCTTTCAAATTAGAGGTCATCTTTGGTCTCATCTCACTCTTGCACCACATCCAGGGACTTTCGGACTCCTCCACTGGTAGGGATAGATACGTCTACCTTGCTTACTGTTCTTATGAGGCCATTACTCTCTCCGACTGTAGTGATCGTGTTCGGTGCTGGTATGCCGAGACCTCTCGTCTTCTTGGATCTCTTAGGATCAACATGGACCATCTACCCCTTTTAGGTACTCCATGGATGCTCCTACTCACCTCCTTCCGAGCACGCAGAATTTGCACAGAATTATCAGGGACAACATATACAGACTATTCACCCAGGTTACATGGACCAACTCCCGAGAGGAACTACGCCCAAAAATGGCCTTCTACGCCAACCACTTCCTGGAAGTCAGCAATGGACTCATCATTCGGCCCACCTATATCTCCCGTCATTGGATGCATGCTCTTCGCATATCTTTGGGCCAGTTCAGAGTCGGATCCCACAGGCTTCGGGTCGAGAATGATCACCATTTAGTTCGCTCTGAGAGGATCTGCCAGCTTTGCTCCCTCTAGGAGGTTGAGACAAAGGAACATTTCATCTTCCGATGCTCCATCTAATATGAGATCAGAGGGATGTTTCATTGTCTCTTCCGTGAACATCCTATCCTACGTTCACGACCTTCTTTAGGTATTATGATCAGAGGTGTCTCGCTCTCTATTTACAGGAAGCCATTAAGCTCCATGACAGGGCCCTCCATCCTCCTTCCAAGGAAGCTACTACTCGACAGATCACATCTTTCTTTGATTTGCTGTCAGGTGTGAGGGGCACTAAGCGGGGGCATGACCCTAGTGGGGACCTCCTGGCTAGATCTGTCAGGATTAGAGGGGCTTCTTCTGACCAGAGATTTCCACATTCGGGGCACGGCCAAGAGCTCCCTCTTTTAGACGACAAACCACCAGGTCCAACCAGAGAACTCGACATTCCACGAAACATGGGTGTTTCCAACAATTTCCAATACCTGACACCAAACAGCAGCACATCACCAATTTCTTTTCAGCTAACCTTGGGCGACAGTCGTGAGGGTTGGTGTCGAGGCCTTTCCCTCCACCTTCCTCTCATCCCTTGTGCTCTCTTCTTCTTCTTCTTCTTCTTTTGTTGTTTTCCCAATGCACTTGAAATTTTTGAAGTTGGTTGACCACTGACAGACATCTGCCAAGAAAATGGTTGGGATTAAAATGACGGTGACAGGGCAGAGCTTGTATTCAACATGCAATGGTGTGAAAATGAGCACAAAACTCTATTTATACATGTCATATAAAATACCCCAAACAGTTCTTCGCGTGCTGGTCATTCTTCGGGCTAACTGGTGTAGCCCTTGTCCCTTCGTAGCGCGTTCGTCATCTTTGTCTCTGCGTTCTCTTCCTCCCTTCGTTTTCAGTTTTCTTCTACCTCCTTCTCTCCTTCTGACTTCCCTCTTCTCCTTTCTTCTTCTTGTTGTAGGGTTAAGGTCCCTCTCCCCACCGGTTCATAGCTCCGGTAAAAAGCGTTTACCAATCAAAACAAAAAAAAATACCCCAAACAGCCTTTAAATCGGCGAATCGGTGTTTGAAAGGTCCGAAGGAATTGTTCAAAGAGGGTCAAGAAAGTTCAATTTTGCCAATAAATGGTTTAAGAGTGGGAAACGCGGGTAATCAGGGAACTCATGGAACTGTGGAAAAGTTCAAGCCAACATAGTCGATCATTGATATTTTAAACAAGAGTCAAGTGAGGCGGACAATCAGCGAACTAGTGGAACGTAAGAACTGTTCCACTAGTGCCACAGAACTCCAATTTCGCAGATAAGTTTGTTTTTTCCTTGAAAGTTCGGGTTAGGCGAATAGTTGGGGTACAGAAGGAACATGAGAACTAATCAAGTAGTGCCAGAAAACCTCAATTTCACCGACTAAACGTTTTTCCCAAAGATCAGTTAAGTTGGTCAATCGGAGAACACACTGAAACATGGAGTTGTTCCGTCAATTCCCAAATTAACCGATCTACCCGATTTAAAGAAGTCGGATAAGGCAGCAAAGCAGGGAACAAGTAGAACAAGGGAACAATTCCACTTGTTCCTCCAACATCCGACTTTACTGATTTGAGGCCAAATTGAATCAAAATGGCTAACTCTTTTTTCAACAAAGGGGGAAAGGTGACCACAACATGAGGAATTTGTCCATGACTCCAAAAGTTTCAAAATTTTACTGATTCATGACAACAGGCGCCAAAACCAATTAGAATGCTTCCAAACTAGGACTAACCTCATAAGGATGTTTTTCTTCTATTTTTCCTTTGGCTTTTCATCTTCTTACCCAGTCGACCTGACTTTATATGAAAAACTACTAAAGAAGAATGCAATGCTCACGAAAATAGCTAAATGTAATATCCCCTTTTGGGATATTATTCAAATTTGCAATTTAATTTATTAAATTGCCTCTAGAAAGATTAAACCCTCCTAGTTCAACCTCAAATAACCCAATGTCGGCACTAATACAACCCAAATGGGGTTGGAGTAGGCCAAGGTAGTCGGTTTAGATGGGAGAACTAATTAGGAAAATCAATATTATCCAAAACTGAAATTAATTGCAGCAGTGAATTAGTTAAAAATGCACCATAACAGCTGAAACTTAGAAAATTCATAATTTGCTCAATATTCCATATTTTGCCCTCAAATAAAATGCAGAATTTTCTATAAATCAAGGGCTTTCCAACGAGCTACCAATATGAATATTTGAATCACTGTAACCCTTCCAAAACAAACCTCAAAATCAGAAATCCAGTCGCTAGGGTTAGAATAAAATCAATAAAAATATTTCAGCCCTTCTCCAAACTTCCATACACTCCAAATCAACTCCCTTTGCTCAGAAATAATTAATACTCAAATCAAATTTTTATTATGATCATACATAGCTGAAAACACTTGACATTCAAACCCCCATCTGCTGCAATTTTTAAAAATTAGTATCTTCCTTAAAACCACTCCAATTTGGGCAAATGAGATATGCACGGACTCAGAAAAATACAAGGAAT
The DNA here is from genome assembly GCA_019776745.2 of Taxus chinensis. Classification (NCBI taxonomy): domain Eukaryota; kingdom Viridiplantae; phylum Streptophyta; class Pinopsida; order Cupressales; family Taxaceae; genus Taxus; species Taxus chinensis. The sequence continues at coordinate 499,966,052 of CM034150.1, forward strand.
AAAATGAACCCAACCAAATTAGAACAACAATTGCTAAACTCCCAAAACAGCCAAAATAGCAAGTCGCCTAGGGTAAAATAAATTGTTGTTTGCACATAAATTAATTCCAGCACTTGTATTACTCTCAAAACCCTCAAATCTGGTCACACATAATCACAAAATTATGTTAAATCAGATCTGCAACATAAATATATTTTTGAGGCCTCAAAACATGCTTAAACAAATCCCAATCCAAGTCGTTATAGCTCTATTAATTGCAGCAATAACAGCAGATCATATAATATTATTAGATCCTTCAACAATGATCAATAACATGCTTATTTCACTCTAAATAAATGCACCAATCCTTTGAGCCAAATCACCAATATTTAGAATGGATAAACCTTGCAAGAACACACTCAACACAAGAGAGCACAATGGAGAGAACAATGGAATCTTCACTATCTTCAACAATGGCTTCCAATGAAGCTTGCAATGAAAGAGAGAGAGCTAGGGCATAAATCCCATTACTCCAAGCATGGAGTGAAATCAATAGATTCATCAACATAACCCTTCCCTCAATGGAAAAACATATATTTATAGTTTTCTCCCAAGGTGGAGCGATTCCCTTTTGGAGGGAAAACCACAATTTGAAATTATAAGGCATGTCTTATAATTTCCCCTTTTTATTTTATTTTCCCCCTCTATGTGTGGCATCCCCTTTCTAAGGATCTTTTTGTCATTAAAAGCCACTTTATTATTATTTAATTAATTCCCTTTTTATTTTGTATTTTTGGGAATTAAATTAAACAATAAATTACATTAATTGTTGAATAAATATTATTTTGTGAGCAATTCTACAAGGTGGTGGAAAAACCCACTTAGCATCCATAATTAAATGAGAACTAATAATTAAATGAATATTGTTTTATGATGACAAATGATTAAAATCACTCTCCAGGCAATATCATTCAATTACTAACATAATTTTCCCCTTGCAACATCCCAAAAGCCCACAGGGAAAGATAGGCTAAGGGTCTTCAAAAAGGGAGCATTACACTAAAAAACATGACAATTACTTCCCTTTCTCACTTCTTTCTTGCCCACGGGAAGTGGAATGGGCTCAAAGTCTCCAAATCGAACTAGCTTAGAAAAGGAGACATTACACATTCACTACATCATGTATGTGAACATCAGAAAAGTGTCTAGAATGGTATCCTAAGGATGACATTTAACAACCTCTTCTTCTAAACATGGTGGCTCCTAAAGCTTAAATTGGCTCCAATTCACAATATCATGTATGCCAAGCTAAGAAGGAAGATTCAACATGAAAGCATTTTCAACAATCTGCTGCAAAATAATATGAGGCCCATACCAAATAGTTTTGAGCTTGTGTTGCTTCTCGGATCTAAATTGTTCAAGAACTTGTCACCAAACTTAGGAAAATGTGAAGAAAGTCTATGCCTTAAGCTCTTTGTATTTGGCTTGAGTCTTCAATAAAGTACCATGAACCTATGCATGGATTTTACCCAAAGGCTAAACAAGAGAAGATGACTCCACCTCCAATCACACCAAATGGGCCCATTTATACCAATATTCTTATTAAACTGCTTGTCCAATGGAATGAGCCTCTGGATCTCCAATATAGCGAGCCAATCCACAAAAGTAAGGGCAAACTTATGGGCCAAGGAATGCCAATCCTTCCAAGAACGGAAGTTGACATCCCACATGTCCCCCTATAAGAAAATCTTCTTCTTACTAGGCCTTTGAGCCAGAAAGCAAGGGAAATCAGTAATGCATGTGTTTTGAAGCTTCTAGTTCCAAATAGGCCTTCTGGCCAAATCCCACCCTGAATGACTGCACAACATCCACCATATGATCGATCTAGCAATTTTTCTACAAGTTGTCCTAATACTCTTGAGGATAAAAGAAACTAAAATCTGAAGATTTTAGGGATTAGAAATAACATCACACAACCCAAAAGGACCTCTAACCTTTCCTGTGAACACCACAATATTGCAAAATCCGTGCGACCTTACTCATGCCGCACAAGTTGTCTATATCCACACAACACTGCGGAATGCCGCACACGCTTGGCCAATGCTGGGGAAACCTGCACAAAGCAGCAAACTATTGCAAAAGCCGCCAGTGCTTATCCAAGCCACTAATGCCTATTTGGAGCCACGGACATCATTGTCATACTGTTAGACGCCTGTAGAAGCCCCTAGAACTATGATTCGATGGGACCACTCACAGTCGATTAAATGATCGGATATGTGATTCTGCATACAACTAGAGAGATTGTCAACATCGCTACATTTGTAAACATGCACACATGGACCTTGATCCATCCTATATGGCTTAGGACCAATTGATTCAAGTTCAATCAAACAAAGAGGGACATTCTGAGAAAATCAATGGCCAACCATGGAAACCTAAGAAAATATTCTTCAAGGGATCTTTAACCACATTGGTATCTTTATCATCCCGCCTGAACACATGTGAATTCCATGTATAGAAGGAAGTTGCATACTTGCAAAGCATCTTAAGAATCTTAAATCTAAAAGCAAGGGCGTTAAGGTCGACCATCCTTGTAATTGTGGGCCAAATTTTGGTTCTGTAGAAGTGTAACAGAGTCTGCAAGCTTGGGATAGGTCTAGGTTGGGGAATTCTTAGCAAAATACTTATGGAGTCTCATAGCAGACTGTAATTAGGGTGTAATGACAATGTGCCTGAATCCGTAATTCACTTTCCTTGCAATTAATAGAAACATTGTCATTTATTTCTGGTTTAGAAGTTGTCCCTAAGATCTCACCTTTGTGAGGTCTACTCTACCAAGGGTTGTGTGGTGCAAGGTGTCCCTTCATTGGGAACCCTGACCGCGACTACATTAGTTTGGTATCAGAGCCTACAATTTGAGTCTTGTTGAGGTTAGTCAAAGTGTGGGATTTGTTAGTCCTTATATAGAGATTGGCGTAGTTATCAATTTGTGTTCTATGAGTGACCTTAGGATTTGTTGCTTTCCATACTAGGGGTGTGGGTAGAAAGTAGTTACAGAAATCTCCAACATTGGGTTGTTGGGTAGAGGGTGTGAGGTCGCAGAATCTTGTTGTGAGAGAAATTATGAGGAAAGATGGCACGTAGAGTGAATATAGCACCGAGTCTAACTGACTTGGCAGATTTGATCACAAGAATGCAAGCCCTCTTAGAGGCTATAGAGAACACGCAATGAAGAGGTCTTGTTGTGGATGCAGATGAGAGCGACGATGATCACAAAGTGAGAGGACCCACAAAGCAAGAAGTTGGGGAAGAGCATGTAGATGCACAAGAGGACCAATTTTTGCAAACAATCACAAGGAACGGAGGCAAACCACGCACAGATGTTCCATGTTACTCTAGGAACTTGGATCCAGCAAATTTGATAGACTCTATCGCAGAAATTGAGTGCTTTGAGTATGAAGGTGTGGAAGATAACAAGAAGGTTAGATTTCCAAGTACCTTGGAAATCTGATACCACTGTAATGTCCCCAATGGGATAATTTCTAACCCCAAACGGAACTACTGCAATTCCAATCTATAACAGCAATTTATAGAAGGTACACTTGACAAAAATAATGCAATATGAATTTCTACAAGGAAATGTGACTTTCCTTGGAGATGATTGATACTCAAAACTGATTGAAAAACATCCAAATCTTTAACCCAACAATTCAGAATTTATTATAGATGCAAGAACACCAAAATTATAATTTTTCAGATCAAGAAGAGCTGGAAAATTTATTAAAGTCAACAAAAAATCAGCTTACAGACAAGGCTGGAAAAAATGTTTCCAAAGCCCAAAGCATATGCGTACAAGCTGGAACTGACCTCTAAAAATATGGCAATGAAGATGGAGATGAGATCCAGATAAGTCGTGCCCTAGAATGTGTCAAACTCCACTCACAAGGGTATAGATAACCCTAGATCTGGCTCGAAATGCATGCCAAAAATCAGCTACATTTTTCTTCTTCAAACCCTACCTAGATGTAACAAAAATTTGCAAATTAGGACCTTGACTCACAAATATTTGCTCAAGGCCATTGGTATGTGCACATTCTTGTGACAATTTCTCAGAAGACTTATTCTTTTAAGGCATTTTGAACCGCATTTGGGACACATCAAAAAGATCAAGGCTTGATTTGTAGCGATCAGAGCCGGAATGCAACAATGTATAGGATATAGGCGCAGGTGGGGGATCTGCTAGTCTATCACTCTTTGTTGTCCTCTATTTTCTTTTTTTGACCCCTACAATAGCAACCAAAAGCCATCAAGTGTGTGTTGTTTAGAACAAGAGGGAGGAGTCCGGGGAAGCTACAACAATGAAAGAGGTGGCAAAGAAAGCCATGATGCTCCTAAAGCAAGTTAATAGGAAAAGGATTTAGTGGATGGTAAGAAACAGAAACCCTCCCAGAGAATGGATTGAAGATCATGATCACGAAAGGCCTAAGGATGTTCAATCTAGCAAAGGGTAAACTATGAAAACCCTCGTGAGGATTAGATCTAAAGGCCACAATCGATAGGCTCTAATAATAATTGATATGAGCAAAATTGCCAAAAAGAAAGGAACATAAAGGAGTCAGCAGCAACCGTACATGCTTCACACTCTATTGTATTAGGTATTTATACAATACAATGATATACAAAGAAGCTTGTAGACAAAAGGAAGCTTCTTGTAGAAGACATATGTGCAATAAGCTTCTAAAACGACGAAGCTTCTATAACAAGCAAGCTTCTTGAGGAAGTTAAATACATTGAGATATGTGCAAATAACAAGGAAATAAATTCAGATACAATATAGTCATGTGATTGAGTCTTACCAATACAAGAATAACATTAAAAAAATGGGGGAGTAACCAAAGGAAAAAGTATTAGATCCACACAAGGGATTTCCCAGACATTTTGGCAAAATGAAGCTTTCAAATATAAAATAAAAAGGATAAACGGCTATAAATCAGTTATGGTCTGCCTCAACACAATGAGAATAATAGTTGTGCCACATTAACACAGACTTAAAATTACAATGATATCCAAACAAAATTTTGGATAATACCAACAACCTCATTATCTTATTTACAATAGACAAGAAGTACAAGGAGGAAACCAAATCACAAACTATAGATTATAGGATATCATGTTAAGTTTGAATTCCTTCAGTCCAATTGACCTTGGTAGAAATAGTCCATAAAATATAGATAAAACAACAATGTATATTCGAAGGGGCATTCAGTTCATTAGCGACGGCATTCTTAAGGATACATTTTATAACACTTGTATAAGCTCTTTATTTTTCATTGAATCAATACTTTGGCAGGGGTATTGTTTTCTTTTCAAGTCATTAATATAATATTTAAAAATTAACATAGTTCGTCCAAGAGACCTTCACACTCTAACTAAAGCAATGTATAATGACATATCATTTGATCAGAAAATAGAACACAAAATCAGCCACCATAATGAAAACAGAAATAAAATTGATCCAGAATTCAACTAAGGAACCCTCACAGAAGAGATGTTTTAGTCAACTGCTCTAAGTCTAAGGCTGCATAGTTTTGTCTTACTTGTTCTTTTTTGTACACTAATATTTACCAATTCCTAGCAACAAAACATGGGGGGTTACAACAACAAAATCAAATGCAGCAATTTCATAATCATGCATTAGGAGCATAATAGTAACCTGGTAACGGTCGAAGCAAATTTCCTTCATCCTCAAATTCTGCCTTCCCTTTGATGCGCTTCCAAACCAGACTTCCCAGTGTATCCATTATATCAGTGACCAAAATAAATAAGGTGGGATAAAATTGAGGGACTGAGGTGTCTGACAAGAGCCTTGCAACCTGTCAAGAGAAAATTTGACAGATGACATGAACTACAAGAACCTTTAATATTCAAATTAGATCCACACAAACGAGTCAATAATTTTACATCTCTCCTTTAAGTCGTTTGTTACAAGATCATAGAATACAATATCTCCCACATGAAACATAACCTTAAAGCAAAACATGTATGATCTGTCTGTCCAAAGAAAGCCTTCATATAAACAAGTACAAAAAAAATGCAGAAGATACACGATTAAGTCTAAGCACTGAAAAGAAGTGAAAACAATGCTCAAAGAAACATTTAAAAATATAATGTAGACTGGAAGACGAGGTAGCCATTAAGGGTATGGATACTGGGGTCTGGTACAGCGATTTTTATATTGGGGAGGCCTAGCTACAGCTTTGGGTACAGCAGTACAAAAAAAATATAGCAAATAAGCAAATTTAACCATTATATATGCATAGAGTAATCTAAATAAGTTAAATAAGTTAATTGCAGGGAATATCTCAACTTTGCATGTATTTACACAAGATTTTATGTGCAGATGGTTACGTTATGCAGGCTTCCACAGCGCTGCTGCGGAGGGAAGTCTGTGCAGGGTTATGTGCACAAGGAATTGAGCACATGGGTATTGCATAGAGATTGTGCAAAAATAAATTAACAAGTGTGCACAGCCTTGGCTGCGAGTAGGACTGTGCGCGGGAGAACTGTACCCAGGAGAGTTGCATTATGCTACATAGTGAAGTTGTGTAACATGGGAGTGCAATGTATGAAGAATGTGATGTGTTGTCAAACACAAGTCTGACCGGACTGGTCGACTGAAGGTGTATAAGCAATGTGTTGATAATACTCCGACACAGTTGATGGAGGAGCGTTATGTAATGACGACTCTGCTCAAACGTCAAAAGGAATCTACGGATTCTCTGGTGTGTGGAGTTTACAAAGTCATGAGCTAGCTTAATGTTGGCTGACACTCGAGAATGAATATCGGAAATGGTTAAAACAATATTGTGATTATTGGTTAGACTATCGAGTCTAAGCATGTAATGGGCTAGTTCTCCATAGTGAGAATATATTTGTATGGTACAGTCCCTTCTCAACGCTAGTTCTCTTTGAAGACCTTGGGCCCATCCCACTTCCCATGGGCTAGAAGAGAATTAGCAAGGGAAGTTAATGTCATGATTTTCAGTTGTTTTTGTGAGCTTTGCATTAATTTTAAGTAAGTTTCTTGGTAGAGTCAAGTCGGCTAGGAAAAAGGTGAAAAGCCAATGGAAAAATAAGAGAAAAAGGAACTATTATGTTTCCAAGGAGGTCGGTCCTCAGGAGGATTTTATTTGGTTTTTGGCACCACCTCTAGCAATTTAAGGGATCGCTTGGCTTGGAAAATGTTTATGCATGCTTTGGAATTTATTCTCTTAGAGTTGGAGCACACTTTGGAAGACCTGTTGAGAATGAAACCTCTCAATAGTGAGCTGGTTTGAGGACGAAACCACAAAAACTTGCAAAGGGTTATCTCATACGGAGATTGCATTGCGCAGAATTCAGTTTTGAAGGCATTTCCAGCCCTTCCCAAGGGTGGCGACCTACCCTAAGGAGGAGTTTGGGGTGTTCTAGGGCACAGTAACTTCAAATTCAATCATCATTGTGTTCCTCCTATTTTTAGCGACTGGAATCTTCATTTGTACTTGAGTTTGGGCTTGCAAATCTTTATTTCCAACCATATTTGTAAAGGGTAATTGTTGTTGAAAATTAATTTCCAGTTGATATTAAATTGGTAAAAAAGATATATTTTCTGGTACTTTTTCCTTGCAATTAATTCCCGCTTTGAAGAATAATAATTTGAAGGGTTTCTATAAGTTTTGTGGCTGATTGCTATCATAAAAATATATTTACAGCCTGTTGCTAGGGTTTGAGAATTCAATTTCAGTTTTGTTTCAGTTTACTATTTGGTTTTGTGCAAGTTCCTTTGGTGTTCAAATTCAACCCAAAAGGGGCATTACATACGCATGTATTGTATTGCAGTTGCACGATGTGGTGCATGGACTATTGTTTGATAGATATAGTGCCTTGAAGATTGTCTATTGTGTTTGTAAGTTGGTTTAAGTTAATGCAATAGAATGAGGTTATTATGCTAGTGTTTTTACCTGTAAAGCGTATTCCTAGGTGAAAGCCTTTTGGGAAAGCCTTTGTTTGTCTTGTTTGCCATTTTTATGCATTGTTTAGATTACAATTCAGCATAGCTTTTGACTGTTGCGCAAGGGCCAAAATCCCAACATCTGACATCAAAGCGTGGTTGGAAGTTCGGTGAGACTTGGTTTTGTCTGTGATAAGGAGTTGATTTGAGTGGGAACTTTGCATTGTTGAATGTTGTGCATAGAAAATGTTGGGAAGCACAAGAATAGAGATTGACAAGTTCAATGGACAGCATTTTGAGCATTGGAAGTTCAATCACGAAGTTCTCTTGACAAATAGAGATTAGTGAATCGAATGAAACAAGAAGAGTAAGACAAGATTGATAGAGAAGCTAAAAGCTCTATTAGGCTTTATATCAGATTCAGTTTTATTGAATGTATCTGATGAAAAAACGCCAAAGGGACTATAGGATAAGTTGGGAATGTTGTACCAAGTTAAATCTCCAGTCAATAAACTATTCCTATGCAAAACGCTAAACAAATTATGGATGAATGATGGTGACTTGATTATAGAGCACCTGGATGCGTTCAATGCAGTTATTAGTCAGTTATTGTCCGTGGATGTAAAAATGGATGATGAAGAGAGGCGCATTACGCTTCTTTGCTCTTTGCCAAATGCTCGGGATCATAGTTTAAAAACTTACACTCACCAATTACTCAGCAACCCAATATTTTGACTCGTATTCGGGACTCGAGAGTTTCTCGCCAGCAAGTCAGCAACTTTATCACTACTTTAAAAAATATATAAATTCATAAAATAAACTTAAATAAAATGTAAAACATTGTTAAATGACATGATAAATGAAGGTAGAGAATGTGTATATTGTTAAGTGAAACATGACATGGAGTGTCCACATGACCAGGGGAATTTTGGAAGTTCTATGCAGCAACTGAGTTGTGCAACATGTTTGCAAGTGTTGCATGGTGTTGCAAGTGTTATGTGGTATCGTGAGATGCTGCAAGGGGCTGGTAGTGTTGCGAGATGCTACAAGGTGATGTGCAGAATATGGAGTTGCGCCGTACGGCATTAAAGTTGATTCTCTTAAATTTGGCACACAGCAATAGAGGGCGCCACCCCTCAACCCCACAAGGGCTAAGCCCTTAACACTTACCATCACATTGGGATGCGCATTATGGTCTTTGAAGCTATGATGCAATAATCCCAGCACTGCGCAGGTGGTGCATGATGTGAGGAGTTGCAAAGGATCCCAAAGTGCAGGAATTGTGCGGCATGTTTCCTGGCACTACGCAGGAGGTGCATGACAGGCTGCATGCAGATGCTCGGAGTGCAGATGTTGTACGGCTTGTTCCCTGATGCTGCACAGAAGGCGCATGATGCAAGGGGCTGCGAGGTGATGCATAAGTGAGCAAGACACTCGAGGTAAGAGTGCGGGGTTGTGCGCTGTGTGCAGACCATCTTGTGTGCGAAAACTCCAGCCAGTGGGGTTGTGCCTCCAATTCACTAAAAACAAGAATGCAAGGTTACAGGATCAGAAGGCCATGGAAAACAAACATCAACCTATCTTACTTGTTCTGCATACCAAATACTTTTCTCTCTGCTTTTAGGCTTTCTTCTATGCTCTGCAATTCTGAATTATGACTCCAGATAGCCATTCAGCTGCCCCACAAGACTCTTTCTTAAGCAAGGTTTGCGAGAAAACCAGCTCAAAAACCTCCAAACAAGAAACCAACTCAACAATCGGCATACCAATCGTTCCAACTTCCGATATGGGCTATTAGTTTATGTTTTTGTCTTGTTCTCAATGGGCTCTGACATGACTGAACATGTTAATGGTGTTCTGATGACAAGTTCAGTCATGGCCATACCGATCTCTGTGCTTTGCTTTTTTAGGACGGTTCAATCATAACTGATTCTGTCATTAGTGCATAAGGATTGGGCCAGTCGGGCATGAACCCATCTTTATAACTTGATTTTTAGAAAGAAAACTTAAAGGGCTACTTCAGATCTCTTTCACCTTACTAACTCAGAATATATATGTTTTGTATACATTTAATATATTATGGAAAATTCCAGCTGTATTATACCTATGATTTCCTAAAAATCAGCTGTATCTATATCAGATGCCATGCTCATATTGACAACTGGAAAACAATATTTCATCTTCAAACAGAACATATGTTTGAAGTTCTTGCCTTAATGGACAACCTGAGGGCACTAACACGTTCATTTTGTTGCCAAGCTTGAGTTATCTCATCATTCAGCTCACGCAGGCGCCTAACATACTCTTGTTGTGAAATAATTTTAACTTCCTCTTTGGCATTCTTCTCAGGATCGTCCAGTTCTTCTAAATGCATAGTTGTCAAAGATTTCCCTCGTGCTGTACGAAAAGGAACACTTATCATACATTCCTTGGGGAATAAGAAAACTTTCAGGAAATGCAAGAGTAGATACAGGAAACTCTTAAAATAATATCATTTTTCAACCAACCAGAAACTAAGATATGTTAGTGCTCAATCCAACCTTTGATGCTTTTAGATATGATGTCAGATGTCTGCAAAATCACAGTATAAGTGGTATTAGTCTGTTAAGTTACAATAACATCAAATCTAACAGCCTCAAAATACATAAAGAGCTTGCAATTTGAACGTGTGACATTTGAAATTGTGAAAGAACAGAAACATACAGCAGATAGAGTGATTGTGCTTGCACAGGTGTACTTTTGCATCATGAGCATCTTGAAAATGCGCCATTCTTTAGAAGCAGCTTCTACAGCTTCATCAGAGGCTCCTTGTAATACCATCTTATTCAAAAGCTTTGCCAGTTTCTTACCAGTTGAAGGAGGAGATTCAGATACAGGTTCACTGAGAGGGTCAATAAAAACACCTTTCTCGGAATCTGCATCGTCAAACTGCCACGAGAGATTCTAAATTTCCAGTATTTTGGTCACTAAGAATTAATCATACATAATTTTGTAAATGTCATGTTAACGACAGTTCAACAAAATTACCCGAGAATCATACAGATGTTTGAAGACTGTATAACAAGACAGAAATACAAAGGCTAAAACATATAAGACACAATAGATTTGTAAAGGTTTGAACATACTTTAAAGCTCAAAAAACCATCGACCCCCAAACAATCGACCCCCAAACACATTTGCCTTCTCTTCTTCAAGAGACGAATTTTGTAAAACATAAATAAGCCAATTCATTACCATTTCAGTGCCCAGTATATAAGAACAGCATCATAATTAATAGCATGCTAATCCCATGTGCATTTTGCACGATCAGTCTTTGCTGAATGATCCAGCAGCCTCCTCATGAAACATGTATATACATTGTACAAAAAAGGGAACCCCATTCTACCCACTCCCACACGGTACACCCATAGATCAAGCCACTTCAAGAACTTCACCCAGCAAAAATAGTTGGGAGGTCCAACTTTGTGATTTTTTTAGCCTGGCTTCTGCGTAGAGATATAATCAGTTGTCAGCGTCCTAATTAAACCAACACTACCCACAATTTACTACCCTACTGTAGGCTAATTTGGAGCACTGAGAGGACTCTGGACATCTTGTTAAATTTTGGGGTGTGTAGGCAATAGCACTTAGAAAACAGACTAGCAATTCTATGAGTAGTTATAGAGCTTAACCACCTTCATTTATAGTTATAAATTTATAATATCACCTTGGACCTGCCTAAGAAAGACATTCAGAGGGGAATACTAAGGTTAAAGTGGGAAAGCTTCCCTCTTCCATTCTAAGGTTATCAATTATATATGAGTAAAGTTATCATCAATACACTAACTAAACTCAATCAAATTTAGTGTACTTAGTGATCAACTATAGACTGAATGCACCGAAGTACACCTTATGCTGCTTACTCAATCTCCCTCACCCTAAAACAAATAGACAGACTACTACCTGTCTACTCCTAGTGTTGCAGATAGTGGTGTTGCTTTGTATCTGCCACCAGCAAGGCTAATTCAATTGTCCATTTCTAACCAGTTAACCACATTATTCTTCAATTTATGTAGATTTTGGTGCATTGCAGATATCAGACCTGTAAAGTGCTTCATCATTGTAAACTTGAAATGCATTACTTTTCAGCTCTTCAATCTTTCCTTTTAGTTGATTTTATGGATCCTGCCATGCAAGAACCTATTCATTCGAAAGTTCACGTTTCATCATTAATTATTTATTGATGTCTTTTGGTTTTGCTTACTAAAGGCATGTCATTGGCAGTCACCGATCATGATCTTCAATCAGCAGTCGCCAGTCATCAGCTCCTATCGACGGTTGCCACTCATGTTCATCAATCTATGATCGTTGGACGAGATCCTCTATTGACATTCGCTGATTATACTTAGGATTCTTTTTAAGATTTGATTCATTTCATATCCAAACATCACCCTTGGGAGTCACGTCATTTGATATGGGGTTTCTATTCATAGGCTCCAAGGTCTGCAGTTGAGCCATTCTCGTCGTCATTTTATTATCTTTGTCGGCAGCATCCAAAAAATGCCTTTGAACCGCAAGCATCATATGTGACAATGTTACAGTCAACTTTTTTTCATTTTCAAAGAGAGGCTCACTTTCAATATAGTATGCTAAGTCTGTAGGTTTCAGCATTTCATACTTGCCCATTAACCAATGTCATGGGCCTTTATCCATATATCTACTATCTTCCATACATTCACCTAGGTATAATACACCCTTGTCTTCAGGTTCAAACTCATTATTTGAGTCAAATTTGTATACACTCTAAAATTGCTTCACTGACATTTATGTTCTCAAGAGAATAGTTCGCACTTTGCATCTCCCATCATTGATATATCAAGGTATTAGGGCAGGCTCGGCGAGAACTACCACGTCGCATAATCAGGGTTTAGGTTCCCTTCACATGACTTAGCTTTGTTTATTCCAATTGACATCATGACAACATACTCTGATCCTTAACCTAATCTCCCCTTGTCCCTTTTGCCCCTACTAGATCTGTCAAGTCCTTTTAGGTCATCTATACTTCATTGACCAATTATGGCCAGCATTTTTGTCCATGGTCGGTGAAATACATTATTGTTGTTCCCAAAAGTGCACAAAGCCAACTTCACCGTTCATGGCTAGTGGCCATAACCATTTTGAGTTATGACCTAAGGCTTGGTACCCATATATAACTTAATCCTTAGACCATTTCTTGAACAACAATTGACAAATTCACTCTACCGTTCGTGAATTACAGCATAACTAACTATGGCCTACTAAATTCCCCTCTTAGGAAGGACAAAGAGGACTTTCCCCAAAGGAACACACAAGCACGAGACTTGAAGACTAGGAGTTGAGGATTTGATGCAAACCAAGATCAGAGACAATGGAACAAGCACCTACCTAGCTTGCTAGGCTGCTTCTTCTCTTATAAAGATTCAACCAAAACCATTGAACCCCGCAATGTGGAATTTCTAGTCAACAGGGAAGATCATTGTGCCAACAAGTTACCCATAGGTAACTATCTCTTTGCCCCCCACCTTATTATGTTTGTTACATCAGTCAACATATTGTCTCCTTTATTTACATACATTGATCACTCTTTCATTGCTTTACTTATTGTATTTGCTTTATTTACTTTACTGCATTTGTTGTCTCTACATTATTTAACACATACTATTTACTTACTGCTTAGTAACTTTTTATTTTCTTTGAGTGTACATTATGATATGAAGGAATATGTCTCTACTTCTGAATATATTTCTGAGTGCCTTCTTACATAGGAGGGGCCTATATATAGGCTAACAATCTTACAATGGCATTTGATGTTTCCAGCTGTCTACCTAATCTATCCAGCTGTCTACCTAACCTACCCAGCTGTTCCTGCTGTCTACCTAACTTCTTAATTCGTTTCTATATATCCTTTACATCTGTTCATCTTCATTTTGATTCACTTCTGTCTATCCTGGTATATAATAAATAAAAATACTTGAAATTCAAACTATAATAGATGCCTCGCCATTTCCTCCCTACTTAGAGGAACTCGTCACCAATTTCTACAAGACATTCAGGAACTTCATTGGAAAAGCTAATTCCCTGAATCGGTAGAGTTCCTTTTTGGCCAACAAGGTACGTAGTGGTTTGCCAGGGCAATTGTTGTGGGTTCAAACATCAAGCAAAGTATCTTCCACCAACAGGTGTTTAACATCAAGAATGATAGCCTTAGGATAAGTGATAGAAGCCTCTACCTCCAGGTAGAAAAACCCAACAAACTTGACCTTGCTCACATTGACAACATCGTGGAGGCCAAGTTGAACTGGAATATCAAGTCAAAAGGAATTAGGTCCAACTGCTTGGAGAATGGTGTAAGGTCCATAGCTGACAGCCTTCAACTTGTGATTTTGTTTGTTGTGAAAACTTTGTCCGAGTGAAGCCAAATGTGATCGCCAACTTGAAAAAAATGAAGAACTTGGTGTTGGTCATAAAGTGCCTTGAATTTGGATTGAGTTTTCTGAAGAATGTCCTGAATTTTGGTGTGCAGTTCAGCCAAATTTTGCACAAATATAGAAGCTTTGTCTTGTTCTTTTGCTGGTGAGCCTTGTGTGGAACTGTAAGAGCAACCAGAATCCCACAAGGCACCAAAGATTGGAAGTCATTACAGACTTTGAAAGGTGAATGGCCTATAGAAGCATGAGTAGCTCGGTTGTAGCAATGTTGAATGACATGCAGATAGGTGTCTCATTGCCTATCCTTCTGATAAGAAATGTGAAGAGCATGGACTGAAGTTCAATTAACCACCTCAATTTGACCATCAGTTTGTTGATGAAAGGAAGCAGAGAAGTTCACGTAACATCCAAAATCTTCCACAATGATTGCAAACGTGACTCAAGAAGTGTAAATCACGATCTAAAATGCCAGTAAGCAGCAGCCCGACATTGTTACAAACATGCTTGAAGAAAACTTCTACAGCTTGTGTAGCATGGCATAAAGATAGCATTTTAGAAAACTGCTAGACAACTACAATTACACAATCATGTTGTCATTGAGTGTTGGGCACACCATCAATGAACTCCATGGAAATAGATTCCCATGGTCAAAAAGGTACTGGTAAAGGCTAATACAAACCAAGCTTCCAATTGGATGGCTTAGACTAACTGCAAAGAGAGCACTGACGAATGTAGTCCTCAACCTACTTCTGCATAGAAGGCCAATAGAAGTGGCATTTAAGATGTTGCAAGGTCTTGTGTACCACAAACAGTCCACATTAGTAGGATGAGTGAGCCTCCTTGAGCAAATGTAGTCAAACAGGGCCAACATGTACACAAAGTTGACTGAACTTGTACAGCAATCCATCCTTCAAAGTGTAGTTAAGGAAATGTGTTTGGTGGACTAATGTGGGCCAATGTAAAGCATCAACCATTGGACCAAAATGGGATTTGTGGAATTGTAGCAGCCAAAATTTGGTCTTGTGGCACTTGGCAAGAATACTTTGGCATTTATCCTATCATCCCATTTACCTATTTATTAACTAAACTTAAAGAATCCTATTCTATCTTAGCCACTGATTTCATAGGTCATGACTCATTCTTCGATTTAAAACTCCAAGAATTGATGCACCTTATACATAACACACCTTTTGACTATCTACAAACCATCTCTTGTCTCAGATCTGTTTCCATCTTAATTCTAGACGGGTTCGTGAGCCCAAGACAGGTTCGGCCAAAAAAACTATCAATATGCTGATGAACCTGTCCCTTGTTCTTGCAATGTTGTCTTTTCAAATGCACAAGTTACCTTAGTCGGCTCAAAGTCAATTGAGCAGAAAATCATTTGAATCAGTCACCTATATAAACATATACACCCTTACCTATCAAGGGCATCTAAGGATCCCATACCTCTAAGAAGGACATTGAACCAAGCATTGAAGCATCCCTCTCTTAGAGCGCATTATAGCAGAGCTACTCAATTTTGAATATATAACTAAACTATGCTCTGACGGCCTACTATAGATTCTCTTCTAGATTCCAAATTCTATAGAGAAATGGGGGAGAGGGGAAGGATCCATTCTGAGAGTGCATGCAATCAGGGTTCATTCAGCAGGTCCAATGCCTACTCCTACTGTAGCATATAGCCGCCTGAAAGTAGGAGGGCAGCTCGATCACAGAGAAGGGAGACCTGTCGGTACCTCTCCGACAAGTCCCCATATATAGATATAGATATAGATAGTATGAGGTGAATCCCCATATACCATATATCCTGTTGGAAGGAATGCTTGGGTGATGATAGCAAGGGCAGTATTGGCAACAGCAGGACTCATGGCTCCACCAAAGATGGAACCAGAACTGAACAACCCGAAGCCCAGCCTCCATATCTTTGGAGGAGGGCGGGCATTTCTCAATTGACACTCCACTCTCTCGGGATATATAGATTCCAAATCCCGAATGACCATGACCATATATAGATATTTCATGTCATGATTGAAAGGTTATTACATACATGATATGAGTTGAGCGATTGAGATATATAGATAAGAGGGACACATCTGCCCATAATTAAAGAATAGACGATAGTCAGAGTAATTTGAGGACCACTCAAGAGTCCACCATTCATAGTACATTGCGTAATATGAGTGCCCTATATATCAATGTTCATATCGAGATATATAGATATAGAGGCAACACTTCAAACAGCTATAACGTTGCCCTAGATCACATATTGATGCACTAAAATCAGGCCAAGCAATAACTACCAAGTGTTGAGGGCCGAATTAAGGGCTCCATCTTGTTTACATTTTCTAACCGCCACATTTTCTAAGGGCTCCACACCCTTAATTTTCAACCTAAACCCTTTAGGGTTCTTATTTCAGATCTAATCTCATGCTCCACCCTTATCCTATTAGGGTTCATCTTTACTCTTATTTCGTTGGATCAAAATAGTCATGACTTCCTTGTATAGTTGGGAAACTCCTTATAAACATCATTGTAGCACGTCGTGAGAGATCATTGTGGCAGTTCCCTTCCTACAACCACCTTACATCACCTTCACATCAGCTTCAATTTTCCTTCCTTGGTTTTGGTTCCAAGGTTCGGTTTTCCTCTTAGCAATCTTCATGGTATTTCATGGCACTTAAACAAGAATCTAACATGTCCTCATGGTGGTTTTTTTATAGGTTTTAGAATGCTCCTACCATGCCCTAAGTGGGTTTGAAACCCACCTTTCAAAACGCAAGATTGCCACAAGTCATCCGCTCATGGCCTCCATGGCTCTAATTGCAGGTCTAGGTTGTGGCCTTGGCATTGGACTTGGCCTTGGCATTGGACTTGGCCTTGGACTCGGCCCTAGAATTTGATTGATCTAGTTGGAAATCCCCTTGGCCTTGATGGCCCTCCTCAGTAATCAGTGCAAGTCCAACTATTCATCCACATAATTCAAGAGAACTTGGCGAGACGCAAACACAAGGGACCATGTAGGTCTTGAATGTAGGACCTCTGTGGTGTTTTACCAACTCAAACACCTCGTGATCATCTCCATCGTACCCAAACTTCGAGAGGGATGTCTACTACGAAACTTACCGTCCCAACTCCCACTCAAGCATCCTGACAACCATTCCATGTGCCTTAGCCGCAACACACAAAATCCGACCAACTCCCTTAGACTTCGCCTTGTCAACCTGTATTGGGCAGCCTCTTGAACTCAAACTCACAATCACACTTCTACTCACAAATTGCTCAGACCACTCTGGCTCGACGGCCCTAAGCTTGCCATTTCGACACCTCCCACATAAGTTCAAAACACCTCCCAACGACCTTTTTACCCCCGCAGCCCTTGCTTCCAAAGATCGCCCAAAACACTACCTAGGGCCTCAAGAACCCCTTGGAGACACTCTTGAAAGTCTAGCTTGATTAGCTAGGGCCTAACCAATGACCAACTCGGTGGGAGGAGTGCCCCAGCTAGTCCAACTTGGACTACTAGTTATCTTGCTCCTTGCGAGCTCTATAAGACTAGAGTTTGGGACCTCCATCGTATCCACCCTGATTCGACGAGCTACAAGGCAAGATAGAGCTCGCCAAGCTTGACCACCACCATTATGAGCATAAGTCAGATGTTATTTCATCCCCTTTTCAACCTCACTAAATTACATGAACCTCATCGTAAACCCACAACGAATCTTAATCAATAATTGCACATCTTCAAAATATGCACTCACAAGACATCAACCCTTTCAAGTTTTACGTCATATAATTTGGATCATGCCACATAATAATTTTTTCTACAAAATAGCAAAATAAGAAGAAAGAAACTCCAACAAGTCTCCAAGTAGGTCTTCAAAAGATGGGCTTCTCCGAATATAGTAAGGCCTCCAAAATAAGCAAGATCCCTTCAAGAAGATCAGCCAAGAGATGGGGTGCTCTCCTCCCAACCAACTTGACTAGCAAGATCCAGTAGCCAATCCTTGAGGCAAGGGGTCCAACACACACATTCCCTACATATGATAGCCACATAAGCATATAAAGGTTTTGGCATTGTTGGCTAGATTTTCTGCATAGCACAAAACCTAGGCAGTCATGAGATAAATCTCCCTCATTTACCGGTGAGGCTCCCGTGTCAGATTTGTCAATTAAAGTATGTTAATATCTAAATGGGGTTTTACTTTAACTACTTAGTTCATGAACCATAACTGAACAGCTCTGCAGCAAGTAAGCAGTTGTTTAAGAAAGGAAATATTTATAGAAGGGAATTATATAAACACAGAGAAGAAATGGGAAAGATGTGCATCCCAATCAATAGATAACAGAGTTGATTGCATGCACATGGAAGAAACCAATAGATATAAACATAGAATTATAAGCAAAGGTAGCTCTAGATCTAGATCTGAAATAACACAAAGTTTATTAAAAGATCCAAGATATAAAAGCTAGAAACACAATACACCGTAACACAAAGTTCTCCGGAAATCTACTCCTGTATATTCCTTTGCTTCAAGTGGCTCTCAAGGGTTTCAGCACAAAGTCTGGAACACAAGGTTGCTGCTTACAAATTCTGATCATTAACCTGAAGGTTCTTCCTCTACTTATAGAATGTAGAGGGGCAATTACAAGTCGGAAGCTTTTAGTTGAACTGACACATGTGGAAGTCAAAAAGGAAACAACTGGCAATCTCCCTCCTGGAATTCCTCTTTGCATGACATGCATGATTTGCAACTGAAAATAGAACCTTCTATTTTGCACGTCTGCCACCTATCTCCAAGTAGTTGACTTCTTCAAGTAATGGCTTTTAAACCAATCACTTGAGTTGTATAATTTAATTGATCGCTCAATTACTTTGTCGGAGGAAAGAAGAAAAAAGAGGAAAGTTGCAGTCTTGTCCTTTTTCATGTCTGCATACAGCTGATTCTTTTGCCTTTGATTCTCACCAAACTGGTCCTGGGAGCAGCTGGATCTGGAAGCAAGTTGGATTTGAAAACGACTGGATCTGGAAACATCTGGAAGCAGCTGGAAGCAAGTGACCGTGATTTGCTTGCGGGTATTGCCTTTGACATGTCTTCGTTCTTATCCTTGAAGCTTTTGCAACTCTTCTCCAGTACATGCATCAATGCAATGTTTGCCGTAGATAACTCATCATCCTTATTTTTAATTGCATATGAGCAATTAAAAATTCTGGAAAGCACTCCGAATAAATGAAAATTCAATGAAGGCTTCAACTAGAAGATGGGAGCATTTGCACAAGATCTTGGAAGGAATTTTCCATGCACTGACTTCTTCACGGGCTGCATTCGAAACAAGAGGATGAAGCCTTTGTGCCGGAAGTTTTTGCAATTATGAGATCTGGATCTGGATCTAGCACACTCCATGACAAATTCTGGCAGCTGGGCTGTGAATGGAAATGCTGCAGCTCGAATGATTCCAGTGCTTTTGACTGCACGCATGAGGGAAGTCTTTCCTGCTCTGGATCTGTCTATCAATTCAGCAAGAGGTTTTGGACCTAGATCTATGTCTCCAATATCTGCAAATTTAGAAGCAATGCATGACTCCGTTGTGCTTTCTTTTTCATCTTTCTTCGCCATAGCTTCGTCTATCTTTGTCTGAACAATTCTTTTTCTTCTTATTTGACTAGAATTCTTCAAAACCTGTGCAGATCCGGATAATCCTTCAGATTCGAAGGAAATATTCAATGTATTGGACATTGATATAAGTTCCTTTTCTTTATAAAAGCACCTGTATCTAACTCCTGCAATTAATTCAGACAAAGATAGCAACCGAAGCATGCATAGTGAATTTTAATCACAAAAATCTACATAATTCAAGTCTGCTGCCCCAAAATTTGACGTTTTATTTGCATGCAAAGCAAGCATGAATTTTATCAACATCACCTGAGCACCTGTATCACTTCTACAAACAATTATGCAAATACAAATCAACCTCCTTTAATGTATGCGCCAAAATTGGAAGCTTTTAGCATCAAATCCACATTCCTTTGAGTAAAATCCTTCTCCAAATGGGGCGCACTTTTCCTTTGGGCTACACTTTTTCACCTGTGAATTAATGAATTCATCCTTATGGCAGCCCATGCTTATATAGCCCTCATAATTATTTAATTAATAATTGTCCCTTCTATTCCTGGCAATTAATTAATTAAAAATCATGTTTTTCTTTTTAACTGATGTATTAAAATAGCATGTTCAAGGACAGCCCTCCAATTAATTAAATTAATCCAATTTAAATATTCACTCTTTACTCAACTGAAGCTTCACAGTGTGCCTTAACCTTAGCCACTGAAAATAGGAATTTATTTTATCATTTAATACTTCAAAAAGCATTAAATCCTTCCTAAAAGGGGCGCACTTTTTAGCATAATAGAATTCTATTTTTAAAAACACATGGCAATGGGAATTTTTACCCTACAAGGCAGCCCCGGAAATCCCATGATCCACTTAAGTGATTTGACTTTGACAATGGGTTTATTTACCCTGCGTGGCAGGCAATAAAATCTCATGATTTCACTTAAGTCACTTTTCTGTTATTTCACCATGGGAATTTTTACGCTGCAAGGCAGGCAATAAATTCCTGCCTGCCTGTTGCCTCTAATTTTCCCACTGCAACTTAAGTGATTTTTCCATCATGGGAAAAAGTACCCTGCAAGGCAAGCAATAAAATCCCACCTACCTGCTGCTTCTATTTTTTCCATGATCCACTTAAATCCTTTGTTTTCCAAAAATGCGCCCAACCCCACAGGGGCTTTTTAGTACACAACTTCGCCTTTTCCCAGTGAACCAGAACTCCGATGGCGACTTCCTTCTGGCACAATGTGCATATATGATCTCCGAATACTCCAGGCCAAGAATCGGGCTAATCCGACAAAAGAATTGATCTAGAGAAATTTCACAGAAAACGAAACAGGAAAACACAAAAACAAGAAAAATTGTCAAAAGTCGCAAATAAAGCCCAAAACTTATTCCTAGTTAAAACCCTTCTGGTATATAGGAATAATAATATGTTCGATCACAACAGGGTTAAATCGGAGCGCAAATTGCCTCAAACGGGGCTAAAAATAATTAAATACAAATTTCCCGCGGACAAATCCCGATGACAAAATATAACAATTTTGGGCATCTGGGTATTTGGCGAAAATGGCTAATATGGCTCTTTGGGAATATCCTGATGCAATACAAGAACTTTCTGGCAATAAAAACACAAAACGACCCATTATTTTAAAAGTACAAAAAAATTTCAGATAGGGTAGTCACAGATTTCAGGATGAAATTTTGGGACACCAGGCATAAAGGAGATTCCTCTAAAGATGCTTAGGTTTCACACATGGCAACAGAATCACACAGCAAATGGTGTCACTCAAGTTATCCCAAGTTACTTCTTATGGGAGGGGGTTGCATCCATGTGAAGAAAGCCACTACTTCTAAGGTAGTCTTCACCCGCAATAGTGGAAAAGTAGAATATAGTAACCATTTCCTTCAAGGTAGTATACATTGTCTAACAAGCAATCACACGCTCTCAATCAAGATCATACTTGTTTGCTAGCCAAATTTTGGCAGCATTATGGTACACATTTTCACACATAAAAAATAGCGAAAGCAAGCAAGTATACAAAGGCTACTATTACCACTTGAGATTGCACCCTTTGCCGATGTTGAGCTCAGCACCTCAGTGAAATATGGAAAGACCTCCAAAGTCTAGGGCAATGGCGCCTTTTGAGGTCAATCTCCTGAAAATATTGGTTCTTTCTATTATAGCTCACTGCAACTAATCTAACCAGCACTAAACTATTGTTATCTAATCCTATCCTAAGAGCTCCAAGGGACCAGAGTTGAGAGAAGGAAGAAATCCTTGCTCTGGTGGCCAGCACCCCGAAAGAGACCCAAAGGAATCTAGAAAACTCATATTGGGCGACCAAGGAAATCCCGCTCTGGGAGGGAATCTCTATACAGACAGTCAATGCCTCCTGAACCTCTAACACCCCTGAACTCCTAGTCTCCTATCTTGAGGCTGAATACCACTGGCGACCCGTGATCCCAAGGAGAGGCAGCACAGGACTCTCATGAGACTCTGTGACAAAAAGGATGTCAGCTAATCCAAGAGCATCATGAAGGAGGTCAGGCGATGACTAAAAGGAGCCATTCCCGTTCCAACACCTCACGGACAAGCTTGCGTGCTACCGCCCCTCCTGCCTAACCCGTCATTTAGCGGCCCCAGTTCGAGACTCCCAACCAGTGGGGAAATCTCTGACAACTGCGCGAAGGTTCCTGATAACAGCCCACTTCCCCTCCTTTCGTGTAGCCATAACCAATTCCCTGGAATGTCTGAGCTCTGCTACTTATGACTTGGTGAGATCTTCGTTGAGGAAGATCTTATTGGGAAGAGAGAATAGTAGTTTTTTTGCTCTGAACGCCTTGAATCTATCTGTTGTTGACCTAAACCTAAGAAAAAGGGTAGACTCGTAACCCAGCCAAGCTCTATCCAAAGTAATATCATGTATGCCTAGAGTATCTCTGAGAAAGGAGTTCCCGACTGTCAGGGGGTCCTGCTAACTAAGGGGGAGCCCTCTTACTTTAAGATTCAATTCACATTCCCTTCTCGTGCGTTCCTCCACCAATTTAGCCTGGATAACCTCCTCCACCGTTGCCATAGACGGGGGTGTCCTTAACACTAGCCACCTATGCCTAAGATGTGATTTTTGTTTTTGTTTCCTGTTGGATGGAAGCTTGATGGATTCTAATTTCCTCATGCTTATTCTTGAGGTCGAGAATCTCAGCATGAATGATGTCATTGTGATGGTTGGGTTTGTCTACGCTGTTGGAAACCTGTTTTTTTTAAATAACATTCTTCGATTCCACTGTTGCGACCCAATGGATGAGAATGCACACTTCTGAGTGCAGGGCCTAGTTCACAATTTCCATTCGCTGCACTCTGTTGAACATCTCTTGAAGAATTTTGGCACTATCCATAGGGTTCTGTTGATCTGGCCTTTGGGTTCTGGTTACCATTTTGAGTTTGTTGTCTATGGCACTCGGTCGGGGCTCCATCTCAGCCTGGTATAACAGACGTATTGGGAGGATAGTTTGCAGGGGCGAGATAACAAGAGGGCTGGAAGATGAATTGTCAACGGACATTAGAGTTGCACGACCATGAGCAGAAGAAGGACTTCACAGAAAACATAGTCCGCAGATGGGCTAGAACCTGCAATGTTGAAAATCGTGACCTGTATTGAGGAATGAAGACCACAATGTCCACGAAAATGTTGAAATCATTAGCCCAGCAAAAAGATAACAGCAATTGTTGTGGCCTTGCAAATTTTTCGAGGGACGGGCAATCACAAAGGGAACTCGTGCCCTCACGACTGTATTTCGTGCCCAAATGTTGTGCCTCTACAATTTTTTTGAGGGGTGAGCAATCGCGAACACATTAACTGATTTCAACAGTCTGTTGAAAAATGGGCCAGATCATCACAACACAAAAGCAAAGAACACAAACAGATTCGCGAAGATCACGAAAAGATTCAGGAAGAACCTGAACAGACTCACGAAGAACACGAACAGATACAATAACCACATAAGCACATCATACAATGCAGAGCTCACGCACAGTCACAAAGAAATTTGTGAGTGTTTGACCTCCACAAACAGATTCATGAGCAGATTCCTAAACCGATTCGCGAACAGATTCAGGGGCGGATAGATAAGAGATGTCTCATTGAAAACTAAAAACATTGTTACAAATTCATGAGAGAAACTGAATAAGGCATTCTAGGGTAAGTGCGAATTGTTGCACAAAATATCCATGATATTGTTCCCAAGACACCAAGTATTACCAAAGGAGAACTCTAGGGAAAAATGTCATGGGAGACAGAACAGAGAGCTCCTTCAGATGAGATGAGTCTTTTTGTTGAAAATAGTTAGTCGGAATCAAAGGGATATGGAAAGAACCCTCCAAAACACTTTGAGGGAATCCATGACGGGGTTAGTGCAAGCCTTGCAAAATATTAGCCAAAACAAAGCAAATCAGGGAGAGGGAAGCTCTTCAGCCCATGAAAGGACTTCAATCTATCCTCCTTCCAAGACTTTCAGAGCAAAGTTTCTACAAAAGGGAGAGGAGCAGCCAAATGAGGCAAAGACGCAACCCCACGTAGGTCATGAATTTGCAGCCTACCACGAAGAGGATGAAGAACTTAGCCACGTAATGCAAGAGTCTCTAACCTTCCAGAAATTTTTTGATCTAAGGATGAAGAATAATCCAAGGAAAGGAAGGAGAATCCAGCCCAAGAAGCCCCAGAAAGATGTACAATAACGGTCGGGGAAAACAACTATTCCCGCTTATGATGGATCAAACAAGTGCTTTGTTAGATCTTAGTTACAGAAGATTGATACACACTTGTCTTTGAATCTTATGTATGTGGAAGAAGCTATCAAATTTGTCACACTTTATTTGAGGGGAGTGGCATATAAGTGGTGGTATCATGGTTTTGTTACCCAACGACATGGCTCTAGCTCTACCTTGGAGGAATTCAGCCAAAGACTCACGGAAAGGTTTTATAGGAAAAATCCAAAGATCCATTTCACAAAGTTAGCCCAGCTCAAACAAGATGGAATCGTGGACAGATACGTTGTTGAATTTCAAAGATTATCAGTGATGGTACCAGATGTAACTGAAAGAATATTGGTGGTTTTATTTGTTGAAGGGTTGGCTGAACCACTCAAGGGCTTAGTGAAAGCTTTTGATCCTTAATCTTTTCAAGAATAAACTAAAATAGTATTAAATCTGGAATCATCGGCTCCAAAGGGTAAATTTGTGCCTATAGGACAGCAAAGGACAACACCTTTTGGACAACCAAGATTAGCACCTTTTGGGCAGCCAAAATCAGCACCTTGTGTACAACAAAAGAAGTCGTTTCAGCAAGAAGGGTTTCAACAAAAGGAGTTGCCTAAGTAAAGAGGTAGAAACGGGAGGCACCGAGTCGCATTCAGTGCATGCCTATTGTATGATCTATAAGTTTTGTTCAAATAGAGGAAGAGTCGAACTCTCAACATAAATATGCGCTACCCGATCCAAATAGATAGATTCTATACGTAATATGATGAGAATGGGGACCATCTCATCAAGCCTATAGATCCCCTCTCTCCCATATCTATAAGGGGGGTCTCGTGGACTATCGAGGGTCGACCCCGATGGGGGATTTACCGAGTAGAGCCCCAAATCCATGTTATCATTTTTCTCGTCGAAGTTCTATATATAGGGCTGCCCCCATCAGCTCCCTATCTATATATGGGGCCCGACCCGAACTCAGGAGGAAGAAGCTTGCAAAGATCTATGAGAACCCGATCTTAGATGTCTTGGGCATGGACAAGTACACTACATAGAGGTTATATCCGATGGTGAATCAAAAAGAGAAGAATCCGAGTTGGAGATTGCAGCCCCTGTACCAAAACGTGAGAAGAAAGAAGAGGTAGATACCCAAGAAGGCACCCTTTTCACGTTATCAGGTGCTCCTAAATATCATCCTTTTAGAGTGAGGGGAGTTTTGCTAGGGAAAAAGGTCACTATGCTGATTGACAGTGGGGAAACCCACAATTTTATTGATGAAGGATTGGTAACCAGGATGGGTTTGAAAGCAATAGATTTCAAAGGCTTCAATGTGACTATAGCTAATGGCTTCACCATCCCATGAACCAAGATAATTCAGCAGTTTAATCTTACTTTGGGGAGGCACAAAGTAACTGATGACTTCTATGTTGTGGGCATAGGAGAAACGGAAATAGTACTTGGGGTACAATGGATGCATTCTTTGGGGGAATTCACCCAAAATTATCAGACTATGGTGCTGAAGTTTAAATCAGATGGTAAAGAAGTTGTGCTTCTAGGCATGACCAATGGAGCTCCTAAAGTGGTCGCGGCTAAGAGGATGGAGAGAACTTTTCATGGAGGGCAAGTAGCATGGGCAGCACATTGTTTGGTAAGCTCCACAACTCCAATTTTAGAACAACAGTCATATCATATGAATATTCAGCCCATTATACATAAGCATGCCAAGGTATTCAACAATATACCTCCTGGATTGCCACTGGATAGAGGATTTTAACATATCATTGAGTTGGAACCAAGTACTAAACCTATAATGATTGTTCCCTATCGCCACCCAAGAGCATTCAAAGAAAAAATTGAGAAGGCAATCAAGGAATTATTAGAGATGGGTCATATCAAGCCTAGTTCTAGCCCCTTTGCTTCTTCAATGGTCCTAGAATAGAAGAAGGATGGAACCATGAGGATGTGCATTGATTATCGGCTTTTAAACAAGAAAACCAAAAACAGGTATCCCATACCTAGGATTGATGAGTTGATTGATGAATTACATGGAGCAGTATATTTTTCCAAGATTGACTTGAAGACCGGTTATCATTAGATACGGGTAAGAGAGGAAGATGTATAAAAAACAGCCTTTAGGGGTCGCTTTGGGCATTTTGAATTTTTGGTCATGCCTTTTGGTTTGACTAATGCTCCAGCTACTTTCCAATCATATATGAAACATGTTTTCAGTAAGTATTTGACGACGTTTGTTTTGGTATTTTTTGATAATATTTTGGTGTATAGTAAGACATGGGAAGAGCATTTTAAACACTTAGATATAGTGTTGGAAATTTTGAAACAGCAAACTCGCTTTGCTAAGGAGTCCGAGTGTGAGTTTGGTATGACTGAAATTTTGTATCTAGGCCATGTTATTAACACCCAAGGAGTTCATGTTGACCAACAGAAGATCCAAGCCATTTTGGATTGGCCTCCTCCTACTACAATGACACGGTTGAGAAGATTTTTGGGTCTTTGCAACTATTACAGAAGGTCGTTAAGGTATTTTCTGTGATGTCCCCTTTTTGGAACAAACTGGAAAATTAGCCAAATCTGAATCTTACATTTCAACCATAAACCCTCCACAAAAGCACTGAAATTTGGAACTTACTATTTTTAGTAAGTTCGTCAAAACGCTAGGCTGAAATATTCAAAATTCCATAACTTTTGATTTACAACTCCAAATTGCATGAAACGAAAGGGAAATGATAGATATTAATTAGGAGCAAATTTCCGTACAAGAACACCCCAAAAATACGGAAAACCTGATTTTTAAATCCCAAAATACAGCTGCAGCATCAAACCCTCATAACTTAAAAAATACTTATCCGAAAATTATGAACCATAGCTCAAAACGAAGCATAAATTATAAGGAAAATTATGAGATCAATTTTAGAATTTTGCATCCACGAATGCCATGCTAAAAAGTCACCTGAAACTCCAAAATAAGTTGCTGCCCTAATTTTGGGAAATTAGGTAAATAACAGAAATCTTCATAAATTGATATCTTGAGCAATACTAGGAATTTTGACACGAAATCACCCTTGTTGGAAAGCTTGGACAAAGAGCTTTCCAATGAACATAAATTCATCAAATTCCCACCAACAGAATTTTCCAGAAATGCAACAGAAATTTCCAGCAAAGTCGCCACTTTCCAAAATGGCAAAAATAAATATCAAGTCTTCAAATCTTCAATGACAAAGTCTTCAAAATCAGATCTACTTCAATTTCAAATCGAATGAGAGAGAGCACAATGAAAATCTAGGGCGTACATCCCATTTCTCCAAGCATGGAGAGACATAAATGATCAAATCAACATGAGTTTAACAATGACCCCAGCACTCCTTTTATAAGCAAGTAGGCACAAAATCAAAATTCCTAGGAGAGGGAAATTATTAAATAAAAGCAATTTATTTCCCCTAGATGTAGTGTCCCCTTTTCAAAGGGTGATTTTATCAATAAAAACCACTTAAATATTTATTTAATTAATTCCCCATTTAATTTTTATATTTTGGAAATTAAATTAAATAGTCTTCACAATTAAATAATTAAATAATTATTGCTTCAGGCAATAATATTTAATTATTTAATAAAATTGTTCCCCTTGCAACATCCCAAAGCCCACGGGGAAAGATAGGCTAAGGGTCTTAAAAAATGGGGACATTACATTTTCACAACTTGTTGTCCCCTTGACTGATTTAACAAAAAAGGGAGCATTCAACTAGTCCGAATCAACCCAAACAACCTTTGACAAACTTAAAAAGGTAATGAGTTCGTGTCCACCACTTGTTGTTCCAGATTTTTCTAATCCATTTGTGCTCGTATGTGATGCATCAGGTGCAAGTATCGGAGTTGTTTTGATGTAAAAGGGGCATCCCATAACCTTTGAGAGTCGAAAACTCAAAAATATAGAGCATGGATTCTCTATTTATGACAAAGAAATGCTAGCCATCATGCATGCATTGGCAAAATTCAAGCAATATTTATTTTGTATCAGATTTGTGGTCAAAACGAATCACAACAGTTTGAAGTTTTTCCTCAACCAAAGGGCTTGAATGATAGACAACAAAAACGAGTGAGTAAACTTCAGGCCTATGACTTTGACATAGAATATGTTAAAGGGAAGAACAACATTGTAGCAGATCCTTTGTCCAGGAGACCAATTCTTTCCTTTGTCTGAAATTTTTGTCGATTGAAAGGTTTTTATAGCAATCGAGTATGCAAAGAATGATTTCACTACTACAGTATTTGAAGGAAAAATAGAGAATGACAGATACAAGATTGTGGATGACCTCATTCTCTACAAAAATAGAATCTACCTTGTTCCTAAATCAAAGATAAAGTACAAAATTTTGAGAGCAATTTATGATACACCCTTGGCTAGTCACCCGAGGTATTCCAATACTTACAAGCAGGGGAAAAATTCTTTTGGAAGGGACTCAAGGAAGAAGTCCTCCAATACATCTAAGAGTGCCTTGTCAACAAAACATATTTGAGCAGGAATTTTCAGTAGGCTTGTTGCTGCCCTTACCCATTCCAACTCAGAAATAGGAAAACATTTCAATGGATTTTATCACAAGACTACCCACGATTCAAGGTAAGAGTTGTATTTATGTGGTGGTTGACCGGCTCACTAAATATGCTCATTTTTTCTCAATCCCAGTCAAGCTCAATGCACCACTAGTGTCTAATATATTTTTTAGAGAAGTTTTCGGACTTCATGGACTGATAGGGACAGCAAGTTCATCAGTTTACTTTGGCAAGAACTTTTCCGCTTAACAAGAACAAAGTTAACTCCTAGCACTAGTTATCACCCTCAAACGGATGGTCAAACCGAAATAGTGAACAAATGGATTGAGGGATATCTAAGGAGCAATGTGGCGAGGCAGCAATGGGGGAGCATTGCTACAACACTTCATATCATGTCCATTGGCATGACTCCTTTCAAAGTTTTGCATGGTTGTGGCGATCTTTCTTTTGTTGATTCAATTGTATCTGATAGTAGAGTGTCAAGGGCCAAAGATTTGGTTAAGCGGAGTCAAGATATATTAAAGGCTCTCGAGGAAAATCTCAGGCATGCACAAAACCAGCAAAGATTATATGCAGACCAGCTTAGGATTGAGAGGTTTTGAGGTAGGAAACATGGTTTTTTTGAGATTGCAGCCATATAGACAATCTTCCATACAAAGTTAAGAGAAGAGTTGAAGAAGTTGCCTATGAGCAAGAGCTACTTGAGCATAGTTGGATACACAATATCGTTCACGTTTCATGCCTCAAAAGAGCACTAGGACAGCATATCATGTCTTCAACTGAGTTTCCTCCTTTGGATGATGAAGGCAAGTTGATTTTAGTTCCTGAGGCCATCATAGATATCAAAGAAAAGAAGCTAAGGAACAGAAGCATAATGGAATATTTGGTACACTGAAAGGATCTACCAATTGAGGATGCCACATGTGAAGGTGTAGAAATTTTGGAGCATCCTAATTTGCAATTGCTTGAAGGCAAGCAATCTTGAAAAGGGTGGACTGTCATATCCCATCCCCAAATCTATCCAGTTGGAAAACCCTTGGTCTATTCTCCATTTCCCGTAGGCTAAAGTGGTGGTGCAACAGAAATGATTTAATAATTTAACATAAGTTGTCCAGAAAATAACTTTAAGTTATTTTCATAACAAGGCAACTTATATTTTACTTATTATTAAAAAAGGTGAACATTATTAAAGCGACTCAAAAATTAAAAAAAGGAGGGGACATTGCTTTATGAGTGATTTTCCTTGAAAGGTATGAAAGTGAAATTATAAAAGTGGGGCAAGTGGGCTCATTTGGGATCACTTTTTCAATCACCTATTTTTATATTGTGAGTTTGAGCTTTTGCATCAACTTTTAGCATCTGAGGACGAAAACCCTCCGGTGAATAAGGCTTGGGGACGAAATACCCTCCGGTCTTGTATGGTGGTTCCATTCAGGGACTGCATTTGTGCTTCAAATCAGATCTACATCAGATATCAGCAGTGATAAAACAATCAGGGCAGTGTTCAAGAAGCTCCAGATTTACCATGTCTTAGCCAGGACATCAAGTTTTGGATTGACATCATCCTTGGAGGCTAACATCATCATCTTGAGGGCTGACATCACATTTTTGGGCCATTTGGAGGGCTGACATCACCTTCCTAGGGGCTGACATCATCATTGGGAGCTACTGCAGCATGCCGTACGGCTGCCATTATCAACTAGGGCTTGCAAACAGCCATTTTCTGCCTGTGATGTCATCATTTGTCAGTCGGGACATTTTTTCCAGGCAAAAATTTCATCTGTACAGTCAGCTGTAATTTTGCCATTTGCAGTCTTGAAAAATAAAATATAGCTCCTGTTTGTGGTGTGTATTTGACTTCTGCAATTATTTTAATAAAATTTCTAGTTTAAAGGGTTTATCAGAAGTTTCCATAAATTTTATATTTCTCTATAAGGGTTTGTTGGAAAAATTCAGATTGTATTGATTTCCCCATAAGGGGACATCTCATCTAAAACCAATGTAGTGGTCCAAACACAATCGATAGCATTTTGCAGAGAGGTCAATTGCAGTCATAATAATTTAAGCGTTGAGACTCCTGATCTGGAAATTACCCTGCTTACATGATAGTTACAAGGGAGGGGAAGCTTCGTGCTTACCTAACTATCAAATGTACCTTGCCAAATGCTAACCAAGAACAAATAATAAATGGGGGCAACCTGCTCCACATGAAGATAAAATAGATGTGCATCCACTAACCTGAGGACTGCCTCCTAAACTAACCACCGACGGAATGTTTGGAGCACCAAACATTATTTAACGTGTGTATCGCCGTGCTTTACCAGTCTTCGGAACGATGTTCCTGTGTGGTGGCCAACAGTAACATTCTAAGCATGAGTGGCACAACAATATTTCCTCTTGATACAATGTAGGCATGTAAAATTATGAAGATCTTGTTTTCCGTATTGCAGCAGGGCTTCAGACCACAAACCTATTACGAACAGAGGATACTTGACCTTGGATTTTTACGAGTGATCGCTCCTAGGCATTGCGAGTAACAGCACCACATTAGCATAGGCCAGCGCATGTGTCAGCCTCAACTTTGTTTTTTGCAGCTCGGCTAATGAAAATGAACCTGCCTACTGGCTGATTTACTAGCATATTTTATTTAAAATTTCATTTGGTTTGACGAGCAAATTCATCTCCAGGTGCTCTCCATATCAGGGTCTGATGTGCCCCAGTTCAACTAACATGTGTCTCTCATTAGTTGAAATTAGTATAATTTCAAATAACATTTCTAAATAAATATAAAACTTCAAGACCTTCAATGGTTGTTCTTGGGCCTAGGAGGTGGTTTCAGGAATTCAGTAGATTTTCTTATGTTTGAATATGAAAAAGGTTATTGCGAGGGGGCAGATAATGGCAAGACAATCTCAGAAACGGATGGATCAAACTGAATAGCTTTGTAAGGTAGAATTGCGGTTTGACGTAATACCCGTAGAGTAGAGGCGAATGTAGAATTGGATTTGGATACAACTCTCCTGCCGCCGCTGCTGATGGTACCAGTCCTAGTAATGGATAAGGGGTGATGAACGGCCGTTTCCCTGTCAAGACCATGCGCACTCTTAAGAACTCTGAATTCCATTTCCATTTCCTTTTCCTTTTTCTTTTCCCCAATCATCCTATGCACCAAACATTGAATGAATGAATGATTTGAATGACGTCCGAGAGCAATGGGACTTGGGGCCGCAAAAAAAGTCTCTTGATATTGCAATAAGTCATCTCCTTTCTTGATGTCAGTTCTTCTAATGAAAGATTTTAATAACGTCCACAAGACCAAACAGTCTAGTTAAAAATAAAATATCATAATTAAGTACAACACAAAAACACACACAAGGATTTTACCCTCTCGAAACAAATTCGAAGTCAATTTGGGATAGGATTAGTTTATGAAATGGTTTTAATTATATCTACCAGGCCTTATGGTCTACGGGACTATCAATTATACTATTTGTTTTAATTATTATTGGTTATACCATCAGTTAAAAATTCTTAAGGCTCATAGTATTTTTTAGAAAGTTGTTATTTTTGTTGATTTGAGATAGTATCACACCAAATTATTATATTCTTTTTTCTTTGAATAGTCTTGCCACATAGTCCACTCTTAACATTTTCACATATATGGCTTATATGTCCATATATTGAAACATTTGAGGATGAAGTGTCCTTCTGTTTGAATCACTCTTGCGGTATTAAAAACATAAACCCTCTCTTCCCTCTACTCCTTAGGAGTCATCCATCTCCCTATCTCAATATAAGCATGTGAGGGTTAGTCTTCAATCAAATAATGAAAAAAAAATCTCCATTTAATTCCAACTCTAATATGCACTTTTCCACTATGCTCATAAGTTCAGTTGAATATTGAAATATGGTGTTTTCTTTTCTTGTTTGTTTCTTTTATCCATATTCTTGTTCTAAACCTTTCATTCGCATAATTTTTTGTCTTTATTATTATGTGGGCATTTGGTTAAATTGATATCTTAGTTACTCATTCACCAATGGTTTTGCTTCATTCAAGTGTTCTTCTTTATGCATAACTCTTCATTTTTTGCACCCCTAGGCTATCTATCAATCTTCATGTTTACTTTTTTTCTAAGTCACATAATCACATTGATTGTCTTTAAAGGTTGTTTTTGCAAGGATGATTTCATAGGGAACCAAATCCTTAATTTTGAAATTGTTTGTGATTAGATGTTTTTGGAACTTGTACTTACCTCCAGTTCAAACTCGTACCACTAACCCACACCTTGCATCATATAATACCACCAAAACAACAAGTAACCCAAAAAGGACCCTTATGGTCATTCAAAACTATAACTCAACATTCCTACATCTATTTTTTGTTTAACCCAAAAAATTAACAAGTGTGAATTCTTATTTAAATTGTGGATTAGGGGCTAGAAACAAGGTGTATATTCATATTATTAATTAGCATTCATATCGGAACACACATATATATAAATTTACAAGATGGATCAATTAGAACATGTGTTAAATAGAGTAAAGCATGAGAAAGTAGGTGCACTTAGCTATTTCTGTAGTGCCCACTTCCCTTTGACACCTTTTGATGCTTATGTTGATACTATTGATTTTATTATAGACATTACTATGTTTTGATTTAGTATGTTGTTAGACATTGGATTATGGATTATTGCGGATTTTGATTTGATTACGATACATAATGATCACTGGGGACACCTTATATGAAGATGATGATATATTATTGGACATGGATATTTTATAGACGTTGTCGGATATGTGATTTTAAATATTATGAATAGATCTAGAAAATGGATATTTTATGATACTGATATAGTTATGGATTAAAAATACAAATGATATAGTTGTTACTTCGATATTGTTGTGATTCATTATATAGTTGATTTAGTGATTCTATTTGTATCATATTGCATGTTCTGATATGGCCACGAGGCCGAAAGAGGTATTTGTATTTTGTAGGTTAAAAATATCACAACAAAACATCAAGGATCGGAGACCAACCAAAATAGAATTCTATGTGAATTCGACAAGGTCACCATGGCAACTTGATTTATTGTGTTGTGTGTTGTTTTGTTAGAGATTCTCATGGGAGGAATCATATTTATATGTGACCATAGGTTGTGTATTTTTGTTGATATGGTTAATGTTTATTTATTGTTGTATGTATTTTATTTGTAATGTGTTCTCTTCTTTTAATTAATTAATTGTGATAGATTAATGTGAGGAGATCATATGTTTAAAATTTAAATAAATTAAATTGGGATATGGAAAGTAATTATTAGAGTTGTTGGTTGTTTGTAATTAATATGTAAGGGATGTGTAAGATGTGTAAGAGCTTGTGTAAGTCAGATTTTGGAGTAAGAAGTACTCCACCTCCATAGAAATTCGAATTTGACCTTAGGAGCTGTTTTTGGAGGCTTGTGGGACAAATAAAACTCATCCCATGCCTCTAAATTTATGTTACCAACCATACTTATGGTTGGGGAAGTGATTTGTGACTTTTTATAATGCATTTTATTCATCTTGTGCATGTTTTTAATTGCACTTTCTTACATTTTAATTAATTGTTGTTCCTTGAGGTGTGGGCTCTTTTGAGTGTGCAAGTAACTTGTCATTCTTCACCCACCTCTTTATTAAGCCTTGGAGTTTAGATTTTGTCTTTTGTGTTGATTTGAGAGGATGTGTGATGTGGCATCCTACATGGATCCACATCATCCTCTTCTTTCCCCCTTCTATATATTTCAAACTCTCTTCTTGTTTTGGGGTTGTTGAACCTTTTTGCATTCTTCCTTGGGGGCGCATTTTCTTGTGGGAGCTCTAGATTTTGAAGAAAGTTTTGGAGATAGCTTTGCATGCTTGGGAGCTCGTTGTTTTGGACTGTGTTTGGCATTGTAGCTTGTTGTTTGGAGACCAAATAACCATGGAGAGGTAGAAATTTAACTCTCTTTTATTTATTTTATTTTCTTGTTGTGTTGTGTGGAAAATACATGTTTTGTTTTATTTGTTAGCTGGTTGGGTAGACTGCCTTAGGGAAGGTGTAGGAGAAGGCTATGGGGAATTCTTGTGGGGGCCATAAGGAAATGTCATTGGCATCAGAGTTTTGTGGAGGGAGTTTGGGTTTGGGATCCACCTTGGAAAAGAAATAGCTTGCATTTCTTACTTTGTGGGGGCATAAGGAGGGATTTTGTGGGGGGCATAAGGAAATGTGTGTGTGATGAATTAATTGGCGATTTGTTGTTAGTGGATACCCAATTCCCAATTGGGAGGCATAAGCAACTTCCCCCATAGGCATTGCTCCTTTGGC
This sequence comes from Taxus chinensis, assembly GCA_019776745.2. NCBI lineage: Eukaryota > Viridiplantae > Streptophyta > Pinopsida > Cupressales > Taxaceae > Taxus > Taxus chinensis. The sequence continues at coordinate 500,001,741 of CM034150.1, forward strand.
TTACAAGATCAAGCCTGAGTTCTACTTTGAAATGTTTCTAAATGTAGTTGTGAACTACTATTTGTTTTGTGTTGCATTGTGTTTCAAAAAATGTGTATGTGAAAGAATGTTGTGTTGTGGAAGCCATTTGTTGTCATGGTTGAATTGCATCTTTTATTGTATCTTGGTTGGGCTTGGGGGCCAATGATAAAGGAAGGCTTCTCCTTTCATTAGATGTATTGGTTGGGTGGAGAGCATTGCCTTTCCCCCAATTTGTTGTTGTGATCTAGTTAGAAGATGAAGAAAACCAGCGTGTTGTTGTTTTGGAGAAAAAGAATTGTACAGTTTGACAGTCCCTTCATATGAGAAAGTTTATTGTAATCCTTCCCACTTTGAAGTGGATGATTTACATAATTATTTGTAATGAGAAGATATTTGTATTGATGATGAAAGATTGAAAATTGAAATGTGAAATGTAAAGAGTTGGATTCCATTCTTTGTTTTGAAAAGGAATGTGAAGAATGTTATATGTATTATATATTGTATTTTGAAGTCAAAGAAAGAGATAAATTGTAAAGTTGTTGTTGGAAATCAATAAAGGAATGCTCTACCTTCTCAAACTTGCATGATTGTATTGGAATTGAATAGCTATTGTGAATTAAAATCTCTGTTGGAAAGAAGAATGCGTAGGAAGGAAAAGACAGTGTTTTGTCCTCTTTGAAACGAGTTGAAATTTGGAAATCAGGTTTTGTATAATTGCTATTAAATGGTTGATTGAATCAATTAAATGTATTAGACTAGATTAGAAATAACTTGTTACACTTAAATGATGAAATTGATAAATAGATCCTTTAAAAACTTGATCACTAGCATTGTGACTTTTAAAACTGGTAAATTTTAATAAAAATGTACAGTTCAGACCTGCACACTTTTATTAACTTGGAAATGTTAAAATTTAGTATGCTAGTTCACAAATGAACCTAAATTGACAAAGAAAACTCGAGAAAACAAATTAACCATTGCTAATTCGAATGCAATCCCTCTAACAGTCATTTTTTTGTCATTTGTTGGAAAATTATAATTTTGAACCAATTGAACAAATCAACTTCTATAAAACACTCTAAACCCTCCCTAGATCAATTCTCCATGTTTTTTTGACATGTTGAGTGAAGGAGGAAACCAAATTTAATCAAAAACGAAAGTTGGAAATTACTAGCTTGCAAATTAAAAGCCTGCAGATCATTTTTGTAAAATTGACCCATTAAACTTTATCAAAAAGTAAATTTTATGCTTCTTGTGCAAAGAGGGCATCGAGAGATTTCTGAAAAGTCCTCGTTTTCCAAAATCTAAGCTTCCTATCAAAAGTTATGGCCATTTGAAGTTTTACTTCAATTTGGCATTCAAAAAAAAAACATAATTAAATCTAACTATTAAAAAAAAAAAAAATTAACTTTGGAAAAATTTCCACAAAAATTCCATGGCCCCTGCCATCCCGCAACCAATCAGAACCTACCACGTGGCACCTCGGAGGGGCGGACCAAATTTAAACTTATCTTTTTGAAAATTTTACCTTGGGAAAATTTTCCCATTTTTCCCCGCATCCCCGCCGGCCCGCAGCCAATCAGTTGCTGACACGTGGCACGGTGGAAGGGCAGACCCTTTTTGAACTTAAACTTTTTAAGGTTTTGGACCTCGAAAAAATTTCCAATTTTTCCCCGCATCCTCACTAACCTGCGACCAATCGCATGCTGACACATGGTGGCCTTAGGATCGACAAAGGCACGGAACTTCTTTTGACTTTGAACTTTCTGTCTTTTTGAAATCATAAATCCTTGAGCGCTCCGAAAGCCCGTGGACCCGTGCCCAATAGGGTTGCGACACGTGGCACCCTTTCTTCCTTCAACAGAGGCATGCGTGAGATTTCTCCATAGCGAATTTAATTCTAAAATCCTAAATCTTCCACTGCTCTCACCCATTCGTTTTCCTCGTGCCAATCCCTAAGCGAAACATGACATCACAGTGTCAGTGTGGGCATGGACCAATTCGGCTCCCTTATGCTTTCTGGCGAAAGAGACTTAAAGTCTCAACCCGCTCCGTTGGCCCGCCATTTCTCCCAACCAACCGGGGAGTGACATGTGTCTCCCTCGCCAGGCTCGCGAGCGCGCGAATGTGATTTGTGCTTTTGCGCAAAAAGGAAGGAAAATTCGTTAAGTTTTTCCCCGCCCCGCCGACCCATGCATGGGGAAAATTTTCCTCCCTAAGCCCGCGGACTACTATTTGGGAAAATTCACCCCCTAAAGTCCGTCGGTCCATAACTTGAAAAATATAAGGAGTTAGGAGGACTTCTTTATATCACCGGAAAGGTGAGAAAATTTCCTATCCAATGGAAATGATTTAGGAAAAATTTGGAAGTGTTAAATATGAGAAAAATTATGTTGAAACTATGAGGCTTCTAGAGAGAATTCATGGGAGTAAATTACTCCTTGAAACTAACTAAAACATATAAACCTAAAATTTGAACCTTGTGAACTTGTTATTAGTTAATGAAGGGAACATATGTTGTGGTACATTGGTCTTCTTCTGGGACCTGTTAGAGAAAATTGATGTCTTACAACCTAGTTGTAGAAACTTCAAATCAAAAGAAAATTATCCCATAATTTTCTAGCTAACCCTAGGTTGTTTCTTGGGTCTCAAGTGGTTGTTTAAACGGGCACTACAGTTTGGTATCAGAGTAGTGGTTCAAAGGCTTGGACCATTGGGCACACTAGAAAACTTGAGACATGAAAACTTAAACCTAGTACACTTGTAAATCTAGAAAACAACTTAGCTAGAATTTGTATGTTTTAGTAAACATGGAAGTTGTGTAAACTTAGCAAAATGAACTAACTCTCGCTTTAGTCCATGCAGGAGGCTTAGAGTGAGAGGATCCTTCACAAAGACTCAGACCCATCATGACCACGACCACCACCACCACCAGATCAGGATGTGGCAGCCATTCTACCTCAGATTCTACAGACCCTTCAGGATGTCAATGCCGCTCTATGTGGAGGATTAGGTGGAGGACAGGCAGCTAGTCATCATAGAGCCCCTTCTATTGAGGGTTAGGTATCTCCTCGACTCAACGAGGAGCATAGAGGAGAGAAATCCCATGCAAATTCAACCAGAGCAAAGTCACCACCTAGGAGGCAGGGTGACAGAGTTCCAGAGCATAGAGAGAGATCTCAGAGCCCTAGGCTTAGGGATGAGCATGCAGAGAGACCTAGAGGCCGACAGACCACAACTGTGGATCATATCATGGAGATCCTGAAGCTTCAGCCTTCATATTACTCAGGTGACACAGGTGGATTTCAGGTAGAGGCCTTGTTAGTGAGCTTGAGCGGTTGCTTCAAGCTTTGTCCTTGTTCTAGCAACACGAAAGTTCATGTTGTGATCCATCTAATGAGTGATGGAGTAGGAGTGTGGTGGAGGATAGAAGAGCAAAAGCTCCATGTAGATTCAGAGACAGTGACCTGAGAGATATTTGAGGAGAGATTCAAGAGCATGTATTTATCATGGAGGTTCATCCAAAAGAGGATTGATGAGTTCCATGACCTCTGACAGGCTTCTCTTTCTATAGCAAAGTATGAGAGTAGAATTTTAGATCTACTCCAGTATGTAGAGTATATGTAGGATGAGTAGGTGCAGATTCACAGGTTTATCTGGGGCCTGAATTTAGATATTGGAGGTGCAGTGTGGATCCACTGTCCGCAGACATTAGCAGAGGTCATCAAGAAGGCATACATTATAGAGGAGACTCGGAGAAAGACCCGACAGGCTAGAGACCGAGTCCGGACCCGCATTCAACAGATGCAGGATGGTAGGTCAAGGGGTTCGGTACCTTTTCCTTATGGTGGCCAGGGTATAGCACAGTCATCCTTTAGGCCACAATAGCAGCAATAGTCTCACCCACCTCATAGACCTCCACAGACAGTTGATGCACAGAGAGGTCAGAGTATGGGTCCTCCTCTTAGGGGTTCCATCAGGACACAGGTTGGACCTAGAGCTCAATCAACAAGAGCTTGCTAGCAAAAGCCACGAGAGACCGTAGCCAGATCATTAGGATCCACACCACAGGATTCTAGGGCACCTACTGGAGGTGATACTCATTGGGGAGAATTAGGAAGATGTTTTGTATGTGGAGTTACTAGACACTTTTGGAGAGATTTCCCACATAACCCTAACAACAAGGGTAAGGCAAAAATTTTAGAGCCGACTGTTGGTGACATGGGACATAGCCACATGATTTATGCAGTGGTTGAGAACCACTAGGCAGAGCATCAAAGCATAGTCATTGAGACCACAGGTAGCATCGGTGTTATTCCTACCTTTGTTTTGTTTGATTTTGGTTCTTCTGATTCTTTCATAGCACCATCTTTAGTAGAGCGATGTTGGTTGGTGGCAGTTAGGCAAGGTCTTAGTTGGGATGTCGAGATGGCTTATGGCTCCAAGATCTCTGTAGGCTCCTTAGTTAGGGAGTGTGTAGTGGATTTGGGACCTTTCACCACTACCTTAGATCTTTGTATCCTTCCTTTGGGCTCGTATGGAGTCATTTTGGCTATGGATTGGTTATCTGCACACAGGGCCAGGATGGATTGTTATCACAAGACTATATCTTGTGCAGATGATTTGGGAGTTGAGTTGGTGATTTCAGGGGTCATGAAACCCGTTTCTATTCGCATGATCTCCGTTATGCAGCTTAAGCGGTGTGTGCAACGGGGTTGTCAGATATATGTTATTACAGTCAGTGACAAATCAAAGGATGGGTATAGTGGACCATCACTAGATGATCATCCCATCTTGAGAGAGTTTTCAAATGTTTTTCCTAAGAAGCTACCGGGGTTACCACCCCCACATGAGATTGATTTTCATATAGATCTAGTTCCTAGAGCAGATCCTATCTCACAAGCACCTTATCGGATGACCACCCCAGTGCTCTGTGAGCTCGAGTTGCAGCTTGAGGGCCTTTTGGAGAAGGGCCTTATCCATCCTAGTGTATCCCCTTGGGGTTCACCAATGATCTTTGTGAAGAAGAAGGATAGATCCTTACGGTTGTGTATTGTTTACCGCCAGTTGAACAAGGTAACAATCAAGAATCATTATCCTCTTCCTTGTATTGATGACTTGTTCGATCAGATGACGGGAGTTACATTTTTCTCTAAGATTGATCTTAAGTCAAGCTACCATTAGCTGAGGATTTCAGAGGTGGATATTCATAAGATCGCTTTCCGTACGAGATATGGGCACTATGAGTTCACAGTGGTGCCTTTTGGTTTGCCGAAATCCCCTACGGTTTTTTTTGAGTTTGATGAATGGGGTATTCAGGACCTTCTTAGATCGCTTCATGCTCATCTTCCTAGATGACATTTTGATATACTCATGTATACATGAGGAGCATGAGGGGTACCTTCGCCAGGTTCTTCAGTGTCTCTGTGAGCAGCAGCTTTACAGGAACTTGGAGAAGTGTGCTTTCTTTCAGACTGAGGTGCAATATTTGGGTCATATCATTTATGGGGAAGGCATCACCATCGATCCTTCCAAGATTAGAGTCATTATGGATTGGCCAGAACCCACTACAGTGACCGAGGTGCACAACTTCATGGGATTAGCAAGATACTACAGGAGATTTTTTCAGGACTTCTCTTGAATTGTGCACCCTATCACTTCCCTTCATAGAAAAGAGAAGAAGTTTGTTTGGTCGGATAGATGCGAGTAGGCCTTCAAGACACTGAAGGAGTGCCTCACTACAACACCTTTTCTTCCATTGCCGGATCCACAGGGTGAGTTCTTCGTTTGCATAGATGCTTCGTTAGTAGGGCTTGGAGGTGTGGCAATGCAGGATGGAAGAGTAATAGCTTTTGAGTCTCACAAACTCAAGGATCACGAGCTTAATTATCCTACCCATGATCTTGAGCTTGCAGTAGTTGTGCATGCTTTGGTTAGATGGAGACATTTTCTTCTTGGACAGTGATTCACACTTAGGACTGATCATTTGAGTCTTCACCACCTCTTCACACAGCCCAATCTCAATGCTCCTCAGCGGCGTTGGATGGATTTGCTTTGTGAGTATGACATGGAGATCGAGCATGTGAAGGGGAAGGAGAATGTGGTAACAGACGCTCTCAACAGATGGAGACATGTGGCTATGGCCACCTCAGTGAGTATAGATTTGTGGAGCAGGATTATTCAGCATCTTCCTCTTGATAGCTTCTACATTGCAGTACAAGCAGAGATCGAGTCACAGAGACCTCTTGAGGGGAAGTTTGATGGGTTTTCCTTAGAGGTAGATGGTCTTCTTAGGCACAGAGGCCAGATATATGTTCCCATAGATGGAGACTTGAGGAAGGACATTTTGGTAGAGGCACATCGTGCACCTTATTCAGCCCATCTCGGGGTGAAGAAGATGCACGCCACTTTACGATAGTTTTATCAGTGGAGAGGACTTCGTAGAGATGTGGCCCAGTTTGTGTCATGATTTTTAGAGTTCTAGAGAGTTAAGGCCAAGCATCAGCATCTAACAGGCCTTCTTTAGCATCATGTCATACCAGAATGGAAGTGGGACACCATTTCCATGGATTTCATTGTTGGGATACCGATGTCGAGATATCACCACGATGCCATTATGGTCACGGTTGATAAATTGACAAAAGTAGCTCACTTTTCTCCGATGAAGACCACTTATACAGCTAGAGCAGTGGCACGAGTATATTTGGATGAGATTGTCAGGTTGCACGGGATTTTGAGGAAGATCATTTGTGACCGCGATCCTTTGTACACTTCACATTTCGGGACTACTAATGGGTTGGTGTATTCTTCCAATCATTTAACTGACATAATATTTGTCAGTGTCATTCTAAACCAGGGCTGTGTCCTAGGCAATATGCAATGGAGTCTAGGAGAACCAGTTATACGTTGAGTCTATTGGGGGGTTGCTTAGTTTTAGTGACTATTCTACGGAAGTGCAGTTAAAATCTACGGAAATTAAATACAAGTCTACGGAATTCAACTATTTGCAATGAAAGGAATTTTAGCAACTAATCTTCTACTGTAAAATAAAATACGCACACACTTATTCTTAACAAATTAAATCACAACTGAATAAATGGAATTTTTAGCAGAAAGCAAGACTATTCATGAACTAGATTTGCATAACAAAAGCATCTATTCTAAGTGAAAGTGGTAATGAAGAAAGCAGAGATAGTTAATTAAAGCATGCATGTAAAACTCATCAAATGATAATTGCAATAAAACTAATCGAAGGATTGTATGCATGAACTCAAAGTAACCTCGTATCTCCTCGGTTGAGTGGGCCCTTGCTCTTCCATGGGATAGAGTGATCAACAACTTCTATTTCTCAAAATGTCGTGGCTTTCATTAACTTCGAAATGAATTCATAACACATCAAAAATAAATCCAGAATAGTATGCAGATAATCTCCTTCAGCAATCAAAAAGTGGTACCCAAGTTCTGAAGACAAAGTCTTCATATAGATAATGTTGGTTACAAGATCCACCATATCAGGCGGCATTAAACATTGTTCATCAAATATCAATTAAAACTCATAGATTCCTACGGGCCATTAGAGTCAAGCCCAAGCTAATAGGTCAATTCGATGGAAAAAATCTTCAGCTGCATGCTTCGAACTCAGGCTTCTTATCCACCAGCAACTTCCATCATTCCCTGCACACATCATCACATTTGATCTCATAAAGACAGTTAGTAGGAGGTTCATGTGATAAAATGTTTTCATAAATAATAGCAAGGAAAATGCATCAACCTACTAAGATATGACTACACAAAACATCCCCATATACTAATAAGTCATATCACAAAGAGTATTTTCAGTCTGAAGAAATGATATTAATGAGCCAAACAATGCACTCATCATTTTCCCCCTGACTTTACCTATTACATGTCCCAATGCAACTCATCTGTGCCCTGCTCACCTTCCAAGTTGTTCAGCCATGTCATACTCCTCGAATTGATCAGCGTATTGCTTTGTGGTATTCTTGCAGTCCTAAGTATTGGAGGTAATTTCCACCCAGGCAGTGAAACTGTCATGGGACTATGTTGCATTGTTCTGCTAGGTCGTGAGAGGGCTCAAGAGGAGTGGAGGCCGTACTTGGAGGCCTGCCCATTCATCAGTGTATTGTTGGCTAGTTTTATCTGTAGTTTGTTTGATAATGGTGATGAGAGCATCACCCCTGTGCATGCTCCAACTCAAATTCTGGGGAGAGAGAACCTCCCTACATTTCAAAGGCAGGCTTAAAGTATCCCATCTCCTATCACAAGCTTGCCAAGCAGCCCCAAAATTCTCTTGACTATAATTTTCAAAATCAATAACACACTGAAGTAAAATCTGAGAAGTATTCACCCCAACCCCTTCCTGATAGTAAAATGATCGAAAGTTTTTCCATAGGGTGACATCTGTATGATGAGTTGGGTGAATGTGAAATCCGATGGACTGAGCAGTGTTATTGAAACTATCTGTTTGTTGCCTCCAAATTATCTGATTCCGCAATACAGACTGAAAGGCTTTAATTTGAAAATCACCCACAAATAGGTTGATCAAGAAATCAGGGACATTGGTCACTATCATGTTATGTAGATAAAATTCACAGAGCAAATTTTGAATTTCCGGAGCACTGCACTTGTAAACTGATAAAAAACTAGGGCCATCGGGAATTTTGTGAGGGGCTTGAGAACACAATTGAAATAACTACCAAGAATAAAATTGTTCTTGGACATACATGTTTTAGACTGAAGAGGGTTTCCTACAGGACAGTAGTTTGATGGCCAAAGGACAGATAGAGTCTAAGATAGATGTTACTTTTTGTTTTTCCTCTTCCATAGATTCTTTTTCTTTTTTTAATTTTTGATTTTCCTTCTGCAATTCCCTTTCCTGAAGGGACAACTATTGGAAACTATTCAAGAGGGTAAGACTCTTATCATGTTGTCACTTTAAACAACTTACTTCAAGTTGCAGGGCAGCAATCTCCCAAAAAATTTCTACTGTCTTTTGTGTAAATTCAGCTTGTAATAAAAGGGTGGTTTCTTCCATACCTTGTAACTGAGATTTTAGCAGTGCGATTTACTCTAGATAGTTGTGAGAAGGCGCCACTTGGGTGTCAAGCATTTCTGGAGTTACAGTGTGAATCCGTAGATGACGGAACAATAGATGATGGAGTGGCCGGGTCATCCTCCGTATGCAGTTCCTCCCGAATGTGGGCGGTATCATCATGCAAGGACTCCGATTGGAAACCGCCTGTCTACAAAAATGAGCTAAGCCGTCAGGACCGTGGTTGCTTGGAAGAAGATGGGGCCATGGGACACTTTCCTTTTGAATTAGAAATGGATGGGGATGGTCCCTCAGGAGTACCAACTGTGTCGGCATGCTCAGGAACATCAGTTGCCTCTGCTTGGCTATGTGAAGGGCAAGGGCCCGATGTAAGGGTAGACCGAGGTGTAGAAGAGAGACCATATTTTAATTGCTTTGGCCTAGACCCTTCACCACCAGCACATCCCTCGAGCCTCCGCTTTGGTTGAAAGAAGACTTGGTGTGAACACAACAGATGAATCAACCCGGGGTGCTTAATCATGGACTTGCCTCCACTAGACCGATGTTTTTGGCATACTTTAATGATGGAGTCTGCGAGGTACTCTGGCAGATTTACTCGAAGGGCTTGGTTGACATGTCCCTTTTTAAGGTGAATGAGTATTTTGAGTGCATCACCACCCAGAACAGAGGCCTGGCCATCGCATATGAAATACCGGTTGACCCATTTCGCAATCTCACCCCAGATTCCAGGTAAACTTGTCTGCTTAACACCCTTCTGGACACCCAATGGAGTCAGGATGACCTCCGGGAGTGCCTCTCCTTCATCATGGAACTGAGCAATCAAACTTTGCAAAGGGGCATTTGCAATAACCTTTAAACCGAAGTTTGGCAAGTCAGACAAGTCAGAAATGACTTGATTGGTAATTTCAAATCTCCATCCACCAACTTACGAGGAAGTGGACTCAAAATTATTCAAGAAATCTTCCACAATGCCCTCATCAAAACCTTCAAATTGCCGAATGAAATCCAACCATCCAAAATCATGAAATACCTGCGAAAGGGCAGCATTCCGGAGCAAGGCGTTAGGTGAAGCAAGTTCTGATGTCTTTCACGGTCCCATGCTGAGCCAAAAAGTGAGAAATACATGGTAGAGGAAAAACCAAAGCAGAGCGTTTCTTCCACTTCCCGTCTAGTGTCTGATAAAACCAGTCATGATTGATGTGCATACCACAATGGGAAGAAGCGGTTGTAGAAGCATTAAATTTCAAATGACACCATATTCCTTGGGTAACGCAACATCAAGCGAAGGTGACAGAAAAAAATAGTGATGAGACCGGCCACCCGTGCGAGATTAAGATTTTTGCGGTGGCACATATCCCATAGTTGAGGAGAAAGCACCACCTATCCTGACATTGGAGAGTGTGACACATCAAAGCATGTGGTGATTTATGAGCCATTACTCCTTTTATTCTATCATTCATAGATCCGGATTTGGAAAGAGATCCATAATGACCATAGCAATCATTTCATGATGGCATCATAATGACAAATGAATACATGGGGAAATGTTTCGCATAGAAATATCATTAGCAAGTTAAAATGCACTTACCCATGCCACATTTAGTCAGTCGATATCCGTAGATTCCTACGCCCTGCAATTTGGGATGAAACATGATTAGCGGTAGTAGAAATAATGAAAATTCCTACATTTATTGGAAATTACAATAAAAACTGCTAACTAAGGGAAGAAGATCGAATGAAGGATCATCTTCCTTTATTGAATTTGTAAGAGATTGATTACTCCATGCGTGAGAGGAAAAGAGCCTCCTCAGCATGCATGTATGTTCATAATAGAATGTCGTCAGTGAAAGTCTTCTTATCCAGCAGTTGGTGATAAACTCGGAGCCTATGCCCATTCACCAGAAGAGTCCGTTTGTCTCCATCAATCGGTATCAATCAAACAGAGCCATTATCAAACACTTGATTTACCTGATAGGGACCTAACCAACGCGTACGCAACTTGCCTTTAAACTGCTGATAGCAGGAATCAAAGAGTAAAACCCACTGTCCTTCATGAAATATCCTTTTTTTGATGTGAGCATCATGCCAAGTTTTCTGCTGATGCTGTAGAATTTTGGTCTGCTGCTGTGCCTCCATCCGCATTTCATCTAATTCATTCAACTGCAACACTCATTCACGTTGTGCTTCATCCAAATCAATCCCAACTTCCAATGTTGTTCGCCAGGTGCGCAACTCGAACTCAACAGGTAACAATGGCTTCTTCCCAAAGACCAGCTCATAGGGAGAGAAACTAGTAGTTGTTTTCCAGGTCGTGTTGTAGGCCCAGATGGCCTCAGGAAGCTTTGGTACCCAATTCTTTCTATCGGCATTGACCACCTTAGTTAGAATATTCTTGAGCTCTTGATTGGTTACCTCCACTTGCCCATTGGATTGGGGGTGATATGGTGATGATTTCCGGTGCATGATTCTATAGATTCCTAAGAAAGCTTCAATCATATTTGAAACAAATTGAGGACCTTGATCAGATACAATGGCCCTTGGTGCTCCAAATCACAGCAATATCTGGTTGTAGAGAAAATCAGCAACAACATCTTCATTGGTAGATGCCAATGCTTGAACTTTAGCCCATTTGGTGACATAGTCTGTGCATACCAAGAGATACTCCTTCTTGAAAGATGGAGGATCAAATGGTCCAACAAATTCAATACCCCATTTCTCAAATGGTCCTAGAACCAACTAAGGGTTCAGAGGCATTTCCATAGAAAGTGTAGGTTTTCCCATTCGTTGGCATGCATCACACTGCCACACATACTTTTTGACAGTCTTATGGAGGGAAGGCCAATAGTACCATGCTCCAAGGATCTTGTGAATTGTTCATTTCACTGAATAATGTCCACCTCCTGGCTCATCATGACATGCTCGCAGTATGTCATGTACCTCATCCTCTCGAACACACCTATGAAGAACCATGTCAGGAAAACATTTAAATAAGAATCCGTTACACCATTTATATGTTGCACTATTTCTAACCAATCGCCTTCTTTCCTTATGAGTAAAATAGGCAGGAAACTTCCCTGTTGTTAAATAATTCACGAGATCAGTGAACCAGGGAGTCTTAGTAGAGATAGCAAACAAGTGTTCATCGGGAAATTGGTCTTGGACTGCTTTTTCATCACCTGAAACATTTATTCTGGAAAGAAATTCAGCAACAACGTTAGATTTCCTAGGCTTATCTATAATAGTGAGATTGAATTCTTGCAACAAGAGTAACCAACGAATGAGCCTTCCGCCAACCACTGGTTTGTTCATCAAATATCGAATGGCAGAGTGGTCAGTGTAAACAATTTTTTTATATCCAGTGATGTAATGATGAAATTTATTCAAAGCATATACAACAGCCAAAAACTCTTTTTCCGTAGTAGTGTAATTCTTTTCCGTAGGAGTCAAATTTTTGCTGATAAAATAAATTGCATACATATGATCTTCTGAGTCTTTTTGTCCAAGGACAGTGCCCATGGCTGTATTAGAAGCATCAGTGTGGATATGGAAAGGTTGTCCCCAGTCAGGGCCACGTAAGACAGGGGTTGTTGTCAGCTTTTCTTTGATAGAATCAAATGCCTGTTGACACTGAGAAGACCATTCAAAAACACAATCTTTGGTTAGCAATGAAAACATTGGGGTGGAAATTTTGCTAAAATCTTTTATGAATCGGTGGTAATAACCTGCATGGCCAAGGAAACTTTTGATGTCAGTCTGATTAGCTAGTGTAGGTAATTGGGTGATGACTGATATCTTTTTGGGATCCACCTGTATACCTTGGGCTGAAACATGGTGACCTAAGACAATTCCTTGATCAACCATCATTAGACATTTTTCATGACTCAGAGATAGTTGGTGTTGTTCACATCGACTGAGTACTTTCTCAAGATTATTCAAAGATTCTTCAAAAGTGGATCCATGGACAGTGAAATCATCCATGTAAACCTCAACACAGTCGTTAGCAAGATCTGCAAAAATGGCCAAGACTACCCGCTGAAATGTAGCAGGGGCATTACAAAGCCCAAAAGGTAAGACTCTGTAAGTGAATGTACCCCAAGGGCACGTAAAAGTAGTCTTATCCTGATCAGCAGGGGCAATACTAATTTGATTATACCCACTAAACCCATCCAAGAAAGAGAAATATTTCTTACCAGCCAAATTATCCAGGACTTGGTCAATGAAAGGCAGGGGAAAATAATCTTTCTTGGTGGCTTTGTTAAGTTCCCTGTAATCAACACATATTCACCACTTACCATTCTTCTTGGGAACAAATAACTAATGGGGAAACCCACTGACTATCAGATATAGGATAGATGAAACCTACCTTTAGGAGCTTTTCGATCTCAGTTTTGACTATGTCTCTCAATGCTGGATTGATTCTTCGTTACGGTTGCCTTATAGGTTTGATGTCATCGGTGTAAATATGATGTGTAAAGATGCTAGGATGAATTCCTTTCATATCAGTGTAATCCCAAGCAAAAGCATGAGAATGTTTCTTCAGAACCTCAAGCACCCTAGCTTCTTGATTGACCTCCAAGTCGCTTCCTATAGTCAACTCTCTACCCATACTGACAAGCACCTGCTTAGTATCATTCACAAGAGCAAGCTCTATACTAGTGATAAAAGAATTCAATGGGCAAACATGGGGCTGAAGCATGTGTAGGATGGATATGTTATCAAAAGACAGAACCTTGGTTAAAGGACAATAGAAATCAGGAACTAAATGTTTGGAATTATAAGCATAGAGTTTCCTACCAGACTCAGCAGAGGTAATGTCTAATGCCGGTATTCTGAATTCCGTAGCAGTAGTGCTGATTTCCGTAGTTGCAGAGTCCTTAGAATCAGTCACCGCATATGACTCTGCAGCTTCTGTCATATGATTGTGTACTACAATAGTGGCCAGAAAAGAAGAACTCAAAGAGTTAGCATCCAAAGAATCCACCCATACCTGGTCACAATTGTTCGTATAAGGCTGGGCAGGAGGATATAATGAAATGTGTTTGGATTTCTACCCATTTAGAATTGTCATGTTGCCTGACCTACAGTCAATGTAAGCAGCAACCGTAGCCAACCAAGGTCTTCCCAAGATGACTGGATATCCCAACTTCCAAGCTTTAGGCTGCAAAACCATGAAATCAACTGGGTACTCCCATGATTCAACAGTGACCATTATATCTTCAACCACACCATCAGGTACATTAATGGATTGATCTGCTAACTGCAAAATAGTGTTGGTTGGTTGAAGTCCTGTCAAGGATAGTAGGTTAAACATTTCTATTGTGATGACATTAATAGCAGCACCAAGATCCACCAAAACATTAGATATTGACTGGTTGTTTATACAAATAGTAATGACAGGGCTCCCAGGATCCCCATATTTTGGTGAGATAAGGGTGCCAACAACTAAATCAGCCAAATTCCCTTCGACTTTGACAGTCTTTGGGTATTTCTTTTTTCTTCCTGGTGTCTTTATACATTCATTTCTAATGGTTTGGTTTAGTTCAGGGATGTCCCTTATTACACACAGCAGTGGAACCTCAATATGTACTTTTTTAAATTCCTAAACTAGTTTTGTTTCATCTGCAGTTCAAGTGTCCTATAATCACTCAGGAAAAGGGGCTGTAGTCTGTTTGGGTATTTGATCATCCTGTTTATCTGGCATTGGTGAAGAACCAGTGTTACCCTCAAGTTTTTCTTCCTTATCGGCATCATCAGGTAGTTCTGTGATAACAACAGGAGGGTTCAATATTTTGCCAGATCGTAATCATAAATTACCAATAGTGTTAACCTGCATGGTGTTACCTGCGTCTGTGTCATCAATCGAAGTTGTCTATTGATTTTTAGGATTGGATACTGGCTAAGCTGGAAGTTGTGTTTGTGTTGCTTGTCCTTGATTTTGGTAGGCTTGAGGTGGAGGCATTAAAGCTTGCTGTGGCTGTTGGAACCTGCGTTGTTGATTACTGTTTTGTGGTGGTGCCCAGGACTGATTTTGGCTAAAATTTTGTTGAGGACCCCACTGCTGATTGTGCCAAGGATTGGTTTTGGGTGGTGGAGCCCAACCCAACTGAGTGTAGGGATTTGTCCAAGGTGGTGGATATGGATAAGTCATCCAGTTTGAGTTTTCCCACTCAGGCTGTCCCCAAGAAGACTGAGAGGCTTGATTTGGCCATGGCATTCTCCAGGGATTCTGAGTTGGTCTAGATGGGAACCCACCCTGATTGTTTGGTCTTTGGACAAAATTTAATTCAGCACTTGTTTGAGAGATGGCATTCAAACCTCCCTTCAACTGTGGTAGAAGTGTGCAATGCTTAGTGTCATGGTCAGTAACTTCGCAGATTAAGCACATATCTATGACATCCAAAGGACATTCTCTCAAGGGGTGTCTCTTCCGACATTTAGGGCAATACATGTCCAATGGTTCTTTAGCAGGGGTGGATTTTGCCTTGAGTCCATCTATGGTGGATGTTAATTGCAACAGAATGTCTGTTTTCATGTTGGCCATTTCTTCTAGAAGTTCAGAGGTACCCAAAGACTTGGATGTTTGTTTCCTTCGTATTCCTCCACGTGTTCTAGAATATCTTCTACATAGCTCAGTAATTTGTTCCATGGTGAGCTTATGCACGTCTCCACCTCCCATGAGATGGAGAGAATCCTTGGTTTCCTCATCCAGTCCTTTCAGAAAGACTGTTTTAGTGATGTCTGCATGTAACTCATACCCACTGCGTTTATGGAGAAAGAGGAATCTATCTAGATAATCCTCTAGATTCTCATCTTCCTTTTGCCGTATTTGGAAGAACTCTTCCTTCCTATCCCTTCCTCTACAATAGTCTTGGTATTTATCCAGGAAGGCTGTTTCCATGGCTTCCCAGGAATTAATGGAGTTAGATGGTAACCCCATAAACCATCTCATAGCAGAATCTTTGAGAGTGGAGGGAAATAGTTTGAGTTTTTGATTGTCAGTTTGGTAGTCATATGTCTGGCACAGGATTTTAAATTCAAACAGAAACTGATCAGGGTCTTCTTTGGTCATTCCTCGAAAGAGGGGTAGGATGGATGGTGAGATGTTTTTCATGGGTGCATCCTCATCTACATCGAGGACAATGGGGTATGTAAAGGTTCGTCCTAAAGGTTGGTCTTCAACATTCCCAAGATCCCCCATTGCAGAACGATGTGAAGAGGATACAGAATGCTCAGAAAAGGTTCTAGGCGTTGAATTGGAATCTGTATCACTCTCAGTGTTTCTCTCTTGTGAAGTGTCTAAAGAGATTTGTTGAATATTGCGTGCTATAAATCTCCCTTGGTTATCTCGTGACCTATGCATCCAGGTTGGTTGGTTTAAATCGAGGTTCGAGAGAACTACTGGTTTCCTATATGAACTCCATTAACACCCATAGCATATAGAATAAAGTAATGGAGCTTATGGTTATGTGTCCTCAGCAACAACGCCAAAAATGATGGGTCGTTGTATTCTTCCAATCATTTAACTGACATAATCTTTGTCAGTGTCATTCTAAACCAGGGCTGTGTCCTAGGCAATATGCAATGGAGTCTAGGAGAACCAGTTATATGTTGAGTCTATTGGGGGGTTGCTTAGTTTTAGTGACTATTCTACGGAAGTGCAGTTAAAATCTATGGAAATTAAATACAAGTCTACAGAATTCAACTATTTGCAATGAAAGGAATTTTAGCAACTAATCTTCTACTGTAAAATAAAATATGCACACACTTATTCTTAACAAATTAAATCACAACTGAATAAATGGAATTTTTAGCAGAAAGCAAGACTATTCATGAACTAGATTTGTATAACAAAAGCATCTATTCTAAGCGAAAGTGGTAATGGAGAAAGTAGAATAGTTAATCAAAGCATGCATGTAAAACTTATCAAATGATAATTGCAGTAAAAATAATCAAAGGACTGTATGCATGAACTCAAAGTAACCTCGTATCTCCTCGGTTGAGTGGGCCCTTGCTCTTCCTCGGGATAGAGTGATCAACAACTTTTGATTCTCAAAATGCCATGGCTTTCATTAACTTCGAAATGAGTTCATAACACATCAAAAAATAAATCCAGAACAGTATGCACATAATCTTCTTCAACAAACAAAAAGTGGTACCCAAGTTCTGAAGACAAAGTCTTCATATAGATAATGTTGGTTACAAGATCCACCATATCAGGCGGCATTAAACACTTGTTCATCAAATATCAATTAAAACTCATAGATTCCTACGGGCCGTTAGAGTCAAGCCCAAGCTAATAGGTCAATTCGATGGAAACAGTCTTCAGCCGCATGCTTCGAACTCGGGCTTCTTATCCACCAGTAACTTCCATCATTCCCTGCACACATCATCACATTTGATCTCATAAAGACAGTTAGTAGGAGGTTCATGTGATAAATGGTTTTCATAAATAATAGCAAGGAAAATGCATCAACCTACTAAGATATGACTACACAAAACATCCCCATATACTAATAAGTCATATCACAAAGAGTATTTCTGGTATGAAGAAATGATATTAATGAGCCAAACAATGCACTCATCAACTACCATGCAGTATGTCCTCGGGATGATAATCAACTTCAGCATGACATATCACCCAGAGATAGATGGAAAAACTGAGCGAGTGAATAATATTTTAGAGGATATGCTCAGGATGTATGTGATGGATCAACAATCTAAGTGGGAGGAGTACATGTACGTTGTGGAGTTTTCCTACAATAATAGTTTTCAGAGTTCTATAGGCATGGCTCCTTTTCAGGCTTTGTATGGTAGAGAGTGCAGGACACCTCTTAGCTGGGACAGGTTAGAGGACAAAGTATCTCTTAGACCAGCTCTTCTACAGGACATGGAGCAGTAGGTGGTGTTGATCAGGTAGAGATTACAGGAGGCGCAGGACAGGCAGAAGAAGTATGCGGACCAGCATAGGATCAACCATAGCTTTGATGTGGGCATGAAGGTGTTCCTTCGTGTTAGGCCACACAAGAGTTCTATCCGTTATGGAAAAGGTTCTAAGTTAGCTCCTAGATTCGTTGGTCCTTTTGAGATCTTGGAGTGTATCCGCCCTTTGGCCTATCGTTTAGCATTACCACCTAGCTTGTCTCACGTACACGATGTGTTTCATGTATCGGTTCTTAGGAGATATATTACAGATCCGTCTCATGTGTTGGATTGGACATAATTCCAGGTGCAGAATCATGGGCAGGCGATGGTGGAGCCCGTTCACATCCTAGATTGCAGGATCTTGGGCCTTCGAGGCAGAGAGGTTGATTAGGTTCGAGTGCATTGGGACAGATATGATGAGACTGTAGCTACCTAGGAGGATGCTACTTCATTACGAGTGTAATTTCCACATTTGTTCCAGTGACTTCCAGGAGGAAGTTGAGTATAAGGGGAGGAGGATGTAGTGCCGACTTCCCTTTGACACCTTTTTATGCTTATGTTGATACTATTGATTTCATTATAGACATTACTATGTTTTGATTTAGTATGTTGTTAGACATTGGATTATGGATTATTGTGGATTTTGATTTGATTACGATGCATGATGATCACTAGGGACACCTTATATGAAGATGATGATATATTATTGGACATGGATATTTTATAGACATTGTCAGACATGTGATTTTGAATATTATGAATAGATCTAGAAAATGGATATTTTATGATACTGATATAGTTATGAATTAAAAATACAAATGATATAGTTGTTACTTCGATATTGTTGTGATTCATTATATAGTTGATTTAGTGATTCTATTTGTATCATATTAGATGTTTTGATATGGCCAGAAGGCCTAAGGATGTATTTGTATTTTGCAGGTTACAAATATCACAACAAAACATCGGGAATCGGAGACCAACCAAAATAGGATTCTAGGTGAATTCAACAAGGTCACCATGGCAACTTGTTTTATTGTGTTGTGTGTTGTTTTGTTAGAGATTCCCATGGGGGGGAATCATCTTTATATGTGACCATGGGTTGTGTATTTTTGTTGATATGGTTAATGTTTATTTATTGTTGTATGTATTTTATTTGTAATGTGTTCTCTTCTTTTAATTAATTAATTGTGATAGATTAATGTGAGGAGATCATATGTTTAAAATTTAAATAAATTAAATTGGGATATGGAAAGTAATTATTAGAGTTGTTGGCTATTTGTAATTAATTTGTAAGGGATGTGTAAGATGTGTAAGAGCTTGTGTAAGTTAGATTTTGGAGTAAGAAGTACTCCGCCTCCATGGAAATTCAATATTGACCTTGGGGGCTATTTTTGGAGGCTTGTGGGACAAGTAAAACTTGTCCCATGCCTCTAAATTTATGTTACCAACCATACTTATGGTTGGGGAAGTGATTTGTGACTTTTTATAATGCATTTTATTCATCTTGTGCATGTTTTTAATTGCACTTTCTTACATTTTAATTAATTCTTGTTCCTTGAGGTGTGGGCTCTTTTGAGTGTGCAAGTAACTTGTCATTCTTCACCCACCTCTTTATTAAGCCTTGGAGTTTGGATTTTTTTTGTGTGTTGATTTGAGAGGATGTGTGATGTGGCATCCATCATCCTCTTCTTTCCCCCTTCTATATATTTCAAACTCTCTTCTTGTTTTGGGGTTGTTGAACCTTTTCGCATTCTTCCTTGGGGGCGCATTTTCTTGTGGGAACTCTGGTTTTTGAAGAAAGTTTTGGAGATAGCTTTGCATGCTTGGGAGCTCATTGTTTTGGACTATGGTTGGCATTGTAGCTTGTTGTTTGGAGACCAAATAACCATGGAGAGGTAGGAATTTAACTCTCTTTTATTTCTGTTATTTTCTTGCTGTGTTGTGTGGAAAATGCATGTTTTGTTTTATTTGTTGGTTGGTTGGGTAGACTGCTTTAGGGAAGGTGTAGGAGAAGGCTATAGGGAATTCTTGTGGGGGGCATAAGAAAATGCCATTGGCATCGGAGTTTTGTGGAGGGAGTTTTGGTTTGGGATTCACCTTGGAAAAGAAATAGCTTGCGTTTCTTACTTTGTGGGGGACATAAAGAAATCTGTGGGGGGTATAAGGAGGGATTTTGTGGGGGGCATAAGGAAATGTGTGTGTGATGAATTAATTGGCGGTTTTTTTTAGTGGATACCCAATTCGCAATTGGGAGGCATAAGCAGTTTCCCCCATAGGCCTTGCTCCTTTGGCTTGCAAGATCAAGCCTGAGTTCTGCTTTGAAATGTTTCTAAATGTAGTTGTGAACTATTGTTTATTTTGTGTTGCATTGTGTTTCAAAAAATGTGTATGTGAAAGAATGTTGTGTTGTGGAAGCCAGTTGTTGCCATGGTTGAATTGCATCTTTTATTGTATCTTGGTTGGGGCTCGAGGGCCAATGATAAAGGAAGGCTTCTCCTTTCATTAGATGTATTGGTTGGGTGGAGAGTGTTGCATTTCCCCCTATTTGTTGTTTTGATCTAGTTAGAAGTTGAAGAAAACCAACATGATGCTATTTTGGAGCAAAAGAATTGTACAGTTTGATAGTCCCTTCATATGAGCAAGTTTATTGTAATCCTTCCCACTTTGAAGTGGATGATTTGTATAATTAGTTGTAATGAGAAGATACTTGTATTGATGATGAAAGATTGAAAATTGAAATGTGAAATGTAAAGAGTTGTATTCCATTCTTTGTTTTGAAAAGGAATGTGAAGAATGTTATATGTATTATATATTGTATTTTGAAGTCAAAGAAAGAGATAAATTGTAAAGTTGTTGTTGGAAATCAATAAAGGAATGCTCTACCTTCTCAAACTTGCAGGATTGTATTGGAATTGAATAACTATCGTGAATTAAAATCTCTGTTGGAAAGAAGAATGCGTAGGAAGGAAAAGACAATGTTTTGTCCTCTTCGAAACTAGTTGAAATTTGGAAATCAGGTTTTGTATAATTGCTATTAAATGGTTAATTGAATCAATTAAATGTATTAGACTAGATTAGAAATAAGTTGTTACACTTAAATGATGAAATTGATAAATAGATCCTTTAAAAACTTGATCACTAGCATTGTGACTTTTAAAACTGGTAAATTTTAATAAAAATGTACAGTTTGGACCTGCACACTTTTATTAACTTGGAGATGTTAAAATTTAGTATGCTAGTTCACAAATGAACCTGAATTGACAAAGAAAACTCAAGAAAACAACTTAACGATTGCTAATTCGAATACAATCCCTCTAATAGTCGTTTTTCTGTCATTTGTTAGAAAAATATAATTTTGAACCAATTGAACAAATCAACTTCTATAAAACACTCTAAACCCTCCCTATATCAATTCTCCATGTCTGTTTGACATGTTGAATGAAGGAGGAAACCGAATTTAATCAAAAATGAAAGTTGGAAATTACCAGCTTGCAAATTAAAAGCCTGCAGATTTTTTTTGTAAAATTGACAAGTTAAACTTCATCAAAAAGTAAATTTTATGTTTCCTGTGCAAAGAGGGCATCGAGAGCTTTCCGAAAAGTCCTCGTTTTCCCAAATCTTAGCTTCCTATCCAAATTTATGGCCATTTGAAGTTTTACTTCAATTTGGCATTAAAAAAACATTATTAAATCTAACTATTAAAAAAAATTAATTTTTAACTTTGGAAAAATTTCCACAAAAATTCCACGGCCCCTGCCATCCCACAACCAATCAAGACCTGCCACGTGGCACCTCGGAGGGGTAGACCAAATTTAAACTTATCTTTTTGAAAATTTTCCCATTTTTCCCCGCATCCCCATCGGCCCGCAGCCAATCAGTTGCTGACACGTGGCACGGTGGAAGGACAGACCCTTTTTGAACTTAAACTTTTTAAGGTTTTGGACCTCAAAAAAAAATTCAATTTTTCCCTGCATCCTCGCTAACCTACGACCAATCGCATGCTGACACGTGGTGGCCTTAGGATCGACGGAGGCGTGGAACTTATTTTAACTTTGAACTTTGTGCCTTTTTGAAATCGTAAATCCCTGAGTGCTCTAAAATCCCGTGGACCCACACTGAATAGGGTTGTGACACGTGGCACCCTTTTTGTGTTCGGCAGAGGCATGCGTGAGATTTCTCCCTAGCGCATTTAATGATAAAATCCTAAATCTTCCACCGCTGCCGCCCATTCATTTTCCTCGTGCCAATCCCTAAGCAACACGTGGCATCATGGTGTCGACATGGGCACGGGCCAATTGGATTCCCTTGTGCTTATTGGTGAAATAGAATTAAAGTCTTAACCTACTCCATCGGCCCGCCGTTTCTCCCAACCAACTGGGGAGCGACACGTGTCTCCCTCACCGGGATCGCAAGCGCATGAAGGTGATTTGCACTTTTTTGCCAAAGGAAGGAAAATGCGTTAAGCTTTTCCCTGCCCCGCTGACCCATGCATGGGGAAAACTTTCCTCCCTAAGCCCATGGACTATTATTTGGGAAAATTTCCCCCCTAAAGTCTGTCGGCCCATAACTTGAAAAATATAAGGAGTTAGGAGGACTTCTTTATATCACCAGAAAGGTGAGAAAATTTCCTATCTAATGGAAATGATTTAGGAAAAATTTGGAAGTGTGAAGTATGAAAAAATTCTTGTTGAAACTCTGAGGCTGCTAGAGAGCAGGCATGGGAGTAAATTACTCCTTGAAACTAACTAAAACATATAACCCTAAAATTTGAACCTTGTGAACTTGTTATTAGTTAATGAAGGGAACATATGTTGTGGTGCATTAGTCTTCTTCTGGAACCTGTTAGTGAAAACTGATTTCTTACAACCTGGTTGTAGACACTTCTAATCAAATGAAAATTATCCCATAATTTTATAGCTAACCCTATGTTGTTTCTTGGGTCTCAAGTGGTTGTTTAAATGGGCACTACAGTTTGGTATCAGAGCAGTGGTTCAAAGGCTTGTACCATTGGGCACACTAGAAAACTTGATACATGAAAACTTAAACCTAGTACACTTGTAAATCTAAAAAACAACTTAGCTAGAATTTGTATGTTTTAGTAAACCTAGAAGTATTGTAAACTTAGTAAAATGAACTAACTCTCGATTTGGTTCGTGCAGGAGGCTCAGAAAGAGTGAGAGGAACCTTCACAGAGACTCAGACCCACCACACCCACCACCACCACCGGATCAGGGTGTGGCAGCCATTCTACCTCAGATTCTACAAACCCTTCAGGATGTTAATGCCGCTCTATGTAGAGGATTAGGTGGAGGACAGAAAGCTAGTCATGATAGAACCCCTTCTATCGAGGGTCAGATATCTCCTTGACTCAGTGAGGAACATAGAGGAGAGAACTCCCATGCGGAGTGATCCAGAGTAGAGTCACCACCTAGGAGGTAGGGTGACAGAGTTCCAAAGCATAGAGAGAGGTCTCGGAGCCTAGGCTTAGGGATGAGTGTGCAGAGAGACCTAGAGGTCGACAAACCACAGATGTGGATCACATCAGGGAGATCCTGAAGCTTTGGCCCTCACATTACTTGGGTGACACAGGTGGATTTTAGGCAGAGGCCTGACTAGTGAGCTTGAGCGGTTGCTTCAAGATTTTTCCTTGTTCTAGCAACATGAAAGCTCGTGTTACGATCCATCTACTGAGGGATGGAGCAGGAGTGTGGTGGAGGACAGAGGAGCAGAAGCTCCATGTAGATTCAGAGACAGTGACCTGGGAGCTATTTGAGGAGAGATTTAGGAGCAGGTATTTATCACAGAGGTTCATCCAGCAGAGGATTGACGAGTTCCATGACCTCCGATAGGCTTCTCTTTCTGTAGCAGAGTATGAGAGTAGATTTTTGGATCTACTCTAGTATGTAGAGTATATGCAGGATGAGCACGGTGTGGATTCACAGGTTCATCCGGGGCCTGAATTTGGATATCAGAGGTGTAGTTTAGATTCACTATCCACAGACATTAGCTGAGGTTGTCGAGTAGGCCTACATTACAGAGGAGACTCGGGGAAAGACCTGGTAGGCTAGAGACTGAGTCCAGACCCGCATTCAACAGATGTAGGATGGTAGATCGAGAGGTTTAGTACCTCTTCCTCATGGTGGCCAGGGTACAACACAGTCATCCTTTAGGCCATAGCAATAGCAGTCCCACCCACCTCATAGACCTCCACAGAGAGTTGATGCACAGAGAGGTCAGAGTATGGGGCCTCCTCCTAGGGGTCCCATAAGGACACAGGGTGGACCTAGAGCTCAGTCATTAGGAGCTCGCCAGCAGAGGCCACAGTAGCTGGATCATCAAGATCCACACCATAGGCTTCTAGGGCACCTACTAGAGGTGCTACTCATTGGGGAGGATTAGGAGGATGTTTTTGATGTGGAGTTACTGGACACTTTTGGAGAGATTGCCCATAGAACCCTAACAACAAGGGTAAGGCACAAATTTTAGAGCCGACTGTTGGTGACATGGGACGTAGCCACAAGATTTATGTAGCGGTTGAGAACCACTAGGTAGAGCATCAGAGCATAGTCATTGAGACCACAGGTAGCATTGGTGGTATTCCTACCTTTGTTTTGTTTGATTCTGGTTCTTCTGATTCTTTCATTTCACCATCTTTAGTAGAGTGATGCAGGCTAGTGGCATAGTTAGGCAAGGTCTTAGTTGGGATGTCGAGATGGCTTCTGGAGCCAAGATCTCTGTAGACTCCTTAGTTAAGGAGTGTGTTGTGGATTTGGGACCTTTCACCACTACCTCAGATCTCCGTATCCTTCCTTTGGGCTCGTATGGAGTCATTTTGGGTATGGATTGGTTATCTGCACACAGGGCTAGGATGGATTGTTATCACAAGACTATATCTTGTGCAGATGATTTGGGAGTTGAGTCGGTGATTTTAGGGGTCAGAAGACCCATTTCTATTCGCACCATCTCCGTTATGCAACTTAAGTGGTGTGTGCGACGGGGTTGTCAGATGTATGTTGTTACAGTCAGTGACAGATCAGAGGATGGGTCTAGTGGACCATCGCTAGATGATCATCCCATCTTGAGAGAGTTTTCTGATGTTTTTCTAGGGGAGCTACCAGGGTTACCACCCCCACGTGAGATTGATTTTCATATAGATCTAGTTCCTGGAGCAAAGCCTATCTCATGAGCACCTTATCAGATGACCACCCCAGAGCTCTGTGAGCTCAAGTTGCAGCTTGAGGGCCTTTTGGAGAAGGGCCTTATCCATCCTAGTGTATCCCCTTGGGGTGCACCAGTGATCTTTGTGAAGAAGAAGGATGGATCCTTGTGGTTATGTATTGATTACCGCCAGTTGAACAAGGTAACGATCAAGAATCGTTATCCTCTTCCTCGTATCGATGACTTGTTTGATCAGATGAAGGGAGCCATAGTTTTCTCTAAGATTGATCTTAAGTCAGGCTACCATCAGTTGAGGATTTCAGAGGTGGATATTCATAAGACCGCTTTTTGTACGAGATATGGGCACTATGAGTTCACAGTGGTGCCTTTTGGTTTGACGAATGTCCCCTACAGTGTTTATGAGTTTGATGAATGGGGTATTCAGGACCTTCTTAGATCGCTTCATGCTCATCTTCCTAGATGACATTTTGATATACTCACGTACATTTGAGGAGCATGAGGGGCACCTTTGACAGGTTCTTCAGTGTCTTCATGAGTAATAGCTTTACGGGAACTTAGAGAAGTGTGCTTTCTTTCAGACTAGAGGTGCAGTATTTGGGCCATATCATTTCTGGGGAAGGTATCGCAGTCAATGATCCTTCCAAGATTAGAGCCATTATGGATTAGCCAGCACCCACTACAGTGACTGAGGTGCACAACTTCATGGGATTAGCAGGATACTACCAGAGATTTGTTCAGGACTTCTCTCAGATTGTGCATCCTATCACTTCCCTTTAGAGGAAAGGGAAGAAGTTTGTTTGGTTAGACATATGCAAGCAGGCCTTCAGGACACTAAAGGAGTGCCTCACTACAACACCTATTCTTGCAGTGCTAGATCCATAGGGTGAGTTCTTTGTTTTTACAGATGCTTCATTAGTAGGGCTTGGAGGTGTGTTGATGTAGGATGATAGAGTAGTAGCTTTTGAGTCTCGCAAACTTAAGGATCACGAGCTTAATTATCCTACCCATGATCTTGAGCTTGTGGCAGTTGTGCATGCTTTGGTTAGATAGAGAAATTTTCTTCTTAGATGGAGATTCACACTTAGGACTGATCATTTGAGTTTTCGCCACCTCTTCACGGAGCCCAATCTCAATGCTCGTCAATGGCGTTGGATGGATTTGCTTTGTGAGTATGACATGGAGATCGAGAATGTGAAGGGGAAGGAGAATGTGGTAGCAGATGCTCTCAAAAAATTGAGACATGTGGCTATGGCTACCTCAGTGAGTACAGATTTGTGGAGCAGGATTCTTCAGTAGCTTCCTCTTGATAGCTTCTACATTACAATACAAGAAGAGATCGAGTCACGTAGACCCCTTGAGGGGAATTTTGATGGTTTTTACTTAGAGGCATATGGTCTTCTCAGGCACAGAGGCTAGATATATGTTCCCAGAGATGGAGGCTTGAGGAAGGACATCTTGGTAGAGGCACATCGTGCACCTTATTCAGCCCATCCCGGGGTGAAGAAGATGCACGCCACTTTGTGACAGTTGTATCATTGGAGAGGACTTCGTAGAGACATGGCCCAGTATTTAGAGTGCTAGAGAGTTAAGGTTGAGCATCAACATCTAGTAGGCCTTCTTTATCCTCATGCCATACTAGAGTTTAAGTGTGACACCATTTCCATGTATTTCAATGTTGGGCTACCGATGTCAAGATATCACCATGACGCCATTATGGTCACGGTTGATAAATTAAAAAAAGTGGTTCACTTTTCTCCGGTGAAGACCACTTATACAACTAGAGCAGTGGCACGAGTATATTTGGATGAGATTTTCAGGTTGCACGGGATTCCGCAGAAGATCATTTGTGACCGCAATCCTTTGTACACTTCACATTTCTGGACTACCATGTAGTATGTCCTCAGGATGAGGATCAACTTCAACATGACATATCACCCTGAGATAGATGGACAGACTGAGTGAGTGAATTAGATTTTAGAGGATATGCTCAGGATGTATGTGATGGATCAGCAGTCTAAGTGGGAGGAGTACCTGTACTTAGGTGGAGTTTGCCTACAATAACAGTTTTCAGAGTTCTATAGGCATGGCTCCTTTTTAGGCTTTGTATGGTAGAGAGTGCAGGACACCTCTTAGCTGGGACACGTTAGAGGACAGAGTATCTCTTAGACCAGCTCTTCTATAGGACATGGAGCAGCAGGTAGTGTTGATTAGGTAGAGATTGCAGGAGGCACATGATAGGCTGAAGAATTATGAAGATCAACATAGGATTGATCGTAGTTTCGATGTGGGCATGAAGGTGTTCCTTCGTGTCATGCCGCACAAGAGCCCTATCCCTTATGGAAAAGGTTCTAAGTTAACTCCTAGATTCATTGGTCCTTTTGAGATCTTGGAGTGTATCGGCCCTTTGGCCTACCATCTAGCATTGCCACCCAACTTGTCTCGCGTACATGATGTGTTTCATGTTTCGGTTCTTAGGAGATATATTGTAGATCCATCTCATGTGTTGGATTGGAAATCATTGCACATGTAGGATCAGGGGCAGGTGATGGTGGATCCCATTCACATCCTAGATTGCATGACCCTGGGCCTTTGAGACAAATAGGTTGATCAGGTTCGGGTGTAGTGGGACAGATATGATGAGACTGCAGCTACCTGGGAGGATGCTACTTCATTATGAGTGCAGTTTCCACATTTGTTCCAGTGACTTCCAAGAGGAAGTCGAGTCTAAGGGGAGGGGGGTGTAGTGCCCACTTTCAATTTGACACCTTTTGATGCTTATGTTGATACTATTTATTTCATTATAGACATTACTATGTTTTGGTTTAGTATGTTGTTAGACATTGGATTATGGATTATTGCAGATTTTGACTTGACTATGATGCATGATGATCACTAGAGACACCTCACATGTGGGTGATGATATATTATTAGACATGGATATTTTATAGACATTATCAGACATGTGATTTTTGAATATTATGAATAGATCTAGAAAATGGATATTTTATGATACTAATATAGTTATGAATTAAAAATACAAATGATGTAGTTGTTACTTCGAGGTTATTGTGATTCATTATATAGTTGATTTAGTGATTCTATTTGTATCATATTGGATGTTCTGATATGTCCACAAGTCCGAAGGAGGTATTTGTATTTTGCAGGTTAAAAATATCACAGCAAAACATTGGGGATCAGAGACCAACCAAAATAGAATTCTAAGTGAATTCGACAAGGTCACCATGACAACTTGTTTTATTATGTTGTGTGTTGTTTTGTTAGAGATTCCCATGGGGGGTAGTCATCTTTATATGTGACCATGGGTTGTGTCTTTTTGTTGATATGGTTAATGCTTATTTATTGTTGTATGTATTTTATTTGTAATGTGTTCTCTTCTTTTAATTAATTAATTGTGATAGATTAATGTGAGGAGATCATATGTTTAAAATTTAAATAAATTAAATTGGGATATAGAAAGTAATTATTAGAGTTGTTGGTTGTTTGTAATTGATTTTTAAGGGATGTGTAAGATGTGTAAGAGCTTGTGTAAGTTAGATTTTAGAGTATGAAATACTCCACCTCCTTGGAAATTCGAATTGGACCTTGGGGGCTATTTTTGGAGACTTGTGGCACAAGTAAAACTTGTTCCATGCCTTTAAATTTATGTTACCAACCATACTTATGGTTGGGAAAGTGATTGGTGACTTTCATAATGCATTTTGTTCATCTTGTGCATGTTTTTAATTGCAATTTATTTACATTTTAATTTAATTATTGTCCCTTGAGGTGTGGGTTGTTTTGAGTGTGCAAGTAACTTGTCATTATTCACCCACCTCTTTATTAATCCTTGGAGTTTGGATTTTGTCTTTTGTGTTGATTTGAGAGGATGTGCGATGTGGCATCCTACATGGATCTACATCATCCTCTTCTTTCCCCCTTATTTATATTTCAAACTCTCTTCTTCTTTTGGGTTGTTGAACCTTTTTGCATTCTTCCTTGGGGGCGCATTTTTCTTGTTGGAGGTCTTGTTTTTGGAGGAAGTTTTGGAAAAAGCTTTGCATGCTTGTGAGTTGTTGTTTTGGACTGTGTTTTCTTGGCATTTGAAGCTTCTTGTTAGGAGGAAAAGTCACCATGGAGAGGTAGGAAGTTACTCTCTTTTTATTGTTGTTATTTTCTTTTGGTGTTGTTGTGTATGGAAAATGCATGTTTTGATTTATTTGTTGGCTGGTTGGGTAGACTGCCTTAGGGATGGTGTAGGAGAAGGCTATGAGGAATCCATGTGGGGGGAATAAGGAATGCCATTGGCAACAGAAGTTTTTGGAGGGAGTTTAGGTTTGGGATCCACCATGGAAAAGAAATAGCTTGCATTTATTACTTTGTGGGGGGCATAAGGAAATATGTGGGGGGAATAAGGAGGGATTTTGTGGGGGGGCATTAGGAAATGTGTGTGTGATGAATTAATTGGCGGTTTGTTTTTTGTGGGTTCCCAATTCCCAATTGGGAGGCATAAGTAGATTCCCCCATATGCCTTGCTCCTTTGGCTTGCATGATCAAGATTGAGTTCTATTTGAAATGTTTCTAAATGCAGTTGTGAACTGCTGTTTGTTTTGTGTTGCTTTGTGTTTCAAAAGAAATGTGTATGTGAAAGAATGTTGTGTTGTGGAAGCCAGTTGTTTCCATGGTTGAATTACATCTTTTATTGTATCTTGGTTGGGGCTCGGGGGCCAATGATGAAGGAAGGCTTCTCCTTTCATTGGATGTCTTGGCTGGATGGGAGAGCATTGTCTTTTCCCCTATCTTTTGTTGTGATCTAGTTTGAAGAAGAAGAAAATGTGCATGTTGCTGTATCTTGGAACAAAAGACATTGTGCAGTTTGACAGTCCCTTCATATGAAGACATATTTAATTGTAATCCTTTCCCACTTTGTTGTGGATGATGTTGTACATAATGTATTTAGTGAATGATAAGATACTATGTAAATTGATGATGAAAGATTGAAAATTAGACATGTCAAATTGTAAAGAGTTGGATTCCATTCTAAATTTTGATTCTATTTATGTGGAGAATGTTAAATGTATTAAATTTTGTCATTTTGCATTCAAGGAATGAGATAGAATTGTAAAGATGTTTCCTTTGTTGAAGTCAATAAAGGAATTGCTCTAAGTTGCCTCTCACTTGCAGGATTGTGAGTTGGAGTTAGAATAGTTAAATGTGAAGTAATGGAATCTTTGTTTAATTGCAAAGGAAAGAAAATATGCATGAGAGAATTATATAGACATTGTTTTGTCCTCTTCGAAATGAGTATGAAATTTGGAAATCAGAATTTCTATATGATTTCTATTAGAATAGTGGATTCAAGTCATTTAAATGCCTCATATTAGTTTAGAAACTAAGTTGTTACCACAATTAAATGATGAAATTGATAGACATAGCATCCTTTAAAAGACTTAGATTTCTAGCATTACAAACTTTTAAAACTGGCAATTAATTTTAATAAAAATGTACAGTTCAGACTTGCACACATTAATCAACTTGGAGATGTTAAAATTTACTATGCTTGTATCTTAAATGAACCTCAATTCAACAAAGAAAACTTAAGAAAATAAACTTAACCATTGCAAAATCGAATACAAATCCCTTCCTTACAGGACGTTTTTCTGTCTATTTGTTGGAAAAATATAATTTTGAATCAATTGAACGAATTTAACTTCTCTAAACCACTTTAAATCCTTCCTAGATCAATTCTCCATGTATTTTTGACATGTTAAGTGAAGGAGGAGATCCAATTTAATCAAATTGAAAATTTGGAAATTGCCAGTTTGCTAATTAAAATCCTACAAATATTTTTTACAAAATTGACCCTTTAAATTTCATCAAAAAGTAAATTTTATGTTTCCTGTGCAAAGAGGGCATCGAGAGCTTTCTAAAAATTCCTTGTTTTCCCAAATTTGAGCTTCCTATCAAAAGTTATGGCCATTTGAAGTTTTACTTCAATTTGGCATTAAAAAAAACATAATTAAATCTAACTGTTAAAAAAATTTAATTTTTAACTTTGGAAAAATTTCGACAAAAATTCCACGGCACCCACCATCTCGCAACCAATCGAGACCTACCACGTGGCACCTCAGAGGGGTGGACCAAATTTAAACTTATCTTTTTGAAAATTTTACCTTGGGAAAATTTTCCCTTTTTTCTCCACATCCCTGCTGGCGCACAGCCAATCAGTTACTGACATGTGGCACGGTGTAAGGGCGGACCCTTTTTGAACTTAAAATTTTTAAGGTTTTGGACCTCTAAAAAATTTCCAATTTTTCCCCGCATCCCCGCTAACCCGTGACCAATCGCATGCTGACACATGGTGGCCTTAGGCTCGACGAAGGCGCGTAACTTCTTTTGACTTTGCAATTTTCACCATTTTGAAATCGTAAAGCCTTGAGTGCTCCGAAAGCCCATGTACCTGCGTCCAATAGGGTTACGACACATGGCACCCTTTCTACCTTCAGCGGAGGTGCGCATTAGATTTCTCCCTAGCACATTCAACGCTAAAATCCTAAATCTTCTACCACTCCCACCCATTCATTTTCCCCGTACCAATCCCTGAGTGACACGTGGCATCATGGTGTCAGTGTGGGCATGGACCAATTCTGTTCCCTTGTGCTTTTTGGGGAAAGAGATTAAAAGTCTCAACCCGCTCCGTTGGCCCGCCATTTCTCCCAACCAACTGGGGAGCGACACGTGTCTCCCTCACTGGGCTCGCGGGCATGCGAAGGTGATTTGCGCTTTTCCTCCAAAGGAAGGAAAATTCGTTAAGTTTTTCCCCACCCCACTGACCCGCGCATGGGGAAAATTTTCCTCCCTAAGCCCGTGGAATATTATTTGGAAAAATTCCCCCCTAAAGTCTGCCAGCCAATAACTTGAAAAATATAAGGAGTTAGGAGGACTTCTTTATATCACCTGAAAGGTGAGAAAATTTCCTATCCAATGGAAATGATTTAGGGAAATTTTGGAAGTGTTAAGTATGAGAAAATTCTTGTTGAAACTCTGAGGCTGCTAGAGAGCAGGCATGGGGGTAAATTACTCCTTGAACCTAACTAAACCATATAACCCTAAAATTTAAACTTTGTGAACTTGTTATTAGTTAATGAAGGGAACATATGTTGTGGTACATTGGTCTTCTTTTGGAACATGTTAGTGAAAAATGATGTCTTACAACCTGGTTGTAGACACTTCAAATCAAAACAAAATTATCCAATAATTTTCTAGCTGACCCTAGGTTATTTTCTTGGGTCTCAAGTGGTCGTTTAAACGAGCACTACAGTTTGGTATCAGAGCCGTGGTTCAAAGGCTTAGACCATTGGGCACACTAGAAAACTTGAGACATGAAAACTTAAACCTAGTACACTTGTATATCTAGAAAACAAATTAGCTAGAATTTGTATGTTTTAGTAAACATGGAAGTTGTTTAAACTTTGAAAAATGAACTAACTCTCACTTTGGTCCATGCAGGAGGCTCAGACGGAGCAAGAGGAACCTTCGCAGAGACTCAGACCCACCACGACCACCACCACCACCGGATCAGGGTGTGGCAGCCATTCTACCTTAGATTCTACAGACCCTTCAGGATGTTAATGCCACTCTATGTGGAGGATTAGGTGGAGGACATGCAACTAATCATGATAGAGCCCCTTCTATTGAGGGTTAGGTATCTCCTCGACTCAGTGAGGAGCATAGAGGAGAGAACTCCCATGCGGAGTCAGCCAGAGCAGAGTCACCACTTAGGAGGCAGGGTGACAGAGTTCCAGAGCATAGAGAGAGGTCTTGGAGCCCTAAGCTTAGGGATGAGCGTGCAGAGAGACCTAGAGGACGATAGGCCACAGCTGCGGATCACATCAGGGAGATCCTGAAGCTTCGGAACTCATATTACTCGGGTGAAAAAGGTGGATTTTAGGCATAGGCCTGGTTAGTGAGCTTGAGCGGTTGCTTCAACCTTTTTCCTTATTCTAGCAACACGAAAGCTCGTGTTGCGATCCATCTACTGAGGGATGGAGTAGGAGTGTGGTGGAGGACAGATGAGCAGAAGATCTATGTAGATTCAGAGATAGTGACCTAAGAGCTATTTTAGGAGAGATTCAGGAGTATGTATTTATCACAGAGGTTCATCCAGCAGAGGATTGACAAGTTCCATGACCTCTGACAGGATTCTCTTTTTGTATTAGAGTACGAGAGTAGATTTTTGGATCTACTTCAGTATGTAGAGTATATGCAGGATGAGAAGGTGTGGATTCATAGGTTCATTCGGGGCTTGAATTTAGATATATGAGGTGCAGTGTGGATCCACTATCTATAGACATTAGTAGAGGCCGTCGAGAAGGCCTGCATTGCAGAGGAGACTCGGGGAAAGACCTAACAGGCTAGAGACTGAGTCTGGACCCACATTCAGCAAATGCAGGACCATAGATCGAGGGGTTCGGTACCTCTTCCTTGTGGTGGCTAGAGTATAACATAATCATCCTTTAGGCCACAATAGCAACAACAGTAGCAACAATCCTGCCCACCTCATAGACCCCCATAAAGAGCTGATGCATAGACAAGTCAGAGTATGTGGCCTCCTCCTAAGGGTCCCATCATGACACAGGGTGGACCTAGAGCTCAGTCAATAGGAGCTCGCTAGTAGAGGCCACAACAGACCGTAGCTGAATCATCGGGATCCACACCATAGGCTTCTAGGGAACCTACTGGAGGTGTTACTCATTGGGGAGAATTAGGAGAATGTTTTGGATGTGGAGTTACTGGACACTTTTGGAGAGATTTCCCACATAACCCTAACAACAAGTGTAAGGCACATATTTTAGAGCCGACTATTGGTGACATGGGATGCAGCCACATGATTTATGCAGTGGTTGAGAACCACCAAGTAGAGCACTAGAGCATAGTCATTAAGACCACAGGTAGTATTGGTGGTATTCCTACCTCTGTTTTGTTTGATTTTGGTTCTTCTGATTCTTTCATTTCACCATCTTTAGTAGAACGATGTAGGCTGGTGGCAGTTAGGCAAGGTCTTAGTTGGGATATCGAGATGGCTTCATGAGCCAAGATCTCTGTAGACTCCTTAGTTAAGGAGTGTAGTGGATTTGGGACCTTTCACCACTACCTTAGATCTTCGTATCCTTCCTTTGGGCTCGTATGGAGTCATTTTGGTTATGGATTCGTTATCTACACACAGGGCCAAGATGGATTGTTATCACAAGACAATATCTTGTGCAGATGATTTGGGAGTTGAGTCGGTGTTTTCAGGGGTCAGGAGACTCGTTTCTATTCGCACCATCTCCGCTATGCAGCTTAAGCGGTGTGTGCGACAGGGTTGTTAGATGTATACTGTTAAAGTCAGTGATAGATCAGAGGATGGGTCTAGTGGAGCATCGCTAGATGATCATCCCATCTTAAGAGAGTTTTCTGATGTTTTTCCTAGGGAGCTACTGGGGTTACCACCCCCATGTGAGATTGATTTTCATATAGACCTAGTTCCTGGAGTAGAGCCTATCTCATGAGCACCTTATCAGATGTCCACCCCAGAGCTCTGTGAGCTCAAGTTACAGCTTGAGGGCCTTTTAGAGAAGGGCCTTATCCATCCTAGTGTATCCCCTTGGGGTGCACCAGTAATCTTTGTGAAAAAGAAGGATGGATCCTTACGGTTGTGTATTGATTACCACTAGTTGAACAAGATAATGATCAAGAATCGTTATCCTCTTCCTCATATCGATGACTTGTTTGATCAAATGAAGGGAGCCACAGTTTTCTCTAATATTTATCTAAAGTCAGGCTACCATTAGTTGAGGATTTTGGAGGTAGAAATTCATAATACCTCTTTTCGTACGAGATATGGGCACTATGAGTTCATATTGGTGCCTTTTGGTTTGACGAATGCCCCTAAGGTGTTTATGAGTTTGATGAATGGGGTATTTAGGACCTTCTTAGATTGTTTCATGGTCATCTTCCTAGATGACATTTTGATATACTCACGTATAGGTGAGGAGCACGAGGGGCACCTTCGCCAGGTTCTTCAGTGTCTTTATGAGCAGCAGCTTTACGGAAACTTGGAGAAGTGTTCTTTCTTTCAGACAACGGTGCAGTATTTGGGCCATATCATTTATGGGGAAGGTGTTGTAGTCGATCCTTCCAAGATTAGAGCCATTATAGATTAGCCAACACCCACTACAGTGACCGAGGTTCGTAGCTTCATGGGATTAGTAGGATACTATTGCATATTTATTCAGGACTTATCTCAGATTGCGCACCCTATCACTTCCCTTCAGAGGAAAGGGAAGAAGTTTGTTTGGTCAGACAGATGTAAGTAGGCCTTTAAGACACTGAAGGAGTGCCTCACTTCAGCACCTATTCTTACAATGCCAGATCCACAGGGTGAGTTCTTTGTTTGCACAAATGCTTCATTGGCAGGACTTGGAGGTATGTTGATGCAGGATGATAGAGTAGTAACTTTTGAGTCTCGTAATTATATGACCCATGATCTTGAGCTTGCGGAAGTTATGCATGCTTTGGTTAGATGGAGACATCTTCCTCTTGGACAAAGATTCACACTTAGGACTAACCATTTGAGTCTTCTCCACCTCTTTACGCAGCCCAATCTCAACACTCGTCAACGGCATTGGATGGAGTTACTTTGTGAGTATGAAATGGAGATCAAACATGTGAAGGGGAAGGAGAATGTGGTAACAAATTCTCTCAGTAGATGGAGACATGTGGCTATGGCCACTTTAGTGAGTATAGATTTGCGGAGCAAGATTCTTTAGCAACTTCCTCTTGACAGCTTCTACATTGTAGTATGAGTAGAGTTCGAGTCACAGAGACCCCTCGAGGGGAATTTTTATGGTTTTTCCTTTGAGGTAGATGGTCTTCTCAGGCTCAGAGGTTGGATATATGTTCCGAGAGATGGAGGCTTGAGGCAGGACATCTTGGTAGAGGCACATCGTGCACCTTATTCAGCCCATCCTAGGGTGAAGAAGATGCTCGCCACTTTGCGAAAGTTGTATCATTGGAGAGGACTTCATAGAGATGTGTTTTAGTTTGTGTCATGATGTTTAGAGTGCCAGAGAGTTAAGGCCGAGCATCAGCATCTAGTAGGCCTTCTATATCCTCATGCTATACCATAATGGAAGTGGGACATCATTTCCATGGATTTCAATGTTGGGCTACCGATGTCGAGATATCACCACGATGCCATCATGGTCACGATTGATAAATTGACAAAAGTGGCTCACTTTTCTTTGGTAAAGACCACTTATATAGCTAGATTAGTGACATGAGTATATTTGGATGATATTTTCAGGTTTCATGGGATTCCACGGAGGATCATTTGTGATCATGATCCTTTGTATACTTCACATTTTTGGACTACCATGTAGTATGTCCTCAGGATGAGGATCAACTTCAGCACGACATATCACCCTGAGACAGATGGACAGACTGAGTGAGTGAATCAAATTTTAGAGGATATGCTTAGGATGTATGTTATGGATCAGCAGCCTAAGTGGGAGGAGTACTTGTACTTAGTGGAGTTTGCCTATAATAATAGTTTTCAGAGTTCTATAGGCATGGATCCTTTTTAGGCTTTGTATGGTAGAGAGTGGAGGACACCTCTTAGCTGGGATAGGTTAGAGGACAGGGTATCTCTTGGACCAGCTCTTTTGTAGGACACAGAGCAGCATGTAGTGTTGATCAGGCATAAATTGCAGGAGGCAAAAAATAGGAAGAAGAAGTATGCGGATCAACATAGGATTGATCGTAATTTCGTTGTGGGCATGAAGGTGTTCCTTTGTGTCAGGCCACACAAGATCCCTATCTGTTATGGAAAAGGTTCTAAGTTAGCTCCTAGATTCGTAGGTCCTTTTGAGATCTTCGAGCGTATAGGCCCTTTGGCCTACCGTCTAGCATTGCCACCCAGCTTGTCTCGCATACATGATGTGTTTCATGTATCGGTTCTTAGGAGATATATTGCAGATCCGTCTCATGTGTTGGAATGGACATCATTGTAGGTATAGGATCAGGGGCAGGTGATGGTGGAGCCTGTTTGCATCCTAGATCGCAGGACCTTGGGCCTTCAAGGTAGAGAGGTTGATCAGGTTCGGGTGCAGTGGGAAAGATATGATGAGACTGCAGCTACCTGGGAGGATGCTACTTTATTACGAGTTTAGTTTCCACATTTGTTCCAGTGACTTCTAGGAGGAATTCAAGTCTAAGGGGAGGAGGATGTAGTGCCCACTTCCCTTTGACACCTTTTGATTCTTAAATTGAAACTATTGATTTCATTATAGAAATTCCTATGTTTTGATTTAGTATGTTGTTCGACATTGGATTATGGATTATTACAGATTTTGATTTGATTACGATGCATGATGATCACTACAGACACCTTATATGAAGATGATGATATATTATTTGACATGGATGTTTTATGGATATTGCTTAGACATGTGATTTTGGATATTATGAATAGATATAGAAAATGGATATTTTAAGATACTGATATAGTTATGGATTAAAAATAAAAATGATGTAGTTGTTACTTCGATATTATTGTGATTCATTATGTAGTTGATTTAGTTATTCTATTTGTATCATATTGGATGTTCTGATATGGCCATAAGGCTGAAGGAGGTATTTGTATTTTTTAGGTTAAAAATATCACAACAAAACATCGGGGATCGGAGACCAACCAAAATAGAATTCTAGGTGAATTCGACAAGGTCACCATGGCAACTTGTTTTATTATGTTGTGTGTTGTTTTGTTAGAGATTCCCATGGGGGGAATCATCTTTATATGTGACCATGGGTTGTGTATTTTTGTTGATATGGTTAATGTTTGTTTATTGTTGTATGTATTTTATTTGTAATGTGTTCTCTTCTTTTAATTAATTAATTGTGATAGATTAATGTGAGGAGATCATATGTTTAAAATTGAAATAAATTAAATTGGGATATGGAAAGTAATTATTAGAGTTGTTGGCTATTTGTAATTAATTTGTAAGGGATGTGTAAGATGTGTAAGAGCTTGTGTAAGTCATATTTTGGAGTAAGAAATACTCCACCTCCACGAAGATTCGAATTTGACCTTTGGGGCAGTTTTTGGAGGTTTGTGCAACAAGTAAAACTTTTCCTATGCCTCTAAATTTATGTTACCAACCATACTTATGGTTGGGGAAGAGATTTGTTACTTTTTATAATGCATTTTATTCATCTTGTGCATATTTGCCGAATTACACTTTCTTGCATTTTAATTAATGGTCACGATTGATAAATTGACAAAAGAAGGTAAAACTTTAAACATCTGGTAGAGACCACTTATATAGCTAGAGCAGTGACATGAGTATATTTGTATGAGATTTTCAGGTTGCACAAGATTCCATGGAGGATCATTTGTGACCGTGATCCTTTTTATACTTCACATTTTTTTACTACCATACAGTATGTCCTCGGGACGAGGATCAACTTCAACACGACATATCACCCTGAGACACCTGGACAGACTGAGCAGTGAATCAAATTTTAGAGGATATGCTTAGGATGTATGTGATGGATCAGCAGTCTATGTGGAAGTAAGTACTTAGCCAAAAACTACGTATGGTGGAGTTTGCCTACAATAATAGTTTTTAGATTTCTATCAAGGCATGGATGACTTATTAGGCTTTGTGGAGCATGGTAGAGTGGTGCAGGAACACCTCTTAGATGCAGACAGGTTAGGAACAAATTTAGGCAAGGTTCTCTTGGACCAGCTCTTTTGTAGGACATGGGAGTAGGCAAGGTAGAGGTTAGATCAAGAAAAGATTGAAGGAGTCACAGGAACAGGGCAGAAGAAGTATGTGGATCAACATAGGATTGATCATAGTTTTCGATGTGGGCATGAAGGAAATGTTCCTTCGTGTCGAAGGCCACAGAAGAAGATCCCTATCTATTATGGGAAAAGGAAAATGTAAGTTAGCTCCTATATTCGTAGGTATTTTTGAGATCTTGGAGCGTATAGGCCATTTGGCCTACCATCTAGAATTTCCACCCAGCTTATCTCGCGTACATAATGTGTTTCATGTATCAGTTCTTAGGAGATATATTACAGATCTATCTCATGTGTTGGATTGGACATCATTGTAGGTGCAAGATCAGGTAAGGCAGAAGTGATTGGAGCCCAGCATGCTAGATCACAAGACATTGGGCCTATCAAGGTATGGAATCATGATCGGTGTTCAGGTGTAGTGGGAAAGATATGAGAGACTACAGCTAACCTTGGAGGGCAGAAAATACTTCATTACGAGTGTAGAACTTTCCACAAATTACATTCCCTTTTGACTTCTAGGAGAAAAAGTCGCGTCTAAGGGGAGGGGGATGTAGTGCCCACTTCCATTTGAAATCTTTTGATGAATCAAATTGAGACTGTTGATTTCATTATAGACATTCCTATGTTTATATTGATTTAGTCATGTTGTCAGATTGGATTATGGATTATTGCAAGATTTTAGCCATGAGGCAAATTACGATGCATTGATGATACGAAGGAGGCACCTACAGACATCCTTATATTAAGATGAGGATATATTATTTGACATGGATGTTTTATGGATATTGCTTAGACATGTGATTTTGGATATTACAGCGGAATTGTGGGTAGAAATTTTGGATATACAGATATTAATCGATACTTATATAGCTTATGGGAAAAATCCAAAATTTAATGATGTACTTGTTACTTTGATAGAC
This sequence comes from Taxus chinensis, assembly GCA_019776745.2. Classification (NCBI taxonomy): domain Eukaryota; kingdom Viridiplantae; phylum Streptophyta; class Pinopsida; order Cupressales; family Taxaceae; genus Taxus; species Taxus chinensis. The sequence goes on from CM034150.1 coordinate 500,041,702, forward strand.
CATGGTGAACACATATGGATTCATTATAAGCGGAATATGGATTTAGTGCCATCACCCCATAGACACCTTTCATATTGGATGTTTGATATGGCCCACGAGGCCACTAAGGAGGTTACTATTTTTTGCAGGTTAGTAAAATATCAGAACAATTCATTATGGTTTCAGAGACCAACAAAAATGAGAATTCTAGGTGAAAACAAGGTCACCATGGCGATGCTTGATATATTATGTTGTGTGATATTTTGTTAGAGATTCCCATGGCAGGGAATCATTTTTGGATATGTGACCATGGGTTTTGTAATTTTGTTGATATGGTTATATGTTTGTTTATTGTTGTATGTATTTTATTTGTAATGTGTTCTCTTCTTTTAATTAATTAATTGTGATAGATTAATATGAGGAGATCATATGTTTAAAATTGAAATAAATTAAATTGGGATATGGAAAGTAATTATTAGAGTTGTTGGCTATTTGTAATTAATTTGTAAGGGATGTGTAAGATGTGTAAGAGCTTGTGTAAGTCATATTTTGGAGTAAGAGATACTCCACCTCCATGGAAATTCGAATTTGACCTTGGGGGCAATTTTTAGAGGCTTGTGGGACAAGTAAAACTTTTCCCATGCCTCTAAATTTATGTTACCAACCATACTTATGGTTGGCGAAGTGGTTGGTGACTTTTTATAATGCATTTTATTCATCTTGTGCATGTTTTTTAATTGCACTTTCTTGCATTTTAATTAATGGTTGTCCATTGAGGTGTGGGCTGTTTTAGAGTGTGCAAATAACTTGTCATTCTTCACCCACCTCTTTATTATGCCTTGGAGTTTGGATTTTGTCTTTTGTGTTGATTTGAGAGGATGTGTGATGTGGCATCCTACATGGATCCACATCATCCTCTTCTTTCCCCCTTCTATATATTTCAAACTCTCTTCTTGTTTTGGGGTTGTTGAACCTTTTTGCATTCTTCCTTGGGGGCGCATTTTCTTGTGGGAGCTCTTGTTTTTGAAGAAAGTTTTGGAGATAGCTTTGCATGCTTGGGAGATTTATGTTTTGGACTATGTTTTTTGGCATTTGAAGCTTGCTGTTTGGAGACCAAATAACCATGGAGAGGTAGGAATTTAACTCTCTTTTATTTCTGTTATTTTCTTGTTGTGTTGTGTGTAAAATGCATGTTTTGTTTTATTTGTTGGCTGGTTGGGTAGACTACCTTATGGATGGTGTAGGAGAAGGCTATGGGGAATTCATGTGGGGGGCATAAGGGAATTCCATTGGCATCAGAATTTTTGTGGAGGAAGTTTGGGTTTGGGATCCACCATGGAAAAGAAATAGCTTGCATTTCTTACTTTGTGGGGGGCATAAGGAAATATGTGGGGGGCATAAGGAGGGATTTTGTGGGGGGCATAAGAAGATGTGTGTGTGATGAATTAATTATCAGTTTGTTTTTGGTGGATGCCCAATTCCCAATTGGGAGGCATAAGTAGCTTCCCCTATATTCCTTGCTCCTTCGGCTTGCAAGATCAAGCCTGAGTTCTTCTTTGAAATGTTTCTAAATGCAGTTATGAACTGTTGTTTGTTTTGTGTTGCATTGTGTTTCAAAAAAAATGTGTATGTGAAAGAATGTTGTGTTGTGGAAGCCAGTTGTTGCCATGGTTGAATTGCATCTTTTATTGTATCTTGGTTGGGGCTCGGGGGCCAATGATGAAGGAAGGCTTCTCCTTTCATTGGATGTCTTGGTTGGGTGGAGAGCATTGCCTTTCCCCTATTTTTGTTGTGATCAAGTTGGAGAAGATGAAGAAAATGAGTATGTTGTTGTTTTGGAGCAAAAAAATTTATACAGTTTGACAGTCCCTTCTTGTGAGCAAGTTTCATTGTAATCCTTCCCACTTTGAAAGTGGATGATTTGTATAATTATTTGATAATGAGAAGATGCTTGTATTGATGATGAAAGATTGAAATTGAAATGTGAAATGTAAAGAGTTATATTCCATTCTCTGTTTTGAAAAGGAATGTGAAGAATGTTATATGTATTATATATTGTATTTTGAAGTCAAATGGAAATAGATGAAATTGTAAAGTTTTTGTTGGAAATCAATAAAGGAATTGTTCTACCTTCTCAAACTTGCATGATTGTATTGGAATTGAATTGCTATTGTGAATTAAAATCTTTGTTGGAAAGAAGAATACGTATGAAGGAAAAGATAATGTTTTGTCTTCTTCGAAATAGTTGAAATTTGGAAATCAGGTTTTGTATAATTGCTATTAAATGGTTGATTAGGAATCAATTAAATGTATTAGACTAGATTAGAAATAACTGTTACACTTAAATGATAAAATTGATAAATAGATCCTTTAAAAATTTGATCACTGGCATTGTGACTTTTAAAATTGGTAAATTTTAATAAAAATGTACAGTTTGGACCTGCACACTTTTATTAACTTGGATATGTTAAAATTTATTGTGCTGGTTCAAAAATCAAGCCGAATTGACAAAAAAAACTCAAGAAAACAACTTAACCATTGCTAATTTGAATAAAATCCCTTTAACAATCATTTTTCTATCATTTGTTAAAAAAATACAATTTTGAACCAATTGAACAAATCAAATTCTCTAAAACACTCTAAACCCTCCCTAGATCAATTCTCCATGTCTGTTTGACATGTTGAGTGAAGGAGGAGACCAAATTTAATCAAAAATTAAAGTTGAAATTACCAATTTTGCAAATTAAAAGGTTGCAGATCATTTTTGTAAAATTGACCTATTAAAATTCATCAAAAAGTAAATTTTATGTTTCCTGTGCAAAGAGGGCATCGAGAGCTTTCCAAAAAGTCCTCGTTTTCCCAAATCTAAGCTTCCTATCAAAAGTTATGGCCATTTGAAGTTTTACTTCAATTTGGCCTTCAAAAATAAAATAAAATAAATATAACTAATTGAACTTTAATTTTTAACTTTGGAAAAATTTCCACAAAAAGTCTGTGGCCCCGCCATCCCGAAACCAATCGGGACCTGCCATGTGGCACCTCGGAGGGGTGGACCAAATTTAAACTTATCTTTTTTGAAAATTTTACCTTGGGAAAATTTTCCCATTTCTCCCGCGTATCCCTATCGGCCCGCAGCCAATCAGTTGCTGACACGTGGCATGGTGGAAGGGCGGACCCTTTTTGAACTTAATTTTTTTTAAGGTTTTGGACCTCGGAAAAATTTCCAATTTTTCCCGCATCCCCGCTAACCAGCGACCAAGCCCATGCTGACACATGGTAGCCTTCGGGTGCGCAGGAAGAATTTTGGAACTTCTTTTGTTTTTTAACTTTGGCAAATTTTTTCAAATCTGTCCCTGCAGCCCCGCAACCCTGCCCACTTGGAACCCTCCTTTTGGCTTAATGCCTTAGGTTTTTGTCATTTTTCCCCACACCAACCCTTGCCACATGGCTTCACAGTGTCGGCTCGGGCGTTGGACTAATTCGATTCCCTATGTGTTTTTGGGCCTTTGGAAAATTTTGAAAATTTTCCTTGCGTCTCCATTTTTTCAGCGCCCAATCCCTTGACAAATTTCTTCTTTCGCAAGTGGGCACAGACCTGTTCTTTTCCCTTGTCCTTTTTTGGTGAAATTCGACAATTAAAGTCTCCACTGCTCCGCCCTTCCCTCACCCCTCTTGCTTTGAACTAACCAGGGACCCCGACACGTGTCCACCGGGACCCGCATGGAGGTGTGGGAGAAAATTTGAAATTTTGTGCCAACATGGGGGGGAAAATTTCTAAAGTTTTGCCCCGCGACCCGTTAACCTGCCAAAGGGGAAAATTTTCCTCCCTGCTTGACACGTGTCCCCTTGGGGAAAATTTGACCTAAAGTCCGCCTGCTCATATCTTGAGTTCTATAAGGAGTTAGGAGGAATTCTTTATATCACTGAAAAGGTGAGAAAATTTCCTATCCAATGGGAATGATTTAGGAAAATTTTGGAAGAATTAAGTATGAGAAAAATATGTTGAAACTCTGAGGCTGCTAGAGTTTGGGTATGGGGGTAAATTACTCCTTGAACCTAACTAAAACATTTAACCCTAAAATTTGAACCTTGTGAACTTGTTATTAGTTAATGAAGGGAAACGTATGTTTTGGTACATTCGTCTTGTTCAGAACCTATTAGTGAAAACTGATGTCTTGCAACTTGGTTGTAGACACTTCTAATCAAAAAAAATTATTCCATAATTTTCTAGCTAACCCTAGGTTGTTTCTTGGGTCTCAAGTGGTTGTTGTAAACGGGCACTACACGTCACCTTAAGTAACATCTGATTTGGGCGTGATAGAGTGATAAAAGAGTTGGGAAATTTCATCCCAACTAGTCTTTCCTCATGCTTGATTAGATCCTAGGCTCTTAGTAAGTTTCCTCAGGGAGTTGAAAAGCCGTTGATGTACATAGCGAATTTCATGAAGCTAGACTTCCACCTGTCGTCTGGCACAGTTTCATCTAAGAGAACTATAGAAGTGGATTCCTTATAATTACATGTCCCTCAACGTTGCACTAAGATTAGGAACATCGTGAGTTCAAGATTTTGAGTAGTCTCCAAATGAGTGTGAATCAATCTGTAAAATCCATGTAAACGAGGTGTTTGAAATATTGACTTACCAAAGGGAAGATCCTGTAAGAAGGTTGAATGATTTATGATAAAGTCCAACCCTAGATGATTGGAGAAGGGACCTAAAGGAATGGCATCTATTGCAAGAAAATTCCAATCCAGTTCTCAAAATGGGTTGATGTAATTTAGTACAGAAAATGGAACTATAGCTGATAATTATGGATTCTAGACTTGAAAGATGTTTGTATGGTTTTCTAGCCTCAACGTAGACTCTGTTATAGAAGAAGATCTTTGAAATTTGCCATTTTGGAAGCCTTGATGTATTGAACATTGGTCTTATGTATTAACATTTTGTTTACTTTGGCTTGTCAACATTCTATATGTGCTACTTCAGTTTACTGAAGTATTTCTAGATAGTTGGAAGATCAATCAATATGCACTAGAGTTTCTTTTGGGATAATTATGTACTTGTGTTTTTATCATCCTTGGACTAGTGCATATTGCTCCTAAGAACTTTTTAAAAAGTGGTATTAATTACCAAATTCTGATTGTCTACAAGCTATTCTAAGTATTTTTGTATGAGAATATTCTATGCACATTGCATATGCTTCTATGCTTACGATTATGATTTGCATTTCCTTTAGATTTCTGAATCTAAATAGTATCATCTCCATACCATAGACGTTGGAATAGGTGCCCTAAAACTTAATTTGTAACCTAGAGGTATCCTTAGGGCGCACGTCCCACTTCTTAAGGTATCCAATGACTTGAGCATTTATCTTAATTGTCTAGTCAAACTTAGATCGGGAATTTAATTAGAGTAAATAAAACAAAGGAATCATATGAATATGAATTTGAGGTTGTACCACATTAGATGATTTTAGAACACTATAGCTTTTGCTATCACCATCTAAGTGACTATTACATACCATTTATTATGGAAATTAATCATCTTAGAGTTATTTAGGTCTCTTGTTCAAGTGTGTATAAATGACCAATCCCCAGGGGTTCCCTTGTGTATCATGACACTTCATAGATAAGGGGATACTTACATTTAGAATTCACCCAACATGACTTAATGATTTAATAAAATCTAGAATTTATTTTATTTAAATTTGAATTTACCAAAGATCTACTATAATGATACATAATGAAATATAAATGTTAGGTAAATTAAAGAGATAACTTTAACTATGAAAGAAAATGAGAGGAGATAAGGGTAATTATCTTGATTTTTGCTTATCTCAAAAGTGTGTGTATGGGACTGGAAAATGTGATGGAACAGGAGATATGGACCTGTCGTAATCAGGTACCTTCAAAAAAATGTAGAGGATGCTCGTGATGCCTAGACATGGGTGTCCTAGGCAAGGATAGGGCACCTGTAGGGTGCCCAAGACCTCTCCATGGGTCTGGAGTCTGTAGAAATGGTCAAAACCTAGTTTTGATATGGTCGTTAGGGATTCACACTTGTTCACTTTTGGTCACCTTTATGTCGCACTTGGATCACTAAGGTACCTATAAATCTACACACAAATATCCTCCTGTAAAACCCTCAAAAAGACATCAAATCCTAAAAAAGAAAGATGCAAAATGAGGGGTCAGACTATCCTCAGCTGTCACAATGGTGAACTTACGACTGAGTGTTGCACTACATCTTAGACCCAATGTAGTTCTATGTGCTTGTGTGTGCAATAGTGCTCCTAGGTCACCCTCGCACCAATGATGCCAAGATAGTGGGTGGTAGCTAGATAAAATGCAAATGTGGATGGAATAGAATGAACTCCCCTTCCTATGTAATGTGTATGCAGAGTAATGCAGCCCAAATGCAGTCCCTTGAGATATGTAGATAGATAACCCTTGATAAAATTTCCTATCCATTATAATGGTATGTATGTTGTGTTTATATAGGGATCTCTTGCTTGAATTTTGACACTAATGACCTGACATGCCGACTAGTACCTCGGGATATGAGTAAGAAAATGAAAAAGACCGACCTCAAATGTCAAAAATAAGATCAAACATACAGGGGACACATGATGCACCTAGGAGCGCCTGGTGCTAGTGAGTCACCTGGGTGCTAGTGTCCAGAGATAAGTGATGAAAAATGAGTGAAGACTGAATAAACAGGGATCCTTGTGACCTTGACCAGAAACATGGGTGTATGAGTGACAAGTGTGAAAGATAAAACAATAGAAACCAACAAAACAAGTGGATATGGACTATGGAATGGGTCACCAATGAATACTTTTCTTACGCAAGATCCATATATAAAACAACATACTTGGCGGTATAGTAAATAGTAGTAAGTGTGTGATTTTGTGTCTACATTTACCCCCCCTTTATGTTATTTGAAGCGAAAATTCAAGTAACATAAAGTAAGTAGAGATGCATACCTGAGAGAAGTCTAGAGAATCCCATGTTACAGAAGTACATGTAGATGTGGTAAGCACAAAATAAGAACACATAGTGTGGCAAACCATGGATCAATGTGTCAATCCATGTGGCATAAATGAGAGATGGTGAGACCATTATGAGGAGCACTAAGTGAGATTGATGATTTGATGTTGAATGATTGGAGATTTCAATTTTGTCGTTGATGGAGATGTGTAGGGGTAGGGAGTGATAAGTTCTTAACCTGATTTGTGTGTGTGTGAAAAACTAAGGATTTGGGCATCCTACCACTAGAGGAAGAGTGTAGGGAGAGAGGTCTAGTTTTACTCTCCAACTTTAACTACATCCTCAAAAGGTCTAGCCATTGCAGACAGACAAAGACCAAATTTTGTTAATTTTGGATCCAATTTCGATCAAACGTGAATAACCCATATAGGAGTAGTAGAAGAAAGGAAATGACATCTCATTGCCCCCAGTCTAGTGGTGTCATCGCAATGTGTATGAGATGGCTTCCATGTTAGGTCATCTGGAAGCAGTCACAAAATGTAGAATAACTTCCCATGTTAGGTCATATGGGAAAGTGGTGATATAACTCCCAAGTTAGGTCATCTGGGAGGATAAATACGTTGTGTTGTGTCAATTGATTGATGTGATTTAGAATAATAGAAAGTTTGTGTTGTTGATATTTGAATGTATGTGATTGATTGATTGGTTACTCATGGAGATATTTTACGCTTGTTGCCCCTAGATTAGGGGGAATCGCTAGAAATTGGTGTGAACATGCCACTGTAATGTATGATGAAATTTTAGAAATGATGAATTAGAAATGTAGAATGATCATGCATAATGATGTAAGGGGGAATTATAGGATGACCTTGATTATATCCCCCCCTTTTTGACGAAAGGGGGAGTGATGATGGAGAACGAACACTGAGCCGAAAGTAAGCATGTAATGATGTAATAGTGAATGTATGATAGATATCACAAAAGTGTGTGTATATTGAGTTTAAATGATGTCGAAGAAGGATATAGTGTTTGATGATAATGTGTATGATATGATAGTAGGTTGAATTATGAAGAGAATGATGCAAATGAGATAGGAATCGGAAGTAAGGATGCCAAGATATGATTAAAATCATATGATGTGTATTAGTTTAAAGGATAGGTGTGAATAATGACTATAGCAGTGGTAAGTAATGGGAAGTTACTATAAATAGTAATGTGAAAAAGTGAATAGGTAATTCATTTGATTATTGCATGAGTTTGATTTTGAGCTCTGGGTGTACGAAGATGCCTCAAGTGAGAGCACCATGATTGAGTTGGTTCGAGATGGTGGTGGCCATTGTGGCATCGCGTACAACAGTTGAGCTAGTAAGTGTGATTTTTTTCAAAAAATGTGTTGATATTAGTTGTTTTTTGATGAATTTTTGCAAAAAAATTTGTGTTTTTGAGTTTCTCAGTGTTTTGGACTTAGACAAGAGCGATGAAGGCGATAATGACTTTAGGACATGAGTCAGCCCAAGATATGGGTGTTGTTGACCTAATATTCATGAACGCCTGCAGTCCTGCTCCTAGGCGTTGGTGTCCCAGAAGGCTTGGATTGAGCCCAAAGTGTTGTAGATGTGAAAATTGATGCTTGTTGATGTTATAGGTAGGTTGTATTTGCATATATATGGATGTACTAATGTTGTTGTTTGTTGTTGTTTGGTGTCATGTGCAGAGGGATATCCATTCGTAAGAGTTCTGTGGTGGCTGCCATTTGAGTACATTGCTAGGATTGGGGTTGTTTGATGATAAGTGGGATGTTCTAGACTGTGTTACCGGCCTGCAACACATAGAGAGGATGGGGGATGTGCCCCATAATATTCCTATGATCACAGATTTGTGTGAGAGGTGGTGTGTAGATAATTGCACCTTTTGGTTACCTACAATGAGAGATGACAATGACTCTGGAGGATGTGTATCACATACTACAATTACCTATCATTTGTGAGAGGGTTCAGGTGATGGTTGTGAATGATGCACAGAGGCAGATCAGGGCCGTTAAGCGGTATTTTACAGGGACCCGAGTTCATACTGAGGTCTATATCAGCCTGGATGTGATTACGAGGTTAGGGGTTCGCGGAAGTTTATTGCCGTTCATTGTGATTACTTCAATTGCAGTACAATGGAGGGTGGTGGTATAGGCATCTTGTATAAGATGCATGACATCTGTCATCGTATAGAGGAAGAGGGCACGAGATATGCTTGGGCATGATGTGTATTGGCCCATTTATAAAAATATCTATACAAGTTTACATGAGAGGAGCATGGGGGTGGTATTGGAGCTACCACATTATTGCATGTATGGGCCTACGAACATATTGCTGATATTGAGGCTAATTGGTGGACCGCGAGGAGAGTGGGCGAGTTCAGACATATTTGTTAGGAGATGGGTAGGTGTTCATGGTAGGAAGATGGATACATGTACCTATAGAGAAATGCTAGATCGTATGGGGCTAGAGGTCGTGATATGGAGGCCATACCGAGACTACGGAGGATGGCCAAAGGATGTAATAGAGCTACGATGTATATGACAGTCTATATGGTTGGAGGATCAGTTTCTAAGAGTGACCGAGTTATTCCAGCTAGAGTGGGTCACACTGATAGTTTAGTATTGCCTAGGATGTTCTGACCCCAAGCCATATGTATGAGGTTAGGGCCATTATCAGCACCTGGGATGGATCTAGCAATGACCAGTGGACCAACATGAAAGATCATCCTCTCAGCAATCCCTGGGCAATCCCCAAGAAGCCAACACTATCACAGGGATAGAGTTGTTTCTCTTGTGCCCAATGACAGTTGCAATTGTTATATTTAAGAAGAGCACCATTGCAATGAACTTAGTAATGAGCTTCACATCGGATGAAAGACCGTTTTTTTTCAACTCTCCCATAGATGCAAAGGAATGAGCAGGTGTCAGGATCAGTGTAATCATCGGTCACAAAGCCCTATTGCAACACTTCTTTCCCATCTTCCTTGGCCATTATTTCTATCACGAAATTGTTAGAAGTTTACAACGTAGGACTCTAATGCACAAAAACGAGGGAACTCAATTACCAAGAATACAAGCATCATGACTATAGTCCACAGCAATCCTGACTGAGATACAAAAATAAGGACCATTATTGGAAGACTACAATATGTCATTAATGAGATGGAATGATTCATGCAAAATCCCCCTGCAAAGAAAAAAACCTGACTAGGCCCAATCAAGGCAAGAAATTTGTAAAACTTGACAGAACGACATTTATTATTTGTGAAGATATCTATAGCTGTCACCGCCATTAGTAGTATACTTGGGATCAAGTAAAGCAGCCATTCAAATCTTTCTCTCTGATGAACGAGCAAAATTCCCAAACTTCAATAGTTCATGGTTAAATTTTGGTACTTGAACTTGATTTTATTGGTCAAGACTTCAAATGGAACTCTAATTGTCAACATGGAAGAGTACAGTGTGCCGTGAAGAATATATAGGCTCCAACCAATACTTTACTTAAAAAACAACTTTTTCCTCGCAAAATCCAAGATTATATGATGTGGTGGTACTACTGCATCTACTTGTCCACTCAAAAGCCATCAATTTATACATCTAGTCGATGTTTTGATTGGGTCAAGCAAAACTATCAATATTTGTTGCTGGTGAAGATCTCATATACTCAACTTATGCAACTTAAACAAGGTTCTAAAAAACATCTAGCGGATTATGTCTTGTGGTATAAAAACAACTTAGCTATGATTTCTAATGTGTTTACGAACTCTAAACTTCAAGACCTATTAATTCAAAGTACTTCTACCTCTAGTCAATGGATAGTGGCTTCTACACAAAAACAATCTCAAAAATTGTGTAAACGCCTATGTCACACATTTTGCAAAGCCTTGTGTCGAAACTTGAGATATTTCTGAGGGTGAATACTGCAAGCTTAAGTATTAAGATAAATCTTTATCTTGTGTGCACTTGTTAAAGTAAATCACCTGTGCTGAAGCACCATGTGCATTAAGCCTTGTGAATTTCATGATATAATCACTGAATACACTGAAGAGCCACTTTTGGATACTCAAATCTTGACATTTTCCATGAAGTAACCATTTAATCGTAAATATTCGAAGCATTTTTAAGCTTTCTAGGTTTTGGAAGCTTGTAAATTTTACTCTTCCCATAACTTGTTGAGAGAAAGCAATATTACAATCATTTTGAAGTTTGATTAAATCAAATTGCTGATTTGTAGTCACTCGTGACCCGTTTAAACACATTGTAACTATGAGTGATTAACCTTCACTGTATTGTGACTAGTCAGGTCAATGTGTTGGACATTCTACATATCATTTCTTTAGACTTCACAATCTCATTCAATATTCCATCCTTGAATCAATGCAATTGAGCTATCCACATTTTGGGGATTCTTTTCCCTCACACTGAATTTTCATCATGTATCAGAGCTCAATATCTTTGAGTGAGGAACTTGGATCCTCTGCAAAAGGAAAGATGTCAAACATGAGTGATCAGCCAGAACGAATTAAAACTTGAGAAAAGCATAATCATGTGAGGAACAATGACTCCTCCTAAAAAGAACAGCTCAGTAGAAATTTCCTGGATTGTTACATACTCGTATACCTCCCCACCTCTATATTACTGTGCTCTGGTTCTGGGAACATCGCTCACACTGGCATTATCTTGTGATCTCTTACACATGTTGTGCTTCGTATTGGATCCACTTATATCAGTAACACTATGATATTTGATGAATTCAAAAAGCATCAACAGAAATGGAAAGATAGCACTCCTAGTTGTTTCCTACATATAATCCATCCTATTAAACAATATATATCATGGTGGGACCATTATCTATGGCTGTTTTGACTGATGCTCATAAGGTTATAGTCAGTTATCAATAATTTAATGAGCCAAGATGTCTTCTCTTGTGAAGTAAACAATCAAAGGGTGTGACATGATCTTAAGTCGATGCAATTATAAACCGCACGTCCATTTGGTGAAAATTACTCCTTGAATCACTTATGATTCAAATTTATTCAGGTAATAAGTTTATATGCACTTTCTATGAGACGGTGAATCTGCCAGTCTACACCATGCCTGCAACCTAGTCTTGAGGTTGCCATTGCATTAGCTAGAGCATCTAGGTCCCTATCAAAAGCTTGAAATTAAAGTTCAGATCATACAGTCCTAGCTAACCTTTATATGCATACATTCATACATGGTCTAATTAAGAAGATCTACTAGTCCATCGACAACAGTCTAAGACAATACATTCAGACAACTCCGTCACCTTGAACATGCATCAAGCTTGACATAAAACATGTCATAGATGGTGTCACAATATGACCTTAATATGGTCTAGTTGACATTCGTTATTCAATGACACAACAAGAAGTATGGTGTCTCACATAGGTTTTGGTCACCTAAATGTTTTATCACACAAACATGTCCATTAACTAGACAAGAATACACCATTGAACGTTTGCATCTAGGATGTAATAAAAAAGCACTAATGCCATATATCTACATGTACTTTAAGAGACTCTTGAATCATGATCACATGCATTTATCTTTGTAAGCATTGAGTGGAGGACCCTTGTCTTTCAATATCTTATCTGAATAGTACAATCATCGTTTGATACATAGGGGCCTTCTGATCTATGACAAATTTCTTACATCATTGCATCAACATGCAACTAACCGATTCTCATAAGTCCAAAACTAAAAGGACTGCTTGACTATACACATCTTCACGATTCTTAATGCATGAAACGTATTGACAAATTACCTGATGATACACTCTTGTGCTTCCAAACTTGAAGTATCTGAGGGCATCTTATACAGCATGAACCTTGTTGATTCACACTTTAGCACTACACACTACACGCTACATGCTACATACCACACGCTACACAGGACCATTTTGTAGATGTCACGGACCATGCAACTAGCATCGCACTGATCACATCTATTTCTGTCATCATCTGACTCTAATCATTCAAAACATGAATTTACTTGCAGTGTGTTGGTCACTACGTACAAGGAGGTTCATTGACCCTATGATCCACTATAAGGTTCCACAGTCCATACCTCAGACTGGTGAGGGTCTAAGAAGCCCAAATGGACCTGGCTAGACTCACTCACACTGTAATGAAATTACTCGTATAATTTAGATCATGAATATCAGCAGCAATAGAACACCAAAGAACACCAATAATATAGAGATAATAATCACAATATGCAAGTCGAATGAGCTTCAGCCACTTCGAGGGGGCAACCTCCAAACCATACAAAAAGACTCAAGTGCTCAATATGATGATCATATCCTACTCTACTAACATCCTATATATACCCCTACTATACCATGGCAAAGCACCTAAGGCCGACCCACTAATGCATATGATAAGCATAAATGAACTACAGATACATGACATGATAAGAGAGTTATGTTAGCCACACTATGGCCATATACATCCGATATATGATACTAGGGTTAAAGGTGTAGCATGCCCCTCCCCCTCAAAGCAATATTGTACCCAATGTTGAGTAGATCTCTGGATGCTACTGCAGGAAATTCACATCCTCCCATGTTGAATCTTCAATGTCTAAATTCTTCCATTTGATCAGATACTCAGTGATGACCCTTTTTCTCAACTTCTTAGTGCATGTATGTAGGATTCCTTCAAGTTCCAAGATGATACGACCCTCTTTATCAAGCTCTGGTAATACTAATCTGAGGAAGACACCTGTCTGTCCAATGACCTTCTTCAGGAAAGAAACATGGAAAATTGGATGTATTTTACTTAGCCTGAGGAAGCTCTAATTTATATGCTACACTACCTATTTTTTGCAACACTTGACAAGGACCATAATACTTAGGTGAAAGCTTGTTATCATTTTTGTGTTGTTTTAAGGACATTTCCTTATATGGTTGTAAACGCACAAAAACCCAATCACCGGCTTCAAAATGTCTTCAATAAAGCCGTGAGTGGTGTTGCGATGCTGCCATAATTCCTTACAAATCTATGATAATAACCTGTAAGCCCCAAAAATCCTCAGAGATTTTTTAGGGTTTTGGGAAACTTCCATTCAAGCATGGCTTTTATCTTGTTAGGATCCACTTTAACACCTTCATAAGAGACAATATGACCCAGATATTCAACCTCCTTGACACCAAAAGAACACTTAGAAGGCTTTGCATAAAGTTGATGTTGTTCAAGAGTTTCCAACACCTTATTTACATGATGCAAGTGTTCCTCCCATGTTTTACTATAGATTAATATATCATCAAAGAACACTAAAACAAACTTTCGAAGAAATGGCTTAAAGATGGAATTCATCAAGCTTTGAAATGTAGAGGGTGCATTTGTTAGTCCAAAAGGCATTACTAAGAACTCATAGTGTCCTTCATGTGTCCAGAAGGCTGTTTTATGAATATCTTCATCCTTGATTCTAATCTGATGATATCCAGAATGAAGATCAAGTTTTGTAAAGTAAACAACAACATGTAACTCATCTAGCAAATCATCAATTATAGGAATAGGAAACTTATCTTTAATTATGTACTTATTGAGTTCCCTGTAATCTAGACACATGCACCAATTGTCATCTTTTTTCCGTACCATCACTACAGGAGAAGAGTAAGCACTTTGACTATGATGAATAAGTCCTGCTTCTAACATCTCTTGAACTATCTTCTCAATCTCACTCTTTTGCATATAGGGGTACCTATAAGGTCTGATGTTGGGTGGTTGACTCCCTGGTACTAGCTGGATGGCATGGTCATGGTCTCTTTTTAGAGGCAAACCCTTGGGCATTTCTCCAAAAAACCCTGAGTGCTCATCTATAACTGCTTGCATATCTGCGGGTATAAATGTATTGGAATGATGTGCTTCCAATGAAAATAGTTGTGCCACAAACCCTTCTGCACCCTTTCTAAGAATTTTTTGCATCTGATGAGAACTTACCATCTGTGGGGACTTTGCTCTTAGTCCTTTTAGTTTAAAATTCCTCCCTTCTGACTGAAATTGCATGAACAACTCTTGGAAATTCATTTCAATGGTTCCCAAGGTGGTAAGCCACTGAACTCCTAACACAATGTCTACTCCTCCCATGGCAATGGCATACATATTGCTAGTTAGCAAGTAATCTCCCATGGCGAGATTAATGTTATGGCATTTTCCTGAACAACTAATAGTTTTCCCCATCAGCGATCATGACTTGACATTCTGGAGCTGGATAAACAAAGCAGTTCAAGCGTACCGCTAACTTATGATTGATGAAATTGTGAGTACTTTCCCGAATCAATCAACACTGTTACCCTCTATTTTTTTAAGAATCCAACTACTTTGAGAGTTTGGGGAGTGCTAATACCAGAAATTGCATGGCATGATATTGTTGGTTGGGGATCTCCTAATTCCTCCTCTGGCTCTACCTCTTCATCTTCTTCATTTTCTTCTTCTTCAGTAGGTCCCTCAATATAGAACAACTTCTTTTCGCTCACACTTATGTCCTGGTCCAAATTTGTTGTCACAATTAAAACATAACCCTTTGGCTCTCTTTTCTTCAATTTGTTGAGGTGTCAGTCTCACTGGCCGAGGGAATGATGGTGGAAGGGTGCTACGATCTCTGATAGTACTGACAGTTTGTTTCTTGACTTGAAAGAAATTTTTCCTCTGCCCTACGTGCCATGATCATAGAGTCTGAAACCTTATGACATGAAACCTTATGAGGATTAAACATACGCACCTCATTCTCAATTTGTTATTTAAGACCCCCAAGAAATAATTCATTCAAATTATCTTCAAGAATATTTTCCACCTGTAAGGAAAGGTTTTGGAATTGATGGATGTAATCTTTGACTATTCCTGTTTGTCTAAGCTTTGCTAATTGGCTGAAATAATTCTCTGACACACTAGAACTATAGTGCAATTATCAACTCTTAGGTGAATAATGTCCATGTAACATTAAGGCCACTCTTTTTCCTTTGAGCACATAACCATCGATACCAAATGAATTGGTCAGGTTCAAGATACAAGGATGCCATGGTAACCTTTTGTCCCAATGGAATCTAATGAAGATCAAAGAAATTCTCCATCTGGTTAATCCAATTGAGTGGATCCCTTTCCATCAAACTTACGCATTTCCACTTTTGGAAGCATGTTACGGGCTTGTAGAGTGTTTGTATTTGGATTGGTCATGTTTGCAGATCCACCCTGGCTAGTTTGTTTATTACTTTGACCTAAAGATCCACCATGGTTAATATGAGTATGATTGAGTTGTGGCTCATTAGGAATGATATGATGACCCATGATATTGTAGCTAAATTGTTGAATGAAATCCTCCAATCGTTGTCCAATATTTTCTACATCTTCTTTGTTGGCTACTCTACCTTCGAGGTTTCACAACTCTAACTCAAGATAGCTGACCTTATGGTCAGTTAAAGTAAACCCTACCCTGAGGACTCTGAAGATACCCCTTTGAATCTAACTCCTCAACTATTATCTCATCCTTATCAGGGATTTTACCCAGAGTGATGGGATTCTTTTTGCCTCTTGTGGAAGGCCCAGCCATGATGCCCCAAAATGGTAAGATTTAAGGATCAAGGTTGAAATTTAGGGTTTGGGATTTCAATAGGAATTCCGGCCAAATATTATAAAACTTAAAGAAAAAACT
Organism: Taxus chinensis; assembly: GCA_019776745.2. NCBI lineage: Eukaryota > Viridiplantae > Streptophyta > Pinopsida > Cupressales > Taxaceae > Taxus > Taxus chinensis. The sequence goes on from CM034150.1 coordinate 500,058,372, forward strand.
CAAACTAATTTTTAATCTTCTTTCTGGAAATGTAAATAACTTTGAAAAATTCCACAAATTGCACCCTATGTAGCCGAATTATGAAAAAACATAAAACCGCTATAACTTTTGCAAAACAAGTCAAAAATTATTAAACTTTTGAGGAAAGCTTACTTGACAGATTTCTCCACACCGAAAAAAATTTGCAAAAAAATTCGCTACAGATTTTGAGATATGGATGAACCTTAAAAATTAGGGTTTGACACAGTGTTGGCCGAGTTCAAGCTTTGATACCACTTGTAATTAAATTTCTTGTATAAATCAGATCTTGAGCAGAAATATAACACCAAATAACACAATATTATAGAATAATGATCTCAATATGCAATTAGAATAGCTTCATCCACTTCGAGGGGGCAACCTCCAAACCATACAATAATACTCAAATGCTCCAATGATGATAAACTACTACCTACTAACCTCTATATATACTATTCCTATGCTATGGCCAACACCAAGGCTGACCCACTAATGAAAATATAACATATATGAAAGAGATACATAATGATAAGAAGTTATGATAGCCACAAGTCGGCTATATACATCCAATATAAGATATATGATTAAGGGCGTAACACATACACTCTAGAAATTTGAGGCTTTAACAAGCACATGTTTCAATTAGTCGCACACCTATGGGCTCCAATACCTTATTGAGACATTTTTTCGAAATGAACTTCTAGGTTCATATTTATTGGTTGGTTTCTCTTGACAGAGAGTGAGGAAAATGTATGAAATGAAGGAGTTAGAGACACATACACTCTGAGATGGAGTTGTTCCTATAATGCATGTTGCATTTGACAGTCCTTGACGCGACCTAGACACACATGGATTGCAGACTTGGTCTCCTTGGAAGCTTCATAGCTACATCTTAGAGTGTGTTTCAATGTACAAGGCTTGCGTAGGTGTTACACAGTTATACATAGATAGCTTGTATGTGGCAGTCACGGGGATAGTAGGGCATACCCACAAGCACTTCATTGATTCATAGCTGATGATTGACAGAGGAATAGAAAATCTACAGACAGAAGACTTTGAAGGCTTAAACATTGCTTGTAGCGCAATGTGACCTAGTAGTGTAGATGCACACATATTGAGTTCCACAGTTGAGCATCACTATATTAGGATACACAGTTACATGATGATTTCCACATTGTTGGTCATGGGAGTGAGCACATTAGTTATAGGAGTGTAAATGTTTTGACAGAACGCTTGGTGCAGTCTTCGGACTAACATGTTAATGGAGTTCTAATACGTCTAACATCCGAGGGCAAGATATAGGTAATGCTTCGAGAGGCTTATCTGTTACATTGGTTGTAACCTGGAGATGGTTAAAGCCAATGTATAAAGAGGACTTTCCCAAAATGAAGTGTAGACTTGATACTTATTTAGGGCCGATGACAAAGAGTTCGATGGAATAATGTCTTGTGACCATCGTGAGTGATGTCTACCATGTTTGACAACTCACACGGAGATTGGGGTCTACATGTTCAGTATTCTGAAGTTTATCATTATTACACATTGTTGATTATCTGGCTATTAACGGTAGATTGGAGATCGTCATTTGCCTTGCTTGAAACTCCAAGAGACTTTTGAGTAGTAGCCATTGTGAGATTTATGTGTACCTCTGGTCATTGAAACACAGCACACAGCTACAAATATGCCTAAGACGAGATGATCTTTCCAAGGTGCAGATAATGTATCTTGTGCCAGAATCATGGTTGAGGTTGCAGATACTCAACGACATGTGCATTGCACCTCCATGACAAGGGGACACATTGAGCTGTCAATCAGTCATCCCTACAGTGAAAGTAATTACATCATAACACTATGACAATTCAGAATGGCATGGGTGACGGAACATCATTCTATAAACTCTTATCATAGTTGAGCTGCAGAGTTTAACTTGGGTCCTGCACATAATCAGAGTATACTAGCACCTATGAACAATATGCCTTACACGTACCATGGGATAGCACTCATGTTATGCAATTCAGTGGAGCATGTCCATAATGTGACTTAGGTGAGTAAGTTCACAGGGGATAAATCATCTCAGTGGAACAGCAATCTGACTCAATACCTGGACAACATTAGGTTCACACTTGCCCATTACAGGTATAGTGAAACATGATCCATTAGCAATATGCATAGGCTCATTTTCTTGCATTCAACTATTGGTCAGAATTTGTTAAATCAGATTGGATTTTTGACATTATTGTAGTTGTTCCATACATTCGAGGGAAGTGGTTAACATGGCAAGGAGAATCAACACTAGAATTTCTCACTGAAATTTGCCTTCCAGTGTTTGGCTAGAATGCCAATGATTACGGTCAATTGCTCCTGGTACATTGTCTAATTGATCGTTTATACTGAAATTCTTGGGATTCCTCATCACTGATCAGGCACACATGGTATCGTAGGGGGACCTTACCATTCACGAATGTGGGTTATGTGGGAGAGATGGCAAACTTTCTTATATACGGGTTGTTTCATAGCATTGATCATAAATGTGCATGTTAACTAGTGGTTCATTAGGGGACTTTTTTGTACACAGGTGTTATCCCATTGATTGGAAGAGGCAGTAAATTATGATCCATGATGAACAACTTCACAGAAGCATAATGACTAACAATGGAATAGCAAATCAACAATGGGGTATAATGGTACCATCTGGATGTGTTTGAAGTCCCTTGGGTCATAATACTACATCAGTGTCTGCAACAATTGTCTCCTCTCTAGTTTCCATGCTTCACATTTTTATTACTCCACACTCTTCCTTGTCTGTCGATATGATTTCACCATTGATCTACATGGTTATTAGGTACGCATCTCTTATCTACTTTATGTTATCGAGATTTCACTTAACAACATAAAGTGGGGGAAAATGTAGACACAAAATCAAGTACTTTGGGTAATTGTCTGGTCCTGATTACATATTATTATTCACGTGATTCTTAAGTAAAAAAATTATTAATCAACCCATGTATTTGGCCATCTTTCTTTTCTTTTTGTTGTCACTTTTGGTCTTAAACACCTTCTTGCTCATTATGACCTCCAACCCTTCAGTTTCTCTTAATTTGGACACTAGTGCCTAGTTAGGATGCCAGCACCAAGCACCCCTCCCCTCTGGGCTCCCCTAAACTCTTTGTATTTTTATCACATCCTTTGGGTCATTTCTAGCCATATTAGCATCTTATTATTTTGGTAGTTGGCCTTTTTAGGGTTAATTAAGAAATCAAGCAAGGGAATCATATAAATATAAATTTATGTGACCATAATAAAGGACCAATCAATAAGCATTAGCTATCACCACCTAAGGTTGCATCCAAAGGCTATTCAAGAGCATTCAAGCATCCATTTGAGGGAAAGGGATTGCATTCTTCTGCATACACTTCATAAGAAGGGAAGTTTATTCTATTCCATGCACACATCCATTTACATCTTCTACATCTAGTCATTTTCTCATTATCGAGTGTGACATGCACAAGAGCCACCTAGGGCATGATTCTACACACACACACACACACACACACACACACACCCCTAGAGCTACATTGGGTCTAAGATGTAGTGCAATGCTCAGTCATAAGATCACTTGTTTGATAGTAGAGGATAGTCTGACCCCTCATTTGCATTCTTTTATTTTTTGGGATTTGATGCACTTGTGAGGGTTTTATAGGTCAATCTTTCATTGCAAGTTATCAATGACATTGGCGATCATTGTGTGACATATTAGTGACAAGAAGTGAAGGAAAATGGACATCTCACAACCCTATGAAGGTGGTTTCCAAATGTTTTGAGTAGTCATAGGCGCCCAAAGTAGTTCTAGAGCACATTCAAGCTCCCCTGTCCCTTTTTAGGAGTGCTAGTCTAGGAATATCGTCAGCTCACATATTTTTCTAAGTCTCTGTGTGAAAATTATCCCTCTCTATTCATCAGGTTAGAACTTTGGCACAACCCATGATTAATTGTGAAACAACTAACTCTTTGTATCCCTTCTTTGCAACTAGGGTTTCATTTTCTTCTAGTTTATTTTTCTTGGGTCAATTCTATATTTCATTGCTTATTTATTTACAGCTACACTACATTAGTATTAGGCATATATTTATTCAATATTTTATTAATCAGAGAGCTTAGTATGATTTTTGAATGATATTTTCTTGAAGAGCTCATGAAAGTGCTAAGTGAGTAAATGAGTGCAATTGACTTGCTTATATAAGGTTATGTGGGTGTAATTTTGCATTAATGCCAACTCATGAGGATAATAACTATTGGTGTTTATTTTGAGCTCATACCATGTTTTGAAATGTGGTCTAAAAAATCTATCTGCCATAATTACCAAGGTCTATAACGCATGAAAATTTGTATACCTTAAAAAAAGATCGATGTTGAAATAATAAAGGTATTGAATCTGTGTGTAAATTTGTTGTGCTAAATTTGAGTATCAGTGCCCATGTTTTTTCGTAGAAAATCCCTTTTGAAATTTACCAATGAATCGTGTAAAAATCCCTTCAAAATTCCATGTGTGTTGTTTAGTTTAAGTTCTTATACAAATTGTAATTTATCCCCGACACCCGAAGACTCGTGGCGTGTTTTGGTTTACTTCGCAGTATCAGGCCTAAATTGAATGTTTGTAGAAGTGATATGAATGCGCAAAATGAAAAATAATCCCCAAGGCCCGATGGAATATTCTAGGGAATATTTGCAAGAGCATAATGCAAAATGCAGATACAACCCCGCTCCCCAAAAGGAAACACGTGTAAAGATATCATTGGAGCGGGAAAATGGGCCTTTTATTCACTTTTGTATTTCACACCCACTAAAGTACAAAGTGCAGATTCAAGTCTGAAGCTCGAAGGGGGACACATGTCAACCCCAAAATCAAAGTCAACAATGGGTGATCGGGTCAAATTTATAGTTTTACACCCCGTTGACAAATGAACAAAAATGTGAGAAAAATCCCCAACCCATCGTTCTTCAGATAGACATGCGTGGACGACTCACATTTAAAAGGGATAAGCACATCAAATGATCAATATTTGAAGCATTTATGCATGATACTATTAATGCACATTGTGTGGATCAAGGCAATACTTTAAAAATATTCTTCAATCATTTCAAAAATCACTTGTGCACATGGAAAATATAGAAGCCCTAGCATTGAAAATTCATAGTGTAAAGAGAAAAGATCAATTATGAAAGGTACGCTTGATACAAAGAGTTCAAGAAATGTGGGTGCAAATAAGAATTTATGAGAATCTCATAAAATAGGTAAGTCCTTGTGTATCACTTGTATTTTTCTTGTTTTACAAAAATGCAATTTTTGAAGGGTTGAAAAATAAATGCAAAACACATAAGATGAAGCCTATGGAGTTAGGATTTCATATAACATCTGGTATTACCAGTAATTTGGACATAGTAACAAACCCAAACATGTTCAATGCTGACTTAAATGTTTTTCTACAAAGAATCCATGCTTAAGATAAATGTAAAGGTATGTCAGTCGTTGATGTCAACAAAATTTCCCTACCTGCGACATTCCCACCCTTTATACATTCTTTTGAACTCGTATGGCTTTGTGTCAAGAATTATGATCTAGAACATAAGGAAGTTTTGGATGAAAGTGGAGAAAGGGTGTTAAACCTAATACTAGATTCCTTTCAATTGATGTTAGGATTACCAAAAGTGAAGCAACCAATAGGTATTACCATAGAGTCAACACATAAATATTTTGAGGCTAAACATGATGATTATGCTGCGTTATTGAATTCTAAGTGGTTGATAACCCATATAGGATCCATCAAAATAATCCTTAAGAGGTTAAACAAGGAATTATTTATGAGGAGGTGGAAGATTTAGTTATGATGTTAAGTAGAATTGCAGGATTGGAAACTGCATACATGTTTGAGAATGGATGTTCCCTTTCATAAGGGTTATCTTAGAAGAAAGCAGAAAATTATGTTGGGAAAATTTTATATCTACATCAATTCATTCCCAACTTATGGAGATGGCCACAAAGATCGGGACAGGTATAACCTACAATATCCATTTTTATATGATGTCATACTTAATTAACAATATTGTATGCTACAAAATATTCCCTGGTCTCCCATGAATTATAAGTTTTAAAGATCACAAAGTGTATAATGTGTATCCCCAACTAGATTTAGATAAGTGGAAAGGAAATGTTAGGAAAGTGAATGATGCATTCATTGTACCTATGGTGTGCCTTTTCAAATCAGAGTGGGAGTAATATAGGATATCTACTGAGGTTAGAAATGCAATACTAGAATATGATTGCTTCTTCATCCAATACAGATTTTTTAATTACATAAGAGCTAGTGTATTTAATGGACATCCATAAAAATTACCTAGGTATGTGGATGAAAAATTGGCCTTGTGTGAACTCTCAAGGTAGTTGGCACCAATACACAAATGGATTGTAGGGAAACACAAGACTAACATTGAGTTTCTTGTCAGAATTAGGAGGTATTCTTGCCTCACCATTGCAAAGGCTAGGGGGATGGAAAGGTTTGAGCTGGATAAATTTAAACCTAGACCCACTTATGATATTAGGTGGGTTTTCAGTTCAGCTGAGCATGAACCTTAATTTGAGGATTATTGGATGAACTGTAGGAACGAGGAAAAATTTAGGCTCAGAGATTTCTCTAGGATGATTGTTAGGTAGGTCATTGATTTTAAGGTTGATGTGGTGCCTCAAGGAATTATAGATGATCAACAAATAGTGATTAAATATTATATTGAAAATAGAATTGAGTCACAACCAATCACTCCTATAGTTTAGGGTCAGGAAGAGCCAGGCAATCCACATGAGAGAATAACTAATGTGATGAGAAGGACCCTGACTTGGTTGTAAGGGAAGGGAATGGACCTAAACATCCAAAATACTAAAGTGTTGAATGAATTTAGAGATTTTGGAATCTTGAAGGAAGATCTCCCTCTTTTGAAGGAGGGAGCTGATACGATTAATCCATTAGGAGGAAAATATCCTCAATTTCCTACCAAGAGCCCCACTTCAGGTATTATTGATGAATGGACTACTACTACTAGTGAAACTGAAACTTCTATGTATGTTTTGAAACAAAAGACATAAGAGATGTTTTTTAAATCTATACAAAGTGCCTTTATCACCCAAACATTGCCCATACAGACAAAAGGATTAGGTAGGACTAAACCAAGGATCCCCTCAGTAACATTGACATGATCATCTAGCACAGGGAAAAATATGAGAGGACTCTTGGCAATTGGTGACCCAAAACCCAAAGTGCAAAGTGCTAAAGAAAGAGAGGCCCCTAACCTCAAATATTTTGAAAGAGTTGTAAAGAAAGCCAATGTGATACAACCATTGGTAAGGGATACTGGTAGTCCAATAAAGGAAGGTGGTCATGTATCAAAGAAACATAAAAGTAGAGATCCTAAAGTCATTGATCAAGTCCCACTCACCAAGGCTAAAAAAAATTGGTTTCCACATTAGCAAAATAGGTAATACCACCACAGGTCCAGGAAAAATCTCATGTTACTCCACATATACCACCATGCGTTGCAACTTCGGTCTTATTTCCAACAGTAATAGTAATAGAGTTGGACAATGAGAAAATATATCATATTATACCCATGTATAATCAGCCTAGTAGTATTATGACAAAACAAAGGAAAGGGGAGTCAAGTGTAATATAGTCGAAAGATTAGAATGTGCATCAGTGTAGTCAACCACATGAACATATGAAGAAACCAATTGAAATAGTTGACGTAGATGCATTTAAAGAAGTTCATATGCTTGAAATGACTGATGTAGAGATTAAAATTTATGTAGTAGGAGATGAGAGTGTTCTTCAGAAAGAAATACAAATGAAAGACATTTCTTAGGCATCAAGTATAAAATTGGAAGTGGGATCTTAAAGTACTCAAGCTGAGACTACAAAACTTTTACAAGAAAAGGAAATAGTGACTCAAACAATTGTACATGAACCTCCTGTAATAGATTATGTCTCCACTAAGGAGCAGTCTTCAAAAGAATAAAAAATAACAAAGGATGGTAAAATTTCTCAAAGTGTAGACTCTGTGAAGGGGATCTTGATGGAAACTACATAAGAAGTCACAAAACTAGCTGAAGAGAATGTTGAGAAGAGTATACAAATTGATTACAAGGATTAGAAGTTGGTCACTAGATCCCAACCAATTGAGCATTAAGAAGAAAAAGTAGTAGGACAAAAGGATATTAGTGGACAACTCCATGAAGCTATGTCTACAAAACAACAACCTCTAAAGGAGGTAGGCAGTTCATAGAATAAAGAGCCATTCAAAGTTTCAAGTCCAGTTAAGAAGGATCCAAAATAACTTGCAGAAACAATTCGTACTCCAATAGAGAGTAAGGATAAAGGTGAAACATCAGTTGGTAATAAGGTTCTAGAAAATATCAACCAAACCCAATCTCAGGAGAAAGAAAAGGAACAACCAAAGATAGTGACACCAAGTAGTGAAAATAAAGTAACAGAAGTGGAAGAGCCACATGAAGAAGTACCAATACTACAAAGTTTAAAATATACATCTAAGAAAATGGTACTCTCTACCAAGATCCCACAACCTACACTATAAGGAATAAGTATGGGGAATACTCCGATGAAGGTATGTTTGGGTACACTCCTTCCAAGAAAAGAAAAGAAGGTGGTTCAAGAAGAAGTTGTAGATATCACAAGTATTACATTCTCAAAAACCAAGAGATCCTCAAAGAAAGCTAATGTCCTCACTAAAATTCATAATTTTGAGCAAATACAATGTTAAACACATTCAACTAGGGAAACCAACTAGAGAAACATTAAAGCAGGATATCACAATAGCTGTTGGGGGGCTGTTGTAAAAGATTGATGAGGATAAAGTATCAAAGAAAAAATTAAAGGAACACGTTAAGACATTGACCTCATATATACAAACATGGGTGTAGCCTAGAGATGAAGGGCAGGAGGATACCACTACTATCACCCTTGAGGTTTTGAGTGAAGTAGAAAAATCCAGAGAAAAGGCCACTGCCATAGATAAATGGAAAGAAGAGTTATCCTAAAAGGGGAATAAGATCATTGAAGAGGCTATGGAGAAATATACACAGTTAAATATGAAATCCAATGATACAAATGAGCAAATTGAGAAGTGTGAAAATGAATTACATTATTGGAAAGGAATCATTTCCAAACTTGAATTCATAACTCAACTTGATGAAGACCTAGTAGAGAAAGAAGGGATTATATTATTTGAGGAAAGAGGTGTTCAATATGTGCATGCAGATTTAATCAAACTCATAATGAAGAATTTAAGCCAGATTAGGGATAAGTTGAAAACAAAGAAGGAAAAAATTCTAGATTATGTTGATATTATAGATAGAAAGTCGAGAAAAATAATGTCTGATAAATAAAAATCTACTTATGGAGATCAAGAGATAGACACTCTAGTACAACTCTTTGATCAATAAATCTGTGAGGAGCATTTCTCTTATTATGCAATTCAAAGATTCATCATTGTGGAGAATATAATTGCAGAATTGACTCAGAAAATAAAAGAAAGCAAAGGTGTAATGGATGAGTATGACAAGATGTTAAACAAAAAAGTGCTGATAATCAGGTTTCATACAAGACCAGATGAAGAGGATATAGTGAAACTATTCCAACGGTTTGATGATTTTCTAAATAGGATACTTGAAAAACAAGATGATGAAGAAAGTGATGATGATTCCAATGCACCGTGAAAAAGTTTAGGCTTGTTTCTCTAAAAAAAATTCTTTTTCAGTTTGATTATCTTCATTCATAACAATTATATACTTTCTCAATTTACAAATTTCAATTATGTATGTCATTTAATGTAATACAATATGATTTCACTTATATTGATAGAAAATTTAGATCTATTATAAACATGAAATGCATTATAAAATTGTGAATCATATGTGTTTAAATAAAAATGGGGTTATATAGGGGCCCCGACCCAGGAAATATCCGTATACATTTTTATATCATACCAAAAAAAATAAAAAAGGGAAGATACATTGTCATTTTGATCCTAAGAAATCCTCCTTAAAAGGAGGAAGCCTATTCTTCCTAGAAACAAATTCCCCAAATTCCTCAGCACCTTGAATAAGTACAATATCTCTTACAAAGTCCCAAGACATGTTTAAGTCCATGAGCTCATTGATACTAGCCTTAGGGCCATCCAGAATGTGAATTAATTCCAATTTATTTTCATACGAAGACACACATTCCTTACAGATTTAGACCACCCCTAAGGAAGGATTTCTTTCTTGTAGCCTTTTAAAAATAAGGTGGTGGAGGAATGTTTGCAGGAGATGGAGGTCCAACTCAGGCCAATTCTAGAGATTATTGACATGGGTGCTTGGACCTAGATTCTCCTCCTCTGAATTTCTTCATAGAAAATGGTGGTGCTCCAAGATTCCGTATGGATAGGGACTCTGATGGCTTCTTCTCCAAGTGAGAAAGGCATTGTTCAAAATCATCCATCCTCCGAGAAAGGGAATGCAAGTCATCGGAAAAGGCTTCTTCATGAGGAACATATGCCTCCGCTAGAATCTATTTCCCAACAAATTCTTCATTGCAAATAAAAGGACAAGTGGTGGTGGAATTACTCTTCATAGCAAGCCGACACTTAAGCCATAATTTTTTCAATCCTTCAAGAGTTTTTTGATTTTCCCTCTTAAACAAGTGGAAATACATGGTCTAGAAAGCAGAAAAACTACATTTATCTTAATTAAGCTCCTAATAAGAGATACCTTGACAACTTGAGCCATCATTGACCCATCACATTCTTCTTGATCCACAACATCAAAGAGCATTCTCACGAATACCTCATCTGGACTAGATAGGTCAAATATTTGATGCATAGTTTTTGATGAAAGTTCTTTTAATCTAGGTGCTAATGTTATTCCCTCCATCCTCATGAAAGAAATTACACTAAGTTTCTCACGTTAAAAGTTGAAAAAAATATGCAAAATTATGAAGAAAATAGTGTGTATTTATAACAAAAATGAAGCTTGGGATGTAATGTCTGAATTTTTCATGAATATTAATCTGTATAATGAAATAAAGTAGCTTATCTTGAAACAATTCACAGTTACAACTATCTAATTGAGCTTTAATGTTCTTACGTTTAGCTAAATAATTGAAATAAATTTCACCCCCCTTCATGGGATTTATGAAGAAATATAAAACCAGTTTAATTATCTTAGATAACCTACTACCTTCATGCATGTCTTCTAATTGCTTCCATGCATCTACACGCGAGTCTATATGGCCTATATGCATCAAGAATTCATCTCTAATGCTTCCTAGGATCTCTGAGAAAACAAACTAAGGTTTTCAGGGGTAGCTTGTCTCCCTATGGAACATTTTTCTATACCATTCACAAGATCCCAGAGCTTTCTAGCCATAAAACATGATTTTAAACACACTTTTTAAATGCTATAATTTGTTTCATTTAATAGATGAGATTTATCCATCAAAAAATTGGCAGAATTGGCCATTTTTAATGCTTAAATGACAATGGAGACAAAATCAGCTCAAATATATATAAAGGAGGCCAAATAAAGACAAACAACAAGCTACAAATCTTTTAATTTTCCATACGAGTGCAAACAACTCAAAATTAATAAAAAATTAGCTTGATTTGGTCAAAATTAAGATCAATTTGAGAGAGCTTAGTCAAGGTCAAGTTCAAAAGTGAGCTAACCAAGCTCGGATTGAGTCAAGATAGAGTATCTCGATGAGTTATTTAGCAACTTGGTGGGGAGAGATAAAAAATGAGGTACTTAGTAAATAAAAACAAGTTAAAAAGTAACCAAGGTGGGGGGGAGATACGTGGTATAGATCAACAATACCTAGAGAGGCACGTGTCGGATTTAAAACAGATCATCGGGTGGATGAAAAATATTTAAAGATTAAATTTAATTCCTTTTCGGGTCCGCGAAAACAAGTGAACAAAGAAATTTACGTGTCATTTTTTAATTAGCTCACATTTCGCAATGCAGCTAATAAGACATAAGATGATTAATTAAAAAAATAGAACCATATACATATGTCTTAAATTAATTGGATCGCTCTCCACACTCTGACACAATGCGAAATCAAATTCTTAGTCAAAAAAGGCCACTTGTCGAAAGTTTAATGGTTAAAGAAAAGACACTTGGTGGATTTCTGCCAAAATTTAAATAAATAACTTTGAATGGGCTTAAAGTCCTCGTAATAAACCAAACTTGTAATAAAGTTCAGGTTTGAAAAAGGTACAAGACAAGTGTCACAATTTAAGTGGCTAAGCCAAAGCAAATACTGACACCCTGACACTTACGAAGGCCGACACAATTAAAATACGTGTCAAAAAGGAATTGTTTCGCGCTTTAAAAATCAGACAAAGACAAGTCATAAAAGAAGATACATGGAGCATTTTAAATGGATAACACTTCGTAAATGACAGAGATTGACAAATGTGAAAAAGAGATGTAGGTGTCCAAATACTATTGGTTCGCACTTTGCAGTGCAACCAAAATGACAAAAGAAAATTGAGGACACGTGGAGCCTTTTAAACGGCTCGCTTTTCACAAGATTGACAAACACTGAAAAATGTAAAAAGGTGGAAAATTTTAATTAGATAACAACTTTCACAAATGAAAGACCAAAAAATGTGAAATGCGGAGCAATTCTATTGGCTCATATTTCACAAATTTGACAATTACAAAATAAATGATGCTTGGAGCAATTTTATTGGTTTTTCCTTCGCATATGTCAAAGGAAAGTTAAAAAAAGACCAAAAAAGTGAAATACAGAGCCACTTGGAGCAATTTTATTGGCTCAAATTTCAAAAATGTCAGAATTAGATAATAAGGGACATATAATATGAAATATGGAACAATTCTATTGGCTTGTATTTTGTAAAGGACATAGGATAACTAATCCTTCTGACAACATGAAGACACACGTAAAGCCCTTATTGGCTTGCGTTTCATGAATGACAATCAAATAAACAAAATTATTGGCACAACAAGAAAGATGGAGCCTTCTGATTGGCTTGAGATTCACAAATGGAAAAATTCAAATAAATCTGTCAAGTCGAAGCCAGATGGAATAAGAAGATTGGCCAAAGCTTCACAAAGACAGAAGGATGTTGGATTGAATCCACTTGGCACTCTAAGAGTGGGTACGACTTTGAAAACACAAAAAGAACAATGATGAATCTATGTGGAGCAATATTGTTGGTCCAAACTTTGCAAAACCGAAAATAACAACATAAAGACTAAAAATGCGTAGAAAGATGGCACAAAATGATTGGATCAGGATTTGCAAAAGTAAAACTAGCAATTTTTTTTTACCACCAGAACAAACTTAAAAGCCCTGAACAAATTGAATTTAAATAAATCTTTTAGATCCAAATTCAAAAATGAATCTAATGGCTATAAATGATGCGAGAACTTAAAATAAATTTGCACATGACGGATTTGAACCTCAAACAACTGAAACTAGATGCAGAAAAAAAATCTAAGCATACAAAAGATTCAAACATGATCTAATCAACCATTTAGCCCATATTTCACCAATATTTCAAACAATATTTGGGCGGGAATTGGAATTTTGAACTTGGTTTGATTAAATATGACTGTGGAACTTGTAAGGGTCTCACAGATCTATAAATACACTTCAAGCTTCTTCACCTCTTCAAGTTAAACACTTCTAGATCGATCCTGCACATGTATAATCACCAGCTTTGATATCATGCTAGATTTAGCAGGGAAATGTAATCCATAGATCAAAAATCTACCATTAAAGCTGAAGATTATAGATTATGATATGCAGTTGATTTAGATACAGACATAACTTAAAATAGATAGTGAATAACAGAGCTTAACGAGCTAGAGCTTGAAAGTAAATAAAAACAAGAGCAGAGACAGATAACACCAGATTTAAGTGGAGAAACCTGAAGGAAAAAAACTCCACTGGTAAAGCACTGTATTTATTAAGAATTACATGAGTTCAACCCAACACTTCCACTTCCAATTCATAGTCATTCACAATGTCTGCTAAGCTATTTTCTTGATCAGATCATACAATGATCATCAACTGTATCTTGTAATGAAATCCTTGTATTTAAGTCACTTTGTACAACATGTATACGTTGTAGACAACCAATCCCGAGAGGGATCACCCAAATCAATGTGGATGGGTGAATCGGTCGAGCCGTTTCACTCTTTAATGTGAAAGACCTTCAGGATAAACTTTGCTTAACAAAATTTTAAATTTAATGTTGGGGCGCACTATAGTGGCTGATCCCATTTGACATTATCACCCCAAAAATCATTTGGTATCAAATTTTTTCCATTCTTGTTATTGAGGATTAATAAAAATTAATGGGGAAATACCATAGCCCATAAAGTTACCTCAGAGCTATGAGTTGAACTCCGTGATAAGATTTTTAATATTCAGAACAATCTCTCTAGGAATTATAATTGTTTGTGTAGGTATTTGTGTTTTGAATTGCATCACACTTTTAAAAAACATGCCTAAGTAGAGTTTTGAATGTTTGAATCAAAATTTTATGCACTAAATACAAAAATTGGTGTTTCATTACAACCTTATAAATTTGGTGTTCTACTTTCAATAATCTATTGATCTAATGAAGCTGACTTCTAGCACTTTCTGAAGTTCTGCCTTAACCAAAAATACTACTTTAGGGCACATCTTCCATAATTTTTATTTTAGTAGTTTCGTGTTTGGGCGAACCACAAAATTATGTACAATAAGGGAAGGATCTAAGCCTGGACTATCCTTGTATGACCATACGAAAAAATCCTGAAACTCAATAAGGAGTTTCATGAATGTTTTTATTTATGATTCTGACAAACTTGCACCAAGTTGTAAAAACTTAGGGTTCTCAGTTGTTCTGATGTTAATTACGATTATCTCTTCTACCAACATTTTGATGTATCATTTTCTTAAAAGGATGTGGTAGGTTGATGTAGGTCATCTATTTTTTTTCTGAAAATGAGTCTCCTCTCTATGGTTCCTCAGAAAGGTTTTCACTAGGGGATGTGTCATTTTCCTTTTTCTTATTTTTTTTCTTCTCGCATAGTTCCTTAGTGAGGTTTTCACAATGAGAGATTGTGTTTTTCTTTTTCTACTTTTCCAATGGACAAGAGCACTAAAATTCCTCTCCAAATTAAGTTGAAGTATTAATGTTTATATAAAATCCCTTCTTGTGATCTGATAAGGGAATAGGGTCCCGAGTCTCGAGAAACTCTTCAATGGCCTCATCGTTCTAAAAGAGGCGTTATCACAAAAAGTTAGCACCCTCTGCATGTGTGATGAAGAACAACATAACTCTTGTGTAATATGGATTTATCTCCAATTGTGGGACCTTGCAAGTGAGATAAATCTCCAAAGAAGGCTAGTTCTTTCTCCTCCAACCCATCACAAATCAACCGACAACTCTAAAATGGTAACTAATATTAAAACTAAGCTAGAATATACAAGGAATATAGAAAAGAAAGTAAGGAATGTTGTAAAATAAATAAAGTGGTGATTCACTAAAACTGAAAGAGGGTATGAATCTGACATGAAAGACATATAATAATCACACTTGCAGAGATGTGGAAACTGTAGACACAAAATCTATGCACTTCAGTACATTTGTAAGTCTTAAAAGAATACTAATGTTTACATGATTCTTAAGCAAGAAAGCTAGTGGTTGAAAACTCCTTTTGGCTTTACACATCTTATAGTTCTACCGACACTTGACCGATTTACATTTTTATGGCATCAGACACTAGCACCCATTTAGGACAGAAGCACCCATGCACTCTTATCCCTCTTAGGAAATCTTGTCCCTCTCTTTCTTCTTCTTACTATTTTGGGTCATTTTCACTTATTGGTTACATTTTAACACTTTTGGTCGACCTTTCAATTGTCAACTATGAAATTCAAACAAGGGAATCATCTATACTTAGTTACTTCTTCTAAATAAGGGGTCTAAGTACTATAATCATTATCTCTCACCACCAAAACTTGTATAAATGGCACAAGAAAACTATAAAGCATATATCTAACACATTCATATAAGGTACAAGGGATGCATTGATATACATACACTACATAAAAGGGAAGTTCATTCTATTGCATAACACACATTTTACATATTTTGGACAATCTAGATCTATCTCTCTATCATTATACAACTTGCACAAGGGTAACCTAGGGCATCACAGAGAGAGAGAGAGAGAGAGAGAGAGAGAGAGAGAGAGAGAGAGAGAGAGAGAGAGAGAGAGAGAGAGAGAGAGAGAGAGAGAGAGAGAGAGAGAGAGAGATAACTACATGGAGTCTGAGATATAGTGCATTGCTCGGTCATATGTTAATTCTTTAGGTGGCTGTTGGGGTTAGTCCAACTCAACATTCTACATTTTTTTATTATATTTGATGTGGTTTATGGGCATGTGAAAGTATTCATTTGTTTTTAGGTTACAAGTGTAATCAACGATCTAATAAAAAAACCATAGCGACAAAGAGAAAATAGCAGCGAAGAGCTTTCAAACTAGAAAAATCCAAATTAAGAGCATTTTAGAAGACACATGCGCCAAAATTAGTCATTAGTGTGTGGGGCACTCCTATTCTCATGTGGGCACTTCTATCCTATATATTCCTATGGTTTTGAACCCACATCAAGCCTTTATGATGTTGTTTCCATCTTGTTCTACCAGATACACCGCCTCGATCATTCCCAGGTTGCACAAAATCAGTTAAGTCATTGTACCTCTCTCATTTGCTCAAGGTTTTAAATTGTTAAATGCTTAGTGCTTACACATTACTGTATTTAATCATATGAATATCATTCATTATAGTAATTTAATCTGAAATAAGATTTAATTCATTTTAGATTAAATCATTTGGTGAACCCATTCGCTCAAACCCTTCCTTACTTCAGGGCCTTCTTTTTATGCCCATCACCCATAGTGTTCATTTTGGTCCTCTTCAACACATTGAGCTTCACCCATCTACCCATAAGCTCTTTAAACCAATTACTTACTTAGATAATCCCTTTATTAAATCAATCAACATTCCTCTTGAAAACATTGAATCCTCTAATAGCGAACACACATATGACGAGGACACTAATGTTGATCAAGATCAACTTGAAAAGCTCACTAATTTTTGTTCTACTTTACGCAATCACCCCATGCATATTTCACGTGTCCTAAATTCTCTAATCACTACTAAAAATTCTCAAGATGATACCACACTCCATCTTGTGGTTTCTTCCTCGATCACCATGACTTCCACCCAACCTTACACCATTCCTATTTTAATTGCTACAACCACCGCTCCTCTCATGCCTCCCAATACATCACATACACAACCTAGATCCTCTTCAGGCACCCATGACCTCACATCATTGTATTGTGATTTACAAACCCAAATTCACCAGCTACAATAAGCCTCTTCACCCTCCTCTCCATCTCTAGATTATTCACTCCTCATTCATATCCCTTTTACACCTACCATCTCCTCTTATCTGCTACCTCCTAAATTTTTTACACATAAGCTTCTTATCTTCAATGGCCATGGTGGCCCTCAGGAACATCTTCATTCATTTCACATTGCATGTATTGAATATGCTATTGACCTTACACTATTGGAAAAATTGTTTCCTCAAAGCTTATATGACTATGCTATGTGATGGTTCTATGATCTACCTATCCATTCGATAATATATTTTACATATTTAGCTGACATATTCCTTGCTCATTTTTCTATGAAGATCGACACTAAGATATCCTATGCATAACTAGATAAAATCAAACAAGGATATAATGAACATCTTTCAAACTATGTCTTACGATACAATAATAACCTTGCCAAAATGACCAATGTTATATCTTATTCAGAATTGCAAGATCTATTCATTCAAATCCTTTTGCCTCCACTCCAAGAGTGTCATTTTCAAGACTTCTCCTTCTTCTAATCAATTATGTGACACACTCAAATTACATGAAAGTGAAATTCTATCTATGGAGAAATTGAAGTATTATGATACTTCTTCCACTTCATCTTCCAACAAGTTTCAAGCCGAATCCACATTCAAACCATCCACTAAGCCAACCGACTCTAAAGTTACTTTCAACAATTTTTTCTACACCCACCAAGCTTCAATTGTAATCCACATGGCACACTTTTACCAAGTTGCATTATGCACCTCAACTCTTATGACCATAACTCATTGAAAGTAATATGATTACTCTCCCTCCACTGCTCAAAATAGATCCTTCTAAACTACGTGGATGTACTTATGATGAAAACAAAAAATGTGATTATCACCAATGAAATGGGCACTCTACAGATCATTATTTTAAGCTCAAACATATCATTCAAGATCTTATCGACAATAATGACGTCTAACTTGCAGAGCCGTATACTTCTAAACCAGTCAAAAATAATAAAAATATTAAAATATTCAATGACCCATTACCAAATCATGACAATTTAACTACTAATTCCTCTATATATCATGCATATCATGTGGTGCCTCCTCCCTCTTTAGTGCCACTTGATTTTCTTATTGCTACTATTGATACGCCACCACCGATTATTAAATTCTCAAATTGTGACTACCATGCTACATTTTCCTTCGATTCGTTGCACATTGATGCTTCTATTGGTGCCTATATAGTCAATAATATTATGTTCCATCCCTTGTTCCTTTCTAATGCATGCTCTGTGGCACTCCTGCTAGCTATCAACTTTCCAATATCTCAAATCACATTTTCAGTCCCCAAATCTTACAGACATGTCATCCTTCCCATTATTGTTGGGTCGCTTAACATACCAACACCATTAGTCATTAAATTAGAAATAAAGTGATGTGACATGGTCTTAGGTATCCTTTGGCTTTGGGTTACCCAAGTTATCCCTTCCATTCTCCACTTATGCCTTAAGTCCATTCATAACAAAGATGTTGTCACTATTCAAAGTATTCCACCATGCACGCCATTACCTTGGCACACTCACCCCTATGTTTCATCCCCAGTCATGACATTTGGGCCTTCTCCACCTCTCAAGTCTAAATATATCTTCTCACCTAGCTCTCATATATGTACACGACCCATATCAAGAATTGTTCATCCACGTTGGTCCATTAATCCACCCCTTTAGCCTAAGTACCCTACATATGAAGCCCAATCATATAGGTGCTCTCCACCTCCCTTACCACATTGGTCTCCCTCACATACATATATTTACTCTCCTACACCACCAATCCTAGACTATGGTCACATGCCTTATCCTTCTTGGATACTAGATAAGGGGCCCTCGCTCTCTACTATCATTAGATAGATCTCCGCCATTTACAAACTTAGGGGGCATCACACTCCCCCTCCATCACTATTTATTGTCTTTATCATCTACTCATAGCTTATGTACTGCACTTCACACTATGTGCTTCACAGTAACTAGCATCTAACACTAATCACATACAATAGCTTTGTCACCAGATGACACACTCTTGTTCTACGGTTCATACTTAATTGTTGAGGGTGTAACTCCTACATGAACCTCAATTCACACATATCTGTTGGGGGGCTATTGACAGAGTTCTTCATCAAGTTTTGGAACAATCTATAGAATAAAGGTAACCCGTGAGACAAAGCAAGGAGCCATAGATAAAAGAAGAAAACCACCAAAGATGTAGAAAATCATGATAGACAGAAGAAGCTGGAGTACATTGGAGAAATCCATGGAAGTTGACACAAAGTTGTGGATCAAATACACATAGAAACAAAGTAAGGTAGAAGCTGAAAGATTCATGACCAAAAGAAGTGTCTTTTGGATTATTTTGTAAGAAGGATATTTATTGTACCTAATCCAATGTATATGGTGTGCCACATGAAGAAATAGATTTTGTACTACATAAATTAAGAGATGTGTGCCACAAATGAGAGATACATAATAGATAGAGAATAGAGAGAAATTATATGTGTTTATATGGGACTAATTTAATATGTTTTGAGATATGAATTAGGACCGATGTTTGGAGAAAATTTGTTATGTGATTTTACATTCTTTCTATTCACCAATTAGATTTAGTTTACTTTTCCCTTGCACATCCTTAACAAAAGGGAAAACTTCTTAACCCTAACATTATTATTGAGGCTTCAAGTTAACATGTTGGTGTTTGAGCCTAGGTTCCTTTTGTTAGTCGGATGTCCAAAAAAATTTCACCACTAGGGGATTGGAAACCAACACTGACAGAAATTAAGGATTGGTGGGAGAATCAAATTAATATATTTCTCAAAAGAGAAAAAAAGAGACTCAAACAATCATATAAAGAAATTGACGCATAAGTATTTGGAGAATACAGAGAGGAATTTTGGTCTTAGTTCCTACATTTATTGTGGCCTTGCATATTGACACATGTCAAAAGAACAGAGTGGTCGCGGTTACATTTGAGAAAACATTTTGAATGGATTCAAGAAAAAATAAATATACCTAGAAAGCTTGATGAACCTTGGAAAAGAGCAATTGATTACTAGTTTGAGACCACATTAGATTCTTATATAATTACTTGGGCCATACAAGGTTGGACTAGGTTTGATTATAACAAAGGAAAAGTTTTAAGTGGAGAAAGAGGCAAATTTATCAAACAAATTCCATTTTAATCAAATTTTTACTAGTAGAAAAAATATTTATTAGAAGCACGGAAAAGTTCCTTTAGGGGGTAGACACCGCATGATGACATATGTGAAGGGGGGAGATCCAAGAGACGTAAATAATCAAAATTATTGGGGTGATGGTTGGGATAGTAGAAATAGGACGACATGAAGAAAAAAAATAAAAAAATTATATAGTTGACAAAAGAGAGATTAAGAGAATTAGGTGAGTTAGTATCTTAACAAAAGAAACAATGATGAGGAGGTCATAAGAGAGAGCCAAGATAGCTGCAAAGAAGGTGTTCAAGAAAAATACAGAAAAATAGAGGTTAGTAAGGGAGTAAAGGGAAAAGAATTTAAATGAAAGAAAAGAGAAATTGAAAAAAATTAGAAATTAGAAAATAAATAAAAACCCACTTCAAGTGGAGGCCAATAATTAGCTACCCCGGAAACGAAGGCAGACACACAGAGTCTTGCTATCATTCCCACTTCAGGTGGAGACCAAAAAGTTGTGGTTACCCCATGGAACCTCATGGTAAGATATTCCATAGATAATCCAATCCAACAGTCATTATCAAAGTAGGCTATCCTAATGAGAGATTAACAACAATTAGCAGGTAAATTAGAACCAAATTTCAGAGAAATAGGAGGAGCAGAATCATGGGGAGAAGAAGAAAGAGAATTTCCATTTTTAATTAAAGAAAAAGGTGAGGAGGAAGAGGAAGTCACCGGTATGAAGAAATTGATTGAATAATTTAGAGAAAAAATAAACACAATAGAAGAAAGGGATGAAGGAGAGAGTACAAAAAAACAAGATAAAAAAGAGGAAGGACAAAATAAGAAAATAAGAAGTAAGGAAGGATTAGAAGAAACTTTTAGATTAAGGGATGTTAAAGGTAGGAAGTTATTTGTTGAAGAAAGTGATTATGAAAATACATCAAGAAAATATGTGTCCCCCAATCACCACACGAGCCCATTCCATGTTCTGATTCACACACCTATTCCAAAGTAGAAAAAGGAAAAATTTTGTTGGAAAGATATCAAAAATTGCAAGAAGAAAGTAAGAAGAGAGAATAAATTGTAAGAGAGTTCAGAGAACTATCAGGAGATTTATAATTTGATATTGAATTATCCAGAGACAATGGGAGGAAGAGTAACTTGACAAAAACTCATAACCAATCTAAGAAAGTAAAACCTTTGAAGAAACAACCAATTACTCAGCCACAACCAAATCCCCAAACAACTAGAAAGATGGCCCAAAAAATTAAGCTACATGTATTAGGAAAATACACCAAAGATGCTGAGGAACACTTATTTATTTTTGGATTCATACTGGAAGCATAAAAATATTACAAATAACACAATAAAGTTATATGATTTCATAGGCACTCTGAGAGAAGTCACCCTACGTTGGTACATGAAAACAAATGCACAAGGCTCTAAATATTGTGATACAATTGAGAAGTAATTTAAGATGTACTTTTACTTTACAGAAGTACCTTTAGAAGGAGTTAGCAAAATGAGATAACTTGTCCAGAAAGAAGATGAAATGGTCAAAGAATTACAACACAAATTTAAAAATGTAACCAAAAAATTTGAAGAACCACTGACAGAAAAACAACACATTAAATGGTTTACTTCAGAACTTCTACCTTATATCAGCGCATCTTTAGATGGAAAACCATTACAAACCCTCTCAGATGTAATCAAAATGGCCATTAGGTTAGAGGCTCAACCTTGGTGAAGAGAAGGATATAATTCACTTAAAACAGAATTGGAAGGAATACAACTAGAGTTAGCTAAACTAAAAATCCAACATGAAATTCAAAGAAAAGGGAATCTCAGAAATAGCTCACCACTAAGAAATAACATTAGACCAATTTTTTTTTGTACAATGTGATATGCAGAGGGACACAATAAAACCATCTGCCCTTATTTAGAGAAGGAAAAGAGATTTGTGACTGTTAGTTAACACTCATCACAAAAAGCTTCCTTTAGTACCATATCTACAGTGGAAAGAACTTGGTGTGGAATTTGTAGGATATGGGGTCAACATACACAAGATACTTGACCCTTGTTAGAATTAGATCCTCTTATTAATCAATTAATGTGTTGTACAACTTGTGGATATTATAATCATTACCACCACACATGCCCTTCAGTTGATGCACTTGAATATTTAAAGGAGTATAATACTTGAAGGGTTATGCCAGCTAGGAAAAACAATGGGCCTCCCCCTCTACCTTCAAAACAAAAAACATCACCCACAATAATAATTCCACATACCTCACATCCAATAATTACTGCTCCATAATATCAAAACTATCAAGGAGGAAAACCTCACTTTGGAAGAGGCTACCAAGTTAACAACTACAATCCCAACTATCAAGGATACAATGGTGGTGGATACTGCAAAGGATATAGGGGACATTATAGAGGAGGATTTAGAGGTGGATATAATAATTAGCATGGACGAAGAGGATATTAAGGGTATCATGGATACTAAGGAAAAGATAACCAAAACAATTCAGGGGATGGCTACCAAGATAAAAGACCCACACACTGTTATAAATATGGACAAGATGGACATTTAGCCAAAAATTATACAGAGCTCGACCGTTTTGATTTCTCCATGAACGAGGACATGACTCATTTAGTTGTCCCAAAGCTACTCAATTTTATAGAAATGGAGGTACAAAAACAAAAAAATTAGGGAGAGATGCCTAGAAGACTGTACAAAACATCACGAAGATACCGTGGGATGAGAAAAAAACCAGAGAAGATAAAGAGAAAGCATCTGGCTCAAAAAGCAAACCAGAAAAATAAAAGAAAAAGTTAGAGGCCAAAGAAAACTATTTCAAGAGGAAATATTCTAAACCAAATAAGTATCAGGAAGAACCAAAATATAAAGCTACAGTAACAACTAGAAGTGCAACCAAGAAAGAAGAAGATTACCAGGCTACGAACTGATGATGATTCCTCCAATAGTGAAGAATGGGAATTTAAGTAAATCAGATCGGACCTTCATGATGAAGAAGAGGAGAAAAGAAAGGAAGTTGTTAAGAAAGCACAATCCCAGGAAGAAACAAAAAACAATTGTTTCATGGAAGATGAAATCATTTCTCTTAAAGAGATAACAAGGTTAACTATTAAACTTTGCCTTATAGTCAAGTTAAAACAATTCAATAAATATAGGAAGAAAGAAGATAATAACATTAATGTCTAGAGGATTGAAGCTGAACATACCCATAAAAAGAGAAATATATTCAGAATACAACAAACATGGCACAAGTCCTCCATATACTTGGACGTTGACATATTCGACACTACTATTACAAAATTGCTTCTAGATCTCGGCACAGATGTAAACATGATGTATAGAACTACCTGGGAGAAATTAGGGATACCTCCTCTAGAACCCACCAAGATATTACACTGGATTAGCATATAGTTTTTCAAAACATCCTAGAGGGGCACTAGATAATGTTGAAGTCAACTTCATGGGAATAAAAAAGATGGTAAATTTTGGAGTTATAGAAAATGTTTCTTTAAAACCCACATACAACTCCATTCTGGCCTTAGAGTGGTTCATTGATTGCAACAATAATTTAAACTCAGAAGAAGAAGAAGTTATGCTACAATCAGATGGAATTTGTGTGCACGTGCCAGTACAATATGGAATGAATGCCACATGGTCCAAAGAAATTTGACATGACACTAAGGAAGATGATTTTGATGACACACAAGGGATATACACTCTAAATCGATTTACTAACATCGATAGAGAATTTGAACTAAATTATGAAGGAGAAATCTCAGTAAAAAGTGAATCTACGAATGAGAGATCTGATAATGTTGTTGAGGCATGGATACATGGTTTCCTAGAATCTAGGATAAGAAAGTTGCATTATGCAAGAAGATTACCACCCTGCGTAATCACATTAGATGATGACAACATCGACCCCATGGAACTATATATGATATTTTCTAGCCCGTATGATAAAAAATTGAATAAGAAGATGGATATTATTCCATTAGTGAAGAACCAGAAGACAAACCAATGAAAAGAGTATATAGAATAAGCCACGGGGCATCCCACCAAACTCTACCAAAATACTCAGGGTTTGGAGATTTAGAAGGCGATTTGGAACAAATGGTGAAAATATTTCCTAATGGAAGCCTTAGATGATACCTTGACAATCAATGCTACAAGATGGTGGTAACACATAAAACTAATATATCTCATTAGAACTCTTTGACCACATTAATAAAAATAAGATACTTAGAAAGCGAAGGATATTATGCAGCCATACCTGAGTATATAGGCGAAGGATATCCATAGAAACACATCCAAACATGTGAAATACATTGGAAAATATGCGGTGAAAATTATCCTATAGTATGGATTCATTTATTTATATGGAAATCAAGACCAATACCTTGATCTTGGTACATGCATAAAGAAATAAGAAGAGAAACAAGAAGTTGGGACCTGATTCTGAAATATTTTTGCCATACATTTAACTTCTGGGATGTGGATCTTAATATCCTTTAGGTACTAAAAAATATAAGGACCTTTTTATTCTTAACCCCTGAAGAGACCACTGACTGATTTTCAAAAAAGAAACTAGAACCGAAAGAACCCCAAAAGCAAGAACATCCAAATAAAGTTCCAGAGATGGCTTACTATTTTGTAGTGGAGAAACAAGAGAGAGAAGAAAAACCTAAAAAAATTGAGATACGAGAAAATATAAGGATAAAGAGAAGTAGTAGAGACCAAAGTAGAAGAGGAAAAATATTATCATCATCCTCAGAAGATAAGGAGTGAAAATATCAATATAAATGGAGATGAGAATTTTGCTAAGATTTTAGATTATTGGTTAGAGGAAGAAGTGGCCAAAGTAGTATAACTTCTCCAAGAATTCTAGGATATATTCCCCAAATATTTTAAGAAGTTAGGAGGTATAAAAGAAGAAGTTAGAACCATGAAAATTCAAATCAAGGATGAAATTAAACCATTAAAGAAGAGGCCTTATAGATTAAACCCTAATCTAAAAGTCAAAGTGAAAACAAAGATATAAAAAATGTTGAATGCATGCATTATCAAACATGTCAAAGAATCAGATTGGATAAGCCCTACGGTCATCTATAATAATAAAATCAGGGAAAATTCAAATATGTGTGGCTTATAGAGAGCTCAATAAAGCCTGTGTGCATGAACCATTCCCTACTCTATTCACATAAGAGTTTCTAGAAAATGTAACAGGAAGAGAGGTATATACCTTCATTGATGGGTTTTCTGGTTACCATTAGGTCCATAAGATCAACCCAAAACTACATTTGCTACATAATGGGGATCTTTCATGCACATTTTCATGCCTTTTGGATTAAAAAATGCAACGGATGTATTCAAAAAAATAAGGATTAATGCATTCAAAGAGTTTATCCATGATTTCTTGGAACTGTACCTAGATGATTGGACTGTATATGGACTATTGAAGAATCACATACATGTATTGAGACCAATGTTCCAGAGATGCCGAGCACTGTAGATATCACTAAACTTGAAGAAAAGCATATTTTTGACCCCATTTGGTATACTTTTGGGTCATGTGATTTACAAAGAAGGTTTACTAATAGATCCAATTAAAAATTCATTCATTGTAAAATTACCACCTCCCAAGACATAAAAAGAGGTCATGACAATCTTGGGTTATACATGCTATAATAGAAAGTATATAAGAAACTATGCTGAAATTAGTGCACCTTTAGAAGAACCGTTGAACAAAAGGACAAACAAACAAATAGAATGGACTAAACCAAGTTTGGATGATTTGAGGTTCTCAAGGATAAAATATTACATGTACCCATTCTAATATTTCTAGATTGGAAAGTACATTTTCATGTATATGTAGATACATAAGAAATTACCATTGATGCAATTTTAACACAGCCAAGAGAGAAAATGGATCATCCAATAGCCTTTGCAAGCCACACGTTAGCTAAAGCTGAAAGAAATTACTCTACCAAATAAAGAGAGGCATTGAGCATGGTGTATACCTTACAAAAATATAGACATTATTTGTTTGCTACATCATTTATGTTTTACACAGACCATGAGCCACTAAAATATTTATCAATACTACAATGAAGACTATGTCGTTGGTTGATGTTGTTTCAAGAATTTGACATTACTATTGCTATGAAACTAGGTAAGATAAACAATGGACCATATTATTTATCAAGAATAGAAACATGGGAAGATGAAGGACCTATTGATGATGAATTCCCTAGCTCTCATCTATTTAGAGTTGAAGGACATAACACAACTACTGGCTACACGATAATTCCCTAGTGAAAATACAACACAATAAAATAAGAATTTCCTAAGCCATGATTTTCCCTTCACCTTAATTCAAGGGAAGTTATACAAGAAATGAAAAGATGATGTTCTTACAAGGGTTTCTCTATAGCACGAATGAAAGAACATATTAGAAAAAAATCATGAAGGCATAGCCGGTGGACACAATGGAGGAGAACAAACAACTAGGAAAGTAATGATGATAATACTATGGTAGCCTACACTATTCAAGGATGCACAAAAGCACACAAGGTCTTGTGATATATGTAAGTGGGTTGGAAAACCAAATGCAAGATATGAGATGCCTTTAAGACCAGTCTTAGCACTAGCCTCATTTGATAAATGGGCCATAGATTTTATTGCACCTATTAAACTTGCTGTAAAACATTCTCAGGATAGATTTATCATTACAGGGACAAAATATCTGACAAGATGGGAAGAGGACATTCTAACTAAATACTACATTGTTAGGACAACAACAAGATTTATATATGAACACATCATCACCCAGTTTGGATGTCCCTTAAGTATCACAAGCGATCAAGGAAAACATTTTGTGAATGCTTCTATTAAGGAGTTAACACTTTTGATAAATCATAACTACAACATTCCATGTCATCCACCAGCCAATGTGACAACGAAAGCATTCAACAAGATCTCAGAAAAGTTTCTCAAAAAAATATGCTCACTCCAAAAATTAAATTACGACTTAAAGATACTAGCAACACCATGGGATTACCACACTACCTATAAAAGGATGACCAAATATTCCCCATTTCAATTGGTATATGGACTTGAAGCTGCAGTTCCCGTAGAATTCATTCTTCCAAGTTTAAGAGTGACATTGAAATTTAAATTGAATGAAGAATCTTCAGTACATGAAAGAATCATTGAATTAGATAAATTAGATGAAAAAATATTTATAGCTGCTTATAATCAAACTTAGGAGAAAAGGAGACAGAAAGCATGACATGACCACCATATTAGAAGGAAGGAATTTTACACAGGGAACTAGGTACTATTATATGATAGAAAATGGAAGTATCTTGGGAAAATCAAAGTTTGATGGTTAGGACCTTACATCATCAATGATAAATTACCATTATGAGCAAAAAAACTTCAATCTTTTCATCTCAAAGAATTGTTGGGATATGTTAATGGAGCACAACTAAAGAAATATCATAATTAAGAAAAAAAAATTGGCCTATCTGAAAAATGGAAATTTGACGGATAAGATGAGGAGTAGGATGAAAACCCGCAAGGGCATCCTTACTCTAACAAAAACAAGGAGTTAGTCAGAAAAAGTTACAATAAAGTAAAATCCGTAGAGGAAGAATACCTGTGTAACAAAAAAAATCCACAGAGGAAGAATACCCGCATAACAAATAAAAATCCATGGAGGAAGAATAATTGTGTAATGAAGGAAAGATGTGAAGCAAAAAGAGACCTGTGAAACAAAGGAAAAAACCACAAAACGTTGGAAAAACTATGAAAAATCATGATAAAGTTAAAGAATAATGAAGATAGCCGTGAAAGTAATAAAAGACCGTTGAACAATAGATGGAGCCGCATAATGTAACAAAGAAACCTGCAAACTAATGAAACAAGTAGGAAAAGCCGACATAGATTCCTGCAAAAATAAAAATAAATGTGGTAGGTGAACATTATAAGGATATAAGAGACAAAAATAGCAAGAAGAAAAACAAAAAACAAGAAGAAGAAGAAACAAAAAGGAAGAAGAAAGAAGAAGAAGAAAGAGAAAGAAAGAATAAAGAAGAAGAATAAATACAAAGAGAGAAGAAAGAAGAGGAGGAGAGAGAAAGAAAGGAAAAAGCATAAGAAGAGAGAAAAATAAAACATAAAGACGAAGAAGAAAAGAAGGAAAAGAAAAAAAAGAACGAGAAAAGAAGAAAGAACAAACATAAAAAGAAACAAAAAAGTAGGAGGAAGAAAATATGAAGAAAAAGCAGGAGCAAGATAGACAAGAAATATAAAGGAGACAAAAAGAGAAGACATGAGGGAAATAAATTACAGGTACCACCATCAACACCATCCAAACCAATTGAAACCTCCAGTGGTATACTAAATGTACAATTTCCTAGAGATCCACTAGAAAAAATCAAGCAAGCCCTCCAACAACGAAAGAAAGATCAATCCATCTAGTTACAATAAGGGGTGGTGGAACAAACATCAGAAGGGTACATGGTAAATTTAAATAAACTCTCACCCCTTCAAAAGACCACATGCAGTCAAGTATTAGATCAAAGTTCAAAGTAGGACTGGATGCAAAGATGAGTAGACTTGGAAGAATCAATGAATATAATACTCACATCTATTTAGGCAACAAAGCCACATACTAAAACTGATTCCAGTCTACAAATAGATATATCAATAGAAAAACAATCAAAGAAATGATAATAGATAACACTAAAATCCAAGAAAAAGAGAAGAAAAAGGTCTGAGAAGAAGCCATCAAATAATACGAGTAGATTTTATAACCATAAGTTCTAGAAAATAAAAAACGAAGGAAGGAGATGCAAGACACTATAACCAAACTGGAGATAGAGCTCAATAATGTTGCGACACACTACACATATGCAATAGGGTGGCAAAGTGTGACTCAACAAGAGAAATAAGAATTAGAAAAACTAGAACAATAACTGCATCTAGAATATATAGAATATGATATTAGTAAAGAAAATGATGTAACTCAACAGAGGAAACTTGTGGAACTTATAGAAAAATATCAAACTAAGCAACAAAAGTGGACAAAAAAGATCATAGACATGCAAGAATGCAATGACACCATGGAAATCTCATTGATAAGGATGCAACAAGAGTTCACACATGGGAAACAAATATTTGATCAGATTAATCAAAGCCCCCCCCTTCAAATATCCTTCCACTGATTCAAGAGAACTCACAACTTCAGGAATGGGTACAACAGATTAACATCCATCTAGACTTGTGGTACAAATTTGAGAAGAAAATCACTTCTCATCTTACAAAGTGCATTTCCCAAATTGCACCATGAAGAAGAATTGGAGAAACAAATTTTTGTAGAGAAACCATGACGTCCCATAAGTCCAGTCAGGCGAGTCGAGCGAGGGAACCTTTTCTTACGCAAGATGTCTACATTTCTGGGGGTTGATGCCTAAGTTTCCTCAATGTGATGTCCCATAAATCTAGTCGGGTGAGTCGAGCGAGGGAACCTTTCCTTATGCTAAACATCTAAGTTTCTGGGGGTTGATGCCTATATATCATTAAGGTAAAATAAACACTTTTCTAAAATTTTGTGAAGGAAGACAAGGTTCTTCATCTCTTGGTTGTCTCAAGGACGAGATAAATTTTTAAGTTGAGGGATGATGTTGATAGGGTTCTTCATCAATTTTTGGAACAATCTGTAGAATAAAGGGAACCTGTGAGAAAAATAAAGGAGCTACGGATAAAAGAAGAAATCTTCTAAAGATGTAGAAAGATGCGATAGACATAATAAGCCGTGGTACATAGGATAAATTCATAGAAGCCAACACAAAGTCGTGGATCAAAGATAAATAGAATCAAAGTAAGGCACAAGCTGAAAAATTCATGACCAAAATAAGTGTCTTTTGGATTATTTTGTAAGAAGGATATTTATTGTACTTAATCCAATGTATATGGTGTGCCACATGAAGAGATAGATTTTGTACTACATGAATTAAGAGATGTGTGTCATAGATGAGAGATACATAAGAGATAGAGAATAAAGAGAAATAATATGTGTGTATGAGACTTATGCAATATGTTTTGAGATATGAATAAAGACTGATGTTTGGAGCAAAGTTCTTACATGATTTTACATTATTTCTATTCACTAATTAGATTTAGTTTACTTTTCCCTTGCACATGCTTAGCAAAAGGGAAAACTTCTTAACCCTCACATTACTGTTGAGGCTTAATGTCAACATTTTGGTGTTTAAACCCAAGTTCCTTTTGTTATTCAGATGTCTGAAAAAATGTCATCACCAGGGTATTGGAAACCAACACTAAAATAAATTAAGGATTGGTGGGAGAATCAAATTAATATATTTGTCAAAAGAGAAGCAAGGAGACTCAAAACATCATATAAAGAAACCGATGCATAAGTATTTAGAGAATATAGAGAGGAATTTGGGTCTTAGTTTTTACCATGCACATCCCTTACCCCCTGTAGGTATCCAATCTATGATATGCATAGTACTTTCAGGTCCTATCATTTGGGTTTCTTCCTCCTACATTCTTCACACACACTCCAAATGAGGGGGACAACTATTGGGTAAAAAAATCACCATTCCAACAACATAGAACTCTAGAACATAATAACACAATACATAATTAGCAAAGGAACACAATTATAGAGTGGTCTAGAATGAGACTCGGATCACAAACATAGAGCAAACACTAGCACCCAGTATAGGACAAAAATGATGGGTGCTTATGTCCCACCTGGGCACTTGTGTCTTGGAAAAAAAATAGATAGTTTCTTAGTTCAACATAGTTTCCAACATGCTATAATACATATCTACAGTATCATATACTTGGCTTCAGTGACAAAATCCAGCCATTCGGTTACAATTCGGTTACAAATAAGTTACAAATCAAGACATGCCAATCTACAGTGGAACTTATAATTTAAGAAGCATCATGGAAGGAGAGAAAAATATACATCTCTCCCTAACACTCTTCTCTTGGCATGAGATCACCCAAAAACATCATCCTTGGTGTGAGATCACCCAAAAACCTCACTCTTGGTGGCAAGACGCTCAAATTTGTGGTTCGACGCTTTCTTGTTTGGGAATTTATCACTCCCAACTCCATCTGACAAAATATCTACAGAAAACAAGACAATTTTCTATCCTATAATCTCTCATACATCAGGTGTACTCTTTCCTTAGCTACTAATTTTACACACTTTTTACTTACTTATACATACATTACTATAATTTTTCATATACAGGACTTTGAATACTCTTTTTCTTTTCTTTTCTAGGTCTTTCCTTACAAGCAACAAGAAGCAACTCACATCAATAAACACAAGCTCTAACAGCATGCTACTATGCATATGATTCACCCCTAGGATCTACCTCCCTTTCCTAGTTGCCACACTTCACATTTTGATCACTTCACACTTCACATTTTGATCACTTCACACTTCACATGGCTACTTGTCCACTTGACATGTTATTGGCTACACTCCTCTCTGGTTTATAAGGTACACATATTATATCTACTATATACAATCAATTATTCACTCAAAAATATAAAGTGGGGGTAACTTTAGACACAAAATCTATGCACCTGGGTATATTTCTAGGTCCTAAAATCATATTAATGTATACATGATTCATAAGCAAGAAAAATAGTGGTTGACACCTCCTTTTGAATTTACACATCTTACGGTTGTTAGGTTGTGGAGCCTATTTTCATGTGAGAAAGTGTTGAAGACTATACACTAAGAGTATTATACACTTTCCACGTTGTCTTGTCGGGGTTCGGGGGCACAGCCCCTGAATTTTTTTTGGGCCTTAAAATGTGCCCGATATATCGAGAAACATGATTTTCTCATATGGGCGAGTTTTTTGACATAGGTTTATGGGACGGTTTTGGCGCATGGTTTTGATACCCACAGTTTTGTAAAAATGCTTAAGTAGTTGTCTATTTATATGGTTTTGTGCATATGGTAGGTATTATGTAACATTGCAGATGTGTTTTGAATTCGGGTGTGAATTCTGTAGAGTTTGTTGAGCATAACTCCAAATAGATTTGGGTATTGTATTGAGAGAGTGGTGACTTGTAATAAAATCTAAGCAAGTGATTCTTGGTGGACGTAGCCCAAATTGGGTGAACCACGTTAAATATTGTCTCTTTGTGTTGTGTTATTTTATTCTGTAATTTTATTTGAGATCTATAATATTTTCTGCATATTAGTTTCTACTATTGCGATTCTGTGAGGGATTATTCTGCATATTTTATCCCTTATTCCCTAACAGTTGTGCCAACACTTGACTAATTTACCTTTTGATGGCCTCAGACACTAGTTCCTAGTTAGGACAAAAGCGCCCTTGCACTTCTATCCTTCCTAGGTGCTCCTATCCCTCTCTTTCTTCTTCTTACTCTTTTGGGTCATTTTCACTTCTTGGTCACCTTTTAACATTTTGGGTTGGCCTTTCAGTTATTAATTACAAAATTCAAACAAGGGAATCATATATATACTTAGTTACTTCTTCTAAATAAGGGGGCAAAGCACTAGAATCATTATCTATCACCACCAAAGCTTGCACAAAAGGAACAAGAGCACCAAAAAGCATACATTTAGCACATTCATATAAGGGACAAGGGCTGCATTGATATGCATACACTGCATAGGAGGGGAGTTCATTATATTCCATCACACACATTTTTCATATTTGGGACAATCTAGATCTAGCCCGTTATAATCGTGAAACTTTCACAAGGGCAACCTAGGGCATGGTAAACAGATACACACACAAACAAATAACTACATGAAGTCTGAGATGTAGTGTAGCACCTGGTCTTAAATTCACTCTACAGGTGACCGTTAGGGTCATTCCGAATCCACATTCTACATCTTATTTTATTAGATTTGATGTGGTTTATGGGCATGTACATGTAGTCATTTGTTTTGTAGGTTACAGGTGAAATTGACGATCTAATAGTAAAACCAAAGTGATAAAGAGTAAACAACAAAAAAGACCTTCCGACCCAAAAAAGGCTAAATTATGAGTATTCTAGTAGACATAAGCACCAAGATCAGTCAATAACACCTGGGGTACTCTTGTCCTTCTACGAGCACTTCTATAATTTATATTCCTAGCGTTTTGAATCCTCATCGAGCATATGTGACTCCATTTCCATCCTGTTCTAGAAGATACATAGTCCCAATCATTCCCAGGTTGTACAAAATCAACTAATTCATTATACCTCTCTCATTTGCTTAAGGTTTTACATTGGTGAATGCTTAGCACTTGCACAGTGCTATATTTAATCATGTAAATATCATTCATTATAGTAAGTAACTATGAAATAATATTTAATTCAATTTAGATTAAATAAGAAACACACAACCTTGAATATCATAAAATGAATACAACTGATGTGAAATAGAAGGGAAAAAACCCATAACAAACATAGATTTTGAAGGGAAACAACCACAAGTATTTTCATTAACATATTTTCACCATGATTACACAACATAGGTTTGTTACCTCATGTAAAAATATAGATCATAGAGGTCTGAAGGTAGAGAATGGTGAAACTCTAAGGCAATGCTTCCAAACGAGCAAAAAAGGAGCCTTTTTCGTGTTGAGAAATTATATTTTTACAAGAATAAGAGGAGGAAGAACACAAATTTTCAGGACCAACCATCAACCAAAGTTCATTAATTCACCTACAAAGCACATGAGCTCCTGGTAGAGCCATACCTACATGTTATTTGACCTGTAGATGGAGAAGGAATTCTATTTTTCATAAATCAGGTAGTTGGATAAGGATTGGACAATTCGTGTGTCCAAGACTATCCCTTTTTTTCCCTAACATGAGTTTACATAATTAGAGTCAAGAACTACATGAAATCCTAAATTATTAATCTCATAATAAAGGGGATGGAGAGACGTTTCTAAGAATATTAATTTTCCTCAGTTTGGTTGACCAAATTGAAAGATATGGGTAAAAACCCTCCATCACTTGTTCTGTGGATCCTCTATTCTCTCACTTGTTTCACGACAGTTTTTGAATATTTGAATATTTTTATGCTCCATGGATTTTCCATGGATTTTCTTGGTATTTGGAAGCATCTGTAAGCATACAATATATGCACTTGGGTACATTTCTAGGTCCTAGAGCATACTAATATATACATGATTTCTAAGTAAGAAAATTAGTAATTGACAATGTCTTCTAGGCCTTTTGCTTTGTCTCTTATAATTTTATTAACCTTACACACCCTATAAACCTGTTGGTATTTGAATGATTTATCTTTTATTACCTTAGAAACTAGCCACCATTTAGGAAAGAAGCGCCCAATAACTCTTAAACTCTCTAACCTTTTCTCAATCTTTTGGGTATCTTTTACCTTTTGGGGTATCTTCTTAACTTTTGGGTTGGCCTTCCAGTTTTCAATTACAAAATTCAAACAAGGGAATCATATACATACTTAGTTATTACTCTCAAATAAGGGTTCGGACACTATCATCATCTAATATCACCTAAGATTACATTCAAAGGCACAAGAGCATTATAAAGCATCCATCTAAAACATTCACTCAAGGGACAAGGGTTTCATCACTTTGTATACACAACATAGGAGGGGAAGTCTATTTTATTCTATCTCACACATTATATACATTTGATATATCCCAGATCCATCCCACTATCATTGTGAAACTTGCACAAGGTCATCCTAAGGCATCATTACACACATTCACACAAAAATATATGGGTCTGAAATGTAGTGCAGTACTCGGTACTAAGTTCACTCTTCAGGTGACCACCGGGGTCAGTTCGACTCCAAATTCTACATCTTTATTTTTATATTTGATGTGGTTTGTGGGCATGTATAGATAGGTATCTCTCTTTACAGATTAAAGGTGTGAACAATGAAAGTGGAACAAATCTAAAGCAAAAAACAAAGATTAACAATGAAGCTCCTCCTATATGGAAAATCACTGAACACGAGCATCTGGGAGGACACTAACACCCAAGTAATCCTGTCCTCTCGTGGGTGCTTCTTTTCTGCACATTTTTGAGTCTCATAACCTCCTGTGAACCTTGACAACATTTCTTCCAGTTGGTTTCAACTATCCACCTACCCATATCACTTCTAGATCACTCAAAAATCAGCTAAGTCATCTCCTCTCTCTCCATTGCTTAGGGTTTCATATTATTGCATGTTTGTTTCTTTTCCATTTAATGTATATTATCATTGTACATCACTCATTACAATAGTTACTCTAAAATCATATTTAATTCTAATTAATTTAAATTATTTGGTGAACCTGTTCCTTATATGCCCATTATTGGATCTTTCATGGCTTCCCATCCATTCGATTCCAAATCTTCCCCATTGTATATCTAGGTTCAACTTCATAATATCCTTGTTAAACACGTCCTTGTTGATGCTACACCTAAACAATTATTGGGAAAAATCTCTCTTCCCCTTACTATGGGATCTTGAATCTTAATGTTTTATGTCATGTTATCCCTCATGATGTTCCTTATACTATCCTTTAAGGCCATATTTTGTTACATAATATGCATACACTTCTTTATACGCCTGTCATAACACACAATTGCCTTGCTACACATACATCTATGAGTACTGCTACAATAGATTCCACACCTCATATCACTACTGTTGATGATATTCCCCTCATATATGATGCTGATGAAATTACCCACATTGCACATCCTTACCCTTTTGGGGTGCACCCTAGTGCTACTGGTTTACATGATCAATTCTCTATTAGTACCCATGACACTCCTCCCATTGTGTCTCACTCTCGATACACTTATATTGGTCATACACTTAGTGCTTCAAATGTTGCATCTCTCTCCGCACCTTCCTCATTACAAGTTAGAGCATTGTATGCTAGTTTTAAAATGATTCCTAATCCTCACACTTTCTAAGATCCTATGCATAATTCATTTACTATGGTTTCACATTATCTCCTTATAACCATGGGGGAAATCAATTCCCCTCTTCCCACCTTTCTGGATATGGTCATATGGGCTAATTCATACTACTTTATTGCTTATGATCTTCCCAAATTGCACCTATTGCTTCTGATGAGTTTTGTTTCTCTATCTCCATTGCTTGAATTTTGTATTAATGAGCCTCTTATATCTACATATGTTACACATATTTTGCCTCACATACTGATCCTTATGTTTGCACTTACTTTTTACACTATGGCCAACATGCACAATGCTATACCTATTCTACTTTATCCTAATGGGTACATTATTATTTCTTATACACTTCCTATTCATCCAGTCGAGATCTTGATCTCTACAGGGTTTTCCCCTCACCACATTGACATTATTATTTGATAGCTCTTGTGTTTACCAATTTTCTACCTATTCTAGTTTCCCCACATGAAGGGCACAATCCTACTCTGCATGTTATGATACATGCACTTTCATGCTATATATGTTCATATTCTTTAGCATATCACGGGCCCTTGCTTGATACTATCATTGCATATCTCTTCATCACTCACACACTTTGGGGACATCCAACTTCCCCCCATAGTCGTATGTCTTAATAGGCAATTACCTATCCATACATTACTCTTTTTTAGTAATTCACATCAATATTTCTAGCAGTGATTTATCTCATCTACACTATGTGTTCACCTTGGTACATCTATCTATGCTTCTATGTTACTCCACACACGTATTTCTACTCATGATTACTTATGGATCCTTCTACTCATGATACAATTATTACTTTATATATAGGGTATACATCCTTTTGTGCACTATACATACTATATCTATTCTTTCTCACAATGATCACATATATTTATCTATAGTTCCTGATATACACACTTGGGGGCATCTTACTTTCTCCCCTCCTCCATCCCTATTTGTTGTCTCTACTCATATCTTATTTACTAATTTTCACGTTCAGTGCTTCACACCACATATTTCTTAGCACCTACACTCAATCACATATAATACATTTATTACTAGATGATGCACTCTAGCTCCATGGTTCATACTTGACTATTGAGGGTATAATTGTGAAATGAACCTCACATCATCTGCACTTCACGCTATGTGCTTCACGATACATATTTCCTAGCATCTAATCTCAATTACATACATCACTTTCATTACCCTATGATACATTCTAGGTCCATGGTTCATACTCAAACATTGATTGTCTAATTCTAAAATGAACCTCACATCATCTACACTTCACACTCTATTCTTCATAATACATATTCCCTAACATCTACTCTCAATCCCAGAAAACACTTTCATTTCCTTATGAAACACTCTTGTTCTATGGTTCATTCTTGATTGTTGAGGGAGAATTTGTAAATGAACCTCATCTCACACACATATTTTGGGGGAAACACAGCCCCTCCCCATCTTCACATCAGACACATTACAACACACCATTACACTCACACAACATTTTCATATCTAGGTTACATTTACTCTTGTTAGCCTATACTACTTACATGTTACACTTTTCTTACTATGCTAGAAAATTCTTAGTATGTCATTATATTTTTCTATATACACATGCAAGTTCACTTGGTATCTTGAGGTGAATGCAAGAAATTTCATAGATTCATACATGATGCATGATTCTTGATACACTCCCATCGAGGCTCCCGAGGGCATCTACTTTGGCTACTATCATACTTTACACATCATAGGTTCTATTATTCTAGTTCTTAATATTTCCAGTATTACCACTCTACTTGTTACTAATTTATATACACCCTGACATACTATCTATCTTTATAACATTCTAATGGGTGTTTCATGTGTAGAATTTATCTTACAAGATTAATACAACCATGACTATCTGTCACTTTTTGTTTCCTACTATTTGCTAGTGTTTACGAGATATGCCCTATGTCTTGATTTATCATTATATGATTTTAGATGCTTTGGCCCTGATTGTCTTGTGACATTATGAGTGATGTCCCATGTATGAAACCTAATTTTTGTGGTGTATCTTGTCTCTCTAATTGCTTGTTAAATTTTCCTCTATTACATGCTTTCTTATTTTTACTACCTCTTGTTACTAGCCTACTTTTTTTACATGTGCTTTGGTTTCTACCACACACATTCCCTACTCCCTATAGGTATCCACTTTCAAATATGCATATCAGCTTTTGGTCCTCTCTTTTGGACCGCATTCTCCTACAGTTTCCGCATACAACCCAAACAAGGGGGGCATATATTGGGTGAATAAATCACCCTAAAGTAGCTCAAAGCTTCAATATAGATTAACACAATATAGAATCAACACAAGAACATAGTTACATACTGGCCTAGAATCAAACTTGGGTCTAAAATACAGAGAAAATTGTTAGGTTGTGGATCTAAATAGCTTCACTGGAGCATGCATTATAAAAGCGTCTGGGTGATAAAGTGAATGAAATCGGTCAGGAAGTGACCGACATCGGTCAGACACTGACCAGCATCAGTCAGGTAGTGACCAACATTGTTCAGTTATCAACCAACATGGGCCAGGAAGTGACTGGCATTGGTCAGGAAGTAACTGAAATTAGTTACCTGTATGGGAGTGTTTTATTTATAAGTCAAAATTTTTAACATAGATTTTGTTTTAAAGAAAATCTCTTGGATGTAATTACACAGAAATTGTGCCCTAAGTTTGTTTAGGATTATATAAGTTAGAAAACTAGGGTTAGAGGTGTTTAGAAGTGAAGATGAGCATAATCCTTGGTTGAAAGGATGAAGAAGAAGAAGAAAAAGAAAAAGAAAATTACATGAAGACACGATCTTTCATAGAGAGAAGCTGAATAAAAGGAAAGTGCATGTACATTGTTGGTGAGAAGATGGTATTGTCTTTTACTGCATTTCCTTTGTATTATTTAGTCTCATGTAATGGCTTGCATAGTATGAAAAGCACTTAGTGTTTCTTATTGTTAGATCCACAAGTTGTTGTGAGATCTTGTTATTACTCATTCTTGTAGATCCAAATGTTGTGAGATATTGTATTACATATCCATGAGATCATGATGTATTATTGATCCATATGAATCTAGTATTGTAGAGGAAGTTGTCTTCATGTTTTCATAGGTTGATGCGATGATGATAGAGAGAATTATTTCTTGGTGCACGGTTACAGTTGCACATTGGTAGACCCTTCTAGAGGTCTTGCTTGCATATTCATAGTACATTGAGAGCTTGGTTACATAGTGGCAGATGTAGGGTAGCTTCAGGTAGGTGAGATATGGTGGTGTTTCAGAGGCACAGTTGTAGTGCACTTAGGTAGATCCGGTTAGAGATCTGGAGGAGACACATGTGGTGGTATAGAGGTATGGTTTAGTGTAATCAAGTAGATCTAGTTGGATATCTGGGAGGAAGAGATACTCTTGTAGAGATACATGTACTCTTGTGCAAAATATTTGGTTTGTAATCTCTTGTTATATTATACATATGCGATCTCTATCTTTGGTGGATGTAGCCCACATTGGGTGAACCACGATACATGTTGTGTTATGTATGTGTAATTTTGTGTGATTTGGATTATTATTATTTATAATTCCATTGTTGTAGATCATGTGGGGATTGTTAGATCCGTATTTTCATGTTTTGGATTTGATATTCTATAGTTGTAAATGTTTCCGCATAGTCCCATCCCCAACACAAACACTAACAGTCAGTCCTGGAAAGTAGAAGTCAACGCTTGTGTCCCCCTTGGTCGCTAGTGTATTAGGGGAAAAAATAGTCAAATTCTTAGTTCAACATAGTTTACAATAGTTTTTAGATCAGTTCTCCAATAGCAAGCACTTGTCTCTAGTTACAAAATTCACTCTATCAGTTACATTTTAGTTAAAATCAGAACAATTAGTTAAAATTGAAACAATTGGAACAAAAGGAACAAATTAGGGATGTACCATATGCAATTATGCTTATTCAGGAAGTGTCGTGGAAGGAGAGAAAATATATACCTCTCTCCCCAACAATCTTCTCTTGGCATGAGATTGACCAAAAAACTCACATTTGGCGTGAGATCTCCCAAAAAACTCGCTCTTGGCGTGAGATCGCCCAAAAAACTTTCTCTTTGCATGATATCTCCCAAAAACCTCACCATCGACAATTAAATCCAACAAATCCAAGAAAATAGGAAAATTTCCTATCTTATACTCTCTTACATAGAAAGTGCACACTTTCCTTTTACACACTTTTATACTTTTACTTATACACATGTTACTCTGATTTTTCATATAAAAAAATTTGACTAATGTATCACTCTTCTTTTTCAGGTCTATCCTTAATATGGAACAAGAAGAAACTAACATTAACAAACACATGCTACAATACCATGCTAACACACATACACTTTACCCTTAGGGTCTAAATCCCTTTCCTAGTGTCCTTGCTTCACATTGTGATCACTTCATGCTTCACTTGTCCACTCAGCACGCTATCAGCTACACTCTTCTCTATAGGATCACAAGGTACAAATCTTCTATATAATTTATGCTATCAAGTATTCACTCAACAACATAAAGTGTGGGAAAAATGTAGACACAAACTCTATGCACTTGGGTACATTTCTAGGTATTAGAGTATACTAGTATATACACGATTCCTAAGCAAGAAAACTAGAAATTGACAATGTATTTTGGGCCTTTTGATTTGTCTCTTATAATTTTATTGACCTTACACACCCTACAACCCTATCGGTATTTGACTGATTTATCTTTTATGGCCTCAGACACTAGCACCCATTTAGGAAAGAAGCACCCATACACTCCTGTCCTTTCTGGGTGCTCCTAACACTCTCTAGCCTTTTCTCACTGTTTTGAGTCTCTTTTACCTATTGGGGCATCTTTTACTCTTTTGGGTCTGCCTTCCAGTTATCAATTATGAAATTCAAACAAGGGAATCATATATACTTAGTTATTGATCTCAAAATATGGGCCAACAAATAGCATTATCTACTATCACCTAAGCTTG
Source organism: Taxus chinensis (assembly GCA_019776745.2). NCBI lineage: Eukaryota > Viridiplantae > Streptophyta > Pinopsida > Cupressales > Taxaceae > Taxus > Taxus chinensis. The sequence goes on from CM034150.1 coordinate 500,100,182, forward strand.
CATCCAGAGGCACAATATCATTACAAATCATCCATCTAGCACATTCACTCAAGGGATAAGGGCCACATCACTCTATATACACAACATAGGAAGAGAAGTCTATTCTATTCAATCTCACACATTCTATACATTTTCTATATTCTAGATCTATCTCGCTATCACTATGCAACTTACACAAGGGCATCTTAGGGCATTATTACACACACATTTACACAGAACTAAATGATGTCTGAAATGCAGTGCAACGGTCCATACTAATTTCACTCTGTGCATTACCACCGGGATCATTCTAACTCTAAATTATGTGTCTTTATTTTTAGATTTGATGTGGTTTGTGGGCATGTGTAGCTAGGTATATTTCTTTGCAGGTTACAATTACAAATGATGACAATGAAACAAATCCAAAGTGACAAACATAGATTAACAATGAAGCTCCTCATGCACAAAAAATCATAGAACCTAAGCATCTTGGTGGTCACTGGTGCCTAGATCCAGTCACTAGTGCCCGGGTGCTCCTGTCCTCCCATGGGTGCTTTTGTCCTAAACATTTATGAGTTTCAGGACCTCCCATGAGCCTTGATGATGTTGCTTCCAGTCTATTTCAGCTATCCATCTACCCAGATCACTTCCTGATCACTCATAAATCAGCTAAGTCATCTCCTTTCTCTCCATTGCTTAGGGTTTCATATTTTTGCATGCTTATTGCTTGTCCATTTATTGTATATTATCACTGTACATCACTTATTACAGTAGTTACTCTGAAATTATAATTAATTCTATTTAAATTAAATCAACATATGGTTTATTTGATAGAGCCCCGTGTCTTCGAACGATTTTTTATATTTGGTGGGTTCATGAGCTACATGTGGCCTCTATTAATTTCCCCAAACTTCACAGAAGGCTAGTTGTTTCTCATGTGGCTTTTCCTTTTTTCCTTCAACTCACAGAAGAATAATCCTTCATTGTGCGGATTTAACCCTATTTTGCATACTCTGCGAAAGTTCACTTCCTACCCACATCTGTGAAGCCTAGAAACCATATAGTGCGGTCTTAGATACTGGGGAGCTCAAAACTTTTCCCCTTAGATTTGCTAAGTCTGCGGAACACTAAAACATACCAAAGTTTGTAGAGTACTACAACAGTCTTCCATATATTTTCAACTTGATTTCCCCAAAATCTAGACTTAACTATTTCTTCACAACAAGATCCCAAATGCACTTTTACATCATGACATGAGGGGAATAAAACCCATGTTTTTCATATTTTTTTTGAGCAATGTGAAGCCTATTTTCCACCAACTCATCAGTTTCTGCCTTGGGGCCATTTCCTTTGTTCCGTGGGTTTGGAGAACCAACGGAACACTAGTTCCTAAAGTTTGCAATATTATGCCACAATGTACTATAGTATTTTTGTAAAATTTCACTAAGTCCCAAAAATGAACTTTGTTGATGCCAAAATAACCTTGGGGGTATTTGGGATAATAATTTGATGACCCAACGAGGTATTTTCCTGCTAAATCAATGACCAATTGTCCTTTTTAATCCATTGGGCATGGAGTTAGCCCCAAAATTTGAAAACCTGATCATGGAAATTAAGAGCTTTAACCTTCCTGCATGAATCAAAACTAACATGTAACTATTCTTCTGAAACTGATTCACTGGTGGTATCTGATGGAACTTGAAGATTTATCCCAAGATTTATGATTTTTCCTCCAAGGAAGGAGCATGAGAAGTTATAATCTGTATGATGTATAATAAGAGTGGAAAAATCTTGTGGAGATGGATCCAACACTGATTTCCACCATGAACCATGCTCTGAAAACTATACAAGAGAAAACCAACACCACAAAACAATGTACAAAATGGAACATCATACATGTTTAACTAAAGGCATGGAGAGAGTACACAAGGCACATATTACAAAGAAAACCTATACTAAAAACAAAGCACGCACTCAAAAAAACTTAGAGGAATTGAAAACTAATCTAATATGTACAAGGAAGAACCTCATTTATAAGCAATGCTTAAGATAAATCCCATTAATAGGGATGACAAGTTCTTCTCCATATAATTTTGATGATTAAAAGGCAATGCTTGAATTACAACTGGTAATCACATATGGGCAACTCCACATGGCGTCAAATTTTGAATTCCTACTTGGTTTAGCTCAGTCTTCTTAATTTGAGCTTGATCCTTTTCCATTACTTGCATTGTTTGATCCTTAAATTCTTATAGTTCCACGAGCTCTACATATCTGAATTTCATGGTCTCAAATTCAAACATTTCAAGCTGGTTTATGAGCTCCAATTTTGGTAATCATAAATGTTGGAAACTTTGATTCTCTGTCGTAGACAAGCTTGGAAGGTGAGTTACTAGTTAATCTTTTGGGAGAATCCTAACAACCAATAAGATTGATTTGTTAGGAATTATATTGTTAGTGCTCACATTATATATTTATATGGGTTAATAGTTTGTTATTATTCAACTCATTTTAGATTTATGTGAGAAAGTGTATAATATGAGTTGTTAGAATAACTCGTTATATTAAGTGAGTTGTTATTTGATCTTTATTAGTTCTCCTATTTTATAGGAGATGTAATTGCCTATATAATGGCATGCTTGTCTATTGAATAATAGATACTAAAAATATATTTTTGTTGTACAAAACTTACACTAGAGCGGTATGGAATCTTGAGAATTGCAAGGGGCATATCCACTCTAATTCATGGTTGCCCCTATAGATGAGATCCACGTTTTGTGTTGAGCTCATATAACAGTTTGCAATGGGTTTGGTAGACATGTTGTATAAATTTTGAATCGATTTTTCTGAAGCATCAAGACATAATAATAGTCTGTAACAAAGGAAACAACCTCTACACCACCACGTCTCTTTTATTATCCATACGAACTTGAAGAAGCCTTACATGACTGGGTATTCCATTATTCACATATGCGCGTCCATATTTAGAAGACTATCCTTTTACTACCAACGCAACTGTTAATCTATATGGGTTTTTCTTAGTTTACATGTAATTCTTTTTAAAGGATTTGAACACATTTTGCCTGTGGAAAGCATGCAACAATTGTTTCAAATCTACATACTGCGACCTGGAGGATCTTTTGGTTTTGGTGAGTTGTTATTTCACATCTCCACATCGTCATACAAGTGAATGTCCACACAGTATCTTGAAAGCTACGGTTTTATAATCCTACTTTTCTTGAAGACTGCACAAAACTTCAGTGTGGAAATAATTTGGAGCATAGAGCATAAATCATTCAATGTGATCCCGACTACCAGTGCCACCATTGATGTCGTCCCTACAAAAGAAAAATCCATGCCTAACTGTTCACCACGATCTCGATGTCCATGAAAAATAGAAATTTTCTCCATACCTCGGGTCACGGTTTGGTCAAAAGGTGTGGAAATATAAACCACCGTGATTTAGTCAAATTTTTTATATCTTGTTGGTTATATAGTTTTAGATTAAAGTTGTTATTGTCATTCAATTCTATTTTTTTAGACTTATAAGTTTATAGTTTTAGTGTAAAATCTTAATTAAGTTCATTGTTTAAGTCCACTTGTCTAGTTTTGTAAAATTGAGTACATACGTGTAGTAGTGAGTATTTTTATCAATTTTTTTTTTAATTTTTAAAGTCTATGATTTATTCATTATGTTATAATTATTTGTGAGTTTATGTCTTTATAAAATTCCCTTTGTGTCTATCAAAAGATTCAATCGTAGTGAGTCATTTTGTGTCATATGGTTAGTTAAATCCTAAAGTTGTGTGTGTTAGAGAGTCAAAATATTATAATTTTTTTCCCCCTCATTGCTGGGGGAGAGAAAAGAATAATAAATAATGTGGATATCATTGAGTGACATGATCAAATTTTGCCGAGGTAGAGTTGGTTATTAGATTTGACTTTGAGAACAAGCAATAGTCAGGGGACAACGATCCCTCCTCTTTATGTGAGAGGTTCCCTTATTAAACACACAACAAAAAAGAAAATCTACTTATTTACAAATGTACAAATGATCAATATTTCAATGAGGGTTTTAATGCTTTAGATGTCTTCATCTCATAAAATTGTCAATACAGAAGAGAAGAAAGTAGAAGAATTAATATTCGGAAAATGAGAAAGCAACACTTTCAGACATATAGGTTGCAGAATGATATCCTACTTATGCATGCAAAAGTGACAAGAATAGAATTATATACACCCGAATACAAGACATATATGCAATAGACACAAAGTTCTAAGCACAACATCCACTGAAGGACACAAAGTTACGCCTCAGTTATGTCCATGCCTCGAGGGATAGTGGTATTTACAGTTGCATGAGTCTAGCTACCTAGGAATTTCTCCATTTCCTTCTCAAATTATGGATTTTCTAGAAACTCCTTATTGGCATCAGTGATGGTTGTTTGAAGTATACATATTTCCTTCATTTTATCCTTGGACATAGTCTCTTTCTTAAACAAATTTCCTTTAACGAATGTTCTGAACTGGGACTTGATCTCTTGGATTGTGAATCTATCACTCAAATTTTCTTTGAGGAGTTAGAAGTGAATATTTTGAAAGGCAAATATAACACATGATTTAAAATCTTCACCTTTCTGCAACATATTCCCAAGTTCACCAATTGCTTCCTCAAGGACCTTTATCTTCCAATCAATACTGAAGATCCACTGTTTAAACAGATTAAACTTTACCTCATCATATAATTTATTTTCCAAAAGAACCTTCACATTTGTGTTACTCATCAGTGGAAGATCTTGAATGCATTGACTCCACAATTTCAATTCTCTTTCTAAACCACTGAGTGTTGTAGTAAACTTCAGCTGTATCACAATGACTTTATCATATGACTTGTATGCTTCTTCAATGAAGTTTAATCTTGTGACTATCATATCATCAACCCAGGATTCCATTGCCTTCCCATAAGTAGCATGCTTATGGATGTCTTTGATTGCTTGAACTTCATCATTATTCAGGACAACAAGTATTGGAATCGAGGCTAGTGGAGTTGGATCAAGTACCTTATTTTCTGCTAACATGGATCAAATGAAATTTGAAAGGATTCGGCTATGTTCCTCCAAATGGTCTTGTGTTTTCCTTTGACACTGTGTCCTCCAAATTGTGCACTTCACTCTCAGGTGTAGATTCTCCTAGGGGGATTCTTGTCAATTCCAAATCACTTATAGATAGATATATTTCATCCTTGTCAATCTTAGGTATAGCAATCTCCATAAATTACTGCCCCTGAGAATCAGATACTAACTCAGATGTGATTCTAGCCTTCTTAATAGGTGGGGAAGAGGTTGTACCCAAGAGAGCTGCCACAACATCAAATTTGGGAGATATAACCTTTGATGAGGCTTTCATTTTCTTGTTGTATATAAAGGGTTAGACCCAGGAAAAAGAGGAGTTGGAAGAAGGGGTAACGATAGGACCCAAAGCCAAAGTACTCATTGATCCCAAAGTTTGTGTAGCTGATAATTCAATGATAGATGCCTCAATACTAGAAGTAAGCATTTCTTAGACAGTTGGCTCTAGAGAAACTACAGTATAAGCTTCAACAATAAGGCTCTTTTATCTGTCATCTCCCCCTATCCTTTATGTGTTGCCACTTTTAGGATTGTCCTCTTCTTCTTCTCCCTCCGCCTCTCTATCGGATAAACCCACAATTTTCTCAGTCATAAGCACTGTATCTGTTTGCTTGTGTTTTTCTTCAACTACTTCCTCCAATATTTCCATAATTTCAACCTTTATCTTCTTAGTATACACCAATTTTGAAGCCTTGGGAGGAAAATGAGGAGTTTGTATTGGCATATCTAGTGTTGAAATAGAGGAATCCTTTTGAAATGAAGATGCTTCATGGGATGGAGATATCACCCTGTTGGCTCTATAGGTTCTCATTTTCTTGTCTAACCATACTTTAGTTCTGACCAAAACTGGACTGATGATTTCCTGCAAACTATCCTTTTCCTTCTTGAACCAATCAATGGTTTCAAGAGGATTATGTCTGATGGTATTTTCATATTCGAGAGATTAAATATCCTCATCATCATCTTGCATTCCCTCTGGCACTTTGTAAAATTTAAAATCTCTATTTTTTTACAAAGAGAAGTGACCATAGTATCTTTTTCTTTCTTCAAAGTTATCCAAACAATATGCCTAATAGTCCTCTAGTTCAGAAGCATGATAAAAGGAGAATATGAGATTATTGCTGATAAAATTCTTGAGATCAAAACAAGATATTTTCTAAAAGAAATGGAAATAGAAAGCTGTTAAAATCGTCTTAATAATATGAGCATCCAAGGAAGTTTTGCAAGTGTAATTGCCTAGAGTGATAGGGAACTATATGCCACCTATCTTTTTATCTTTGCTAGTCCTATGAAATTTATCAAGCTACCTGCATATTTCTACCAAAATAATCTTATCACTGCAGTACATGGGTAACTTATAGGGAGAATCTTCAAAACCTGCCAATATGATGGAAGAGAACTTGTTGAATTGGATGAAATGAATGCCAAAGGGATAAATCAATTACATGGATTCATTAGAGAATATTCTAGTTATATCACCCTCCAAGAGCCTGACTCTAGATATGATGAAAGTATCATTAAACCTCATAAAGTGGTGATTACTGTTCTTCAGGGTCAGCTTGGAATAATATTCTTAGACTGTAGATTTTTTCATTTCATCATCTGGAGACATACCCAAACATTCTCTGTATGCTCCAATGGTGTACATAAGATAATAACTCATGTAGAAGGTATGAGTTCTTTGTACACTATCCAATTTCTCAGTCAGGTTGAGACAAATGATTTCATCCCAGTCCAGATTCTGCTTCCCTTCAAATATGATGTTGATAAATGAGTAGATATAGAAATGAAATTCATTACTGATGGGTAGCCCCATTATTCTAGACAGAAGGGTGATAAGTTCGGAGAGTTTTTCTTTGAAATCACTTCTTTATATGTTCTTGGGAAACCTAGAAGATCCCTTCTTAGGAGCTTTAAACCATGATTTTTCCACTCTATTCTTGTATGTTTTAGGCTCTTGATCAAACAATTGTTGAGTTTTCACCATAGTGAGAACATTGGAGTCTTCACAAATGTGAATCCCGAGGGTAGTGTTGATACATGCTACTACCAATCTAGCAATTGCCTCTCCTTGAGGATCTATGATTTCCTTAGTATCAGGATTGAACTGAGAACCAAAATCCAAAATCATGTCTGCACATTGGAAAGAAATAGGGAATCCCCTAGCGTATGCTATCCCACAATATTTGATGAGTTGTGCAATTGGTTGAGGATTTTCATCGTTCACTAGAGCCCAAAAATAATTTAAGTCTAAGTGTTGCACATCTGTGTCCCCAATATTGGGTATTGAAGTTTCTAGGGCACAGAGATGCTCGTGGCCTTTGAAGTGAACTTTCATTTTAGCAGAGGGCTTGAGGGATAGTGGTTTGAAATGGAAAAGTAGTAGGGCACCTGATTGACTTAAAAAATCATAGAGAGGGCTATGAAAATCCTACCTGGAAACAATGGACGTGTGGCAAATTTTTTTCAATTTTCAAAATTAAGTGAGGATGGCTCGCATTATGGCTAGGGAGCTTAGAACAGAAAATGTGGTGCTCAAATCATGAAATAAATTCTTTACCCCTTTCTGTTTAATATCATTATGTTTGGAGAAAGGTCAATGTGGTATAATTAATGAAGCATTAATGATAGGTAGTGGAAAATATCCAAGTGCCGGTATGTCAGAGAAAATATGCATAAGAGGCTTGGGATGCTTGGAACAAAAGAGCTGAAATCCTCACATATAAAGGAAAAGACTCAAGATGTAGAAAATGTGGGGGTGCGGGGAAATAGAGGTTCGAGAGAATTTAGGACATTTGGAATATGAAAGGCCAAAAATTCCTTACAAAACTAGCAAGCAGTGAAAATAAGGTAAATCAGGTGGGCGATGCATTGGAGGTCCGCGGGACATTGGGACACGAGTTCATCATAAGGCCAAAACACCCACACAACAACGAGGATTTAGAGAATTTGAGAGTTTTGGAAAATGTGGGGATGGGGGAACTGATGGCTCTAGAGCATAAGGGACAAAGGTTCATTGCAAGGACAAAACTCCCACAACACAAAGGAAAGGTAGTTCAATGCAAGGAAGGTGAGGAATCGATGAACTGGGAGCGCGATGGAACACGTGATATAAGGAACACTAAAACTTGAAATATTCGTAAAACAAAGGAAAGATCCCCAAAGTCAAAATTTTGAGAAATAACTAACTGTTGAAAATAACTCCATCTGTCTTAGACTTCACAAAGGAAAACAAAGATCCTGTAAGAGCCAATTTACCAATTTTTTTAAAAAGTAAGGTAAATACACATATTTTTGGGTAAGTGAAAACAACTGGCTCTTTCTAAGGATGAACTGTTTTAACACAAAAAAAAATAGGACAAGGCAAGATGAAGGACCCAAGAATCTCTAGTTACTAGGTAAGTGCAAATCCATCGAGCAATAGAGTCAAGAATAAAGCAATACAAAAGAAACACACAGACAATAGAAAACGCAAACCCAAAATAGAAAACAAGGACTATACAAGAATATACAAAGGATTGCCTAATCACTTAGGACTAAAACAAATTCAAATACTTCCCACTATATGGCAATGGAAGAGAGGTTCCATCCATATAGCTCAAATAAAATGAATCTTCACTAGAAAAGTTTCTAATTTTGAAAGGATCCATCCATAGAGAATCAAACTTACCATGACTTCCTCGAGGTTCTTGCCTCTTGTCCCAAAGTAGGACAATGTATCCAAACTAAAAGTCCCTAGATCTGGATTTCTTATCGAATAATTATTTTACCTTATGTTAGTGTGCAGTAATTTTATCCACCACCTGCAACCTATCCTCATCTAACTTCTGCAAGTACATGATTCATTTTTCCATGAAACTGGTGAAATTTAAATCCTCAATAGCCTTCATTAATGGCAAGGATGGCAGTTCCATGGTCACTGGTAGGTGATCTTATGTTCCATACACCACTTGGAAAAGAGACATCCCAATTTGTCTTTTAGGGGTGATCCTATCTGCCCAAAGAGAATCATAGAGATTTTTGTGCCGATTCCTTTGGGATTCATTCACAAGCTTTCAAATGATAGTCACCAAGTTTTTATTTGTTGATTCTACATTTCCATTCCCTTTTGAGGGTAATAATACAAGGAATAATGTGCTATGGAAATACCATACCCATAGCAGAAATCCATCAAGTCATAAGAAGATAAATTAGGATCTTTTTCAGTGACAATTTTGTTTGGTACTCCAAACCTGATCATGATGTTTTCTTTGATAAAATTACATACCACTTCAGAAGTTGTACTTTTAACAGGAATAGCTTCCACCCACTTTATGAAATAATTAATAGCATTCAAAACATGCGTGTGTCTAGCACTAGAATTGGTATTGAGGGTTCCCACAAAGTCTATCCCCCACTGCTGAAAGGGTTCTTTAATTACTACTGGTTCAAGCGGTAAGGTGGCTAGTTTGGGTCTTCCCACAAAAATTTGGAAAGCCTCACATTTTCTCACCCATTTAGTTACATATCGGAACAAAGTTGGCCTATAATATCCTGCATGAAGGATTTTATGAGTAGCCACAACAGATGAAAAATGCCCTCCACAAGCTTGATCATGAAATTCCTTGAAGAACCTCTTTTTCTGCTCTTTATCCACACATCTAAGAAATCTTCCGTCAATCCCTCTTTTGAATAAGGTATTGTCCCAAAGCACATATTGTGTAGACCTTAGCTTAATGGATCTCTTTTCCTTAGTACTCAAATGAGGTGTAAATTCTCCATATGTCAGAAAGTGAGCAATATCAACATACCATTCATCAGTTGAGCTAAGAAAAAACACAGTGGGAATATCAACATCTTTTTTGGGTGAGTCACCTTTGGCACTTTTAGCAATTAATTCACAAAGACCCTTTCCTCAGGAACCAATTTGGTTGGCTTGAAATATAAATCATATTCGCACACTTTTTCCACCCAATTTCCTCTTTTATTCCCAAAATCTTGTTGTGAGAATCAATTTAACAATTGTATCAGGTATAAAGACAATTGAGTGATAATTAAGGATATAGACTCATAATTTCTTGACTACCTTAACTATGATAAAAGCATGCTTCTCCATTTGTGTATACTTTAATTCATGAGATTTCAAAACATAACTTATGAAAGTGATGGGAGGCTCACATCCTTCAGGATTATTTTGTGTCAGAATGTTTGCTAAGGTATTCTCAGTGGCATAACAATAGATTATGAAATCCTTTTCAAAATATGGACAGACAAAGAACTGGTGTTCTGGAAATTACTTTCTTAATATTTTCAAAAGGATTCCTTCCCTTTTGATGTCTAACAAAAGGACTTATTTTCCTTTCATCATCTGGATTTATACTCATAGTCAACTCTACAAAATCAAGGATAAATCTCGTTAGAAAATTTATTTTTCCAAAGAAAGAGTGCAAACATTTTTTGCTTGTGGGGAGGGGAATATTTTGAACAGGCTTGACCCTCTCTGGGTCTATCTTGGTTCCTTATTTAGAAACAATGTGTCCAAGTAACTTTCCCTCCTAGTAACACTCAAAACAATAGATTCTTTGGATTTGGGGATATCCCATGCTTCTGCACTTCGGGAGAACAACTCTCAAGATGTTGGAAATGATCTTCCCTCTTCTTGGAGAAAATAGTCAAGTCATCAAGATATATTACAATGCACTTTCCCTTTAAATCACCAAAAGCTAAATCCACTGCCCTCTGAAAAGTGGCACCAACATTGATGAGACCAAATGATATCCTTCTTTACGCAAAATTACCCCAAGGAGTTGTGAAAGCTATCTTGTGCTGATTCGGGACATCTACTTCAATCTGATTATACCCTGAGAAACCATCCAACATAGATAGCATCTTCGAGCCAGTGACATCTTGTAGGATTTGATCCATCATGGGGAGTGGATAATTATCCTTGAGGGAAGGCTAGTTTAAGTTTAAAAAATCCACACAAATATAGATCTCTCCACTCTTCTTCCTTACAGGAACATTGCTGGTTATCCAGGATAAATGATGAATATGGAAAATTATCCTCACATTCAACAACTTCTAAATTTCTTGGTGAATGGTATCTACAATTTTGTGATTGTACTACCTTTTATTTTTTCTAAAATGCTTAATTCTTGGCTTTAGAGGAATGTAGTGCTGCATTTCCTTTGGTTTGAAGGAATTTAAATCATTGTATAAATAAGGCAACACATCAACATATATTTTTAACAATTCAATCATTCTTTTCTTTTCTTCTCGAGTGCAACATTTCCCAATATTAACAAGCTTAGTATCTTCTTCACTCCCAATGTTAATCTTTCTCATGTTCTGTTGATTGATGAACTCCATGTGATACCTTTGACTTGATATACCTATTATGTTTTTCAAAAAAATCCTCTAGGCTTACCAGTCCCCTAGGTATCTTGTTACCTTTTAATCTTATACAACCATCCTTATCAGATTCTTCTTCGACTCTTTCTTTAGTGTACAAAAGATGGTACAAACTCATGAGGAGACAACCTCACTTCCTTCAAAGTACAATTGACTGAAATTGTCTTTAAGATCAAGAAAAGAGAGTAAAGTGCTGATCATCATTAAATACTTGCCTAATTGTTGACATTATCTGGCACACTTGGCCTATGCATATCATCTCAATTGTAAACTTTTCTTGGGAAAATCAAGGATGAGGGATCGACAAGGACCCTGATATAGCTAAGGCATCAACCCTAGTGTTCTTTTCTCTAGGTACAAATTCAATAGAAAAGGCATCCAATAATTCAATTGAATCCCATACAATATTTTTATAATGCTTTAGCCTTTTTTTACCTGAAAAACCCCTCTGACTTGTTTGACGATGAGTTCCACATCTCCTCATGCATAAAGTTTCTTTATTCCCATTTCTCTTACCATTACCAAACCTAAAATAAAAGGTTCATATTTTGTTGTATTATTTGTATTTTCAAACTGAAGCTTATAAGAGAAAGGATAAGATTTCTTTTCAGGAGAAAACAAAACCACACCTACTCTAGAACCAGTTGAAGAGAAACTACCATCAAATTTAAGAATCCAAACACCGTTAGGATCATCCATCACACCCATTAGGATCCTTCATCTCATCTTCTGACATGATCATGTAATTACCATGATCAATGTCTTCATAGATAATTTTTTCTTTAGGGTCATCTGATTTCCGCATAATGTAATTAGTTTTTCTTTCAGGTAACAACTTATTCATCTTTCCATTAATTGGGATGAGAGCATGTGACCAATCCATTTGAATTTACTCCTCCCACTTATTTATAGAAATTTCTACTCAACAACATACCATAGGATGGAGGAATATCTACTACTAAAATGGAAGCTTTGACCCTTTTCTCTGGGAAAGTAATAAAAGCTACTCGTGCATCCTTGATCCTTCCTACAAGTGGCACCTCCTTAATTTCCATAGAATAACATGAACCAAATGTGTCAACTTCAAGCCTAAAGCATGAACAACTTTAGCAGGCATCACATTATCTGATGCTCCTAAATCGATAACACAATTACTAAGCCTATGACCAACTATAAGCAATGTGACATAGAAGGGATCAATCTTTTCAGTTGTAGAAGGTGTTGCAACCATCAAATTTTGCTGAGGTGAAAGAGGTAGGGAGTAGGAAACATGCCTTTGGAAGTGGTAGATGGTGATTCAGGTTTGGATTTTATAAAATTGACTAGCTGGGTAAAGGCATCAAGATGGGTTTGATAGAACTCGGCTTCAGAAATTTGAATCTTAGTTTTCCTGATATGATCAATTATGTCAAAAGATCCTAAGGTTGGTGGGGTATCTGCACTAAAAGAGATGGGGGCTTTAGGCCTATCATTTTTTATACTTGAGGTAGTCTTGGACATAGTAGTTCAAGCTACATTGGCTTTAGGTGTAGAAGAGGAAGCACGAGGAGTATTAATAGTGCTTACCTTTTGAGTAGAAGTGGTAAGGATGGGAGCTCCTCTTCTTACAACAATCAGAATAGTTACCGACACTTCCTTGGAATTCTTCATGGGCTGGACCACTTCTTTCTTCTTGTTCATTTGTTCTCTGGTCATGATAGCATATGATTTGATATTCATGTCTGTCACTACCTCATCATAATCATCATCATCAACAACAACTCCTTCAGTGGTGAGGAATTAACTTGATAATCATTTGCTTCCTCTTACACTTCATCTATTTCATCCTCAGGTTCCTCTTGTTCTTCAACTTCTATTTCATCCTCTGGTTCCTAAACTACACATGTTGTGTTGACTGGAACTTGGAGAGGTGGTCCTTCAATTGCCAATTTAGGTTGAGTAGGAGGAAAATGATTTCGAGGCTGAAAATTATTCCTCGGGATATCCTTGTAAGGGGTAATTTGAGCCAATTTATTTTTGATTGCTATGAGATCATTTTTCAGCTTTTGCACTAGCTAATCAAAATTGGTTCCAGATGAAGAAGAAGCCTTAGCTTTAGGAGGTTCTTTTTTCAATTTTCCTAGACATTATCAGATCATCCTCAACACTTATGGCCAAGCATTGATCAACATCCATAGTAGCAAGATTAACCCTTCTCAATGCATAGCTTACCTTTGGTAATTGAACATTTAGGAAGAAAAATTTATGAATTTGATCCACATGAAGAGTGGTTACTGGGATTTTATTGACCAATTTATTAAATTTTACCACAAACTCTTGCATGGGCTCATGTGGTTATTTATTTATTTGAGATATTTGGGCAAGAAGAGCATGCACATCATCAATAGGTTTGAATTAATTTTCAAACTAAGTTCTCATGGTAGTCCAGTTACTGATAATACTAGTAGGGAGATGATAGAACCAATCAACATACATTGTCTTGTAGTGTCTCCACAAAAATTCTCAACAGAAACATATTCATGCTCCACTCCAAGTACTCCACATGCAACAATAAATGTAACAATGTGTTCGTCTGGGTGCACCTTTCCATCACCTCTGAATTTTGGGAAATTCTTCCTATTTCCTTTGGGTAGATCATGTAATGGTTGAGGATGAGCCAGAGGCCCAACCCGTTGTCCCCAAGGTAGAGGTGGTTCCATTCTAGGAAAGATTGTTTGTAAAGGAGCTGCAATTCTAGATAACACTAAAGTGTGCATGTTAGGGCTTGATTGTGTCTAAAAATCAACGTTCTCTGCAACCCTATCCTTATAAGAAGGATTGCTTGTGGATCTTTTTCTTCTATTCCTTCATTTATAGAGTCATATCGAAGCCTTTCTATTCAAGTAACTGAAAATATGGATCTTCAATACCCCACGCTCTTTGGCTTCATGTGTATATTGTATATGCTAGTGTGTTGTTGTTGTTGGTCTGATTGAATTTGTTTTGGTGGGATGCACAAAACGTGCCCCACAGTGGGTGCAAAAAATTGTTGGTTATTAGATTTGACTTTGAAAACAAGCAACAGTAACAGGACAACAATCCCTCCTCTTTATGGGAGAGGTTTCCTTATTGAACACACAACAACAAAGGAAATCTACTTATTTAAAAATTTACAAAATATCAATATTTCAATGAGGATTTTGATGCTTTAGATGTCTTCCATGTCATAAAATTTTCAATACAGAAAAAAAGAAAGTAGAAGAATTAATATTCAGAAAATGAAGAAAACAACACTTTCAGACATATAGGTTACAAAATGGTATCCTACTTATACATGTAAGAGTGACAAGATTAGAATTATATACACCCAAATACAAGACATATATGTAATAGACACAAATTTCTAAGAACAACATCAACTGAAGGACACAAAGTTATATATATATATATATATATATATATATATATATATCATATATATATATATATATATAACTTCACATGAATCAAATAGAAATAAAAAATAGATAGAACACAAGAAAAGATAGAACTTCTTCTGTATTGATTGTCGATTCAGTACTCTTACATCAACGACATCCAAATCCAACCCCCTTCAAATGACAAGAGGATCCCTTTAAATAGCCTCATGGGTGGTTACAAAAGATTCTTTTCAGTTTCCCTTCTTTTAATCAAACAATTGATATCTAATTAAGCATTATAACATCAAATTGTCTTTTACTTCAATATTACATGACTACACAGGAAATAGCCACCTTAACTAGATACGTCGATTAAAAGAAAATATTAAGTACTGGGAGTTGGAAAATTTGGAGGGGTGATTGTGACACTCTTCACCTTGAGCACTTGATTCCTAAATTTATTCAATGCCTCATCTATGTCCATGCCTTGAGAGATAGTGGTATTTGCTGTTGCATGAGTCCAACTACCTAGGAATTTCTCCATTTCTTTCCCAAATTCTTCATTTTCTAGAAACTCCTTATTGGCCTTAGTGATGACTGCTTAAAGCATACATATTTCATTCATTTTATCCTTGGACATAGTCTCTTGCTTAAACAAATTTGCGTTAATGAATGTTCTAAACTGGGACTTGATATCTTGGATTGTGAAATTTTCACTTGAATATTCTTTGAGGAGTTAGCAGGAATATCTTGAAAGGGAGATATAACAAAGGATTTAAAAACTTCACCTTTCTGCAACATATTCTTGAGTTCACCAATGGCTTCCTCAAGGACCTTTATCTTCCAATAAATGTTGAAGACCCACTGTTTAGACTGTTTAACATTTTTCTCATCGAATACTTTATTTTCCAAAAGAACCTTCACATCTGTATCACTCATCAGCCAAAGATCTTGAATGCATTCACTCCACAATTTTACTTCTCTTTCCAAACTACTGAGTGTTGTAATAAACTTCAGCTGTATCACAATGAATTTATCATATGACTTGTATGCTTCTTTGATGAAGTTTAATCCCATGACTATCATATAATCAACCAAGGATTCCATTTCCTTCCCATAAGTAGCATGCTTATGGATGTCTTTGATAGCTTGAACTTCATCATTAGTCAGGACAACAAGTGGTGGAATTGAGGCTAGTGGGGTTGGATCAAGTACATTGTCTTCTGCTAACAATGATCACATGAAATTTGAAAATATTTGGTTATGTTCCTCCAGCTATTCTTATTTTTTATTTCCTTTCTCAACCCTTTAAATTACCTTTGACGCTTTGTCCTTCAAATTGTGCACTTCACTCTCAGGTGTAGATTCTCCTAAGGGGATTCTTGTCAATTCCAAATCACTTATAGAAAAATCTCTTTCATCCTTGTCAATATTAAGTTTAGAAATCTCCATAAATTTTTGACCTTGAGAATTAGATACTAACCTGGATGTGATTATGACCTTCTTAGCAGGTGGGGTAGAGGTTGTACCCAAGAGAGCTGCCACAACATCAAATTTGGGAGCTATACCATTTGATGAGGCTTTCCTTTTCTTGATGTATACAAATGGTTGGACTTAGGAAAATGAGGATTTGGAAGAAGGGGTAATGATAGGACCCAAAGCCAATGTACTCATTGATCCCAAGGTTTGTGCAGCTAATACTTCAATGATAAATGCCTCAAAACTAGAAGTAATAATTTTTTGGACATGAATTTCTTGGACGGTTGGCTCTAGAGAAACTACTGTCTCAACTTCAACTGTAGGAATATTTTATATGTCATCTTCCTCTATCCTTTCTGTGTTTCCAATTTCAGGATTGTCCTCTTCTTCTTCTCCCTCTGTCTGTCTCTTAGATAAATCCACAATTTTCTCAGTCATAGGAACTGTCTCTCTTTGCTTGTGTTTTTCTTGAACTAATTCCTCCACTCTTGCCATACTTTCAACCTTTATCTTCTTAGTATACACCAATGTTGAATCCTTGGGAGGAAAAGGAGGAGTTTGGGTTAGCATATCTAGTGTTGAAGAAGAGGACTCCTTTTGAGATGGAGATGCTTCCTGGGATGGATATCTCACCCTGTTGCCTCTATAGGTTCTCATTTTCTTATCAAACCATACTTTAGTTCTGACCAAAACTGGATTGATGATTTCCTACAGATTATCCTTTTCCTTTTTGAACCAGTCAATGGTTTCAAGAGGATTATGTCTGATGGTATTTTCATATTCGAGAGCCTTAAGCTCCTCCTCATCATCTTGCATTCCTTCTGGCCCTTTGTAAAGGTTAAAATCTCTGATTTTTTGTGAATAGAGATGAACATAATATCTCTTTCTTTCTTCAAAGTTATATGAACAATCTGATCAATAGTCCTCTAGTTCAAAAGCATGATAAAAGGAGAATATGGGATTATTGTTGATAAAATTCTTGATATCAAAGCAATATCTTTTCTAAAAGAAGTGGAAACTGAAAGTTATTACTGTCCTCTCAATGTTATGATCATCCAAGGCAGTTTTACAAGTGTAATTTTCTAGAGTGATAGGGAACTGTGTGCAACCTATCTTTTTATCCTTGCAATTCCTGTGAAATTTGTTAAGCTTCCTGCATATTTCTACCAAAGAAATCTTATCATTGTAGTACATGGGTAATTTTTAGGGAGAATCTTCAAAACCTACCAATCTGATGGAAGAGATATTTTTGAATTGGATGAAATGACTGCCAAAGGGAGAAATCAATTGCATGGCTTCATTAGAGAATCTTCTAGCTATACAACCCTCCAAGAGCCTGACTATATACATGGTGAAAGCATCATTAACCCTATGAAAGTGGTGATTATTGTTCTTTAAGGTCATCTTGGAATAATATTCATAGACTGGAGCTTTTTTCATTTCATCATCTAGAGATAGACCTAACCATTCTATGTATGCTCCAATGGTGTACATAAGATAAGAATTCATGTAGAAGGTATGAGTTCTTTGTACATTGGCCAATTGCTCAGTCAGGTTGAGACAATTGATTTCACCCTCATTTATATTTTTCTTCCCTCAACATATGATGTTGATAAATAGGTACATCCAGAAATGAAATTAATTACTGATGGGTAGCCCCATTATTTTAGATAGAAGGGTGACAAGGTCAGAGAGTTATTCTTTGAAATAACTTCTGTATATGTTCTTGGGAAACCTAGAATATCCCTTCTTATGAGATTAAAATCATGATTTTTCCACTCTATTCTTGTATGATTTAGGCTCTTGATAAAACAATTGTCAAGCTTGCACCATAGTGAGAAAATTGGATTCTTCACAAACTAGAATCCCAAGGGAAGTGTTGATACATGCTGTGTCCAATCTAGCAATTACCTCTCCTTGATGATATGTGATTTCGTTAGTATCAGGATTGAAGTGAGAACCAACATCCAAAACCGTGTCTGTACATTGGAAGGAAATAGGGAATCCCCCAATGTATGTTATCCCACAATATTTGATGAGTTGTGAAATCTATTGAGGATTTTCATCATTCACTCAAGCCCAAAAATCAGTGAAGTCTAAGTGTTGCACATCTGTGTCCCCAATATTGGGTATTGAAGTTTCTATGGCATAGAGATGCTCATGGCCTTTGAAGTGAAATTTAATTTTAGTAGTGGGCTTGAGGGAAAATGGTTTGAAATGGAAAATTAGTAGGGCACTAGATCAAATTTCAAAATCATAGAGAGGGCTATGAAACTCCTACCTATAAATAGTGGATGGGTGGATTTTTTTTTTTCAATTTTGATAATTAACTGAGGATGGCTTGCATTACGACTAGGGAGCTTAGAATAGAAAATGCGGTGCTCAAATCATGAAAGAAATGATTTACCCCTTTCTGGTTAATAGCATTCCGTTTGGAGAAAGGTCGATGCAGTATAATTAATGAAGCATTAATGGTAGGTAGGGGAAAATATCCAAGTCCATGTATATCAAAGAAAAGATGCATAGGAGGCCCAGGATGCTTGGAACAAAAAGAGCTAAAATTCTCAAATATAAAGGAAAAGGCTTGAGATGCTGCAAATGCGAGGGTGCAGGGAAACAAAGGTTTGGAGAATTCGAAACATTTGGAACATGAAAGGACAAAACTTCTGCACAAAACTAGCAAGCATTGAAAATCAGGTAAATCAGGCAGGTGATGCACTGTAGGTTTGCGGGACGTTGACACACGAGTTCACCACAAGGCCCAAACACCCATAAAACAAAGTGGACTTAGAGAATTTGAGAGTTACAGAAAATTTAAGGATGTGGGGAATCAATGGAACTAGAGCACAAGGGAAAAAGGTTCATCGCAAGGCTAAAAAATTTATAGCAACAAGTTAGCTCAATGCGGGGAAGGTAAGGAATCAGCGAACTGGGAGCCCAATGGAACACGGGACATAAGGAACACCAAAACTTGACATACCTACAAAACAAAGTAAAAGTCCCCAATTCAAAATATTGAGAAATAATTAACTGTTGAAAACAACTCCATCTCTCTCATACTTCACAATGGAAAACAAAGATCATGTAAGAGCCAATTTACCAAAATTTTTGAAGAGTAAGGAAAAAATAAAAATATTTTTGGGCAAGTTACAATAGG
Organism: Taxus chinensis; assembly: GCA_019776745.2. NCBI lineage: Eukaryota > Viridiplantae > Streptophyta > Pinopsida > Cupressales > Taxaceae > Taxus > Taxus chinensis. The sequence continues at coordinate 500,119,714 of CM034150.1, forward strand.
TAGCAATGCCATATACTAGAGGATGGAGGCATCAGAGGAAGGGGGTTGATCATGGACCTCTTGTTAGTCACCAATGACAGGGCCACATAAAGCTATGGTGGCATTTTGTGAAGGGAATTTTTAGTGGTGAATATTAGTAATTTGGTGAATATTCCATTTTAGGAAAATTTGAAAAGGTAAATTTTTTAGAACAGGTCAGTTCCCTGTTCACCTAAAATTTAAAGTATGTTTTTCTAGGGGTTGGCTTCATCTACATTTGAAAACATCTCCTATAAAAAACCAGGTGATTCGCTGGATAGTATACTACTAACTTACTACTAGTTGAGGTATTGTAATATCAAGTACAGTGAACTTGCAAACTCTAAGCACTAGTACACAATACATATCTATTTTGAACTTTGCATTCGTGTGACCATTTCTATTTGTTGATGTGTGAATTTTATTATTTGCTGATGCACGAAAAAGGTTTTTTGTTGATGTGCGACAAGAAGATACCACTGACGCGTGATAAGGGTTCGATTTTTGACACACAACACTGCTTTTGTTGATGCATGACATTGTTGTTGTTAATGTACAATACAATATTTCTCTGATGCATGAAAATGTTATTCTATTGACACATGACACGACAAAGGTTCTTCTGTTGACGTGCGACAAGGGATAGGATGTTGACACACAAAAAGGGATAGGATGTTGAGACACAAAACTCATTTGTTGACACATGACACTATATTGCTGACGCGTGATAAAGTGTTTAGTGATGTACGACACATGTTGAAATCAAATGTTCATTACAATGGAATCTGTTTGTGCTTAGAAGACCCAAAATGTAATAGAAAATCTCAAAAGTCCCTGTTCAAGTATTTTGGAAACTCTGTTGCTACAGATACCGCAACCACTAACACCCATACAACTTCCAATGGATTCAATCAGAGTACATACTATGTAGAAGGTGTTATTGAAGTGGACATGCATTCTGCACAATATCAACCAAATCATACCTATGATGATACCATTCTAGAGCTTGAATATATTCCTGTTGAGATGCAAGAGTTTGAAGATATTCCTATTGAGGTGTAATTAGGAGTGTTTTAAGATATCACACATACAAATACTAAACAAAATAGAACATAAAAATCAAATTCAAATTCTGGTTCCTGAAAGAGGAAACTAGGTAATTGTGATAATGCTCAAAATTCTACTAAAAAAATAAAACATTGAAAATGAAAAAGAATATATGGACACTTGGGAGGACATATAAATTTTATTGGGATACCAAATTTCCTTTTATCGAACCTATACAACCAACTAATTTAGAAGATATCCCATATGAATGTACATGTATAATATACACATGGAAATTGGGAAATCAAATTAAAATGTAACTAAAGCTGGACACAATTGAAAAACATTGTGGAAAACAATATTTGACTGTAATGGGGGAGGATGGCAAGAAAATAAAAACACACAGGTGGAAAACTGAAAAAGAATGCATGCATGTAAAATATGCAGCAAAATATGAAGCATAAAAAAAAAAACGTAGACATCTCTTGGAAAAGGGAGGAACGATCACATCACAAATTGCTAAGATGAATGAATCAAATTTATATGCTAAAATCATATAGTTATTTACTTTATTTCACATACTTAAGAAAGGAAGACCAATTTCAGATTTCCTTGATTACAAAGTTTTGTATCAATATAATAGAATTCACAACGTTCGTCAGTATCATTGGTCATAAAATAGTGCATGAGAAATGGCCAAATGCCTTCAATAATAGAGAAGGAAGATTTGAAGGAGAGTATAAAAATGCAAAGTTTATCTCTCTATCAATTGATGAAGTGACAATAGTAGACAACACCACATGGGTATGTATCCATGTTTATACATTAGAAAATCATATAGGGACACCGCATCTATTGGGTGTTATGAAAATGGTTGAAAATTGCAATGCTGAAAACCTACATAAAATAATTTTTTCTCATTTGAAAGATATTGCTGACATGACTGATTATGAAATTTCTACAAAGATGGTATGCATTAGAGAAAATGGTGCATCAGTCATACAGGGTCACTAATCTTGGATGTGTGTTATATTGAAAAAAAATAGTGGCCCCTTATATGCTAGCAATTCATTGTATGGCACAAAAAATGAGTTTAGCATATAAAATGGTTAGCAACAATGAAAATGTTACTAAAGTAGAAGAACTTATAAGAGAACTTAATGCCTACATGGAAAACAACCCAAAGTGATTTCTTGAGTTCTAAAAAAATGCAATTGGAATTACAAATAGAATTTTTTTTGACGGATGTTGAGACAAGGTGGATTTCTTTGTATGAGCCTACATGCAGAGTGTGTGAGCAGTATCCTTCATTGGTTGGTTTCATGCACAAATATCATCATGAAATTGACAGGGTGAGGGAATTGTTGTTCTGTTTAACTGATTTGGAGACATTTCTTACATTGGTTGACATTCTTCCAATGCTACAGGAGATCAATACATTGATGAAGCATGCTCAGGGGAGATTAGTCTATATTGTTGATTTTATAAAGATGAGAAAATGGTATGTCAAAATCTTGATGTCTTGTACAATTCCCAAGATAGTTTTGATACACATATTTTTGATAATTGGGAAGCTTTATTAGATCTTAAGAATTCTAGTAACTATTTGAGATTTAATATCCATGATCACCTCTGTATCAATGTTAATGGGAGGGACATACCATTACACATTTTGCAAAGCTGTCAAGATATTACAGGATCAGAAAGAGAAGAAGTTCTTGTGACATGTAATTTGTTTGATTTGTTACAATTCAAACAAGAATACAACTTAGAAAAATTTCAGAATCCTTATCATCAAAAATTAGAGAATGTTTCTGCAAAGATAAAATTCTTAAAGCAATGGGTGTGATCAATCCTAAGTTTTGGAATATTGAAGGTGCTTATGCATAATTTGTAAGAAATATTTTCCATACATCCATGGGTACAATAATAGAACATTTCTCCAAGACGACAGAGGTTAAGGGTATCAATATCAAAGGAACACTGAATGTTGATTTATTAAATTCTCAATCAACACATTTTGCAACGAAAATGAGGAACCAATATAAATTATTAGACAAACCTTTTGAGAGTGATGCTATTACAAGGCTCTGGCGAGGAATCTATTAAAGTACTATGTTACAAGAAGACATCAGTGAACATTTTAGATTATATGAGTTGTGCCAAACAATGGTTTTGAGATCTGTGGAGGATGAAATGGTTTTCAGTTATTTATCATTTATAAAATCAAAACTGAGAAACATGTTGGATAAAAATCTAGAAATTTGCATGAGGTGTTATGTTTCTCGCTACTCCCTGGAAAAATTTCCTTTCGATAGAGAAATTGCACATTGGAATTCCCTTGTGAAAAGAGGAGGTGTAAATAATACAGCTACAAGTATAAATGTTCTCAACGATGAGACTAGAATTGGTGTGTCGTCAAACTCTACAGAAGCGAATATCGAAATTGAAGAAGCTATTGATAATGAATTTTTTCAGATTTAAATAGGTATCTTCTTGACCTTACTTTTATTCTTGTCACCTTACATTTTAACTGTTGTTATTTATTCAATTTCATATTAATAGATTCACATATAAAATTTTATAGTTAGACATAACACAATTATAACTATATAGATGCAAATATTGACTATGAGGAGGAATTTTAACATATCTTGTTTTAGCTCTTGTTATCATTGAAGATGTTACATGTATATATATTTACATTTATTTAAATACAATTATTTATAAAAAATCAGTTTTGTTTAATTTTTTTTGGATTTTTCAAACTACTTTGATGTTGTGTTTGTGACATGCAGACTTCCAGACTTCCATTGTCTAAACATGCACATGTTCTAATTTTCTTCAATCTTTCTGTTTTCTTCCTTCATCTGCTCAATCAATATTTCGTCTTTTCGTTATTGAAAATATGGGTTGAAATCCATCCAAGGAAGGTATCACTTCTTGGGACTAACATTTATAGGAAACTCACCCATCTATATACTAATCCTTTTTTTGTGTTGAGTTATCTAGAATAGAATGTTGTCTAGCTCACTGCGAAGGATGATTTCTCATTTTCCTAACATATGCTTTGTCACACCCATCTAGAAGACAAGAGGTACCTAAGTTTGCTTTAATTTTCTTTAATCTTTCTATTTTCTCCTTCATCTGCTCAATCAATATTTCATCTTTTCTTTATTGAAAATGTGGGTTGACATCCATCCAAGGAAGCTCTCACTTATTGGGACTAACATTGTCAGGTAACTCACCAATCTATATACTAATACATTTTTCATGTTGAGTTCTCTGGAATAAAAGGTCATCTAGCTCACTGTGAAGGATGATTTCTCATTTTCTTGACATATTATTTGTCACTTCCATCTAGAAGACAAGAGGTACCTAATTTTGCTTTAATTTTATTTAATCTTTATGTTTCTACTTTATTCTTTCATCTACTTAATCAATATTTCATTCATCTTTTCTTTCTCGAAAACGTGGGTTGACATCCATCCTAGGAAGCTCTCATTTCTCACGACTAACATAATACATTGTTAGGAAACTTATCAATCAATATAATAATCCATTTTTCTTGTTGAGTTCTCTGGAATCAAAGGTCATCTAGCTCGCTGTGAAGGATGATTTCTCATTTTCCTTCCATATGCTTTGTCAAACCCATCTAGAAGACAAGAGGTACCTTAAACCCTATCATAGGTGGATTTTTTACATTCATGTTTAATTTATTTTGGTATTTGTAAAATTCTTTGATGTAGTGTTTTAAATTTGTGGCATGAATATTAAATTATATGTAAAATTTTATCTTCCCAAAAGACATTGCATTTACAAGTAGAAAGAAAATGATATTGAGAAGTTTTAAATGTGAAGAAACCTAATACAAAGTTTAAATTTGACAAGTAGAGAAGCATATTTTACTGTATTAAGATGTCTCTATCATACCACATTCCAAATTTCTTAAATAATTATCGTTTAAATCCATTATATTATCATCATCCATGATAGTGTTAAAAGCTACATCTATTCTAATGTCATCATACATTTCTATTCTAATGTCTCATCCATATCTATTCTAATATCATCATCCACATCTAATGTCATCATCATTACAAGTAGAGAGAAGAATATTTTGAGAAGGTATAAAATTTAAATGTGAAGAAACCTGATATAGAGTTCGAATTTTACAAGTAGATAGAAGAAGATTTTTCTATATTAAGATGTCTCTATCATTCCACATTCTAAATTTTCTTAAAAAAATTATCCATTATCATCATCCATGATCATGCTTGAAGCTACATCAATGTCCAGTCACATACAATTCATCATCATCCATATCTATTCTAATGTCATCATCATTACAATTAGAGAGAAGATGTATTTTAAACCCTATCATAGCTGGAGTTTTTACATTCATGTTTAATTTATTTTGGTATTTGAAAAATGATTTGATGTAGTGTTTAAACTTTGTGGCATGAATATCAAATTACATGTAAAAATTGATCTTCCCAAATGACATTGCATTTACAAGTAGAAATAAAATGACATTGAGAAAGTGTTAATTGTGACTAAACCTAATATAGAGTTTGAATTTTACAAGTAGAGAGAAGAAGATTTTACTATATTAAGATGTCTTTATCATACCACATTCCAAATTTCTTAAAACATTATAATTTAAATCCATTATATTATCATCATCCATGATCATCCATATCTATTCTAATGTCATCATCCATATCTATTCTAATTTCATCATCCATATCTATTCTAATGTCATCATCCACATCTAATGTCATCATCATTACAAATAGAGAGAAGAATATTTTGAGAAGGTATAAAATTTAAATGTGAAGAAACCTAATACAAAGTTCAAATTTTACAAGTATATAGAAGAATATTTTTTTGTATTAAGATGTCTCTGTCATACCACATTCTAATTTTTCTTTAAGAAATTATCCATTATCATCATTCATGATCATGTTTGAAGCTATATCAAAGTCCAGTCACATACAATTCATCATCATCCATATCTATTCTAATTCCATCATCCACATCTAATGTCATCATCATTACAAGTAAAGAGAAGAATATTATGAGAAGGTATAAATGTGAAGAAACTTGATAGAAAGTTCAAGTTTTACAAGTAGAGAGAAGAAGATTTTACAGTATTAATATGTCACTATCATACCACATTCTAAATTTTCTTCAAAAAATTATCCATTATCATCATCCATACAATTCATACATATAATTCATCATCATCCATATCTATTCTAATGTCAACATCCACATTTAATGTCATCATCCACATCTAATGTCATCATCATTACAAGTAGAGATAATAATGCCTAATGTTTGAATCATGATTATCTGTATCATCATTATCATCTATCACTATTTTATTTGTAACCATCACATCAATATCAAACATAAATACTATATACAATCTAGAGTTTCTATGTATAAATATAACATAGAAAAATCCATTGCATGAAAAGTAAAACCATTAAATTATATAAATATTCAAGTTTCATTCTTGAATATGACAATATATAAAATATTTCAAGTTTCAATTTTTCAAGTTCCCTAAACCCACAGTTCATTGCACTAGTCACTATTTGCTTAATCATTAAGTTTCTCCCTAGACACACTGACACTTTCCTTTTGAGTTTTTGTAGTATCTTCTGTCACTATGCTGATTTCCCCAATGGCTTTCCCTCCAATATTCTTTGCTTGAATAATCCCATAACTAATAAGATCCTCCACAACAATGTCTAGATTATTTATGATTGCTTCTTCTTCCTTTGTAGCATCTCCATGGGATGCCAAAAAAGGATCTACAACTGCCTTTGCTTTGAACAAAATCTCAGGGTCGAAGCCATTCTCTTTAATTATCCACTTAAGTGTATTGTTTTGTTTGTTAACCAAAACAATATTTTCCTTCATCTTTATTGTTGCAGATAAATTGTTCTTAGTAGTTTCCAAGTGAACTTGGAACACCTTTGCGCGACTCTTTAAATTTTCATATTTCAATTGCAACAAAAATAGTGAGCTTAATTAAACATAATACTATAATAAGAAATTTTCAAACTAATAAAAAATATTGTTTCAAATTGATAATACTTACAATAGCTCTATCTCTTTCGACATTTACAATTGCCACCAAATCTTTGTCCTTCGACCATTTGTTAAAATATGCCTGGGATTTAGCACTAATATTTTCTAATTTTTTTAATACTTTATCTAAAATATTGTCATTATAATTGTTGGTATATGTGACAGTCCCACCTTTTGCTTGGATGAGTAAGGCATCCATCTTGGCAGGTTGATTTTGGACTGCCACATATAAAATTTCCCTTTGTCAATGGTTATCATAACGAATTATTATCTCATTGATTAAAATTTTTTCCCTTCACTCCCATTCTATGAGCTAACTGATATGAGGTATAATAAACTCTTTGACATGGGATTGACAATCATAACCAATCAAGTTATCCAAAGGAAATGATGGCTCACTATCTGTATCTGAAGAGGATGATGCCAATGGAGAGGTATGGGGGCTTTCGGGTTGAGCAATGTTTGCCTCTTTTTTCCTTTGGGAACGCCTTGATCCTATTTATGATAAAATAAATTAATAATAAATATTAAAATTGAAATTAAAATGAAAAATTTAAATAAAGTAAATTGAAATGGAAATATACTTGCTGGCCTTGAATCATATCATGAGTGTAAAAAAAACCTGTTGGGTCATTATTATCAATTCCCAAATAATCATCATCTAAATTTATATTATTAAAACTGATACGCCAGTTGCATTGGGCCAACCACTGAGAGAGAGGGTCAGAATTAGAAATGAAGAGGCAATGTTTAGTGTCCCACTAGGGGCCGAAATTGGTATGCGTTTACCAATGGTCTTTTTACCTGAACCTTTTGTGGGAATTTTTAACCGTAATGATGTTGGTGGAGACATAAATGGCGGTGCCACTGTTTTAAAGTAGATGGTGAAGGATCATTACTATGTATATGTAAATTCCAAGAACAATCAACAAAAATCATTACTAAATTATATGAAAAAACTATTTAAAAACTACACAAAAGCTACTAAATTATATGAAAACTATTAAAAACTTACACAAAAGCAATAAAATTATACCTTGTTGAAGGGCATAGTCTGTCATTGTACCGGGTGGCCATGTCAGAGTTTGAATTGATTGTGTTGGAGTTGTGGGTGGCTGGTTTGGTGGAGATCAGGGTGTTGCTATTGCAATTATTTCAGTTGAGAATCGACAATTACATGCGATTGGACTGAGTGAGTTGGTGATGCCTGTTGAGAAGCACATGTATAGTCCAAAGCCCCTGAAAGTGCAACAACTGCATATCAATTCAATATTCTAAATGGTAAATGGTAAGCGTTAAAAAACCTATATTGAATGTTAAGATTAAGGGTATTATGTCTCTGTTGTTTAACTAATGCAAATTCTTAGGGGTTAGGTGATGAGTGAACTTCCATTTCATATTGGGAATCTCCCAACGCCTTAGTGTGTTGTTGGCCTTTTCCTCTCGATGATAATTTTTTTCGTGGAAGGGCCTCCAAAAATATTCTTTGCGTATGGTAAAGATTCAATCAAAAAGTAAGTACATAATGTTAGTGCATAAAGATTTAATCAGAAGTACATTATCCTCTCTATATACGACACAGAAAAATCAAGACAATAAACTTAGTAACATAGAAATATAAACTATTTACCTATTGTTCTTCAAATGGAATTGAAAAATTCTTCATTGTGTCATTTGTGCAAGTGGGAGATGGTTTGTCTTTTAAATTAAAATACACCTCGTAATAAAGACCAAGAAGGTTTTTTTATTAGATAAGGTAAAAATAGGGATTGGATCCCAGGAGCCTTACAAAAGATGTATCAATAAAAGGAGCAAAAAAAAACAAAAAAAAAAGAGACAAAAAGGTCCAAAAGGAGTTAAACAAGCTTAAATATTACAATGAAAAGTCATACTATGAACAAAAAAATAGAGGCACTAAACAAGACAACCGGAAAAACCAGGTTGAGATAGTTCACAAAAAACCCACCAATAGTCCAAGACTAGAGGAACATTTAACTTTTAGGGGAAGCATCCCTATTCTCAACAGGATTTTCTTTGTTGAGTTCCTCCTATTTTCTCATCTGATTCATATCATCTTCCATATCTTCCTCAAAGCTTATGATACACAAATTAAAATTTCTCTTGTTCATGACCTCCTCCATCACGTTCATCATGTCACTCAAATATTTGATATGTTACTCCAACATGATAATATTCTACTTAGAATTCACCTGGGTAGAACATATTTATTTGGAAGCTCGAATGACATCAATCATGGTTTCCTAATAGCCTACATTAGTCTCCTCCATAGCCTATAAAACCCTATCCAAATATTGAACCTTTTTGATCAATCCCTCAAGATTCCTATCACCACCGTCTATACCCTTGTTCCTAGAAGTGCTATCTTCACCTCTTCCTTCCACGCATTTATCCCATACGTTGTCCTCTGCATCATTCCTATACCCAGAAATTTTACCTGCCCTCATCTTGGTGAGGCACACCATAAGGGTGATGTCCTCCTCATCTTCCTTATCTTTTAGGGAAATGGTGGGGATGGGTTTACATTCTCATAAAAAAGGATAATAATCCCTTCATGGGTAGGAATCTCCACCTTGTAATTCCGGAAGGCCTTCAAAGAAGTAGTCAATGAAATAAAGAGGAAAAATAGAATCCTCACCATGATTTTATGTCTAAACATGTTAAGGAAAGACAAATGATGTGTTTAATTTTTTTGGTATTTCCCTCTAAAGTTACGTACTTCATTATTTATAAACACACCTCCTTCCAAATTTTTGGAATATAAGATATAGCAATGTCATCAGTGAAATAGGAACACCTTTCCTTACCCACAAAAAACATCTCAATTTCATGCTCCCTGCGGGTTCTACCTTTAAAAATATTGAGCTCCTCCATTTGCATCTCTATATCTTGAGCAATGGTGCTCTCTGTGACTTCAATTTCCATACCTCTCACCATAAAATTTCCCTCCTTCCTTGCCATACCAAAATCCTTCGATAGTGAAGGGTCACAACCATGAAATTTAGAGATAAAATTGCAAAACCCCCAATCCTGAGCTTTTTCCATAGAGGATGGTTAAAAGATTCAATACCCTGACTCACTGGCTCCAACCTGATTCTATCACCACCCATATTTGTACAATGCCAAACCTGTCACACTCGCTTACACCTCTAATGCTTGAAAATGTTTTAGAAACATCAAGACATGAATTGAAACTGCTCCCCTTAAGTAAATTGTTTCAAATCAAATGACACCAATGCTCCCTCGTGTAAAGATCATCAAAAATAGTGTAGTCTTTCTCTAAAAATTGCTTCATTAATTACTAAGGGAAATTCATCACCTTTACTCCAGATTTTTTAATCATGGTGTTGTACACCGAAAATTTCCAAATTATCCACACACGTATTCCCTTGGCGTAGGGTATGATTAATTGAAACCTTATCAAAAAATTTAAAATTTCTATGACGTCATTACGAACATTTATTAAGGGCCAATTAATATTGTTATTATTGTTAAGATCATTAAAAATAATGAGGGAATCCCCCTCAATCTAGATATGTTTGATCCCTCTATCCTTAGCCAAATTTACACTCCACTGAAGAGCTTTGGCCTCCACCATATTGTTAGTTTGTCTTCCTAACAGACCAACATAGGCATATAGTCAATCACCATCACTACTTCTAATGATCCCTCCCCCCCAACATTACCTAGATTCCCTTTAGACACACCATCAAAATTTAACTTAAACACATTTTTCTCCGGTTTGGTCCATCTAGTGCGAATTATTGGTATTTTTATCTCCACCGGACTGAGTACTAAACTTTTAAGAACTTCTTCCTCCCATCTCAGACAAGGTTTTTTAGCCTTACCTTTAAAAACTTGGTATTTTCTTTGATGGCCACTATGACTCTACCTTAGACTTTCTTGAGATTAGCCTTCTAAAACCTGAAAGATACATTCATTCCTAGCTTTCCATAAACCCCAAAAGAGATGTGGAAGGGAAATTTTCTAGGCTAACAATAGAATGGGGAACTTGAAGTGGCTCTCCCATTGTATGAAAAAATCATCAATATTCTTAGGCATGATCCATTGAAATTTGAAAAGTTCCTGAATAGTCTCAAAAACATTTTGAGAGAATGTGAAGTGAAGGAGAAGATGATTGTCATTTTCCTCCTCTTTCCTACAAAGCTAACATCTGTTGGGGAGATTCATACCACATTTCCTGAGATTATCTACTGTGAGGATCCTGTTTTGGACTGCCAACCAATATAAGATATTTACTTTGGGAGTAAGATCCTTCATCCAAATTTTTCCCCAATACTCTTTATGAATATAATATTTAAAATTTAGTCTATAGGTTGATTTAACCGAATAATTCCCTGATTCTTCCTCTTTCTATTTAATGAAATCTTCCTTATTTTGTAAATTGGGTATGTATAAATTCCTTAATTTGTTGTTGAGCTCCCAAAAATGATGGCGATTCCCATTATAATCCATGGGGGGATAATGGCCTCCTAACTAATTACTCCCACTTGAATCCAATAGTCCCCTATCAGAAATTTTCCCCTATCTTTGTAGTGTTGTGCTACAATTTTCCAAGACTCCATGCTATCCAGAGGATATTCTTCAAGCCAACTATCATTCCAGAAACTGATTCTATTTCCTTTTCTAATCTCCCAGATTGACCCCTTGTTCAATATGTCCTTAGAAGCCACAAATGAATTCCAGAATAAGGATCCTCTAGAAAAATCATTTTGATTGAAAAAGGATTTCAATCTATCTATATTCCACAAGTATTTCTTCTTTATGATGTCCACCCAAAGACCCTCTTCTTTAATCATCCTCCACTTAGCTTTATCTATTAGAGCTTCATTCATGAGATTGATGTTTTTTAATCCTAGGTCACCACGTAATTTGGGTTTAGTAACTTTTCTCGAAGCCACAAGTGGAAACTTGAACTTATCCTTTGGTCTCACCCATATGAATCTTTGTTGAATTTTTTCCAAGGACCTAATGATTTTGGAAGAGAGTTTAAAGAGGGACATGACATAAATAGGAATTCCTTGAAGGGAAATTTGAAGTAATTGAATCTTACCTGCATGAGAGAGAAGGATACCCTTCTAAGAAGATAATTTTCTATTCACTCTCTCCAACAGGGTATTCCAAATCAAAACATCAGGTTTTTTGGAAAAGGAGCATTCCCAAATAGGAATCAGGAAATTTCTTGATCCGACACCCCAAAATGTGAGCTAATATGACTTAGATCCGATCCTCCACATTATTGAACAAAACAACACATTTATGGAAATTAACCGATTGTCCTGAGACCAATTCATAGTCATTTAAAACAACCTTAAAGCTAGATGCTTCTCGGACAGATGTTCTACCCAATAAGAAATTATCATAAAAAAATTGATTAAGATAAAAAGGTGGAAGGCCATTAGATATTTTAATACCCTGAATACTATTAGAAGACAAATCCTATTGAAAAATACTACTTAAAGACTCAACCACAATAACATAAAGAAAAGGCAAGAGAGGGTCTCCTTGTCTTAAACCATGACTTGATTGAAGAAGCCTTTTTGTTTTACATTCACCAGAACCAAAAATATCACTATGGAGATACAAGTCATGATCATGTTAACAAAGGAGATGTTAAAGCCCACCTTGATCAAAATGGCCCGAAGAAAGGACTAAGAAATCCTATCATAAGCTTTATGTATATCCATCTTGAAAAACATAGTAGATCTTCCCGAATTTTCAATAGAATGAATAGCTTCTTGGAACACAATGATACTATTCATAATTTTCCTTTTGAGAACAAAAGATCCTTGATTAGCTGAGATTAAATTGGCCAAGACATTTATAATCCTTCCTATAATGATTTTTTTTTATCATTTTATAACTGATATTACATAGACTTATTGGTCTAAAGTCCTTAACTTCTTTGGCTCTAACTACTTTAGGTATGAGGACCAAGAAAGTGGTATTCATCTATTTCAGGAGGTGACCATTGTTGAAGAAATCTTGAACCATCTCAATAACCTCTTGCTTGATCACCTCTCAAAATTTTTGAAATAAAAAGGTAGGGAAACCATTAGGACCAGGAGATTTAATTGGTTCCATATCAAAGACAACAAATCAAATTTCCTCCTCGATGGGTATCTTTGAGAGATCTCTGTTTTCAAGAGGGGAAATCACATTCTGAGAAATATCAAAAAATTTATTCTAAGCATTCTCTTCCGCAACCTCCCCCACATGTAAGAGTTCATTGAAGTAATTTATAATTGTATAATTTATTTCCTTACTCTCTGAAGATATTACTCCATTCTCTCTTCTGATTTCATTAATATTTAGGAAGTTAGATTTTAAAGTAGCTGTGAAGTGGAAAAATTTAGTATTCCTATCTCCTTCCTTTAGCTATTTCACCCTTGATTTTTAGCCAAAATATCATGGTATTCAGTCAAAAATTTCTATTCCTAATCTTTAAGAACACGGTCAAGGCCATAATTATCCATTAGTTCCTCAATAGTTCTTAAACCCTCTGCAATCCTACTTTTTTCTTGGAAGATATTGCCAAAGGTTTCCTTATTCCATCTTTTAAGATTACTTTTAACATTCTTTAGTTTAAAACTCAATCTAAAACTAGCCACACCATGAACATGGATGCCCCACCATTCTTAAATTCTATTGAAAATATATGAATGATCCAACCACATCTTTTCAAAATTGAAAGGTATTTCCTTCTTGAAATGATTTATCCCCAAATTTAGGAGTAAAGGATTATGATCCGAACTGATTCTGGGGAGGGTTTTTAGAGAATAAATTTGATTGATCATGCATAGATGGCTTACCAAAAATATGTCCAATCTAATATAAATGAGCTTAGACCCCATCCTTATATTCACCCAATTATATTTTGGACCCTCCAAATCCAAATCAAACAAATCATTTCTGGCTAAAATTTTTGCTAAATCTTCCATGCTATCAAAGTAAGAAATGAAACCACTCTTCTTCTCTCTAGGGGAGAGGGGAGTGTTGAAATCCTCACCAATGATTTAGTCCTTTTCCTTGATTTTTTTTTTGAATTTAGATAGATCCTCCCATAATTTCCTTCTTTCACAAGTCTTATTTGGGGCATATATATTTGATACATACCATGTTTTTTTTGACTCAATCTCAATAAAGCTTATAACCACATGCCTTGGGGAAGTGAGAAAAAATTCACCATTAACAACTTTAGGGTTACACATAGTGGTTATACCTCTCGAGGCTCCAGAGGAGCTACTTCCATCCAAACAACCTTCTTTCCAAATAATCCTACTCACATCTTTAAATCTATCCATGCTCATTTTAGTTTCTCGAATCATTAAAATATTAGGTTTATTTATGATTCTAAGGTCCTTAGCTATTCTATGTTTACTGGGGTTATTCAAACCCCTAATATTCCACGAAAAAAAATCATTTATGCTTTCTTATTGTAGGCAAATTCCTTCCCCAAAGTTATTTGTATTCCATTATCCACTTCCTTCCTAGCATTGTTTTCCTTTAATTCCTTATTACTTTTCCTATCGCTTGTAGCTGAATCTCTGTCTATAAGTACTTTAAAATTGCTTCGGGTAATTGGTTTAGATTTACTTACCATTTTTTGGGAGATGCATCACTTTCATATGTATCTAAAACATAATCCGTTAAAATCCCAAGAAAATTTGAGGTAGCAAAGGCATCATCTTGTCTTTGACCAAATGAACTCTGACCTATTGATGAAACCTCATCCAAAGAGGGTCCAAAAACAACTTTCAAGGCATAGTTTCCTTCCAATTTGTGGACACACACATCCTATGTTTATAGAACCACCTCTTCCAAGACATGATCCTCATTTTCTTTGTCTTTATCTTTGTCTTGATCTTTTGTGACAGATAATCCCTTGACCGGGGTTATACCCTTAGGTGTTCTTGAGGGGCTGATTTCTTTTGATATATCTTGATTTTATGGATTCTCATTAATCACCACCCTACCATTTTTTCCAATCTACCTCCATTCTAAATTCTCCTTATTATTTATTGGCATCCGAGTTTTTGATTTTGAATCATTCTTTTTCTTTGATTGAGGGAATCTTCTAAAATCATGGCCCACCAACTTGCATTTACTACAGGAAAAATGGGATGGTTCATAATCGAATCTTTAAACCCAAACTCCCTATGTGTTCATCAACTTGATGTTACTTTCCAAATAAACATCTTGACTCATGTGACACAGAATCTGGCATGAGTAAGCCTTATCTTAGCTTTTGTAAGTAGATTAACCTAGATCAAAAACTCAGAAATAATTTTATCAAAAGGATTAAAATCCAATTCCCATTTATGGACTACAACCTATGATTTTCCAAGAAACCACAACCCTTCTACCAAATATTTTCCCATTTGTTCTTTAGTGGGCAGAGTGACTAGAAATAAACCATTCACATAGGTCAAGACCTCAATGGCTCCATTTGAGGCCCATCTCCTCTTGGCCCAACCTCTGAAACAGTCAATGTTGGGTCTACTACCCATACATTTCACAAATAAGGCTCCTTCCATCATATATTTAGCTATAGCTAAGAGAATCTTAGGAATTTTAAGAGATAAATTACCTTTCTCCTTGGAAGGTTGCAATCCATCTAGGATATTTTTGTCCAGTATTTTTCTAACTAGCCATTTAGCCCACGTGGTCTCCATTGTAGAATCATCTTTATCATCCTTTCTCAAAGAAATCATGTGCTCCTTATCAATATTCAACACCTTCTCCTCCTCTGGCTGATCCACTGAAAGTTCCCGCTCATTTTTCTCATTCAAAATCTGCTCATTCTCCCGCTCGTTATCCATTTTTAGGATCATAAAGACCATGGATGTAGTTACATGAATGAATAACTGGTTTTTCAAAAACTGTTGCATTTATAATGTTAGTTTAAATCCTATTAGATAAAAATGTGCACCAATTAATTTTTTGCTTTCCGATCGATGCAAGAATGTATGCAATAGCCCAATTTGGAATATCTGTATGCTGGCCCTGCAGAACAATTCTAGCTTAGAAAAAAGAAATCACGACAACAAAAAAGTGGTGTGTAATTCCTTGTGTATCCACACCTTGTCTTAATTTGCTGACATGAGCTGTAAAAATTCATTGGAATTTGGAATTAATATCAAAATAAAAATATTTTAAATGAAAAAGAAGGTTACACGTACAATCAACATGGAAACTGAAACAAGATTCGAGGTAAATGTTATCCTCTTCAGTGAGGGTTGTTTTGCTTGTTACTATGGGCAAATTTTTAAATGGAAGACCTATCAATAGATGGATATCATCTACATCTACACTGAACCTGAATGTATGACCATATTGTAAAGTAACAATAAAATGACCATATTTTTTATCGTACGAGGAGAGAAGGTAGTTAAAAATATCATGATCAATCTCGAACTAGGGCATGTTAACGAGCCCTTCGAAGTCACATGCTTCTATAAATTCCTTGTATTTTGCATTCATTTAAAAAATTGTATAAATGTGGGGGCACATCAAGCTCCTATATTGAATCTTTCCCTTGGGTAGGATTTGAGTGGTTTCCAATGCCTAGTTAGTTTGATTTTCTATTGGATGTTGAGCTTGAGCACTGGCAACCATGAGTACTTGAGCTTGATTGGAGTGTGGAGACATGGAGTTTATTTTGTGTTTGGCTGGTGTGTTGACATATAATACGTTTAGCTGTTTATAATGGGAGAACGGAGAAAACATTTGGGGTCTGGGAAGTGTGAAAGTGAAAATGAGGGTCGGTGGGGTATTTATAGGGAAAAATTAGGGTTTTTTGAGTTGTGGAAGCATGCCAACGAGCCTTTTTTGATGAACGCCAAATTTTTTTGGACGTGTGTAAATAGTTCTTGTTGACGTGTGTCAATAACCCTTATTTTCATGTGTCAACAAGAATTGTACACGTACGTTAACAAGCCTTATTGTTGTGCTTTAAAAAATACTATTGTCACATGACAACAAGACTTGTTGACATGTGTCAACAACATTTATTGTCGTGTGACATCGAGATTTGTTTATGCATGACAACAATTCTTGTTGGTGCATGAAAAAAAGGGTTGTTGATGCACGTTAAAAAACCTTGATGTCAGACGATAACAAGGCTTGTTGACGTGCATCAACAACATTTGGTTTCGTGTAACAATAAAAGATTGTTGAGGCACGTCAACAAACCTTTCTTTCACATGACATCAAATTTTGTTGATGCGCGTCAACAAGTCTTGTTGTTTCCTAAAAATGACATGTTAAGAAAACCTTCTTTTCTGTGTCTTCTTGAAAAAAATTGCCTCTGGACCCTGGCTCTCACTTAAAAAATATCAGGTGAAAATTTCATTCTAAAAACTAGTAAAATTCACCTTTTCGGTGAAAGTGCTTCCAGGTATATTCACCGGGGATTTTCCAACTCCAATTTACTAGAGGATTCTTAAAATGAACCTTGATTTTGTGGTGTGAGTTTTCTTTTAGTTGTGTGATTCATTTTCATAGTACATATTTTACAGTGTGTTCCTATTTCCAGTTTCCAGTTGTTTTTAGTGATATGTTTGAAGATCATTCCTATTCAGATTTTTATTCAGTGAGAAGTATTTCCTACATAATTCCCTAAAGGAAAAACATAGTGGATAAATGAGAATACAAGGAAAAGAAACATCATGATATTTGGGTTGTTGGTTATCTTATAAAACCATATGTATGTTTTTGGTTGTTGGTTGTTCTATAAAACCATCTATATGTTTGGGTTGTTAGTTTTCCTATAAACCATCTATATATTTTGGGTTGTTGGTTGTCTAGTAAAACCATCATTTGTTGTGGTTATTGGTAAGCCACTTAAAAAACCATCCTTGTTGAGATTGTTGGTTGTCCTAAAAAACTATCCTTCTTGGTTGGTGGTTATCCAGTAAAACCATCCTAGAAGGTTGTTGGCTCTCCTTTAAGACCATCCAGATTATGAACATCTATGAGTGACAAGATGTGAAGGAAGTGTGATTGTTTTTCTCCCATGTACGCACCAAGGGGGGAATTTTAGGAATTATATTATTAGTTCCCACATTATATATTTATATGGGTTAATAGTTTATTATTATTCAACTCATTTTAGATTTACGTGAGAAAGTGTATGATATGAGTTGTTAGAACAAATCGTTATATTAAGTGAGTTGTTATTTGATCTTTGTTAGGCCTCCTATTTTATAGGAGATGTAATTTCCTATTTAATGACATGTTTTTCTATTGAATAATAGTTACAAAGAATATATTTCTATTTCAAAAAACTTAGACCAAATTATTATGATTTCAATTTTGTATGCCAAGTTCTCTGATTCTCATCCATAGTCCTTATAATTCTTTAAATGTTCTTGTTCATGGACTCAAACTATCCATTACCTTGGAGATAATAATTTGAATATGTGCTCAAATATATGCCATTTCTCACAACCCAATCAAATATTTTTTGTGGAAAGAATATATAGAGCATTATAAAAAATTATTGTGGAAGGAGCACCAAAACTAGTCACAATACCTTGATAGAAATCTAGAATGTTAGCCTAATTTTCTTCCTTCAAAGAAATTTCTTCTTTCCATTTGGTGAAGTAATCAATGACTGTGAGGATCTATTTATGACCCAAGCTTGAATGTAGATTGATCACTCCAATAAAGTCCAACCTCCATTGCATGAATGGTTGGTTTACATAGATGGGGTGGAGTTGAAGAGTTGTTAATATTTATTTTCCTATGAATAAGGAACATTTCTTAAATTTCTTAACCCATGCATGACAATAATTGAAGAGACGTGGCCAATAGTAACTGAAAGGAACAATATGAATATTTTTCCAAGACGTGATCTCAGATGATAATAGCACACCACATTAGATTTGTAAAATAGAAGAGCTAAAATACCATATAAGAAAATCCATCATAATCCATAATGCTCAATACATTACAATATAATGACTTGAATTACTCAATAAGAAAGATGTACATATAGGATGAGGGAAGTGCAACTACTACCTAATTCAGTGGTGAAGAATTCCCACTAACTGATACTAGTAGTTAAGTTAACTCCAAAAGAATAGTAAGCTAACTCCACATAACTGAGAAGCAAACTCAACACAACTAGTAAGCTAACTCCACACAACTAGTACACCTAAGTAAGCTAACCCAAAAAGTGTAGGGCTAACAAAAGTGTACAAATTATCCTAATAAATAAATAAAAGGATATATAATAACCTACACTAAAACCCTCCCGTAAACATAACTTAGGTGGGAGAAAAAGAAAGTGGGTCCCGACAACAAGGCCTGATGAGGTACCCACGTACAATAACTAGGAAAATTAGACACTACAAGTTACTAAAAACTAGTAATAATAAAGTAGAGAGAAAAATCCCACTGCAAGATATCCTAAGAAACTCGGCACCAAAAAATTATATAATACTGAAGAAGTTTGGTGCACATTATGGTCTGAATCTACTGCTCGATCATAGAAATAAATAAAAATCTAACACTGGGATTCACCAGAATAGCTCCATACAAGGAGACTGTCAATGGAGTGATGTCGAAAGTGCAAAAAAAATACCAAACATAATTTGATCAACTGCTACAAATAGGTGTGCCATGATCCAAGAACAACCAAGGCAACAAGGAAAGGACATGAGATCCAAATAAATAGGAGTGTCATGATCCAAGAAAATCCAAGGTAACAAGGCAAGGACACAAAATATGAAGAAGCAAGATCAACTACTACAAATAGGTGTGTCACGATCCAAGAACAATAACCAAGGAAACAAGGCAAGGACATGAGATCCAAATAAATAGGAGTGCCACAATCCAAGAAAAGCAAAAGTAACAAGGAAAGGAAAAGAAACCCAAAAAAGCAGTATCAACACCACACCCTCCCATAGTACTGAATGGGTAGAGTGACACCACAAATTTGTATAAGTTACTAAAATCAACTACTCAAACATTAACAAACTAACACTGGGCTTCACCATAATATCTCCCCCACAAGAGAGACTATCAACATACAAAAAAAAATGTCAAAAATATAGATCCAAAATATCTCAACAAACAAGAGAGATATAAATGTATACACCCATATATACAAGAGTGCAACACCCAAAAGTTTTGGAATTCAGTCTCAACCGAAATTACGTCCTCAAGTGATTACAACATCCTCCCAAATTTGAAACTTTATAATTGAGTGTGTGTAAATATTATAATGAATAAAATTACCTTTTACATTTGAAATATGTGTATAAAATTTCACCAATGCGTAGATCTTGAAAAAATACACAATTTCAAACAAAAGATCACCTTAATCTGAGATACGAATCAAAAGTTATGAGCTCCTAGAAGGTTTTGCTATTAAAATAATATTTTAATGCTGATGTTTTTTTTTAATGACACCCAAATGTCGAAAGGGTAAAAGAGTGCATTCGTATCATATATGCTTGTGACCAAAGGATAAAATTTTATGCCCAAAACCTAAATGTCTAGAGGGTAAATCATTGCATCAGGAGGGTACACGTCTATATCCAATAGATAAAAGGATGCACCCAGAGGGTATAAATATGTGTCTAGTGGATAAAATATTGCAACCAAAAGAAAAATATCTAGAGGGTAAAAGAATGCACCCAAAAAGTACACGCTTATATCCAATGGATAAAAGAATGCATTGAGAGGGTATAGATCTACATCTAGTGGATAAAAGACTAAATCCAAAACAAAAATATCTAGGGGGTAAAAGAATGCATCCAGAAGGTACACACTTATATCCAATGGATAAAAGAATGCAATGAGAGGGTATGAATCTACATCCAGTGCATACAAGAATGCATCCAAAATAAAAATATCCATAGGGTAAAAGAATACATCTGGAAGGTACACACTTATATCCAATGGATAAAAAAATACACCTAAAGGGTACAGATCTATGACTAGTGGGTAAAAGACTGCATCCAAAACAAAATATCCAGAGGGTAAAAGAATGCATCTAGAAGGTACACATTTATATCTAATGGATAAAAGAATGCACCGAAAGGGTACAAATTTGTGTCCAGTGGATAAAATACTACATCAAAAAAAATAAAATCTAGAGGGTAACAAAATGCATTTGGAAGGTACATGCTTATATCTAATGGATAAAATAATGCACCCAGAGGGTACAAATATGCAACCAATGGATAAAATACTGCATCCAAAACATAAATATCCAGAGGTAAAAGAATGCATCTAGAAGGTACATGCTTATATCCAATGGATAAAAGAATGCACCATGAGGGTTCAGATCTGTGTATAGATTTGATTATCTAAAAACAAGGTCAAGTTTACAGTCTATTCTAGGGTTTTGGTACCTTCCAAATTAAATGGTGCACTCTATTTTGCATAAAAATACATGTTGCAGAAAATTGCTAACAAATTCCAAATACATGAAAATAATAAACCCTTGCTTGCAAAGAAAAGCTTACAGATGGATGTCTACATCATCTATCACTCTGATACCATGAAAGGAACGATAAGAAAATTGTTCCAAGCCATGATATCAGATGATAATAGCACACCACATTATATTTGCAAAATAGAAGAGCTAAAATACCATATATGGAAATCCATCATAACCCATAATGCTCAATACATTACAATGACTTGAATTACTTATAAGAAAGATGTACATATAGGAGGAAGGAAGTGAAACTACTACCAAAATTAGTGGTGAAGAACTCCCACTAACTTATACTAGTAGTTAAGTTAACTCCAGAAGACTAGTAAACTAACTCCACATAACTGAGAAGCTAAATCAACAAAACTAGTAAGCTAACTCCACACAACTAGTACACCTAAGCAAGATAACCCAACAAGTTTAAGGCTAACACAAGTGCATGGATTATCATAATAAATAAATAAAAGGATAAATAATAACATACAATAATAGTAAATACCTATTATGATCCTAAGGGTTGTTGTCCTCATAAAAAAGTGTCCTCCTACTTCTCCATCATGAAATTCATACAACACATTCTCAAAATGATCTATCTTAATGCATATTGAGAGGACAAAATTTATGTATTTTTTGAGTAGAAATCCACCAATCAACACATAAGGGATGAACTAGAATCTAAAGTAAATATTCTTGGATTTACTCAGGCCTTGAGGATACTAACCTGTTTAGAGGAATTTTACTACATCACGAGTCCAAAAAGGAGTAAGAAGGCACTAGCTGATTTCTCTTGGTCATGTCGGAGCATGAGGGTAATCTCTTTATCAATCTACTAGTCTAAAAATAGTTTCTCGCACAACCCCTTTCCTCTAACTAACTTAGTCACCTTGATCTCAATATTATATTCCATTACTTTTGTTATCCATCAAAATATATTTTCCTTTAGATCCTTATTTAAAAGAAAGTTATTTACCCCATAATGAGATATCATGAGGTGAATCTTATTATTATATACCAAGTGCCTAAAATTTTTCAAACTTCTTATGACAACCAATGCATGTTTTTCAATAAATGAATATCTCACCTCATAGTCCTCTAGACCCTGGCTTAAGAATGTAATTGGTTGTTCCAAACTTTCCTCATTTGTCTATGCTAGCATGGCGAATATTATATATGTGCTCCTGAAAGCATATAAGGTGACATATTTGGTAAAATTAGGGTCGATGAGGTTCAGGGCTTGTGAAATTACTTTCTTAATAGATTCAAAGTTGTTTTTTCCTTCAATAGTCCATTTGAACATCAAAATATTCTTCAATATCAGTGTCAATTACTTTTAAATATTAGTGAAGTTTAGAACAAACCACTTGATGAAGTTTATTCTCCCTAAGAAGCTCTAAAGTGCTTTATTGCAGTTAGGTAATGACAATGCTAATATGACACTAAATTTTTCTAGATCAATGGTTAACCATTCTTTAGAAATAATATGGCTAAGGAGCTTACCTTCATGAGATAGGAAGATATATTTCTTGGGGTTTAGGGAAATTCTGTATAACCTAAATCTCTCAAAAACCCACCTAAGATGGAGTAGATGATCATTAACATCCTTAGAAAACATGGTGATATAATCCAGATACATAAGAACAATTTTCTTGATCAGTCCTTTGAGTGCCATATACATGGTTCTTTGAAAATTTTCTCCTGCATTGGACAAAACAAAAGGCATTTTATTGTAGGCATAAGTTACCCATTTGATGGTGAAAGCTACCTTGAATTTATCTTCTTGCTTCACCATAATATGATTATACCCTAAGTAGCCATATAGAAGATAAAACCTCTCTGATCCAACCACCATTTGCAATATTTACTCCATTGAAGGAAATGGATAATGGTCCTTCAAGGATGCCTTGCTCAAATTCCTAAAGTTAATGCACAACATGATTTTTCCATTGCTTTCCATGCTAGAACTAAGTTAACAAACAATGATGAGTGTTTAAAGGGAACACTTATATTTGTCTTAGTAAACTTATTTAGTTCCGTCTTCATCAATGGTTCAGTGTGTGGATTGACATACCACTATTTTTGTGTTATAGGCTTGGCCATTTGATCTAGTTCAATGGTGTGCTGGGCTAGATTAGGATTAAAACCTTTAATGTCTTGATAAACCCAAAAAAAAATATTAACAAATTCTTCACTAAGTTCTATAAAATCATGCTTTTCTTATGGGGTACTCCTCTTACAAATTGTAAGCAATTTGTCCTTGCCAACTGAGATAGGTTCATAATATTCACCCTTGACTGTTATGTTTTCCTTTTCTTTTCTAAGCTGATCATCTAAGTTGAAGATGGATTCCAAAGTCACTTGACCTTTGGGAAATGTATTTGATGTAAGTTGGAAAAATTGGTCTCCATACTTTTGTTCCAATTTATTCTAATTCCTTGAAGAAAAATCATTTGCAATATGTTGATCACTCTCAAACACTTTCCAATTGGTGTCATTTTATGGTATGGAAGGCCTCACCAATACCTTGATATGTGGTTGTAATTTATCTCTCTTTACATTCTTGACAACATCAAACCTTGCTCCAACTGTGACTAATTTGTCAGCAAATTCATTACATTTTCTTGGAATGGGGTGAATTTGAAGGATTCAAAGTCCTCTAAAAGGTCCCATACTCTATGCTTGTAAGCTCTTAGTAAGTTATTCTTGGTTGTATTTGATCCTTTAATCTAGTTTACAATTAGATCACTATCCCCAAAGGTCTGAAAATTCTTGATGTCCTTATTTATTACCCATTGCAAGCCATTGATAAGGGATTCATACTCTATGGTGTTGTTGGATCAACTAAACTAAAATTTGAAATATGAGTAATACTTCATGCTAGTGGGAGATACAAAGAACATACATACCCCTAATCCTTTCTTGCTTATTGAGAAATCAAAAAACATTTTCCAAATGTCATCCTACTCTTCATCATCTGATTTGACAACACTAGGTATGGATGAATTATTCTCATGTAGGAAATAAATACCAAGGATGGAATCAATTCTTCTCATGAAAAATTTGTCAATAAGCATGAATGTGGGAAAGAGAAACACTTGGAGCATTTCAAAAATATAATAAAAAACCATCCTTAGGGCAGTAGTGAGATGAAAAATGGGAAATCAAAAATGTGGATGAGCATAAAAGACAATTTTCAATCTGAGACTGATTTACAAGATGGTAATATTAATAGGATTTTTGGGTGAAGTTCTGAGCATTAGAGTAATTATGTAGGTTCACTCCTCCTAAGTATACAAATATTCATGAAAGCACCTAGCTTCCATAAGTAGTTAAGGAAAGGAGGATAATTTCTCAAACCATTCAATGGATTTGCAGAGCATCATCACCTGATGCTACCCATTCAGGGGCAACACCTAAAGAGAAAAGTGCTACAGTGAAAATGGGTCATCCCATGCATGTACTGTAGGTGATTTTAGGTTATTTTCCCCTTTTTGTGTGGTGTGTTTCCATTTCATGTTGTGTGTGTTTTTCCTTTCTTGTGGTAGTGTGTTGAGGTGGTGAATCGGTGCAAAACTAAGAAAGTTTCATTGCATACCTTAGTTTTAACTCTATAGCCCAATGGATGAGGAACTGGTTCATGTAATGTCTTGAGATTATGGATTTCATGCTTGTCTTTTCCTCACTGTTTTTGATCCATAACAGGTCCCTATAAATATCCAACTGTTTTCATGCAAAGTTTCTAACATGAAAAATTCAAAAATTTTCCATGAAAACCTAACCCACATTTGCAAATCCCTCTCTCGATCAAATTAAACCTATCCTCTGACCAAATTAGTCACCATGTTAGCCTCATAATGTGCAAGAGGAATTTATTAATGATATTTTCAAGTTTTTTTCATGTGCATGGAGGTGATTCATGGATTAATTTAAAACCATCTAGAAGGAATTAATCCTAAAGGCCTAAAAAGGCCTATTTTTAGGTTTTTTGCACCTGGTGAACACCCCTCGAAATGTACAGGGAAAATTTAAAGCATAAAAAAATGTGTGACAGATCTATGTAATAATTTGAGGTAGTTTATGAAATTTATAGAAGAAAAATTAGGTTTAGGAACACGTTATGCAACACTAGGCTATTTATAACATGGTGTTAGGAAATGAAAGCAGTGAAAAAGATAGTTGGCTTGTTCTGAATGTTTCAAGAGCCTTAGGTGGAGATAGAAAGAAATTGGATACTCATCAAAATGATAATACTTATTACTTCATATTGTAAAAGGTATCACGAAATTTTGAGGACTAAATTTGTATATATTGGACCGACAGTATAGGTAAAGATTTCGGATCCTATTGAAGATTCAATTATGGATTTTGGGAGTTCTAGGGAGATTTAGAGGCCGATTCAAAAGACCAATGTGACATATATAATACCCTCTTCACATATAATGTGTTATTTCTTCTTTTTATCATCTTGAACTTTGGTGGCAATTTCTTTCACTGGTGCATATGCTTTGGCAAAATTGAAAAAGGGGTTAAATTTCAAAATTCAGGTAGAATTGACTCTTAAAAATGGTACGAATGAACTCTCATCAGTATTTTTGGAGTGAAAATAATATATATATTTCCCTTTTAATTCCAATCCTCACTCATATGCAATAAAATGTGTTCAGGTGGCTATTTCAGGTAGTGTTTGGTGAAGGAAAGCATCTATTTTTCACTTTTTCACACTTAGAGGCCCCTGATGTCACTTTACCTTTCAAAAAAGTAAAAAGGGATACGGGGGACAAAAAAGTGTGCCCCCAAATGAGAATATGATTTTACATCACTTAAAAGACAACTTGGTGGTTAGAAAATGTTATACACTCACCTAACCCCATCCATCCCTTCCTCATGATGAACAAACCCTTGGCGCATTTGGAGAAGTATGATGTCCCTTTGTCCATTTTCTAAATGGACACGAGGGACAAAAAAGTTTTCCACTAAATGGAGAGGATACATTTCGTTACTTAAAGTCACAACATGATGTGTTAGACAAGTGTTTTTAAATCACCCTCATGACATGTTTTGGCCCCTTCTTCCTGACGCTTCCACCATTTACACATTTTCACACCCATGATGTCATTTTTTCCCTTAGTAAATTTATTTAAGGACATGGGGAAATCCAAGATCCATTTAGAAAGTTCTCACTCCACCTATGTTTCTCCATCTAACCCAGGTTAACCAAGGTGAGTCAGAGGATGAGTTAACTAGGTTTATGAAAGGGGGAAGGCATAAAAGTCATAATTAGTCATTAATCATTCATTTTTAATGTTTTTAACTCCCTCATTTCATGCTCCCTTTATTTTATGTTGCTGAAATTTCCCCAAAATCCCTCATTCTCAAAAACACAAATTTGCTCATTGCTTTGAAACCCTTGTTTTGATTACCATGAAATTTGAATTATAGAATCCTTGTAAAAATGACTTTAAGGGGAGTATTTATATGCTTCCATTAATTTACCCTTTCATTTTCTACACCTCCTTGAAATTTCAGCTAAAAATATTCATTTTTCAGATCTACCTAAATCTGGCAATTGAAATCCTTCGAAAATTAGAGCAAAGGCCTAAAATGAAGAACAAAAACTTTTGGAAGTGGCTACGATCGAATCCAACACTGGGAAGAAAAATTTATTTTTTTAGTAATATTTCATCGCAACAATTACTAATAATAGTAATCTAGATAAAAATGTGCATTCAGATACCTCATTGCATTTCCCCATGTTTGAGACACTCAAAATTGGGAAAATTGACAAAAAATTACTAAAATGGGACAATCATGATAAACATGCTAAAAATAGTGAATGGATGAAATGATCCCAAAATGATAAAATTTTATTCCTTCATACATTATCTGATGATCCTGACACTCACAAGATTTTTCCTCTAAAATTTCAATCGAATTCCCGCATTCCTCGATGCGGTGAACATAAATTTCCCAAATGGAAAAATACCAGTTTTGTCACGAGAACTATTTCACTTCACCTCACATAGAGTGCATGATCAAAATGTGGATGAAATTTATTTTGGATCCTTTCTTATTCCCTTACTCCAGTATCATAAATATTTGGTTTCATTCTTCATTCATCATCAATGCTCTCATGGTAACAAAATCATTATCATGGTTATGTGAGTAAAGTACACCAAATTCTCCCGATGTGAATGATTGTTCATAAATATGTAGCAATGTATCAAGAAGTAGGAGGATTTTATAAATGAGGGAAGTCATTTCTCAATATTCTCGGTGGTCTACTTATCAAGTGCTCATAAATTCTCTTATCGATATGCTCAAGCAGTGTTGCAGAGGTTCGTCATTTCAAGAGTCTTAAAAAGGGGGTAAAGTGTTCAAACGTATTCATCGGAGCTCTTCATAGGTGCATCATTGTGGAGGGTCATCATGGATCAAAATTTCATCTTTAACATCATTGGAGCTTATCTTCATCGAGGTCGGAGGCATCTTCATCCATGCTTTGAGCATCTTTCTTCTCCTCTCTTCATTCTTTCTCCTCTCCTCTTCCCATTTCTAATTCTTCATTGTAAAAAATTATGGTATTTTGTCTTATTCACTTAAGTGACTCTCTAATGTTGCATTGTAAACTTCTATTTTTATTTATAAAAGGGGACTCATTTACTCACTTCCTAGGAAGATGAAAAGTCACAAGTGGAATAAGAACTTGTAAGGTCATGTGGGGGTAGATGAAGAGTTGCATTGTAAAGCTATAAATTTGGAGAGAATCCTCACTTCAAAGGATGATTATTCTTATTTAGTATCTCCCATATTCTCTCTAGAAAAAAGTGATAATATTCCTCTATTTCCCTTGTCTATGTTTCCTCTCCATCTCAACTATACTGCATGAGCATGTACTTGCTAATTATTATGCATTGATATTTTATGATTCTTGTGTTTTGTTTCTTGTTATATGTTAATAGTGTATCCTCATTGAAATCATGAATATATTCTAGTTTTAAGAAATAAACTATTCTTTAATATTTATTTTGAAAAATCATCCTTACTATTCTCTTCAAACCTCTCTCTTTCAATTTTTTTCCTCCCTTGTAGTTTTTATAAGCTTTTTTCCACAGGTGAAGGGAAGCACCCCTATGTGATCCCTAGTCAAAAGGCCACCCCAAGTAATTAGAATAGTGTAAATATTTCCCGTTTTCAAAAATAGAGCTAACCTAGTCAAGCATAGGGACTTATTCACACACACTGTTGGTGAGAGATCACCAATTTTCCCACTTGATAAATTATTTCGCCAACACGGTTCTGATTAATAAACTTGAATTTTCCTTGCGAAGGATTGTTATTATTGTTTTTGTGATCCTTGGAAGGATTTTTAATCAACCCTTTTACAATGATATTTTTTTCTATTTGAGTCCCCTTCTCAATGACTTCCTCAAAATTTGTAATACAATGCATCTGCATTTGGAAGGATAGTTCATTCTTGAGGTTCATAATGAAAATTATAACTATTTGTTTCTCTAGTATAGAGTACAAAATCAACTCATGATCCCTTGCCATTTTTATGAACTGAGAATTTTTTTCATTTTTTCTTTATTTGGTGTTACAAAGGTCCATCATTGTAATCTCAGAGTCCAAATTGAAAGAGAAATGTTTAAGGAACTTCTCTGAGAGGTATGAAAAATTTGTGACTGATCCTTTGCGAAGATGAAGGAACCAATCCAGGGCTTTTGCACCCAAATGCTTTGGAAATAAATGTAAGAGATACACGTTGTTATAGGCCACACTCTAGTAAGCCATAAATAATTCTTTAACATGTTCTCTAGGGTCACGTTTTCCTTTATATTTATAAAAAAATAGGAATTTAGAGAGATTTCGGAAAAGGTAAGCGCAATATATCCTTGTCAAATGGATAAGTGAACAATTCCTCAAAGTTGATTTTTTTGCGTGATTTTTACATCCTTAATACAATTTCCTTCATATGTTTCCATTTTTATGTGAACGAGGAAGTGGTATGTGGGATATTTGATACATTGTCAAGTTTTTGTTTAATTTTCTATGCTTCATTTTCATTCTTTATCTTTGTTCCTTTTTCATTCAAGTCATCGTTGACATTTGAATCCATTAGAGCTAACGTTTTAGTCATCTCATTGATTTTGTTTAATAAATATTGATTTGACTAGGTTGCGGAAGCACTACATTTTTCTTTGTTTTTATCATTGTGTTTACTTGATTCAACTTTTTTATTCTTACTTGGTTCAAGTTCGCTTCGTAGATTTTTTAAATTCTCATCGCTAAATTCTGAAGGAAATCTAACTCCCATTTCAAGGAGACGAGGAAGAAACTGATCTTTGTCTTTTTTAGAATTCCTTCAAAATTTCCTTTCTCTTCAATGAAAATGCTGTTTTGTTGATTTTCTTCCTCTTCATCAGATATATCTATGTGAAAAGGGTTTCTATCTTTTCTTTTGAAGAGGTCATAATCTCTATGTCTTGTTTCTACCATTGTGTATGAAAAAGGGGACAACATGGATTTTTTTTGAGAATGCGGTAATATGTGCTTAGAGTTTGAATAAATTTAATATTCAATTACCTAAGACTTGGAATTTGAAATATAATGATGCTTAAATCTTGGCAAAGTGAATGTTAAGATATAAGATGCAAAAAGTTGAGGATGATTTACTTACACTATGATAAATTCAATGTCATAATATAAGATGTAGTGCTTCAAATTTGACAAAGTGAATGCAAAACTATAATACTTAAGGATAGAATAAATTGATCAAGATGTAGTGATGAAGTGAATTACTTACATTTTGAAAAAGTGAATGCCAAAATAGAAGACGTAGAAATGAAATATTTTTCCTGAAGTTTTAATAAAGTGAATGTTCAAATAGAAGGCTTAGGAAACGAGAAGGGATTGCCTCAAGTTTAGCAAAGTGAATGTTAAAATAGAAGGCTTAGGGAATGAGAAAGATTGCTTAGGTATTAAAAAAGTGAATGATAAGCTAGAAGGCTTGAATTGAGAAGAAATTCCTTACAATTTAACAAAGTGAATGTTAAACTAAAGGACTTTAGAGGATGAGAAGGGAAGTACTTGAATTTTAATAGAGAAAATGCTAAAATATAAGACTTAAGATGAAATGGGACTTTTTAAATCATAACAAAGTGAATGTTAAGATAAAAGTCTTAAGATGAAAATGGATTAATTAAATTGCAAAAAAGTAAATTTTAATATAAAATGCTTGAGATGGAAAGGGATGAGAGTGCTTAAAGTTTAAAAAAGAGGATGTATAACTATAAGACAAAGGAAATGAAAGAATTTTCTTGAATTTTAACAAAGTGAATGTTAAACTATAAGACTCAAGGAAAGATAGAAATTGCTTAGAGTTTTATCAAAGTGAATGTTAAACTATAAGCCTTGGGGAATAAGAAACATAAATTTCTCAAAGTGTAACAAAGTGAATTTTAAAATTAGAAGACATTGAAATGAAATTGGATTTCTTAGACCCTGAAAAAGTGAATGTTATGATTAAAGACTTAAAAATTGATAGAAAAATGCTTAAATCTTAACAACGCGAATGTTAAAATAGAAGACTTTAGAAATGAAAAATAATTTATTAGATCTTAAAAAAATGAATGTTAAGATGAAAGACTTAGGAATTGATAGGAAAATGCTTAAATATTAACAACGTGAATGTTAAAATAAAAAAACTTGAGAAATGAAAAAGAATTGTTTAGATCTTAACAAAGTCAATGTTAAGATAAAAAACTTAGGAAATGAGTTCTTAATAGTTTAACAAAGTGAATATTAAAATATAAGGATTAAAGAATGATAGGAGTTGTTTAGATTTTAACAAAGTGACTGATAAACCAAATGTCTTTATGATTTAAATCATGATTTTTCTTGACCTTGATAAAGTAAGTACCAAAAAATAAGAATCGAGTTGAAATGGATTTTCTTAACTTAGGATATGAGTATCTAAAAGAAAAGAATTTTCAAAGTGTGAGAAGAGATTTCAATGTTAAAAATATATAAGAATGTGGAACACAAACTATATGACTCATAACTTTGATGAAAATAACAACAATAGGAAGGATTTTCAAGTAACTTGGTTTGGTCAAGTCAAGCTTCATATAAATTAGATCTCTCCCTAAGTACCAAGTATTATCCGAACGAGCCTGGTACACTATTTATAGATGTGAAATTTACTTTACCCCTATTTAAATAAGTGGAATTTTACTTCTCTCACAGAATCAAATTGAGGTTGTCACTAAGGATAAACTTGGCTCTAAAATATCATGGGCATACTAGTCAAGTAGGTAGGGGTACACATTTTATTGGCTAGTTCCCTCAAGGTGTTAACTAATTTGGTTTGCACTCCTCACAATGATTTTCTAGCCCCTGGACATGCACTTCTCAGAGTTACAATGGATGGGGTAATAAACCCTTCTCCAAAAATTGTAATTAAAAAAGTGTTTTATAAAGTTTAAAGAAGATATGATAAAGTTTGGTTGATTTTCATGTTAAGGAAACCTGCAGTTAGTAGTTTTGTTTCCATTCAAGGTAGTCTTCTTACAATGTGGTCATACAATAACCACATTAATAGTTTTCATGCATCAAAATCATGATATAAAAAAATAAAATCAAACTACACCATTTCTAATTTTCAAGATCACCTAAAAGGGTGCGAGAAAAGAGCATATACAATGTGCTTGACTTGATTAGATTAAAAGAAAAATAAAATAAAATTAAAACTAAAACTAACTATATATGAAAGCCTACAAGAAAGTGATTAGAAAACAATATTGAGATAGTGATTAAAAGTAATTTATACATTGTATAAATAAATAAAATAGGAATAACATAGTCATAGAATGCTAGCGAGTGCACTTGGGTGCGCTAACATGACTATTTAACAGCAACACATTCAATTGGATGTACTAGCATAACAAAGGATTTTGTTGATTGCCCTAAGAACATGCTAGACATCAGTTCAACATCTGGGCATTCTCAGTTCACATGCAGACAAATTTGGATGCAATTTGGCTATAGAAATTGTTAAGTAGTTATATCAATGTGCTTAAACATGATGCTAGCACATGTAGATAGAATATAGTGATATGGTATCACGTGTACTACTATGAAAATGTGTGCATTGTGACACTATCATGTGTAGTGACACAGTAATGCAACTCACGTGTGACATTAACATGCATAACCTATAAGTGGAAAAAATTAAGGAAATATAACCAAAATATTGGTTTTTGATTTTTCTCCTTGTTTGTTGCACTACATGAAAGAGGGATATGTGAGAACCGACATCGAAACAATGCACCACAACCAAGTTGCACTCCGATGGTAATGTCGTAGCTCCAACACAATAATCAAGATTCAAACAATGGAAAGAATATGTAAATAAGAAAATAGGTCTGCTCATTCTCATAGATCGAAAAAGGAAGTACAAATAGGGGTGTTGTGTAACCCCATGCCTAAACAAGGAAAGTAACTCCTATGATGCCACTGACGCATATGACATGACTAACGCATATGACACCACTAAAGGAGGATCTACAATTCTAAATAAGGAATGTAACTCCTATGACACACTGGCGCAAAAGAAAATGATATATTCTATGACAAAATCTAACACTTGTCATTTGACTCCCTAAGAATTATGACTTTTGCAAGGTGAGATGACTCACCATGTGATGTGGATGATGACTAGGTAGGTCACACACACTAACAACCCCCTTCATCGAAGCTGAGGTAGAGGTCATGGTAAGACAGAATAGAAAAGAAGACTCCCCTAGAAAACTAAGAAAGATGTGCCAATGAGGCCCAATAACTAAAGGCATGATAAGGTGCCCATATACAAACAACATCTTTCTGGAAGGAAGAAGAGGAGGATAAAAAGCTATATAG
The DNA here is from genome assembly GCA_019776745.2 of Taxus chinensis. Lineage (NCBI taxonomy): Eukaryota > Viridiplantae > Streptophyta > Pinopsida > Cupressales > Taxaceae > Taxus > Taxus chinensis. Next base: position 500,153,288 of record CM034150.1, read on the forward strand.
CTCAAAGAAGATGGGATGCTGCAGAAGATCTCACCCCAAGAAGAGACCGTAAGTGAAGAAATTTCACCTCAGTGAAGGGCTTGGTGAATATGTCTGTAACCTGATCAACAGTCTGAACATATTGTATGTCGATGATGTTTTCATGTATCAGCTCCTATATGAAGTGCATGTGAATCTCAATGTGATTTTTCCATTGATGATGAACTGGATTTATGCAAATTGAGATAGTGCTCATGTTGTTAAAGTAGATAATAGTAGGCCACCGAAAGTGGATGCCAAACTTGGTCAAGATTCCCTGTAACCAAACAAATTCTGTGGTAGCATTAATTGCTCCTTTGTAATCTGCTTCTATCGATGATATGGAAATGAAATTTTACTTCTTGTTGGACCAATTAATAAGAATGAAGCCAAGAGTGAAACTGTAGCCTAAGGTAGACTTTCGATGATCTAGACCACCGACCTAACCTAAGTCTATAAATCCAATCAAGTCAATCTCAATCCCTCATAATTAATAAATGCCATCTGTGTGAGTGCCATGAACATAGTGAAGGATTTGCTTTGCTGCTTTTAAATGTAGCTGATGAGGCTCTTGCATAAATCTAGACACAATCCCAACAACGTACGATAGATCTGGCCAAGTGTGAGTAAGGTAGATCAAGCTCCCCACCAATTACCGATAAAGGGTACCGTCAACCAAGGGGAAAGAGTAATCAGAAACCAACTTGACCCTGAAAATAAAAGGAGTAGGTGAGGACTTGCAATCAGACATATGAAATTGAGAAAGAAAATCAAGAGAGTACTTAGGCTACGAGATCATAATTCCTGAGTCAGATTGTGAAATCTGGATCCCAAGAAAGTAATGACGCAATCCTAAGTTAGACATGGAGAAATTGTTAGCCAAGGAGATCTTCATAGAATCAATGATAGAGGAAGAGCTACCCATGATCAACAAGTCATCAACATATAGACAAAGAATAAGCATGGAGTCATCCTGTTGCAGAATATACAGATTTAGGTCAGAGTGACACCAAGTGAATCCTGATGCAAGTAAAAAGGAGTCCATCTTGGCATACCAATCCCGAGGGGCTTGTTTAATTCTGTAGAGAGACTTATTTAACTTGAAAACAAGGGATGGATCATGGACATAACCCGAAGGTTGTTCCATGTAGATATCTTCCTCTAGGTCCCCATGAAGGAAGGAACTCTTAACATCCATCTGGTGGACTTCCCATATATTAGCGGCAATGATGGAAAGGGTTAGTTGAATGGAAGTCATCTTCACAACCGAAGTAAATTTTTCTGAGTAATCAACCCCGCTACCTGGGAGAAACCCTTAGCTAAAAGTCACACTTTATACTTCTCGACTTCTCCATTGGCTCCATACTTTGTCCGATATATCGACCTACACCTAATTATTTTTCTTCCTTTCGAAAGAGGGGTAAGATCCCAAGTGTTATTCTTTATGAGTGAGGAATACTCCCCATCCATAGCAGAATCCCACTCAGGAATCCCAGAAGCTTCCTAAAAAGAAGGTGGATCATAAGTAGAGTGAAGGAATGGGGTCCAATCAAACTTGAGTGAGTACGTATTTCATCTGAAGGATCTCCAAATAAATCTCTAACACTCTATAAAGTTTTCCTGGCCCAAAGAGGTGTAGAAGGATCAAGCTGAGAGTCGAAAGATTCTTCACTTGAGTGATAAGGAACATAGTCCTCATCATTAGTACTGTCAGAATCATAAGACTCGGAAGTTTGAGGATTGGGAGTAGGGAGAAGAGGAACTCGCTCAAGAACATCATCATCTGATGAGTCAGAATATGAATAAGTGGGAAAAAGAACCTTAGTGGAAGTAAGATTCAAGGATGACTCATCAAACTTCACACTCCTCTGAATATAGAGATCACGGGTTGTAGGGTTCAATAATAGATATCCCTTCACACCATTAGGATACCTAAAAAATATACAAGGTTTGGATTGTGGATCCAATGCCTTGCGTTTCTTCTTGGGAATATGAGCCATAGCCTTAGATCCGAAGACTCAAAAGTGCTCAACATCAGGCTTGTGTCCAAACCAGGCTTCGAAGGGTGTCATCCCTATTACTGCCTTGTGTGGAACATGATTTTGAATGTAACAAGCATAATTCACTACTTCATCCCAATACTGCGGAGGAAGGGACTTCGAGTGAACCATACAAGTAACCATGTCCTTTAGAGTTTGGTTCTTTCTTTCTACAACTCCATTTTGGGAAGGGCTATAAGAAAATGTACGCTACAATGTAATCCCCTCAAAAGTGTAGAAATCCTCAAACCTATTGCTCACATACCTCCATTGTTGGTTTAAAAAATCTTGATAGAGCATTCCACTTGTTTCTCATCAAGAGCCTTAAAGTTTTGAAAATTCTTAAAGACTTCAAATTTAAGCTTAAGAAAATATACCCAAGTATAACACAAAAATTCATCAATGAAGGTTAGTACATATAGAGCTCTAGTGAAAGAAGGATATGGAAAGGGGCCAGAAACATCACTATGAACAAGATCCAAGGGATGAGTAACTCTCCAGGATTTTCCCTTATAAAAGTTTTTTTAGGGTTCTTTCCAAGGGTACAACCCTCACAAAGACCTTTAGAAAACTTAACTCGAGGTAACCCATTGACCATTTCTTTTTGGCTCAATTTTTCAAGGTAACAATAATTTATATGACCAAAATGCTCATGCCATAGCTTGTTAACCTCATTTACATGAGTGAGCAAGGCATTCGACGTTGAATCATAAGAGAAGTGGGAAAAGGTATACAACCATGAATGGTGATCTACCTTTCCCTCAGTCATAGTACAGTCAGAGTTAAGCTCATGAATGATCACTAAGTTAGGACCAAATTCCACTCGCATTCCCTCAACAAGGTGAGTGATTTGGTAAACTGATAGGAGATTGATAGAGAGATTGGGAACACTCAACACTTGGTTAAATGTTCCACCTTCTATCTCTACTGATCCACTACCAAAAATTGACACATGAGTGTCATCACTTAATGTGATTTGGGACATGCCACATGGTTCAATGCTAGAGAATTCAACCTCTGAAGAAGCCATGTGGTGTGAGGCACCAGAATTGATAATCCAAGTTGATGATGGAGGTGATCTAGCTACAAGGGCCTTACCTTTCTTCTTTTCATTTTTAGACTCCTTTGCTTTAGAAGACTCACCTTTATGAGCATTTTGTTTGACAGATTCAGGAACACTTATTTTATTCTTCTGAAGTAACTGAGTTAAGTGATCAATTTGTTTCCAAAAACATTGATGCTCTTTGTGGCTAGGATACTTATAATAGGAGCATTTACACCTTTCCTTCTTCACTTTAGGCTCAGAAGTCAAATTGTTAGTGTTGGGCTTAGCTGGGGTTTGGTTGGTCTTGGTTTCTTTCTTAGGTTGGTCCATTGTTTCTTTCTTCTTTTCATTTTTTTCCCCTTATTTTCCACAAGGGCATGTGACTTGGATTTTAGAGTCCCCATTTGAATGAGTTTTTCTTGTTCTCGAATGAGTTGGGATGAAAAAATGTCAAATGAGGTCATTTTTAGGCACTATCCAAGACAGATTTCGTGGCATGGAAAGTTGAAATGAAGACAGAGTATTCAGGACCTAAATTAGAAAGAATTGACAAGATCAATTGAGAGTCTTTCTTCTCCACTTTACATTCCTTTATAAATAGTCTAGCATGGACAAACATTGAGAAGAAGGCCTGTAGGTTTTTAAAGTCACTAGAATTTAACCCTAGTAGTTCCTTATCCAACTCATGCACTCTCATGTCATCTTGCTTCCCAAACATCTTGTCGAGTGTTTTCCACGTTCCATCAAGTATCGAGGAAGTTTCGATGTGGAAGAGAAAGCTGGAAGAGACAGACATACAAAGAATACCTAAGGCTTCATCACATCAATTGAACCATTTAGATATTTCACGTTTATCATCAGGTTATATCTCTAACCCCATGGTAACATGGTACAACCCTTTACTTCATAAAGCTGATATAATTTTAGATCTCCATTTGAAGAAATTAAAAGGTGTGAGCACTGGTACTTTAGAGATATCCATAATGGAGAGATAGAACCAATGAAGGTAGAAGGAAGGAGAGAGAAAGGAAACAAATACCCTAGAATAATATTACACCCCCCTGAGTTTGGCACTTTATAGTTTAGTGCGTTGATTACAATCAAATGTGACTGTGTGTCGAGAACTAGTCTATCACTCACCTTATAATCAACATAATAATGCGTAAGAGTGGATACCACAATCAAGGTTCATTGGGCACAACAGTTAGACACTGTAAGTAAGCAAAAGAATGAGTGAAAACAAGAAGGGGAAGAGAAGGCCTTGTGAGAAATGACATCTCATGTCACATGAAAAAATCCCTTTTCTGTAAGAGTGTGGTGGACGTGCTCATAAGTCCACAAGAAATAAAAGGGATAGTACAATGCTCAAGATGATGTGAAATGAGCTGACACAAGCAATACAATGACACCCCCTAGAATGTGGCACTTTATAAAATAGTACATTTACAAAACTGATAATCCTATAATGTAGGGTGTGAAAAAACATGCAACTTTGACTAAATAAGTGCTAAAAAACAAGCAACGAGTCAAAAGTTATAACAAAAAATGATTCCCGAAATTGATGGAAAACACCAATAAGCCCTGCAAATGGATTAAAAAGGTGCCCTAAAAGTATGCAAAGGGTGTCGTATGTGTGCTCATTGGAAATGGAATCAAATTTTAGATAGGTTTTATTTTTGTTTCAAGGGGAGGATTAGCCTCCTGCCAACCCCAGACCTCACCCTCCGTCTTCGACGCTCGAAGGAAGGACAATAAAACAAATAAAATAGATCCAAAAAATTATTACAATGCCAAGATAAGAATGTTTTTGACCTTAAAGCATTAAAAGGGATTATTGATACCTTCAAACAAGTCTAAAAGGGATGCTATCAGGTGTCTCGATGCAACAAGTTGATTACTGAGTTCTTCTTAGGTGTGGCCAAGTTGGTTGAAGGTTGGTTCGCCAAGTTAAACACCAACAGTCCAAGTAATGCCGCCAAGTTAGGTTGATATTCAATTCAGTCTCAAGGTCAAGGCCACAAGTTGAAGGCACATGTTCGCAGTGGGTTGGTCATCTAAACCAAAAATGTAACGGTAGAGCCATGTGTGCAAGGTGTAACCATAGGTTTGGAAAGCTCCGAGAAGGGCTTTCAGAAGATCCTCTGGGTGAGTTGGTGTGCCATGCAAAGATCCGCCCAGAAATTCATAGGCAGTAAGAGAGGAGGATTCAAACCAATGTGATAACCACAACAAACCAGGGGTCCATTCAAGTGACGACCACAACCGAGCTTCCAAGAGCCACCTCGCAGATCGAGTGACAACCGCAAACAAGTTAAGGAAGCCAATCGATGTAACACGATGGGTGAGCTAAGGAGAGCACGAGCAGACTGAGCAATCACGAGTAGAGGATCAAGGCCAAAAATGGTTGAGCATAGAACATGGAAGAGGTGAAAACCGTTAAACAATGTTTACAACGCAGATTCCCTTCACAGAGCAAAGTAATGGGTGGCAAGCATCCTCGAGTGACGATAACTGAGACAGTGGTTTCAAATGGCAGATCCACAACAAAATAGGTTGAGTAGGGCCAAAGCACTAGCCAACATTGCATAAAATGTCCATGTAAAGGTAACCTTGAGACAATAATTAACCACAGGTCCATGCTAGAGTAAAAATGAGCTCATGAGAATAGAAGCAATCATGAACTCAACAACTGATAATGTAAATCGACCAAAATACCTTCAAACTTGCAACTGCTGAAACCTCAACATGAGGTGAGCAATATGATTCCAAAGTAATAATTGAAAAAACTTGCATGAGGAAATAAGAAGAAACTAGAAGTAATAAGCAACTGATAAATGAAGAGTGCATGTTTTACCGAAACCTCATGCTCTGATACCATGAAAGAGGGATATGCAATAACCGATATCAAAACAATGCACCACAATGAAGTTTCTACTCCGATGGTAACATCGTAGCTCCAACACGATAAGAAAACTTAAAACAATGGAAAGAATATGCAAATAAGAAAACACATCTACTCATTCTCATAGATTGAAAAAAGGAATTACAAATAGGGGTGTTGTGTAACCCCTATGCCTAAACAAGGAAAGTAACTCCTATGACGCCATTGACGCATATGACGTGACTGAGGCATATGACACCACAAAAAGAGGAGTTACAATTCTAATTAAGGAATGTAACTCCTATGACACACTGACACAAATGATAATGACAGATTCTATGATAGAATCTAACACTTTTCATTTAACTCCCTAAGACCCATGACTCTCACAAGGTGAGATGACTCACGATGTGATGTGGATGATGACTAGGTAGGTCAAACACACCAACACTATAGACCCTAAAATTTTAATAGTTAATCTTAAACAACAAAAACCATAACAAGAAAATGTTACATTAGTAAAAGATAATCTAAAAATTATAAAATAAGTGTGTGAGTCCCACTGGTCATGCCAAAATGTATACCATGGAAAATATGAGTAAAAGAGGAAAATAAAAAAAACACAAGTACAAACCTTCCTTCATAGATCCCAAAGTAACCTTTGATTAGATCTAACTGAAAGAATGAGGTTTAATGATGTTCTTTGTTTTATCCATTTTATTTGTGAGCTATGGTTAATTTGTGGATGATCCAAGTACTCTGAATGGAAACGCCAGGATCATGAGGATGTGATTTTGACATGATTTGAGCAACATAATAGTATGAAATATTGATTTGATTCACCAAATAATTGTGTAAAATAGTAGCATGAAATATCAAATCTTTTGGTGGATGATTTTTAAAGGAAGGATCATTGATTTATATATGAGGAACGTGAATCTTGAAGCTAAGTTGTGATTGATTTAATTTAAAGATAACTAAACATGACTGAGTTGTTTAGTTGAGTTTCCAGATTGATTGAAGAGTCAAATTGTTGTTCTTAATTTGCATGAGTGAGTCATGGCTGAGTTAACAAGGGGTTGCACACGTTTTTGATTTTAATTCCATATATGTTATTTTATTCACCCAAAAAGTGTCGTGAATAGTCAGATTTTGGAAGAAGTTGGATTGGTTTTGAACTGCCATGACTTAGGAGATAACTTCTGTTAACTCAAATACATGGTTTGAGTCAATTTAAACACATCCTCTTGATTATATTAATAATTTTAGCTTGAGCCATGATTGCATTCAACTTGAGTTAAGGAGGTGATTAGGATAAAATAATTATTTAATTAATCTAAATATGCAAGTGGACATGTGTGATTATATTTATTTAATTTGATATTAAATTATCTAATAAAATTAGCAAGGGGGTGATAAAGTGTAAATAAAACTAATTAAATTAATTATAGAGAGGGACTGTGAGTGAAATGATGTTTTGAATGGTTATAATGCAAAGTAGTAATTTTGGGGGTGTCTATATTGAGTTAGAAGGAGTTTATAATTATCAACCCAAGTTTTATTCGCAATGAGTCCATTGGACACTTTCAATGAGTAGCCATAGGGACACTTTGAGGTAAGGGTCAAACTTCTACATGTGGACCAAGCAGAACAAAACATGGATCTTCAAATTTGGATCACTTGGCCAACATTAAGGACCCAAGCCCACTACGATGTCTCACTTTTAGAAAATGCTCCTCCACCACTCTTGTTCATAGCTCTGGTATAATAAAAAAATTTACCATCCAAAGTTTGGACTCAAGGTCTTGGGCTATTAATGAGTTACAAGTAGTTTGTAATTATCAACCCAATTTTCACTCCCATTTATTCCCTTGGACACTTTCAACAAGTGGACATGTTACACCTTGAGGTAGGGTTAAAATTCTCCATGCGGACTAAGACAAACATAGTGGGGTGCTTCAAATGCGGATCTTTCAACAAAAATTAAGGACCCAAGACCACCCCCATATCCTACTTTTAGAAATTGCTCCTCCACCAATCAATTTATAGCCATGTTATAATAAAAATGTTTACCATCTAAAGTTTATGGAATCAAGGTATTGGGTTATTAGTGACTTACATGGAGTTTGTAATCATTAACCCAAGTTCCATTCCCATTGAGTCCATTGGACATTTTCAATGAGTAGTCACGGGGACACATTGAAGTAGGGGTTGAACTTCTCCATGTGGACCAAACTAAACATAGTGGGGCACTTCGAATGAAAATTTCTCAGTAGATATTAAAGACCAAAGCCCACCCCCATGTCCAACTTTTAGAAAGTGCTCCTCCACCACTCCTATTCATAGTTTTGGTATAGTAAAAGAATTTACCATCCAAAGTTTATGGAGTCAACATATTGTAATATTGGTGAGCTACAAGGAGTTTGTAATAATCAATCTAAGTTTCATTCCCATTGAGTCCATTAGACACTTTCAATGAGTGGCCATGGGAACACCTTTAGGTAGGGGTGAAAATTATCCATGTGGACCAAGAGAAACACAACTGGGCACTTTGAATGCATATCGATTGGTAGACATTAAGGACCAAAGCCCACCCTCATGTCCCAGTTTTAGAAATTTATCCTCCACCACTCTAGTTTATAGCTTTAGTATAACATTTACCATCTGATGTTTTTGGACTATAGGTCTTGGGATATTTGAGAGTTCTAATGATTTTGTAATCATCAAACCAAGTTCCACTCCCATTGAGTCCATTGGAAACTTTCAATGAGTGGCCATGGGGAACCCTTGAGGTAAGGGTTGAAATTATCCATGTGGAACAAACAGAACATGATGGGGTGCTTCAAATGATAATCACTTAGTGGAAATTAAGGACCCAAGCCCACCCCCATGTACTACTTTCAAAAATTTCTCCTCTACCACTCAAGTTCATAGCTCTAGTATAATAAAAGCGTTTACCATCCAAAGTTTCTGACTTAAGGTCTTGGGTGATTGGTGAGTTATAAGGATTTTGTAATCATCAACCCAAGTTCCATTCCCATTGATTCCTTCGGATACTATTAATGAGTTTCCATGGGGAAACTTTGGGGTAGGTGTCAAAATTCTCTATGTGGAAAAAGCAGGACAAAATGGGCCACTTTGAATGCAGATCACTCAACAAACATTAAGGACCCAAGACCACCTCTATGTCCCACTTTCAAAAAGTGCTCCTCCACTACTCTAGTTCATATCTCTGATATAATAAAAGTATTTACCATCCAGTTTTTTTCTAATGAGATGTGGGTGAGTTGGTTGGGGTCATTTGGATGTTTCCATGCCCACCAAGGTTTGATTCTTGCTAAGGCATTTGAGTTCAGTTGTGGTTATGAGTATTTGATGATATATCCTATGGAATGTGTGGGTGGGTCCTATGATGGAGGAGGTGATTTTTGATTATGGGTAATTCTCAAAGGTTGGTGTAGCTAGTAGTCTGTGGGCTATGTGGTTTCATTGAAGTTGTGTGGTCTTAGGGATTAGGGGTCCCCAGTTATGTCCTAGATTGGTTGTCACTTCGGTGATTAAATAGTGAAACATAGTGAAAGGGATCCTTTAACCCTTTTTTACCAATAAAAAATGTTTTGGGTTCAAAATCCACACACATAAATGGTAAAATGTATGAAACATTAATACATATTTAAATAAAAATCATCCCACATTTTAACCAAACTACAAACCATGAAACTCTGATAACGAGAAGGTTGTTGGGAGCGAGGGGTTGTAGGTTTTAATCCCTTTACTCCCTTAATATTTTATTTAAACCTAAGACTAAACCTAGAAACATAAAAAATATAATATTGACACGTGTTCAATAAAAAACATGGAAAATCGTGATGCCGAATGGATAATACCATAGATGTGAAGGGATGGGTCTTGAGTTTGACCCCCTCCCATAAACTTTTGAACCTTAAAGGGTGTTTCAAATACTATAAAATAGTATAATTAAAATTTTATGTATATTAATTTTAACCGTAATCTAGTTTACTTCAAGTCACAAAAAATGCTCCTTAGTGCTTCAAAAATGGCCTTTTACAAAAACTACCGAAATAGGCCTAAGGCCCAAGCACAAACCTATATCAAAAAAAACACCACAATACCCTATTTATAAATTATCTAGCCTTGTTGGTATGGTGGAAAGGGTTAATTTTGGTGTGTGGGTGGTTGGGGGTTTGAATCTCCCTAGTCACTCCACCACTTTACATTTACCCCTTTGGGAATAATTCCACATTGATGGGGTTTAAAGGTGGCGATGGGTTTAAATGAAGAGGTACCACCCATATTAAATGTGGATTAGGCCACATACCTCCTTATTTTTATTCCATGTGCCCAAACACAGATATGCCATATGTCCAAGTGAATCTATGCCACATCAACATATGCTTTTTCCACTTGGTGCATCCTCCACTCATTGACCAAACTTTGACTGATCATAACTTTTGCATACGGACTCAGATTTGGTCCATTCAAAATGTGTCAGAAAGGTATTGATGAGATATATGAAATAATTTTGACTCTAAATGATTTAATAATCATCCATTTTTCCATGTGTTGCTGTTGTATTTTCTAGTTGACTCTATTGAGTTCAAACTTTGACCAAATTTTGACCAACTGTTACTTGAGCATATGAAGCCTATTTTCTACATTCTAGGTACCATAAGAAATATCTCTAAATTATCTATCACACTATCAAGGTTTAGGGAGATTTAGGGAAATCCCGTAGTGACAAAATTTCCTCCAGATCACACCTCCCTAGTGAGAAGTATTTTTGTCCAGAAAAAGCTATGTGAATCCCAAACCTGGTGTTACCGAGAAGAGGTCTCTACAGTTGAATAAAAGCTCCCATACCGCTAATCCAAAATTAGACATACATTGCATCTATACTAGGACCTTTGACATCTACACCATGCTGATGACACCTGCTATTGACCTTCATTATACTGCACAGACTGTGCCTTTACACAGAATGAAGTTTAGTGCCAGTTGAAGAAGACACTTTCTTGTTGACCTCCACTTTGCTACATGGTCTCTACTTGTACACGGTGATAAGTTGGAATTTTTTTTCTAGTGGCGAATTCTTACCCCACTACATGGTCTCTACCTCTACATGGTGCTAAGTATCTAAAATACTATGATAATCAGGTACCACTCTGTTTCACAACCACAATGAGCTTTATGCAGAGAAAAAATATGACTAGATGCCAGATGTCTACAAATGATCAGCTACCACTATGTTGCATGGCCACAAGCCTCTATGTAGATTGAAGATATGAGATGATGTTAGGTGAAAATGATGATAAAATACCACTTTGTTGCACGGCCATATTTTTTTTTATGTATGGAAAAGATCTGAGATGATATCAACGATCTTAACAATGATGAATTTCATGCTGTTACACAATATCTACCTTTACATGGTGTGAAGTCTCTAGTTGAGGATGACAATTAGGTGTCACTCTATTTCATGACCACAATTAGCCTCTATGTAGAGTGAAGATCCAACTTGATGTTAGAGTAGATGACAATAAACCACCACTATGTTGCACTACCACAAGCCTCTACGTAGAGTGAAGATCCGAAATGATGTCAAGTGATAATACTGATTAGCTACTAATCTGTTGCACGACTACAAATAACCTTTACACATAGTGAAAATATGATCCAATGTCAAGTGATGAGGATGATTAGCTACCACTTTGTTGCATGGAAAAAAATAACCTCTACAAAGAGTGAAGATCTGACTTAATATCAACAAGCTCAAAAAATGACGACTTCTATCCCACTGCACGGTCTTTACCTCTACATGGTGTGAAGTACCAAGTTGATAATGAAAATCAGGTACCAATTATCATGGAATCACAACACCATTTTATTTGCACAAGTGTGTGTGCTTGAGCTCATGGTGTGACTGGGTAACATGGGTACTATCCCTAAGTTGTGGTACTTGCTACTTGAGATAAACCTCTAGAGAAAGCTAGGTCTTCTTCCTACTCCTAGTGCAAACTATCTCTACTAAGATGAAGCTACTGACTATCCTAATCTGTTACTTCCAAGGGATGAGGGAGAGAGGAATAACATGAAAGTAAAGGAACTATACTACATAGGAAATGCATCAAAATAAGGGAATGAGAACAATCTCCAATGTGTGAAAATGGAAGCAAAATAAAGATTAGAGAGGGTGATGACAATTCTTCATAGTCTAATAAAAACAATCACAACACCTTTCCATGTAAACACAATAATAACGAATCCATGTAAGAGCATAAAATAGACACAATATATTTGTAATGAGATTGAAGAGGCAAGAATAATGCTAACAAACACAAGGGAAGATAAATCCACAAACTTGCATCTATTGCTTCATTGATATGCAAATTTCAAGATATTACAAAATAAAGGCTTGGATCACCATGCAAGGAGTCCACTGTAAAGGCCTTTAGTACATTGTCTTCACAAAACCAAAATGATAGAGTTTTAATACTCAAACTATCCCCCCATATAATGAACCCAACACATCAATTTATAGAACTTTGAGAGGAGAGAGAGAGAGAGGGGATGAAATTCCCAAAATTCCCTTTACCACAAATTACAAGTCATGATAAATGAGTGTGGTTGGTGGTTTTGTACTTGTAGAAGAAATCTCAAGGTACCCCAAAACTTGTAGTAGTGAATAATGATTTCCCATGCTCATTGAATGCTCCTTCAACCACTTTCCAACCACCAAACAGGAATTGGGATCATTTTCCTTAAAAATCACCTTCAAATATTTATTAATTTATAGATTAATTAATTCTTATGCCTCAGGCTTGGATCCATGATTCCAACAACACTAATTTTTTAAAAATCTATAGATATTTTCTCAAGATATGAGCTTCTGATTGCAGGTGGCTGAATTGAGATTGCCAGGCTTACTTTATTGTTGCGGGACTATGTATTTAATTTTACTTACTGGAAGTGAATTTTGAATATTTCTCCTTCCTTTCTAATGTTTTGCTATGATTTAAAATGGTCTTGGTATCAAAATTGCTTAGGAACCACCATCCGTTTGATTAATTTGCTTTACATTTGGAGGGGTTATTTTACTATTTTAAAACAATTCAAAGCCAGATCAACCAACTTGGCTGAGCTGGATAATTTTATAGAATTTCCAAACACCTCATGTCTCCCACTTTGTGCTACCTTAGAGTATATTCCATGCACAGAAGACCCTATTTACCCGTCAGCAAGCCCTTGCAATGAGTTAGACCATTGAAGGAATGGTGATTGATTTTTATTTCCACCTCAACGCCTTATACTTCCCAAGTCCTCCTTCGCATTCATGGCAGGAAATCCACGTTGCATTGGTTTTTCTGACTCAGCACCAATCCTAAAATCATTAGATACTTCAGCTCCAAATAGCCTATTTGGCCCAAATTCAAAGATACCTCGATTCATTCGAACATCCTCTCATCTACAAATACTACATTGCTCGGGCCTCCAACTCACCTTCACACGTTGGGGGTTCCTTAAACCACTTCAGCTCTGTAAACACACTGTTGACCTTAGGTACCATTGACTTGGCCCTCAGCCACACTACATTGTTGTAAAAGTCAAGATTTTGTGGCCCATTCGTCCTTGGGCCACTCAGGCCATTTTTTACCACTTTTTCCACATGTATCATTTCGTGACTTGGTTTGGCACCCGCATTGAATTGTGATTAGAGAATTCAGGTCTTGGGTGCATGGACATCTTAACTCACTTGGGCCATTTGGGCCCATTATCTCAGAATTAGCTATGGGGACTCTCTCGCGAACTCAAACTCCCGACTCATTGTCACGTTCACCAAACTAACTCTTTTCCTTTTATGTATTTTTACTGAGTCTCAAATTCATCACAAAGCTTATCGTGATATTGAGAAACTCACCCACCACTTTCAGCTTGCCTTTAATTTGAATGGCTCAGTCCCTTAGTATTGCACTAGCTTGGCAATGGGTAGTAACCTAATCATCTCTGGACTGGCTCAACCTTTTCAACATATAACTCGGCGAGCATTTATTCATTTGACTACCCATAGAGCTTTGTAATAACTCAATATTTTCACATGATTTTGGGAACATGGATTGCCATGAATCTTGACCATTAATCATGAAAATCTCGGCTAATTTTTATAGGTAGCTCAATATTTAATACCCTATCTCTGTAACTTGTGAGATTGTGTTCATCATGCAGACAACTCACCCGCTTTTGATTTCTCACATTCACTGCAGAGCTCGGTGTGATGTGTGGCAATGCCATGAGCTCACCTGTGGAAATATAGCTTAGTTAAGAGACAAAAAACTCAATTAAAAATCAAAACAACTCACCATCTCCATGTTTGGCTTGATGGCACATCATGAAAACATGGCCTATGTCCAACAACTCTGCATCAATGAAATTCTTGGTATTGAAAGAACTCATTCCTTAATTGTTAACACAATTTGATGGGAGTTGGACATAGCTCAGGGAAGATCTCAGTTACAACTGGAATGAACTTGGTGGGGAGATGGGAAATCAACTCAGTGGGAAACGTTGAAGTAAATCACCCTTAATTTGACTTGGTTTATTGGCGGGATGAGACTCGATATGGAAAATAGAACATTTAGTTCTTGTGAAGTAGCTCAATTTCCTTTGAATGAACTTGGTGCAACCTGACAAATCACCCTCTTTGTCAGCCCAACTTCATCACATGTAACTTGATGTTTTTAAAGAAATGGCTCAGTCATGTAGTGATTCAGTCCACATTTTTATATCTTATCCGTAAGTACAACTAGCTCGGTCGTGAGCTTGGTTAACCCACCTATGACCAAAAATGTAATTCTCCCAACCTCTCTCACCCCTCATCAAACTCTATGTGTTTTCAGGATCCTTTATGCTCAGGGATGCCTATGTTATGATTGGGGCATGCCTTCAAAAAAATTATTGGAATTTTCCATCTCTTACTAAGTGCCCCCCTTCATATGGTCACAAAACAAACTTGTATGTTGTACAATTTGCTAGGGTAGCAAATTGGATAACAATTTGGTGACTCGTGGGGCCATTTTCCTGCTAAATGGAGTATGACTAGCTGCCTGAAGCTATCCATTGGGCATGGAGTATACATTATAATCATGAACTAATATGAACTGAGGGACCTAATCTTGGAATGCTTAGGATATCGCTGCATGCTTTTGAAGCTTCCCTCCGCAGCTTGCACTCTCAACTTTCATAAGAAAATCTTGAAGTCAGATTTATGAGAGTAGAAAATTGCTTGAAACTTGGATTTCACCCATTCCTGTAACTATGATCTATGAGGTTGAATGATGAGTACCTATGAATTTTGCCTCAACATATGATTCCTTACCAAGTGTGGATAGATGAGACTGATCTTTTAACTAGGTGAAGTATACTATAGAATTGGAGTGAAACCTGTCATCTTGGACATCATGGAACTCTATTAAGTTATGATATTATTTCTTCTTTTGAATGTCCAATGTTGCTTCGACTGGAGTTGAATTCAGACTTGGGCTACAAGCTGATCCTTGTAAGGACTATTATCAAACCTTGGGAGAGAATTGTAGCTTATATATGTTGTTTACGTACTGACTGAAAGATGAGTGAATATTGGGGACTTCTTTCTGCTACAATATCAAACTTGCCCCCAATACTAATTTGTTGACTTGAGAAACTTAGTTGTGGACTTGAGGGAGTGAATAATTGAAGATTTAAATCTGTCTCGTGACTTGATTTTAGTTGATCTACATTTGTTTGAATTTGAAATTTGTAACTATTTTAAGAAACTATGAGCTTCTCAACTAGAACTTCTATTTTTGGAAGCATGATGAACTATACACAGAGCATACACTAGAGCAATAGAGCATGTGCTCAAGGCACATAGGGGAATTAAAACCTACCCTAACAACAACAAAAATGTGCACAAGCACTTGGAGGAATTTAAAATCCTATATTAATATGTACAAGGGTGAGAAAGTTTTCCTTCTAGTAGAAATGTTTGAGATAAATTCCGTTGACTAGAATCTGTAACTCTCCACCATAAAAATTGGCCAGTCAGAGGAATTGTTATTATTACATTCAATGATCATATACAGACCACTCCATATGACATAAAAATAGGAATTATTTCCTGGATTTTTATGATTAGCATCCCACTTCAGTACTAAGTATCCTACTTGGAATGTCCTGGCTTTAGCTTTCTTGTAAAAGCTCCTCTTGATCGGTGCTTGATATTTCTCCATGGTTTGCATTGAATGTTCTCTTGTTTCTTCCAAATTCATTAGTTCTACATACCTGATTTTCATGGGCTCAAACTCAGCTAGTTCCAACTATTTCATGAGTTCCAATGTGTTTTCGTGCAAATGTACAACATGGAAATTGACAATTTCTAAGCATGACAATGATACCCTTGTCCCAAACTTTTCACGTTTTATCATTCCGAGGAAACTTGGGTCTTCCTAGTTAGTACATTAACCTCCCAATTGGTGTTAATTCATTCCCCTAGGTGATTTAGGAAAGTTAAATCAACCCCCTAGGTTGTTTTAGGAAAGTCCATTGAAAATTACAAGCTTCAGGTAGCTATGGGAAGGGCTAACACTGGCCTTCCAAGGGCGGGAACAATCCCATGGAGCAGAAAAAAAATACAAACCAAACATGAGGGTGAATCAAAGGCCTAGAAACATCATGTAATTTTTTTAGGAAGATTCAAAAAGTTTCCAGAGAAGTTGGGACAATTTCATTAAAATTAGGGTTCACAGGCTTAGGCAGTGCACAAGACAAAACAACTTCTAAGATTCCAAAGGTGATTTCGGGAGCTCTGAATGGAGTTAGGAGAAAAACCAAAAATATTTGTAAATAAATTAAAATACCTACAAGATGGTGAAATTATTTTTTTTCACAACAGTTTGGTGCAATGTGTCTGCAATCAGTTTTCTCATGCACATGTGGAGTACCAACTCAAAAATCCACTTTTTAAGGAAGAAAATATAGGAATCAAGATTCTATATCCCCACCATTGGATTCAAAAGGAAAATTCCAGTAAATATCATATAAAAATTCATCAAAAATTCCATCGGGAGCTCAAGTTATCGCCATTTCAAGTTGCCCTCTTGGAGCGAGTTTGGAAGTTAGTCAAATTTTGAAAGGACACATGTTGGCTCTAGGAGCCTAGCGGGATTTTTTATCCCTCACATACCTCAAGGTTAGGGAAATAAGACATGGAATTTTTTTCCCAGCCCACATGAATCCATCTGGACCCACATACAACCTCCAAGATCACTAGTTCAGCCCCCAAGTGTTTGCGAGAGCTCAAAGCCCTCACCGTTGTATCACTGCCACATGTCATCACCTTGCTCATTGTGGAATTTGATGTTCCTCACATACATTTTAGGCCAGTGAAATTAGGGTCAAAAAAATTCACCCAACCCCTAAGGAGACTCCTGGTCACATATGTGATCTCTTTAAGGCCAATTTTTTAGCCTCAGGAGCTGGCGGAGCTTTCATTCTCAACCGTCATATCTCTGCCACATGTCATCACCTTGATCACCGTGGAATTTTAAATGTCCCTCATGTAATTTTGAGGTGAGGAACATCAGACATGAAAAAATGCACTCCTTTTCTATGCATTTTTTGAATGATTTAAATTGTGCACTTAGTCATTATTTCCCCCCATTTCTTCTTCACAGCTTCACAACTTGGCGATAGCTTTGTTCATGCTTTTCCAAACACCCAGTCCACCATTGATGATCCAAACCAACTCAGTCATGGCCACCAAATACTTCCACTCCATGAAAATACACAAGTTTTCAAAGGAAGGATTTCTCAAAAGAGCTGAAGAAACAAATAACGAAGAGAAAATGAAGATTTTTTTTCTAGATAACCATTAAGTCACCCAATCAAAAAATCTTCATATCTTACAAAATACATGTCGGATTGAGCTTTTGTATTTTTAGCATACTTCCAAATTTTTTCAATACAGTCAAGATGCAATAAATGGAAGGTTCAAATGGTGCCCTGAATCATTTTGTTCCAACAAAAATCCCCATTTCATGCATCTAGACTCACGTTTGTTGGATTTCTCAACAATCTGACAGTCGGAAACGAGCTAAACAACTAGACACACAGAATCCAAATGAAAAAAACTATCACAATGGAGCTGATTTCATCATGAATCGAAGAAAAAAACTAGACCTATAAATTTTGAGCTCCATTAATGGCCACCATGGCAGCTCCGTGCCCGAAGCCACTGCTAGGTGAAAATTATAAATATTATTTCCAAGCATTCTAATGGGTGAAATCAAGTCAAAATCATAGAGGACGTGACCATGAAGATGAGCCAATTCCAAAAAAAATATGTTCCGTCACAAATTGAGCATTGGAAGTCCACTTTCTAAAAATAGGAAGTTTTCCTATACAAACTTGCTATGTTTGGGAAGTCACCATCAAAAGCGGATATGACAAAAGACATTGTGCACTGAAGATCACCAGGAAGCCATAGAATGATTGTCTGGAGAAAAAAATAAGTGAAAATGACCACTTACTAAAAATAGTAAACCCCTTATGTGGGTGCTTACTAAAAATAATAAGTCACCCTAAGCAACAGTGGTCGAGGCGAAGGCAGTGTGCGCAGGAGCGAATGATGGAGTTCATCACATCACGATGGTCCAAGAAGAGGCAAAAATCACATCTCACTAAAAATAGTGATTCCTCCCATCTGGGAACTTACTATTAATAGTAAGTTACTACTTATCTCTGAAATTTTTGGCACAATGGGACCCTATAAGGATAATCATTACAAGTGTGACATTATTGCTTGAGCTCATCATTGTGAATTTAGGTAACATGGGTATTATCTCCAAGATCCATGTCAGGGACTTGCTACTTGAGATAGACCTCTAGAGAAAGCTAGTTCGTTACTCAAGTTATAGGACTATCTTGTGCAGGGTGGAAGTATACGGTCATCAATCCAGGAACCATTCAACTAATGTTTATCCTAATGTACACTCATTCCAAGGGATCTAGGGAGACAATTTGAAGGTGCAAAGAGGTGAAAGATTTAAAGCCTACACTAACATATGCTGAGCTACCCATTGAAAAGGATCAATGAACGGAATGAGGAATAGCATCT
The DNA here is from genome assembly GCA_019776745.2 of Taxus chinensis. Lineage (NCBI taxonomy): Eukaryota > Viridiplantae > Streptophyta > Pinopsida > Cupressales > Taxaceae > Taxus > Taxus chinensis. The sequence goes on from CM034150.1 coordinate 500,172,439, forward strand.
CCTCTAATGTGTGAAAAATGGATTTCAAAATCCCATACTTAGAGAGGGTAATAATCAGTTCTCCAACAGTCTAGAAACTACATTGGGGTTGTACAATATTTGCATGTCTTACATGTTCACTAATGATAATGAAGTCACCTGCAAGAGCATAAAGATAGACGCAATATAGTGTGCAATGGACGTTGAAAAAGTGTTGAAGTTGTGCAAACAAACATCATCAAGGCTTTGGGGGGTAGATGATAAATCCACAAACTCTGCATTCTCTAAGTTGTAACTTCATTCCCATATGCACAGGGTTGGAAATCTGATCTTACAAAGTCAAGAGTGCATTGGACTCAGAGAGAGAAAAGGAGATAGCCATTTTATTATACTTTCCTCTCATGTCACATATGGCTTCATACAATTTCATCAAATGACAGAGTCCATCGGCTAGCTTAAAAACTATCTCTCCTTTACAAGTGAGCCTCTTGGAAAGACTCTAGGATTTAGTAGAATTTTGGAAGGGAGAGGATGTTGGCTCCAAGAGCCTACTGGGAAATTGTGTCCTTTCATGTCCACTTGCAAGGTCAGGTAATTAATGGAGATGGAAAAATGCACCCAACCCCCATGAAGCCCTCTGGACCCATATATGACCTCCAGGATCTCCAGTTTAGCCCCCAGGTGTTTGCGGGAACTCAAAGCCTTTTACCATTGGATTGCTGCCACATTTCATCACCTTGCTCACCATGGAGTTTGATGTACCTCACATCCCTTTGAGGTTAAGGAAATTAGGGTCACAAAAATGTGCCCAAACCCCAAGGAGACTCTTGGTCACCCATGTGACCTCTTTAAGACCAATTTTTCAGCCCCGAGATCTGGTGGATCTTTGTTCATCCCGTGCTGTCGGATCTCCACCATATGTCCAACGGTACCAATCTTACTATGCGAATTTGATGTCCCTCACTTGAGAATTGCAAAAGTCATGGATTTCTAAGTGTGAAGTAAAGATATTCCCCTGAGTTTTCTAGTGTATTTATTGAATGATTTAAATCGTGCACTTAGCCATTATTTCCCCCCATTTCTCCTTCACAGCTTCACACCCTGCCATGGATTTGTTCATGCTTTTCTAGAAACCTAGTCCACAATTGCTGATCCAAAATCAGAAGCATCATGGATCACTAAATTTATGCACTGTTTGAAAGTTCGGGGTCAGGATGTTTCAAAGCAATGCTGGTATAAGTGGGAGTTTTTGAAACGTCCCATGAAGAGAAAAGGAAGATTTTGGGCCAAGATAACTTCACCATTTCTGATTCCAATCAAAAAATATTCATATGGTGCAAATTGACTATTTCGGGTTCAGGCTACACAAGTCTCCTGTAGGCCATTTCAGGCCTCTTTTCAATCCGCGTCAAGATGCAACAATTGGCCAGGCCGTTATGGTGCCCTAAAACGTTGATTCCAACAACCTTACCATGTCGTGACATTGAGTGTAGTGATTTTAGGTTTGGGTGTCCCACTTAATCCGACTATGTGAAACCTGATACCAACTTTTTCCACTTTTTTCGTAATGACACTGGGCCCGTTGCAATCGAGTCGGCCACTTCATGAAGTTTTGGAGGCAAAAACTAGACTATCCCAAATTTTGAGCTCCATTAATGGCCACCATGACAGCTCAATGCTCAAAGCCACTTCCAGCTGACCATTTCAGATTTTATTGGGTCCTGTGCATACTAGTCAGTCCCAATCATGTCCCATGGACCGTGTGACGATGATTTTTATCCGCCTTTTCCGCATGGAACTAGCTAAAACCAAATATGTTCGACTTCGAATTGATGCAGGGAATTGGTGATCTATGTGTCTAAAAATAGTAAGTTTTCCTATGGACAACTTGCTATGTTTGCTTTTTCTACAATTCACTACCTCCTATTGCAAATCGGCACTGTGAACCAGGTATGAAGAACCCCAGTACGATCCAGCATGATGGTTCCAGAGCACAACCCTCTGAACCCGAACACTTCACTAAAAATAGTAAGCCTTTGACTATCATGGGTTCTTAATTTTTGCAAATAGTTTGCTCATCTCATTGGACTTTTCTTTAGATAGGTGAAGGTAGTGAGCACAATAGTGAATGAGGGAGTTCATCGCATCAAAACTTGATTTTTGAAGAGCCTTTAACCATTTCTACTTGCTCAATCCTAAAGAAATTGTGCCAAGTTTTCAAAATTTACCTTGGGGGTGAATTACTATTGGATAACAAGTTACACTCAAAGGGTAGTTTTTGGCACAATGGGACATAGAGGGATGATCATTCAAGGTCAACACCATCATTTGAGATCATCCATGGGGAATTGCTCACAGGGAATTAGAGACTCCATCTCAGGGAATTCAATAGTGTCTTTCGATGCACTCACTTAGATGGTTGGGGTCGTAGGATTTATCATAAGTAGGGTCATGGAAGTTGTGGTCATCAGCAGAACAATTCATTCAACTCGACAAGTTTGTAAATACTGATTCCAAAGCATGAAGTGATCCAATTTCTCAGCGTATAAAGATTTTGGAGATGCAGAGTTTCACCACATTGGGAGTTTTCCATCGATCAGGTCATCTAGAAGGAGATGTGAGCTTCATCGAAGGCATTTTTATTCATCATCAATGTTTCTTCCCCCTTCTTCTTTCTTCTTTCTCTCCTCTCCTCTCCCCCTATCTTTCCTCTCTCTTTCTAATGTTCTAATTCTTAGATTGGGGGTGTGCAATTTTTTAGATTTCCTTTAATGAAATTAAAAAATCAACTTTATGCTTCCTAATGTAATAAGTCACCCTTTATGTTATAAAAAGGGACTTAAAAGTTTCCTAGGAAGTTGACAAGTATTAAGTTGTGTACTGACATATGAAAAGGCATTGGAAGGTATATGATGAGTCACCTCTCATTCTATAAATTTTAAATCCATTCCCATTTAAAAGGGTTGGCAATTGATCTTATAAAATCAAGAGTGCATTGTACGTAGAGAGAGCAAAGGAGATAGCCATTTTCTTCTACTTTCCTCCACTCTCAATTTTATTCCATTCCCACACTATGTAAAACTTATGTTTAAGCATCAATACAAGAAGGATTTTATAGCCTTTTTTATGAGGAGATTTTATAAACTTTGAGTTCACAATCTTATCTCCTCTTGTTTCCATTTGTAGGGCTATTTCTTCTCGTAAATGCATGTGTTGAAGTTTCTAACTAGTGTGTGCATGAATATGATTTTCTACTTATAACATTAGTTCTCATATCTCAATTCTCACTCCCCTTTCCCACTTTTTAGACAAAGTCCTCCCTAGTAAGAAATTACTAGCTTTGCCATAGGGTTAATGGAGTGCCTCTTCTGGATCCCCAATCAAAAGGAAACCATAGAAATACACATTTTCTCGTGTATGCATATATGAAAACTACACTGGTTAAAAAGAGGGACTTATCCCAAAGAATTGGCATGAAACCCATAAATTTATCCCATGATTTTTTTTATCTCCAACAAAATGTTGACAACTCAAGTGATATACACAACACTACTTCTTTCCCATATACAAGTTTGTAGGGATAACTACATGTAGACCTCTTGGGTGTGATTCTATCCATCCATAGGGATGATTTGAGCTTTATGTACTAGGTTCTTTGATTCTCGTCAAGATTTCTTCTTATGATTCTCAGTAGGTTCTTGTTTGTAGAATCTTCTTGACAATTACCCTGTGGGTAATAATTTAAAGAAGTGCTAAGATAAATACCATTCATGACAGACCATTGAGTGATTTTTGTGCCAAGAAATGCCAATGAATTATCTAATATGATGGTGGTAGGAACTTCAAACCATGTGGATATCCCCTCATAGAAATACAAGATGTTGGATTCATTTGCCTCTTTTAGTGCCATCGCTTTAGTCCACTTGGTGAAATAGTCCATTGCCATTAGTATCCACTTGTGGCCTTGACTTGAATTTGGATTGATAAATCCAATGAATTCCAATCCCCATTGCATGAATGGCTGATCCACTAAAATCGGTTGAAGAGGCAGGGCTGTTAACCTTTCCTTCCCTATGAAGAATGCAAATTTTTTGCATTTCTTGATCCATGAGTAGCAATCACTAAACACCATAGGAAAATAGTAACCAACCTTCATGATTTTAAGAGCTGTTACTCATGGAGCGAAGTGGCCTCCTGCTTCCCTATCATGGAACTCATGTAATATATTCTCAATCTAATTTATTGGGACACACCTTAATAACATCCCGTTCACACCCTTCTTGAATAGGATGCCATCAATGAGCACGTACTAAATGAATTGCAATCTGAAATATCTTCTCTTAGCTTTTTTCCATTCTGGAGGGCACAAAACTATTTGGATATAATGCACCATGCCTTAAGTCCAACATGGAATGGGTGCATCATTATCTAGTTGTTCTTGATCATTTTAAAGCACCAAGAAAACCTTGTCGCCACCTTCTGACTCAACATATTTTTTGGAAGCTAGCTATTCACACAAACCTTTTCCATGAACCAACTTAGTCACTTTGATTTCAATATCGTATTCCATTACCTGAGTGATCCAACTTGTCCTCTTCTCATTTAGATATCTTTTAAGGAGAAAGTTCTTAACACCAACATGAGACATTAATAGTTGAATCTTATTGTTAGAGACCAAGTGTTTGAACTTCTTTAAACTCCTAATGAAAACAAGAACATGCTTTCTAATGAAAGAATACTTTACTTCATAATCTTCCAGGATTCGACTGAAGAATGCTATGTGATAGTCCAAACCTTCCTTATTCCACTGTACCAAGATAGTTGAGATCATGTCTGATCCTCTAAAATAATACAACATGAATGCATTAGAGAAATATGGGTTGATAAGAGTTGGAGGTTGTGATATTACATGCTTGATAGCATCAAATATCTCTTTTCCTTCTGCTGTCCATTTGAACTTAAGACTCTTCTTCAACATCATTGTTAATGGTTTCAAAAGAGTGGCAAAATCAAGCACAAATATGTGGAAAAAGTTAATCCTTCCCAAGAAACTTTGGAGGGCTTTCTTATGACTTGGTAATGGAAAATTTTTGTTAGATTTGACTCTTTTGAGATCAATTGTCCACCCTTCTCTTGAAACAATATGGCCCAAATAATTTCCTTCATGTGCCAAGAATACACAATTTTTTGGACTTAACGACACTCCAAATATTCTACACCTTACAAATACTTTCCTATAGTGAAAGAGGTGGTTTGTTGCATTATTTGAGATGAAAATGATATCATCTAGATATAAGAGCACTATCTTGTTGATTAGTCCTTTGAACGCCATATCCATAGCTTGCTAAAATATTGCTTCAACATTTGACAATCCAAATGGAATCATTTTATAAGTGTATGTGCCCCATTTTGTAGTGAAGGCCATCTTGAATTGATATTTTTCCTTCACCATTATTTGGTTATAGCTTAAGTAGCCATCTAGAAATGAGAACCTTTCCAAACTGGCTACTACTTGCAGGATTTGTTCCATCGAAGGAAGTGGATAATGATCTTTGAGTGAAGCTCTATTTAGATCATGGAAGTCTACACATAGCCCGATCTCTCTGTTTCTCTTCCTTATTGGCACAAAATTTTCAACCCATCTTGAATGTTTGATAGGAAAGATGATATTAGCTTCAATTAGCTTGTTTAACTCTTTTCTCATGAGAGGTTCAATGTGAGGATTCACCGGCCTTTGCTTTTATCTGATACGTTTGGATTCCGGATCTAGCTCAATAGTATGATGTGCTAACTTTGGATTAAAACCTATTAAATCCTTATAAGTCTAGGCAAAAACATTCGAGAATTCTTGAAAAAGTTAAACAAATTTAGATTTCTCTTGTCGATTACTTACTTTGCCAATTTGTAATGTCTTGACTTCACCTACTAAGATAGGCTTTGAATCTTCACCCTTTACCTGAATATTTTCCTTCTCTTTCCAAAATTGATCATTTGGATTGAATATTGATTCCAAATTCACAAGGCCTTTTGGTAATTTTTTAGTTATCAGCTACACCACTTGGTCACCATACTGCTGCTCCAACTTGTCATGGTTTCTAGCAGAGAACTCAGATTCTTCTTGTAGAAAATTGATAATTTGTTGATGATTCTCGAAGACTTGCCAAATTTTATTTTTGTCTTGCACAATTGGTCTTACCACAACCTTGATATGGGGCTGAGTTTTCTCACTTTTGATACTTTCTACAACATCAAATGCTGCCCCGATTGCTGCGAATTTTCCTGATACATCATTCTTCTTTCTTGGGATGGAATTGATGTTAAAAGCTTCAAAATATTCAATGAGGCCCCATACCAAATTTTTGTAATTCTTCAAAAGATCATTCTTAACAGTATTTTGTCCTTTTATTTGGTTCACAATTAGCTCACTATCTACAAACACTTGTAAGTTCTTAATACCCCTCTTTCTTTCCCAATGTAACCCATGAGTTAAATATTTGTACTTAGCTGTGTTGTTTGAGTAGGAAAACTGAAAGCAGAAAGCTGAGTAATATTTCATACCTTGTGGTGAAATAAGCATGGATCCTTCTTCAAAACCTTGTCTACTACTTGAGCCATCAAAGAATAAATTCCATACCTCATTATCCTCTTTGTGATCTGGCTTGGTGATACTAGGAAGCAATGATTTTTCTTCATGCAAGCAATAAATTCCTAATTCAGCTTCCTCTATTTCCTTGTAAGGGTCGAATGCATGCCTCTTATTTTCCCATTCATGAAGAGTTAATTCTATAATGCTTTTGACCTTAGTATATATTTCATAAGTTCTTGGGAAATCTTCTTAATCAAAGGTTGAACAATTTACATTGATTGGATTTAGTGTATGAGGCTAAATGTGGAAATTTGCAATTGGCTTGGACCTGATTGTAGCCTTAGCTCCATATCTCATTCTGAATAACATGCGTGACCAATCAACCAAAAAATAACCTCCAATTTTAGTGGTGAAGTATCTTTACAAGTATAATGTAAAGAGTGGAGGAAAGTTAATAACTGATACATCTCTTAATACCGTTACATTGGGACAAACATGCAATATGAGGCTCAAATATTTGATTACTCTTAACCTGTTGTCCCATCCAATTATACCATGCCTCTAGAAATCAATTTGTATTAAAGACCCAACTGATCAACTATTTTATTGGGCATGACAGGGCTATTTTCTATCAAATTAATCATGTGATTATGGATAAGATTGTTTCTAATAATCAACGATATGTAAAATGGGGGAGGTTTCATGTTTTATCTTGTTGATCTCCTTGATTACCTCCATGTTGAGCTGCATTGGTAAGAACCTTTCCTTGTTCTTTGGATGAATGCTTCATTGTGGACCAATTTTCCATGACAACTTGCAATAGATCTCTTTGTCCTGAGATGCCTAATGACTCCCACATTGAGATGTTTACATTCATTTTCTTCATCTGATTGATGATATTGAATAGAGAAGCACTATATCTCTACTACCCTTTTCTTTGTATAGTCTTTTCTTACACGTGGGCTATTATGAATGGTATTTAAAGTGGTCTAGAAGGAGATGGATTAGACTAGACCTGCATATTTGAAGATACATTTTGATTACCAATACATTATTGAGTGATAGAGGGTTGTAAATCATTTAAGTTAGATGACTATACCTTTTCAATATTTCTCTTCTTGGAACATGTATTGGCTGCTACACTTTGAGAAGGGTTGATTCATACCACAAAAATATTTAACATGCCAATTGACAAGTGTGGTCTCATTTGGAGGTGCTTCTTGAGCAATTTCCTATTGTTGACTATCTTCTTGGTTTATCTCTTGTTCTACACTCTTTGTTATCACCATTAGAGCTTGATTCAAGGAACCATTGAAACACATTGATTGGTTATGATGTTTTTTACATGGGAGGCACGAGTCATATTCTTGAGCCATGTTATTTTTTACTGGCACCAAATCTCTAGATGTGGATGCAACATTAGGATTGTGAGGTTGAAATGGCCTATTAGCAGGAGGTTTTGTTTGGTTCTGATTTGCAACTTGAGGAGGTGGTCTATTAGGCTGATATAAAGGCCTATTGGGTTGTGTTTGAAGACAATACGACCTAAAAATTTGATCTTACTACCTCTTAATTTTCACCAACTCATTTCCTAAGTTTTGCAACTATTTCATGAATTCTTGGAGCTCATTTGAGGTACTAGAAGATGAGGTAGAAGCATCAGTGGAGATCTAATTTTTTAGGGTAGGAATGAGAGCTAATGTAGGTGCTTGGCTAGTGTTTGGGATTCCTAATTCTAGATAAAGAGGCATGGGCAGCCTAGGTGCAAGTTTACTAACTTGAATCAGACAATGTTCATCTCTAATGGCAATACTATAAGTTAGGAGTAAAGTTATACCTCCCATGGATTGTACCATCATTGAAATATATGAATTTAGTGCTTTTAGGAAGTAGAGAAAGGAACTTAAGCTACTAGCCTCACAGTAAATGGAATTCTATCCCATGTACTTTGAAACTTGAATTTGAAATCAACCATATGCTCATTTGGTGCTCTCTTGATTGTGGTTAGCTGTTCCAACAGAGATAAGTTGTCTACCTTTTCCCCAAACTGATTGTGAAGAGCTATGCAAAAATGGTCCCAGTTCTGGATAGATCCTGTTAGAATCCTAAACCATTGTAAAGCTTTACCCTTAAAGGAGGATGCCAATAACTTAACAAAAATGTCCATTTCAACAATTTTATGAATTGCAAAGACATTTACAATGTTTTGGATGTGGTTAATTGGAGTTGTATGGTTCTCTCCAGTGAAATATGGAATGTTCTTTAATGATGTAACTGGAATTGGATTGTGTGCATTAAGAGAAAGTGGGATACTTCCTGTGAAGTTGACATAGGGATGTAGTGTACCTTGCGGTGGTTTTTGTTGTAGATGTGCCATTATAATTGGTCTAAGAACTCTAGTTGATTGAATGAAAGGACTACTAGGTGGAGGTGTGGACAGTGTTCTATTCAGTGGAGATGGAGACCTTTGAGCTCTTCTTCCCCTTCTTCCTCTACTTGGAGATAATCAAAAGTATTCAAAAATTCCTTCCTCTCTAGTTCTTGACCTTGTTTGAATACTTCCATAAATATGCTAAGCTTGGACTGTTGAAACAAGTGGATTATTCCCTTTTGGATTCATCAGTTTTGCTATTTCAAAGCCTCTTACAAGATGGAATTTTACAACAAGAACACATCAAACTTGCTGCAATAAAAAATAAAAACTTCTTCTATCCCATAGATAGTGCCATAAATGTTATCACAGAATCACAACACCCTCTGATTTTCACAAGTGTGTGTGCTTGAGCTCATGGTGTGACTGGGTAACATGGGTACTATCCCCAAGTTGTGGGACTTTCTACTTAAGATAGACCTCCAAAGAAAGTTGGCTCTTCTTCCTACTCCTAGTGCAAACTAACTCTACTGAGATGAAGCTACCGACTATCCTAATATGTTACTTCCAAGGGACTAGGGAGAAATGAATAACATGAAAGTAAAGGAACTATACTACAGAGGTGATGCACCAAAAGAAGGGAATGAGAACAATCTCCAATGTGTGAAAATAGAAGAAAATTGTAGATTAGAGAGGGTGATAGCAATTATCCATAGTCTAATAAAATCACTCACAACACCTTTCCATCCAAACAAAATAAAAATGAATCCCTACAAGAGCATAAAATATACACAATATATTTGCAATGAGATTGAAGAGGCAAGAAGAATGCAAACAAACATAACAAGGGAAGATACATCCACAAAATTGCATCTATTGCTTCATTGATATGAAAAGTTCAAGATATTACAAAATAAATTCCTGGATCAACATGCAAGGAGTCCACTGCAAATGTCTACAACACATTGGTTTCACAAAACCAAAATGAAAGATTTTTGTAACTCAAACTACCCCCCATAGAATGAACCCAACACATCAACTTATAAAATTTTGAGAGGAGAGAGGGGATGAAATTTCCAAAAATCCATTTCCCACCAATTACAAGTCATGATAAATTAGTGTGGTTGGTGGTTTTAGACATGTAGAAGTAATCTTAAGGTACCCCAAAACTTGCAATAATGAAGAATGATTTCTCATGCTCATTGAATGCTCCTTCAACCGCTTTCCTACCACCAAACATAAATGGGATCATTTTCCTTAAAAATCACCATTAAATATTCATGAATTTATAGATTCCTTGATTCTTGAGTGTCGGGCTCAGAGCCATGATTTCAGCGACACTAATTTTGTAAAAATCCATTAAAATTTGCTCAAGATATGAGCTTATGAGTACAGGTGGATGAATTGAGATTGCCAGACTTACTTTACTATTGAGGGTATGTGTATTTAATTTTTCTTGCTGGAAGTGACTTTTAAATATTTCTCCTTCCTTTCTAATGTTTTGGTATGATTTAAAATGGTCTTGGTAACAAAAGTGTTAAGGACCCACTATCAGTTTGATTACTTTGATTTACATTTGGAGGGTTTCTTTTACTATTTTAAAACAATTCAAGGCAAGCTCGGCCAACTTGGCTGAGTTGGCTACTTTACTAGCATTACTGAACACCCCATGTCTCCCACTTTATGCCATCTCAGAGTATATTCTATGCACTAGAGACCCTATTTACCCGTCAGCAAGCCGTTGTAATGGGTCAGACCGTTTATGAAATGCCGACCGATTTTTATTTCCACCTCAATGCCTTATTAATGTAGCCAAATTCTAAACAAACTCAATATACTGCAAATAATATGAAATCAAAAAGAAAATAGATCTCCTTATTCATTATTGAATCATGAATTAATTTTTTTTCTAAATATAAAAATAACTCCCAACTCGAGTTGCCAAGCAAACTCTAACTAACTTTGACTAAATCTACTCTAGGTGGCATAAATAACTATTTTTAGCAGTTTACTAGAACTTGCTATTCTTAGTAGGTTTGTATGCTCATTCGTGCAGGCACATAAATTTACATGCATATTCTACATGCCTAAATTAGAGGAATTTCCAAATTTTTGACTCATAATGCAACTAATAGACTAAAATTAACTAATTCCCTAAAATAGGAAAAAACTGAACTAGAACTTAAATCCTAATTTTTGGCCTCAAGATGGTGGATTTCGGGCCCGAAAATGTGTTAAAAATTGCTCCATCCGGTAGGCTTAGTTGAATGGTGCATTTGTCTCATCAGAACATGTGATTTTAAAAAACAAAACGGAATCAAACAGACACTCGAAGCACAAGTTATGACCTTTTCAAGTTCCTACTAATTTTGGCACATCACTTATACTTCCCAATTCCTTCTTCTCATTCATGGAGGGAAATCCATGTCGTATTGGTTTTACTTACTTGACACCAACCATGAGATCATAAAATACTTTGGCTCTAAACAACCCATTCATCCCAAATTCAAAGATACCTCGGTTCACCTGAACAACCTCTCATCCGCATCTGATGCATTGTTTGGACCTCTAACTCAACTTCGCATCTGTTGAGTGTGCCTCAAACCACATCGGATTCACAAGGTTTTGAGAAATTTCCATTGACCCAAAGTGCCATTGAATCAGCCCTCACCCACACTATATTCATGGAAAAGTCAGGCTTTCATGACTCATTCGTCCTTGGGCCACTTGGGCCATTTTCCTTGCTTTTGCCACATGTATCGTTTCGCGACTCGGTGTAGTGCCCACATTGCATTGTGATCAGAGATTTTAGGTCTTAGGTGCACATAAATATTGACTCACTTGGTCCATTTGGGCCCATTATCTCCAAATCATCCACAAAATCTCTCTCGCAAATTCAAACTTCTGACTTACTGTCGTGTCCACTGGGCCAACACTTTTCCTTCGACGTATTTTCGCTAAGTCTCAAGTTCATCGCAGATCATGTCATGATATTAAGAAACTTTCCCACCACTTTCAGATTGCCTTTCATTTGAATGGCTCAACCCCTTAGTCTTGCACTAGATCAGTGGTGGGTGGTAACTTGGTCATCTTTGGACCAACTCAACCTTTTCAACTTATAACTCGGTGAGCCCTTAGTCATTTGACTATCCATAAAGATCTGCAATAGATCAATATTTTTTATGAGTTTTTTTAACATGGCTCACCATGACTCTTAACCATTAATCATGTAAATATTATTTGATTTGTGGAGCCAACTCAGTCTCTACTTCCCTATCTCTATAACCCACGAGCTTGTGTCCATTGTGTAGACAACTTACTTTCCTTTGATTTCTCACGTTCACTACAGAGCTTATTGTGATGGGTGACGGTGCCATGAGATCACATGTAGAAAGATAGATAAGTTAAGAGCCAAAAAAATTGGTTGACAATTAAAACAACTCACCATCTCCATCATTGGCTTGATGACACGTCATGACAAAATGACCTATGCCCAATAAATCTGCATCAACAAAATGCTCAATATTGTAAGAACTTTGTTCTTTAATTGTCAACATGGTTTGATGGGAGTTAGACATATCTCGAAGAAGAGCTTAGTTGAAACCAAAATGAACTCGGTGGGAATCTAGAAACTTGACTTGGTGGGAAACGTTGAAGCAACCCACCCTTAATTTGACTTGGTTTATCAGCGGGATGGGACCTGATATATACAACCAACTTGGCCGTGAGCTCGGTTAACCCACCTATGACCAAAAATGTAATTCTACCAACCTATCTCACCCCTCATCAAACTCTATGTGTTTTCAGGATCCTTTGTGCTCAGGGAGGCATATGTCATGATTGAGAGGTGCCTTCAGACAAATTGTTGGACTTTGGAATCTCTTACTAAGTGCCCACCCTTCATATGGTCATTTCACAAAATTGTATGTTTTCTAATTAGTCAGGGTAACAAATTACATAATAGTTCACTCTGTTGCATGACCACAATCAACCTCTACGTAGAGTGAAGATCTAACCTGATGTTAGATGTGAATGAAAATCAGCTACCACTCTGTTGCATGACCACAAATAGACTCTACGTAGATAGTATATCTAAGACGACGTCAACAAGCTTCTGTAAGGGTGTTTGTACAAGAAAAAATTGGATACTTTATGACATTATGAGTTAGATCATAATTTTTCCATTTCTAACGGGACCTTACATTTGCAAGTATCAAAAGTATAGGAAATTACCAACAATGGGTCTTAAAATGCACCTGACATATAAATTCCAAAATAGATGCATTCCCAAACAACAGTCATTCTACAAACAAGTATGAAACTGAAAAACTGTCAAATTCCATCAACCTTTACAAACTTTTGTCAAATCTCCAAATATTATTAATATGAGTTTAATCCGTACCCAAAATGTAATAAGAACTCAAAAGCTAAGATATATAAAAGGATTACTTTCCAAATTTAAATGCAAGAAAATCTATTGAGTATGATAAACTTGTCCCTTAGTATTTCTCAAAATCTAGACTCTAAAAAGAATGTTTCCCATAGTGCACGTGTACCTGTCCAATCAAAACTAAACCAACTGCACACTCTGATGTAATAAAACTGTTATATCAACCAAGCCGGAGGTAGATAAGTTAGATGAGGAACCTGTAAACAGGATGATTGGATGGACAAGTTGAGAATGGAATTATGACAGTAGCTAAACCTGTAAGAAGTTAGATTTTAAAAGATAATAGCAATGATAACATGTGATAGCATAAATAATCAAAAAATTAAATTAAACCTCCCAAAGCTTCCATAAGTGATGTAATACATGCTCTAATGGAATCTAAAATGGTTGAAACAACAACCAAGATGCTCAGATTCGAAGATAAGTTTAAACAACACAAGAAATCTTAGGTTGTGTCTTTTTTTGGAAGGGGAGTGAAATCAGTCTTATAGGGTCGAGAACAACCCGACTGGGTTGCCACCAACTGTGGGAAACCATTCCTTAGAGTGGTGAAATATTGATTTATTTGAGATATGGGGATTTTAGGGATTCAAATAAGTTCTTTAAAGTATGTAGGCGGGTAAGGGTTTCCTAGAGAAGTGTCATGGGTTAGATAAAATCTAGAAAAAGCATAGGGATGTGAATTTAGGTGGTTAGGGATAAAATCATCCTAAAAATAAATCTAATTAAAGATAATTAACTAATGGAGATAAATTGAGGATATTAATAAATATTAATTACAATTAAAAGTGTTAGGATAATAGATGGAAATTTAAATAAAATAAATGAATTAAAATAAAATGGGTCTAGATAGGACCATGATGAAAGATGCACATGTGAGAAATAAAGGGTATCAATACCAAATTTTGGTGTCTATATAAGGAAATCATATAAATATAAAACTATGTGACAATAATAAAGGACCAAGCTGAGGGGCGGGAGAATGGAGGCAAAGAATGGGAAGGAGACAAATAATGGAAAGGCTGTAAGAAGAATCCTGGAAGGCTCGTAGGACACAATGGAGGGAAATTTTGACCACAGTCTGGCCACAGGGGGTCTCCGGGTTAGTGGAGGAGAGCATGGTAATGGTTGATGGGATAAGATGGTGGGGGAGTAGAGCCCTAATCCTAGGGTTCCAAAATTTGTTGGGACTTCATTGGGGATGGGTGTGAAAAAAAAAAAAGGTCACAAGAACATATGTGGTGGTGGTACAGGACACCGTGGTTTGGAACACTCCCAGAAGACAACTTCTTTCAAAGACATACAAGAAAACAACAACCACTCCTTGGGAAAATAAATAGAAAGTAATCTGGTCTACCTAGTTGATCTGGTTGAGGATATTCCCTCTGTAACCATCGAGAACCCTAAAGTAGAGGAATATTTCAAAAATTTATCATGGGATGTAGTGATTGCTAGGTTTAATGGGTTATGGCCTTCCTCCTCTGCACCGTACCAGTGGGTATTCGAAACTTGGACAATTAAGTGTGAAATATACCTCTATTCAAAGGGATTTTTCATTGTCCATTTTATAGAAGATGAAGACTATCAACGATGTTTGACAGATGGTCCATGGTTCTGGGGACATACGGGTTTATTTATAACTCCATGGTTTCTAGATTTCGATCCAAATAAATATTCGGCTTCCAAAACACCCATTTGGATCAAGCTCCCTAACCCCCCCTTGCATCTATGGTATGCCCTGAAGAATATTGGTAATGGTTTGGGAAAGTTTATCAAAGAAGAATTGGATAGAATGCATTTGGGTCTGTGTTCATTTTACTGTATTTGTATTGAAATTGATTTGAGTAAGGGATTACCCGATCAGATCAATCTTAAATTTTATAATTTTCAACATATCAAGATATTAGACTATGAGAATACTACATTCTGGTATAGATTATGCAGAAATACGAGTCATCTACAAGATTATTTTCCTGTCAATAAAAAGTAGAAATCTACAAAAAATAATGGATCGTCTTCTTTAAGTGGATGGGGATTTGTTAGCCCGGATTTGGTATCCACTTCAAATTTTAAGGATGTTTTGAATAATCTGACCCCCGCGAATAAAAGTAACCACAGAGAAGGAGGATATTGAGATGGGAATTCATGAAAATCACCTGATAGTAGGTGAAATGAAAAGGGGACATACTTCAAAAAGTTTAGAATCAGATCGGGATTCCGTGTCTGATAAAATGATTGCTTCAGAAATTTCTAGTGACCTTGCGCTAGTTATCTCTACTGACCAAGGAAAGTGGTTCAAAGTAAAAAAGTGAAAAAGAAAAAAGGGTTGAATGGGCAACATTGAGGATTATTTTCCATCATAGGGTGGGAAGTAATTTTTGTTTAGGCTATTTTAGTTATTCTAATGATTTTGGAAGTTGGTGTTCAGCTGTAGTTGTTTATCTTTGGATTTTAAAGTCTTTTATTTTCCAGAGGATCTAGCCTCTTCTTTATTAATAGGGAACGGGTCCCTTCAACCCACTTTATCAATAAAAATAATATAAAATAAAGGACTAAGCTCTAAGCATATATTACTATCACCTAAGGTTGTATCTAAATGCACTTCAAGAGCATTAAATCATCCATCTAGCTTTCACTCGAGGGACAAGGGACTACATTTTCTACATATATAGGATGGGAAGTTCATTTTTCCATCCACACATCTACTTACGTTGCTACATCTAGATATTACTTACTATTCAAGTGCATCTTGCATAAGAGCCACATAGGGCATGATTCTTGGACACACACACACACACACACACACACACACACACACACGAACTACATCGAGTCTAAAATGTAGTGCAACACTTGGTTATAAGCTCACTCAATCAAGTAACCACCGGGGTTAGTCTGAATCCACATTTACATATTTTTCTTTTTAAGATTTGATGTGTTTTGGGGTGTTGCAGGAGATCATTTATTTTGCACATTACAGGTGAATCTTGCAGGCATAGTGTGACACACAGGTGAAAAACAATGAAGGTGAGTGACCATCTTGTGACATAGAAGAAATTAGTTTCCGACCTTTTCTATAGTCTCAAGTTCCCAACAGAGGTCTCCAACGCTTAGGCGCCTCTAACCTAATGTAGGCACCCTAGTCTAGGCATCTCCGATAGCTGCATAATATTCTCAGCATGGTTGTGACATTTTCCTCCTCTTTTTTATCATTCTTCCATTCGGGCATACTTTGGGATTAATTGTGAAATCAACTTAGTACTCTATTCAATCTCATACACCTAGGGTTTTAATTTTATCTAGCTTATTTCTTAGGTCAAATTTGTACTTCATCGCTTATCATTACGTTGTGACTCAGCAATTAGGGTTTTACAAATTCAAATATTGGTTAAATAAATAATTTTTTTAGCATGCATCTTCACCATATTTGTAATCAAATCATTCATTCATGCAAAGATAATTATCATAAATATGATAGTTTAGAAAAATATATAATAAGGAAACCATTCATTGAAGTTAACAATCAAGATCTAAACATACATATGCAAATTATAGTCACTTATCCATTTCCAAAAACCATTTTTTACATAACATAGAAGTTGATTACAATAACCTCATTACATCCATGTGCTAGACCATGCAAACATTCTTACATACTTGGATCATACCCATAATAGAACTCTCTTGCTCCTTAACTTACACTAACTGTATTGACGCAACCTAGAATTCACCAGTAAAAAACCAGGCACATTGGCACATCACTCAGCCTAGACTGAGCACTCACCTGAAGCACACAAAGGTACCAGGACCCTCTTTAGGGTTGTTGTTACAGGAGGTTAGCATGATGAAGACTTAATACACTTATATCCATCATTAATACAATAGAGCATATCCAGATCTAGATCTTAAATAATAACATTTTAAAATGACAACCAAGATGATATCAAACATGCAAGATCCAATTATACTTAGAATTAACACTCTGATTCAGCCAATACACTCCATTATATTAAATGCAGTAATACACAGAAGCTTTATTACAATAATAGTAGTATACGCTTATGCACATAACATAACTTGACAACATAACTTCACAGTAATTCAGTTCCTTACATATCTATCTTTTTATATCTCATACTACACAAACCAATACATATTTATAAGGGTGGAGACTTTCCCTTCACTGCTTATCTAATCCAAAAATAGGTCACATACTATTATTAGCCACACACCATTACAATAATAGCCACACATGCAAGTGTGCTAATAATAGACTTCTTCTAGTTAACTATCAGTAGTAAATCTATTCTCAGTATGTACCCATGTAAAGAGCTTCGTAGCCGATCCTCCAAAAATAGCTAAAGCATGTTGCGTAAGTCTTTAACCAATTTGTGTGTTCAGCACACTATCTCTAAAAATAGAACGTACATGTGAAAATGGCTAAGTACCAAATATATCTCTCTTCTTTGTGCATGATCCTTTCTTGAACCTTCTGCACCTTTGAACATGCTATGTTCTTCCGTGTGAACCTTCTGTCTATTTTTTTCTAAGTGTCATATTTTGACTGACCAATATTAGCCCACGCTAATTGCATTTCCACCCCAAAAATGGTTGTCTCCAAAATGAATCAAAGAATATGAATAGAAGAATAGAAAGAATTTTTATGAATAAAATAATTGCTTCACCCTGCAACATCTTCTGCTTCAACCAAAAGTATCAATTTTGGGTATTCTTCTTTTATCTCTGCCTCTAAAGTCTGCTAATCATTGAGTGCATCCTCTTCCTTTTATGGGATATCTACTGTAGTTGACTCTAGCTCATATTTTGCAATATCTCCTTTCTCATTCTGCAAGACCAAAACAATGTTAGATATTATAGTCATTCTTCCTTGTAATAAGCCCATCTTTTACGCAATGATTTTCCCAAGCTCATCTAGCATTTCATTGTGTGGTTATTGTGCTGCTGTAAGGGCCTTACGCTTCTTCTTGACAAGTGATAATCATTTTGCGCAGCCCAAGGTCTCATCTTTCATGGATTTTAGGACTTCATTGTCTTCTATAAAAGTCTTGGTCCTTATAATGGCTTCTGGGGCTGTATAAATATTCAGCGCTCGATCTTCTTTCTTCACTTCCTCCTACAAGCTTTGGAGAAATCCCTCATATGATGAAATCTTCCTCATCACTAAATCCTTTTCTCACTCTGCTTCCTCTACTGGATCCTTTGGTGCTGACATGCGTAGAGGTCCATCTTCAAGCACCAAGTCCACCAAGGTACGTGCATAATGCATCACTGAAGGAAAATTTACCGGTACCTTGGACTCTAGGTGTGGTCTTGCCTTTAGGACAAAGTCTCCAATTTCCTATGCCATGCTTATAAATGCACTATTCATATTTTTCTCCAAGTCCTTTTCTTGCTTTAGGTGCACTATTTATACATCCTTAGTTTTGAGTTCTTCTCTTAGTGCCCTAATTGTTGCAGCCTTATCCACATTTCATCGTGCCACCTCTGTTGAGACTTTTACCAAAGCATTACTTGCTTGTTCATCTAACATAACAATAGGACTTACTATTATGTGTCTAGCTTGAGGTGTCTTCTTCAACCTCCTTGATACACATGACTCTTCACATACATCAAAGTCCAGTTCATCCATATGCATGTGTATAGACCATGACAACTGATTCCTTATGTGTATGGTTGTCATATCTTCATCCATCAACTCCCACCCATACAACTCCTTTGGTGTCACTGTGCTTTGAAAAAGGGCATGGAAAATTTTACTTGTGTCCTCAACATAGCCCATGACCGATGCACCATATTATCCACTTGTTCTTTTCGATCTTGCCCCCTTAGGAACTTGAGCATCAAGATTTGGAGCTTGTTCTGCTATGCCCTGAGAAGTCTCTTGTGATGTCTCATCCACCTCCTTTTCTCCTTCTTCTCCATACTTCATTTCTTCATCCTTTGGCTCTTCCATGTTCTCTGGAGGTGTAGGAGATTCAGCTTATCTTTCCTCAGACTCTTCTACCTCCACATATAGCTTCAAATTTCTCCTTCTCTTCTCAGCTTTCTCCTTCTATGGAGAGAGTTGAGGTGATTTTTTCACTGATTGTGGAGTATCACCTTGGGTTCTGGTTATTATGAATACCATTTTGAAATGGTGCTCTCCTTTTACTGCATCCAACTCCTCATCATCTCCCTCTTGTGGCTGGGGTGGGGTATTCACACGCTCAGCTTCTACCCTATCTATAGGCTACCTCCCACCTCTGTGATCCAAACCACCACTATCTTCATGCTCCTCGTCTTCATCATCTACTTCTATTGTCTTCATGGGCTTAGGTGTTGGAATATTTTCCATGGTATGCTTACCTTTTGGCAGCCATGAGCACACAAGTGCTATTCCAACATCTCCAATGAACAAGCTTACCGAATTCATGCTTATTATATCTGAGATAAGCCTCTCAATGTAGGCAGTCCATCCTGGATACACATATGATTTTTTTAGAGTGTGGTAGTCACAATCTACCTTATCTGCATTGAATCTTAGGTGGTGTGCATCCAGAAACAGGTGAAATGATGCTTGGAAATAATGTTCTGTGAAGGCATATGGTAATTTGTACCATGGGCTCCAAGCCCCATCTTTCATGGAAAACCACATGATGCAAAAGTGTTGGTATACCAAAAATTGCACTGCCTTCCCTACTACCGAAGGTAACTCCTTGGGTATGAGACTTTCTTCTTCGAACATTGCACATAGCCTATCATACCACTTCTCTGCCCTCTACTTGAATGGTCCACTCATTGATCCTTTGAAAAAGTACTTGCTAAATATTTCCATAAGTGACTTTTTCTCCATAGGGTATTCCCAAATTTTCTCCTTTGGCCCCTTGGGCACCCCGATTTCCATAAACACTAGAGACAATAGAACAACCCCAAAACTGATTCTCTCTCGTGTGCACACTTCTTCAATGATAGTTTCCATGATGTAACTGGAGATGTTGTAATTCATTCCCTGTGACATATTCGTTGTAATGTGTAGCCACCTTGTGTTTACTTGCAGCCACATTTCTTGGTCATTCAACTTTATCACTAAGTGTGCAGCTGCTTATATGATTGGGTACTTCTTTATTTTATTAATGTCCATGCCACACAGACCCTTGGTATACCAAAACTCCTTCCTTATCTCTAGGATTGTGGACTTATCAGTTAAATCACCATGTAGATCTACCCGTGTGCCTTTCAACCATGTTACTGTTGAGATAAACATGGTAGTGATCCTTACCCTACGTCCTATAAAGTCGAAAAAATCTTCATGTAACCTGATCATTAACCATTGGTACAAGGGTTCATATTTACAGAAGTAGAGAGATCATACAACTCGTAAACTCCAATTTGCTTCAACAACTTCTCCCCATCATCATCATACACTGACATGACTTCTACCATGTGTTGTCACCCTCAAAATTCCCCTCATTTTTCAAATCAAGTTTCAAATTTTTTGAGTTGGTGCATGTTATCCCAATTTTCCCCCCTAGTAAAATTGATCAAACATGACCCCGCAAAGAATAAAATTGGAAGGGTTGGTTCAGTCATGCGAGCCCACATTCCAATCAAAAAATAATCTTTGTATTCTTATTCTTAAAAATAAATTATAATGTCCATTCGCAACATTCCTTGTACTCCTTCGTTCCATTCTCGGAAATGGGGAATCAGAATTAGGATATTTTGGGTTATTCATTATATAACTATAACAAAACGTAAAGTAATTTTGTATGTTTCTTTCAAATTTTGTTTTAAATTTTGAAACAAAAAATCCAAAAATGAAGGGGTAGGGTCGGTGAAGGAGGCTAATGATGTCAAAGGAGATTAGACCGCATAGGAGAAGATTGAAGAAAGGGATCAAAGTTTGTAGACTTCACATGCAAGTCGACTCAGGGAAAAGAAACAAACTCGTGGAAGGTGCTACATGCCTCTTCGGTGTAACTTCAAAAGGCGTGGCCTAAAGAGAGACCCCAAACTTGTGCTAACCCTCCACGTGTCCCAGGTCTGAAAAAGGGATAGATATGACTGTTTAATTGAATAAGTATAAGAGGGTCAGAGGATAGTGCCATGTGTCTCATTGGTGAACCTTCAAGGGTCAAATCCAAAGGTGGTTCCCCAAAAAAGCACCAGCTCTCCACGTGTCTAGGGTCCAATAGAAGTCAAAAGGGGTAGAACCGGCTGTTGAATTGGATAAGGAAAGGAGAACCAATGGAAATCCCAACATGTCCCTTCGGTGCTCTTTCAGTAGGTGAATCCAAAAGAAGGTCCCAAATGTGCACCATCTCTCTACGTGTCCAATCAGCACACCTCCAAAGGTCAGGTCCAAACAGAGTATCTAAATGAGCGGGAAACTTCCACGTGTCCTGGGTCAGACATAAAGCCTTCACCAAACATAAGGACGTAGTCAAAACACAATAATATAGAACAAACCCACAAAGGGACACGTGGCCATGTTTCAGGTCAAGGCGGGAAGGCGGATCGTCAAAGCACTTTGAAGATTTTGGCTTTATTGCCAAAAGGAGTAAAGTTGCAAAGTGAACTACGGCCCCGCTCATGCCAAGGGATAAAGTCAAATTTTTATCCCGCATCGAAAGTCAAAGTAGAGAGGTGGGTTGTCGGGAAACTTTAGGAATTTTGGCTTTGTCTCCATAAAAGGAATAAAGTGATAAAGTGAACCACGGCCCCACTCATGCCAAGGGATAAAGTCAAACATTGAGCCCACATCAAAAGTCAAAAAAGAAGGTGGGCCATAGGAGCATTTTGGGAATTTTGGTTTTATATCCAAAAAGAGAGTTAAAAGTTATAAAATGCTCCACAACTCTGCTAGGGTCTTGATCCCATGTTGAAAATTCAAAATGTGGAAGTGGGTCAGTGGAGAAATTTGAGATTTTGAGCCTTGTTTCCAAAAGAAGTAAAATTATAAAGTGAGCCGCGACTCCGTTACCACTAAGGTAAAGCCCCGTGTCAGACCTATATCAAAAGTGAAGTTATGGGCCTGTGGGGTTTGAGGGATAATTTCACACTTTGCATATTTTGCGCTAAAGGCACAATTTCAATTTCAGACCCGCGGATCCATTTTGTGAAAATTGCATTTTTTCCATTTTTGTATGGATTCAATTCAAATATTCAAATGAGCATAACTTTCACTCCAGTGCTCAAAATTTGACAAATTTTATATTGTTGGAAAGATATTGGTCTCCTCTAAACCATGGAAGTATAAAATATTGTTTTCAACAAAATTTGATGGTTGGAAATCTGGAAAAAATTAGTTCACACCATTAATATGTGATCTGATTGCTTCAAATAGATCAGATTTGATCCAATCTTCCATCCTTCCTTCTCCAACACGCAAAACAAACATGGAGAACTGACTGGATATCTAGATTTGGGTTAAAATATGTAAAACATATTTCGTGCCATTAATATGTGATCAGACTACTTCAACTAGATCAAATTTGATATGATCTTCCATCCTTCTTCAACACGACAAAGACATGCAGAACCAAATTTAACAGATTGTAGGAAGATTTACAGGGGCATTGATGGGCGGTGGTTGAGATTTCAAATCATATTTTCTTCCTTTTCTTCTTCTCCTATTTTTGCTTCATCTATAAATGTAAGAGCTTGGCTCATTACAAATGTTGGAATCTGATACTTTTGAAGTTTAATTATAATTGAAAGTATATCAATAAAGAAGGATTTTCCCCTTTTCTCTATCTTCCTCCATTGTCCCTTCTTTCTTACCTAAAATTCATGGATCATTTATCTTCTGTGATAAGAAACTTTGTGTTCTTATTGATATGATTTCTAGAAATTTGTGTCTATGGAATGCTATCTTATGCTGTGAATGTGAATGATTTTGTTCTGTATCACTCTTTCTTAGTATGTATAGGTCTATACCCTACTATCTATATTTCCTGAAAGTACTATTATATTATGCTATTTCCTTTCTTCAGTTCTTCCATTCTTTTGTATTGATAATCTATTTGGGTATAAAAGCATTTCAAGATGTTAGAGGTCTAGCCTTAAGATGAAAGTTGTACATTTGTATATAAGATTTGCTGCTTGCTTTCAATAAGGGAACTGTACGATGGAAAAGTGACAAGCAAGCGTGGGAATCTACAAGAAACTCTTCCTCACACCCGACCTCCCGAGGTCGTGCTGAGACAACCGATGGGGATTGAATACGTGTGGGATGTAGACAAACTAGTTAGGCAATCTGATGTCTTCGACACGCACTAGTGGAAATTGTGAATCTAAGGCAAAGAAGGCCCTTCTAACCTGAACTGGTGTGATAGATCGATCAGCAAGGATGACTGCTCGAAGGATCTAATCAATATCGAGCTCTAGCATGATTTGGTCTATGTGTTGTGGAATACGTGGAAAATGACCTGGGATAGTTTCATGTATATTTCCAGATAAGGTCATATGGTGGATTGGTAACTATATCTGACTCTATGGGTGATTCTTTGGCTTAGTCCAGAATTCCCTAGCTTCATTAGCTGCTATGTCTAACAAGGATAACTGTTCAATAATGATAGGTGGAAGTGGATTAGATTTGAATACTAGTGTACATAAGCCAGCGTCAATGTCATACTGACCAATAGATTCGTTGGATTGAGGGATTTGTGGGTCACAACCGTAGATTCATGGTTGTTGTGGTCCTGCTATGGTCATGTGCAAAATCAGTCCCTAATCCCTAGTATCAAGTAATCATATGCTTTCTCAGCTTCTATATTTAGAATTAATAATTGTGCGATCTTCTCAGAGTATCTTACAGGCATTTGTGAAACCTGAATTCTCAAGATAGTATCTATGTCTGTGAGAGTATCCCTGCTTCTGGCTGTGGGACCAAAGGGTCACAACCGAATGCTTGCTCTCTTTCAAGCCTTTCTACAGTCATGTGGATATATACCTAGGGTAATCTTTAGTTTGGTTGATTTGACCAAAATGTGCGCGCTTTGTCATCTTCTATGTTTAACCCACTTAACTGGGAACCAATTTGTTGTAAGTTTACCGTTGTTCGGAAGACTTGGATCTTGATATTTTGATCTATATCAGTTATTATTGTGATGAGATT
Organism: Taxus chinensis; assembly: GCA_019776745.2. Taxonomy (NCBI): domain Eukaryota; kingdom Viridiplantae; phylum Streptophyta; class Pinopsida; order Cupressales; family Taxaceae; genus Taxus; species Taxus chinensis. The sequence goes on from CM034150.1 coordinate 500,196,944, forward strand.
GGGCTGGGGCATGATTGGCTCGAATACGTATTCTGTGGGCTCTCTAGGTCTCGTGATTTTCATACAAAAGAAAGTTATATAAATCTAACTAATGAAAGAATAAACTAATTGTGAAAAATATGTCTATGTATATTCCTAAATCTGATATATCTATCTACTAAATAGAATTTAAAGAACAACTATCTAATATATCTAGAATTTACAGTGTAGAATAACAAATTAAAACAAACAAGATAACCGAGTATAGCTATTTGTTTGTGCAATTGTGAACCTATTCTAAATAATGAAACAATTGATCTAGTCTATTTGCAAGACTCTCGATCCTACCTCAGACGTGAGAAATGAATCATAGTTTCTCAGAAACCATCAATCCCCACAGCTTCCATGGCAATATCGAAAGTAAAAGTGATTGAAATAAAGTGATTGGCTACTCTATTTGATATGTTTCTAATTAGAAATTTGAAAGCTAGAACCTAGATTCTGTAGAATAGTGGTGAATCCGATGGTGTGTGTGGCTATGTCCCCTCAGTGTGATCTCCTCGTTCCTTCATGTTCACTTGGATCCAGAAAAGTGTGTAATGCTAGCATCAACAAAATTAGATATTGGGACAAAGGCAACTTAGGATACAAACTGAATATAATGCGAGTATGAGAGAGATAGTGCAAGAGTACAGAGCTTGGCTTATGCAATTCCTAGCGGGATTTATTGCGAGTCATGGAACATAAAACGTCTAGAACCTGAAACCATCCTATTTGAAGAACAAAACCTGCAACTTTAATGGCTTCTTATTGAAAACAAACTATTCTACTCCAATGGATTGGATGAAATGTCAACAACATTTACACAAGATGGATATGTGGCTTCCTAATAGCAAAACAACACTAACTAGGCATGTAATGAAAGAAACTAAGAATTCTAAATAAAATGAAAGACTAATCTATTACAATGAGAAATTTAGAGGAAAATTTAAGGGGCCATTTTCTTGAGCACAAGCCAACCATTTATAGCATTTGCATTTACCCAAGGTAAAAACCAAATAGAACTCTTAAACTATAAACAATGGCAAAACACTATTCCGGGAAACCAAAATCATTAATGCAAGCTTGTGGCAGTGAAAAAAAGCTGGTGAATCATTGAAATTTACATGAGTCGTGTTAAAAGAGAATTTTGGAAAATGCGCAAAGGACCGCCACCCTGAGTAAGGTGGTGGCTATAGGACCGCCGCCCTGCTTAGGGCGGCGGTCACGAGACCGCATCCTAGGCAGGGCAGCGGTTTCATAACTAAAGAGCAAAAGGCCAAGAAAAGAGGGAAAAAGAGGAAAACAAAGCACACAGGGGCTAAGCGGGGCATGTGGGATGTTAACGCATACTTGGAGAGGTTTTCTAGATGCTGAACACATTGCGAGGAGACCTGTATCATCATTGGGGTACGTGTTACATTGTTCTGACGGTGCAGTACCCTACAATTTTGGGTACATACATATTGCCCCCTCGGAGAAGCATTTTAGCCACGAAGAGGTGTAAAACGGTGGGTCTGAGTATGGTGGTTCCGAAATGGGAAGTTGAAAGCTATACCTGATACGTCCGTGTGTTGAAATGACGCCATCCAAAATTCCCGCTTCCTGCAAAATGAAAAGAGAACTCAAGTGTAGATAGATAAGATAGATCAGAAAATAAACACTAAAATAATGGGAAATGAGGACGTACCATTTATGCGGGGGTAAGAACTTACCTCCATCGGTGCTCCAAACCTGTGAAAAAAGTATTTTAAAACAAATCAGGTTGCTATATATATGAAAGCGGGCCCATTTTCCTATTCATTTACATGAGTTGATTTGATTGATTCTGAGCTTTGGGACCCACAGTGACGGTTTCTTGCACGAGTAGAGCCAAAACTTTTGTGACAGGATAGTGATCATGCCTCTGCGAGCTAAACATTGACCCGCGAGATCACATGTTAGTTTTCTTCAATTTATCCTTTTCACCCCCTTAATTTTAAAATGCTAAAATCTTTGTCATGGGGGGGTTATTTTTGAAAATGTTAGGTTTAAAAGGTGCATCTAGGGGGGGCACCTACTGGGTAGTCTTTGTTTTTAGCTAAAATGGTCCCTTTTTGGTGTTTTTAGGCTTTTTAAGTTATAAAACCCGTGTGGGTTTTCGGGACACGACCGCCGCCATGCCCAGGGTAGTGGTTACATGACCGCCGCCCTGTTCAGGGTGGCAGTTACACGATCACCGTCCTGTTTAGGGTGGCGGTTACATGATTGCTGCCCTTAAGGTGGTGGTTATGAAACCGCCTCCCTGCTCAGGGTGGCAGTTTTACACAGAATGCCAAAAAAACATCTGTTTGAGATTATTTTTGCATTTTTAGCATTTCTATGTGTTTTCATGATTTTTGAGTATTACTCGGATGCTAAATTGCTTTGTTTTTTGTGTTTTTGGGTGTATGCAGGCGAGAGAGGAGTACATTCAGTGGAGCCGAGAGAGAGAGAGTGTGATTGGCTCCTAGCAGTACTAGATGCACTTTCACAGGATGAGGAGAACACTCTTCAGAGGGTCGAGATACTATGTATCTCACGCGTTCCACATGTTGCACCATCCAGTCACATTCTTTGTGAATTATTATCCTATTGGAATGCTGATCGGAACACCTTCCGATTACCAGGGGTCCGCGGTGAGTGGACCATCACTTTGGAGAATGTTTATCATATTCTAGGGGTCCCAATCATCGGGAGATGTCTTACCCTCAAGACAACAGGTTCACGAGCCTAGATAACACAGTGGGCCACTTAAATGGGAGATGCAGTCATCTCCACGGGTTTGAAGAAGGTGGTTACAGTTCGATCTATTCCTAGTTTTCCCATCCCCTTGCTTCACCAGGCTATTATGGGGATTCTTGCCTCGAGACTGATCGGGGACAAGGGAGGAGACACACTACTATACTATTGGTCCCCCATCATTTCATAGATAGAGGGACATGGCCGGATTTATGCCTGGGGAGTAGATATACTTGGGACTACCTACCATGAATTATACAGGGTAGTCTGTTTACAGGGGTAGTCTTTGAGCCACCCGACCTTGGTCATGAGTTGGGTCTATGAGCACTTCATCCCTTATGGCAGAGGTGTAGAGGTGACAGATCCCGGAGTTGTGAGGGCAGCTAGCTAGACAGATATGTCGGTGCTCAGAGCACCTCATCAGCCAGTTGCTTCCTTGACCACTGATGACATGGAGGCCACACCATATCAGACCATGACAGGCATATGGGGTGAGGAGGCTCTTACTTTGATCTCCTGCTCCACCATAGGGCAACTTATTAACAGAGTGGGGCGAGTGGAGATACCAACCTTTGGTCGAGTTCCTCAGCAGTTTGGCCTACCTTATATGGGCATGCTTCCCTCGGTAGTGCCAGTATACAGGTCAGTTCGAGAGGCCAGAGGGGGTCCTAGAGGCCGGGGTTGGATAGTTCTTACCCCTGGTGTTCCTATTGTAACCAGGAGGGTAGTACGTGCTTGAGGGAGAGCTGGTGCACCTCAAGCACCTTTTCTTCAAATTTACGTGGGTCCTGCCCATAGCAGCGATGACCCCATCGACATAGACTCCTAGTCTGAGGAGTTTACAGGGGGAGAGACAGAGGAGGATACTGAGGAGGACAGTGATCCTAAGTGGCATGACACTCAGGATATCGTGCAGGCAGCGAGGGCCGAGCAGAGTGCAGAGAGAGTTACTCTGGTTTCAGAGGAGCCACTCTCCCAGGGCCAAGGTGGGGAGGATGAGTCTGTTGTAGGATGCCATGTTACTCTAGCCACGGGGGGAGCACCTCAGTCAGCGGTGGCATCTTTGGTAGGTTCTGACCCTAGAGACCCATCCTGGAGGCCTGGTGATCCGAGTAAGTTACCATCCTTCCTTTTAGTGTTTGTTTTTTATTAGGATTTCCTTAGTAGCTATCTCTCCTCTTGTTTGCTCTTGTATTTTATCTCTTGTTTTGTTTTTAATTTTTTTTCTCCTTTGTTTGTAGAGACTGCTGATGAGTGGCGGGACTTGATTTGCAAGGTATGCACCGATACCCTGATGATCCCCATGGAGAGGACCCACACAGAGTTGTCTGTGGACGCTAGGGAGCCCTCAGTAGCTGTAGACACACTAACATCTTTGCCTCAGTTTGGCACGTGGCCAGGATGGTATCGACTCTTTGCATGGAGCTAGCGGGGTATAGGACAGCTGAGCATTTGATGAGGAGTCATTCTCATGGCAAGACTGCGGCTGCCCCCTGGGATCCTGAGCCCTCCATGCACTCAAAGCACCGACGTGGCTGAGTCCTAGGTGCAGGCGTACACCTTCAGAGGGGTCTCATAGGGGTTGAGAAGCCACTTGGCTCTCCTAGATTTGGTATGATATATTCTTTTGTATATCCCGGGCTCTTTGAGCATTTTGACCATGCTTGGCGCATGATGGCATTGTACAGAAACTTTGATTATCTATATATTTATATTCTCTTTGGATCAGAATTTTGGCATTTATGGCTTTGTTTCCTTTCCAGTTTCCTCATGTAGATTATGATGTTATGCTTGTATGATCTTTAAAATGTATGTAATGGAGAACAAATGATGCAAGTGTTTTACTTTCTTTTTGTATCTCATGATGCTGATATATGATAATGTAGATACAATGTGATTTTGAATCTTAGTTTCTGTAAGCAATTTTGGATACTTCATGTTTTCTTTGACAAAGTGGTGAAGACAAGATGATATGATGAGTAGATAAACTTTCCCCTACTCCTAACCCCACGCAACTAGTAAGATGTGAGGGCTCATCATCGAGAGTTAGAAAGGGCACAAGCTATGAAATGTGTTGAAATGATTTTGATGAAAGATAGACAAAGCTTTGGCGGAACCAAATTAGGATGCCAAAAGCCTACTCCACTCGAGTGACTTCATAGTTTTTGGGATGTAACTTGCTTTGTGGTTTATCTAGACTTAGATCCTTAGATGGCCACATGGTAGACAAAATCTGGGTTTTTAGGATTTTTAATTCTCTTGGAACTTTGAACATTTGATTCATTTATTTTTGACTCAAGACTTCAAGATTTGAATTGTTTGTCTATGACCTTTTGCATTTGTTTGTCAAGAGGACCCCCTATACTTTTCCCCATGCTACTAGAAATAAGCGTGGGTTTATCACCATAGGCAAGGCATAGGTGAGTAAGTGAATTTCCATCCTTTCCCAAACCTACGTCACTAGTAAGAGACGTAAGCTCATCACCAAAGGTTGGTGGGGCAAGGAAATGTGTAAAATTAAATTTTTTTGTTTGATCTATATTTGACTTGTTTACTTGAGTAAAATGTCAGTATGTGCTTATTTCTAAAGAGATATACATACGGTATAGATGTGACACGACGAAGCTTCTAGAACAGACCATAGGCAAGACACCCATCCTAAGAAGAAACCAAAAGTGAGAATAAAACTGTAGATCTTGGAATGGTTACCCTTAAGACTTTGTCATATCTATCTTTATTTGATGAAATGATTCCGAAATATTTTGATGATATCATGGAAATGGAGAAGTACAATTAGAGTGTTTATGCCAACAACATCATGAGTTTGTAATGAATTGCTTTGAGAACAAATTCCTTGATCACAATTTTTGTATGAAACAAGTGGACAAAATGATCCTAATCTATATGAATATGCAATGTAGATATAATTATAAGTAGTGCTAGTTGCTTACGCGTAGAATCATTTGAGGTGTAGGGAATTGACTGTTTCACCAAATTCCTCACCTTCTAGCATACATAAGAGGTATGCACCATTTCCATAGTCCTTCATGACTTGGTATGGGCCCAACCATTTGGGCCGGAACTTCCTTCCTTTGCCGGTATTTTTTTCGATCCAGCTATCTAGCCTTAGAACTAGATCACCTTCATATATGTTGCGTTCCTTCTTGTTATACTGCCAGCAAATCCGGTCAGTATAGACTCTGTGCCACTATTCAACATCTAACCTAGCTTCATCTAGGATTTCTAGTTGGGAGAGATGTGCTTCTCTATAAGCGTCTTCATCTAGAATCCCTTGTAATGAAATGCGGAGAATGGGTATTTCAACCTCAAGTAGGAGAAATGCTTCTGCCCCAAATACCAGCGAGAAAGGAGTCACTCCTATTGGTGTTCTTATTGAGGTTCGGTGGGCCCATAAGGCTGGATATAACTTCAAATTCCAATCTCGTTTGTTTTCACTCACCGTTTTAAGGAGAATGGATTTTAATGTTTTGTTTGTCGCCTCAACCTGTCCATTGGCTTGAGGGTAATATAATGAAGCCGTATGATGGATTATTTTAAATTTATTGCATAATTCATGAACTTCGCCATTCTTAAAAGTTCCATTATCTAAAATAATGATTTGCGGGACACCATACCTGCAAATGATTTGGTTCAAAATGAACTAGGTGATTACAGAACCTGGTACAGTAGTATGAGGCATAACCTCTACCCACTTGGTAAAATATTCGGTGGCCGTGATTATAAAATTATGGCCATCTGTGGATGAGGGAGAGAATTTCCCTATCAAATATAGGCCCCATGTTGAAAAGGGCCACAGAGTAGCGATTGGTTGTAGAGCTTGTGCTAGCATGTGAATCTCGTGGGAGAATTCTTGACATTTATGACATCTGCGTACAAACTCTACTGCGTCGTGTTCTAGAGTGGGCCAGAAATATCCCATTTGATGTATTTTACGAGCGGTGGCATGGCCACCAAAGTGGCCTCCACACATTCCACTGTGAGATTCATGGAGAATTGTCTTGGATTCTTCTGTGTCGACACATCTTAGAAGCATTCCATCGAACACCTTTCGATAGAGGACTTGTTCTATAATGACATATTTCACTACGATAATGCGTAACCACCTTATTTGTTGCGAAGTAGCACCTTCTGGATACATATGGTCCACGATATAATTAATGATATCAATGTACCAAGGACACTCAGAGATAGGAGGTCTGGTTTCAATGTAGTATACACATTCATCCGGAAAGTCTAGGTCTACTAGACTGCCTCCGTCTAATGAGTTATCAACTAACCAATCCGTGATGATTTGTCCTTTAACAGACTTCTGATTTACAAATGTTAATTCGAATTCTCCCATTAAGGTTATAAAATGTCCATCCTTCTTAGACAAGGACCCTTGCGTGAGGAAAGTTCATAAATGGTCCATTTTTACCATGACCCTTGTGTCTTGATTTAACATATAATGTCTTAAGCGTTTGGTTGCAAAGACTATGGCGAGACATTCTCATTCCGCTTGTGTGTAGTGTGTTTCATAGTCGAGAAATGTTTGGCTAATGAAGTAGATCACACGTTCTCTATTGTCATCATCTTCTTGAGCCAACATACAGGCTAGCGAGACATTGGTGGCTCACGGATATAAAATTAATGGGCGATCTGGCTTAGGTGGCATTAGCGTAGGTGGTGATAACAAGAAACACTTAACTACATTGAAAGATTCATTACAGTCTTCGGTCCAATCAATGCTATAATATTTCTTGAGTAGATTGTTGATTAGATGAATGGTGAAACTTAAGTCCGGGATGAATCTCCGGATTGCACCAAGTTTTCTGAGAAATGATCTGATTCCAGATTCATCCGAAAGTGGAACCATTTCGGGAACAACCTTGATTTTGGTTGGGTCAACATCGATCCCGCGTGATGATATAATGTAACCTAGGAGCTTCCCTCCTGTCACAGCAAAGACACATTTTTCTTGATTTAGCATGACCCCGTATTCTATCAAACGTGAAAGAATGACGCGAAGCACTTCCGGATGGTCACAACGCTTCTTGGCCTTAGCCAACAAGTCATCTATGTAGGATTCCACAATTTTGTGAATAATATCGTGAAATATATATGTCATAGCTCACTGGTATGTAGCGCTAGTGTTCTTGAGACCAAATGGCATAATAGCGTAGCAATAGGTTCCCCAAGGAGTTATAAACGTGGTTTTAGCTTGATCTTGTTAAGATATTCTGATTTGATTATATCCTGAGAATCCATCCATGAGAGACAAAAGTTCAAATCCAGCTGTTGCATCTATAATGACATCAATGGATGGCAACGAGAATTCGTCTTTAGGACACGCTTTGTTAATGTCTCGAAAATCTATGTAGATACGTATCTTTCCATTCTTTTTAGGAACGGGAATGATATTAGATACCCATTGAGAGTAATCAACTGGTTTGATGAATCCTACTTGGAGGAGCTTTATCACCTCCTCTTTTATCATGAGAGCTACCTTGGGTTTCATTGGTCTCGATTTTTGTTTAATCAATTTTGCATCTGATTTAGTGACGAGGTTGTGCACCGCAATGTGTGGTGCAACCCCTGTCATTTCTTTATAATTAAATGCAAAAGCCTTCTCATGTTCCTTGAGGACCCGAGTGTGTATTTCTACTTCTAATGGAGTTAACGAGGATCCTAACTTTAGTATCCTTGGTTCATCTTCCATTCCGATGTCAATATCAATTGTTTCTTCGATTAAAGAAGTGTTACCTTCTTCAAACTTAGGCAGGGCTGAAGGTAGTTCCAGATCTTCTCCATTCTCGACTGCGTATATGCTAAGTTCCTTTTTTTGGGGAAGCTCTTTCATGGGATTCCTGAAGTAAGAAGATACATGAGGGATCAAAGATAAATCTACTATGTGATGGGTGAGATGTAATGCCACATAGGCGTTTAGGAGATCAAGAGTGGTTGTATCACTATCAATGTGTTTTAGGATAGTAGATTTGTTTTCATTTCTATTTAAAAGAGGATTTGACATTGTTTTTATCAATGGTTCATTATGAAGGGATACCATGAAACGAGTATCCTTTAACTTACTGTTTGGAGTAAAGCATGACACTGAGGTTGCTATTGAATCAACAAGGAGATTTTGTTCTCGTGGGATTTCTTCAATCGATATGAAGTCAAACTCCTTGCTTAAATTCAATACAACTGTTTTGTAGAGCTGTAGGTGCTTGGCTTTGGTTTCATATACCTCAGCAACTTGGTTTTCTATCAATTGTGAGTCTCCTAACACCCTGATATTATTAGCACCGATCCTCTTAGCTAAGATGAGGCCAAGGAGGAGGGCTTTGTATTTAGCACTGTTGTTTTTGCATTCGAAATTTAGTTTGAAGGAAAATGGTAGGAATTTTCCCTCGGGAGAAGTAAGGATTATACCTGCTCCAGCTCCATAATGACATCTAGCTCCATCAAAATGGAGAGTCCAATACTTAGCTGGGAATATGGGCACTAGGATATTTGTTGTGTTAACATCTTCTACCTCTACCATGCAGAGATCTACCGCTGGGAGAGAACCGACACCTAGGGTGCACCCCATGCCTATAGAATCAAATGGTAGGAACATTGGTAGATCATGTTCTAGTAATTCAACAATTTTTGCAGTAGTTCCTAATGATACTATTTTTACAGTGTTAGCCTCATCTTTGGGGGCTAGGGTTGTCTTGACTAGACTCATAGTCTCAAGATCTATTATAGGTACCAATTTTTCCTCTGGTTTCGTGTCAGTAGGTTTATTAAGTTGGTTCGTTGGGAGTTCAAACTCTGAGTGCATGCTTGGTCTTTTCTTTAGGTTAGCCAGGTGTACATCAAATGGTTTTGGATCACCTTTGGCTATGAACACCTTTCCTAAATGCAAGAACCTTACTTCTTGAAATAGCATAGAAGGGATTGCCTTCATACGGTGTATCCATGGCTGGCCGAGGATCATATTATAGTTAGTTTCCCAATCTATAATATAAAACTCAGTCAGGATGGTTTTGGGTCCTAAGGTGACCGGTAATATTATAGTTCCAATTGAAGTGGATTTAAGGCTGTCATAGCCTCTTAGCGTATTTCGAGTCATGGAACAATTGGTTTCTCCATATCCTAAGTTTTGAAGGAAAGAAAAAGGGACTATGTTAACTACTGCCCCATCATCAACCATCGCGCGTTTCACATAATTGTTATAAACCCACACTTGCAAGTGTAAGGACGGATCACCTCGGTGTGTAATCTCAGCATCTGTTGGCATTTTGTTTATTTTGAATATGAATTCGACATCCCTATCTGGCTGCCCCGGAGGATGGATATCAAAGTCTATATGGTTTACCTATGTTTCGGGGGGTGGAGTGATGATAATTAGATGACCTAAACCCAATGCTTCTAAAAGAGTAGCCCAGGCAGGAGAGTTCTTTAGAAGTCCAAAAATGAAATGTGCGAGAAGGTTTTTGTTAGGTCATTAATTAAATCATAGACACCCACAGGTTTTGGTACTATTTGTTGGATATTGTCTGTTTCTAGCAGGTAGCTTGGACTTGGCTGAGAGGAATACTCTTGTGTCCTTGTTACAGCTTCTATGGGTAGTTCGGCATCTAACTCCACTAATCTAACTATCTTAGGTCATGGCTAACTTCCTAATTGTGGTGCAACTAATGGATTTAGCGAAGTTGAAGCCTCATGATCATTGTTTCCTACAATTACACCCTTGTTTGTCCCACTTGGATTTAACTTGTTATTGTTGTGATTTGGGGGTGGATCATTGAAGATCTTGAGGGGTGCATTTTGAGGGGAAACTGCCCCTGTAAAAGTATTCAGTGCTGGTGACATAGGATTTGCCAAGAACATATCTATGAAAAGTTGTCTTTGTTCATCTGGAAGGCGTTGCATGAATTTATTGTAGTCACAGCATTTTCTAGTGTCATGGCCCCAAATTTTGTGGAAACCACAATAGGAGTTAGGATTGTAATTCCTATTTTGTTGGCTCGGTGTATATTGTGGCCTAAAACTTTGATCAAACCGTTGCCTATTAAGGTTTTGCGTTTGTTGTTGTTTTTGGTTTGAATTCTGGTTCTGATACCTAGTTGAATTTTGATTTGGATCCCGTGTAGGGCTTCGCAGTTGTTGTTGTTGTTGTCACTGTGGATGATTAAAATCCACTGCATTGATTGTCGGGGTAAAGTTGTTGTTTCGTTGATTGTTTATTTGTGGTGGAGTATTCACAACATTTGTCTTTCTAGCCTGATCAGTTACTCCATCCATTGTCACTCCATGATTTCTGTTAAGAATTTTAGGTCCTTGATTGACATTCGTGGTAGTAGGATAAGTTGTATTGTTTTGGTTGGAGGTGATTAACCTCCCGTTTGCTCTATATGTCTTGCGACCACTATCAATTGTCGCTTGATCTATTCAGAGAGCACTCTCAAGTACTTCATCGTAAGTTCTTAGTGGAAACTTATGGACTTCTTCCTTTACTTCTTTGCTGAGAGAATGAAGGAATAAATCACATAGTTCCATTTGATCCATGTTCGGAGCACTTGCCAAAGAATAGAGAACTGTACGCCACCTCTGGATGAAATGAGTGAAAGATTCATTGTGTTCTTGCTTAATGTGTAAGAATTCCCTGATTCATATTCTTAATAGTTTGTTCATGTCAAAGGCCTTGATGAACTCTGACACGAGTTGCTTGAACAAATGGATGGAAGCCTCAGGTATTCTATAATACCAATCGAGAGCGATACCTTCCAGGGTTTTGGGAAATATTTTAGCAACAACCCCATCCCATGGGAGTAGTTCTCGAATGGTTGTAGCGTAAGCTTTGATATGTGCATTTGGATCTCCCTCACCTTTGTATTTGGGTAAATCAGGAAGAGGCATTGGAAGCATGACGCTTCGTATGGTGAATATGTCCCATATCGCATAGGTCTCAACCATTGATGGTGCCTATTGAGGGAGTGGAGGTGGAATGGGTTGTTGATATGGAATTGCATATGCATTGGTAGGAGCATAAGGGAACCCTTGTGGTTGAGTAAAAATACCGGGGGAGGAGAACATATCCCCTTGTGGTGATTTGGAGTACATGTTTAAGTATGAAGGGGTATTGTCCAAGAATGGATTATTTTGTACCAGACCGGGAGTTGTTAGATCGGTGTTAGAAATGACGGTTCTAGTTGGCATTTGTTGTGAATACTGTGGGGTCATGCCTAACGTGCCTACTCCTGTGAGGAGGTCTACTTGGCTAGGATGGTGTGGAGGATTGGAACTTCATGCTTGCATGAATTGAGAATTTTGATTTTCTTGAGCAAGTTCTAACCCTCTCACTTTTTCTACTAACATTGAAATGACTTCATTTGGTGAAGTCATGGTGTTTTTCCTTAGTGGCATTTGTTGTATATCATGGTGTTGCATAGGCATGTGATAACCTACTATGAATTGATCACTGTCCTGCCAAGTTTCCCCGAGGGAATTTCCTATGTGTAGTGGCATGGAGGTATTTCCTTGAAAAGATACCTCAGGTTGTGTTTGTAAACCACCTATAGGTGGGTACATACTTCAAGAACGTTGTTCATTCCTGGCATAACGTACTGAATGTTCATCATCCAAACCCAGGTATGAGTCTGATTGTCTACTAATTTTTGGTCCAAGTAGTACTTTAGGAGACGAACTTGATTCTCCTGTGAGCGTCATATTATTCGAGCCTGAAGGCTCTGTTTTCCGTGTTTGAGTGAACTGATCCAACTCCTCTGTTCAGAAATATGAGCTATATCTGATCCTTGGAGATGGAGTTTGTGTTGATAATTGGTTATCTGAATAGTTGTCACCCCATACTGACAACGAGGGTGACGACTATTTATTCAGTTGAGCATAGTATGCCTTAAGACCTAAGAGAGGCCTACCATATGCATCGAATCCTGACATATTCGGGGGGTATATGAATACCTGCAGAATAATGGAAAGGAGCGAAGGTGATGGTGAAAGCTAATGAGGTAGTAAAGATGAAAGATTCTTTTTTTTTTTTTAAAATTTGAAAGAACCAGTAGAAATTTGACTCCAGACCAGAAAGTAGAAATTTTAATGTTGGGTTCACCAATTTTGTACAATGGAAAAGTGACAAGTGAGTGTGGAAATCTACAAGTAACTCTTCCTCACACCTGACCTCCCGAGGTCATGCCGAGACAACCGGTGGGGATTGAATATGCGTGGGATGCAGACAAACTAGTTAGGCAATCTGATGTCTTCGACACACACTAGTGGAAATTGTGAATCTAAGGCAAAGAAGGCCCTTCTAACCTGAACTGGTGTGATAGATCAATCAGCAAGGATGACTGCTCGAAGGCTCCAATCAATATCGAGCTCTGGCGTGATTCGGTCTATGGCTTGTGGAATATGTGGAAAATGACCTGGGATAGTTTCGTGTATATTTCCAGATAAGGTCATAGGGTGGATTGGTAACTATATCTGACTCTATGGGTGATTCTATGGCTTAGTCCAAAATTCCCTAGCTTCGTTAGCTGCTATGTCTAACAAGGATAACTATTCAATTATTATAGGTGGAAGTGGAGTAGATCTGAATACTAGTGTACGTAAGCCAACGTCAATTTCAGACTAACCAATAGATTCGTTGGATTGAGGGATTTGTGGGTCACAACCGTAGATTCGTGGTTGTTGTGGTCTACTATGGTCATGTGCAGAATCAGTCCCTAATCCATAGTATCTATTAATCATATGCTTTCTCAGCTTCTATATTCAGAATTAATAATTGTGTGATCTTCTCAGAGTATCTTACAGGTGTTTGTGCAACCTGAATTCTCAAGATAGTATCTATGTCTGTGAGAGTATCCCCTGCTTCTGGCTGTGGGACCAAAGGGTCACAACTGAATGCTTACTCTCTTTCAACCCTTTCTAAGTCATGTGGATATATACCTAGGGTAATCTGTAGTTTGGTTGATTCGACCAAAACGTGTGCGCTTTGTCGTCTTCTATGTTTAACCTGCTTAATTGGGAACCAATTTGTTGTAAGTTTACCGTTGTTCGGAAGACTTGGATCCTGAGATTTTGATCTATATCAGTTATTGTTGTGATGAGATTGGGTTGGGGCACGATTGGCTCGAATACGTATTCTCTGGGCTCTCTAGGTCCCGTGATTGTCATACAAAAGAAAGTTATATAAATCTAACTAATGACAGAATAAACTAATTGTGAAAGATATGTCTATGTATATTCCTAAATATGATATATCTATCTACTAAATAGAATTTAAAGAACAACTATCTAATAAATCTAGAATTGACAGTTTAGAATAACAAATTAAAACAAACAAGATAACTGAGTATAGCTATTTGTGTGTGCAACTGTGAACCTATTCTAAATAATGAAACAATTGATCTAGTCTATTTGCAAGACTCTCGATCCTACCTCAAAAGTGAGAAATGAATCATAGTTTCTTAGAAACTATCAATCCCCATAGCTTCCCTGGTAATATCGAAAGTGAAATTGACTGAAATAAAGTGATTGGCTACTCTATTTGATATGTTTCTAATTAGAACTTTGAAAGCTAGAACCTAGATTCTGTAAAATAGTGGCGAATCCGATGGTGTGTGTGGCTATGTCCCCTCAGTGTGATCTCCTCATTCCTTCATGTTCACTTGGATCTAGAAAAGCATGTAATGCTAGCATCAATAGAAGTAGATATTGGGAAAAAGGCAGCTTAGGATACAGACTGAATATAATGCGAGTAGGAGAGAGATATTGCAAGAGTACAAAGCTTGGCTTATGCAATTCCTAGCGGGATTTATTGCGAGTCATGCAACATAAAACATCCAGAACTTGAAACTATCCTGTTTGAAGAACAAAACCTGCAACTTTAATGGCTTCCTATTGAAAACAAACTATTCTACTCCAATGGATTGGATGAAATGTCAACAACATTTGCACAAGATGGATATGTGGCTTCCTAATAGCAAAACAACACTAACTAGGCATGTAATGAAAGAAAATAAGAATTCTAAATGAAATGAAAGACTAATCTATTGCAATGAGAAATTTAGAGGCAAATTTGAGGGGCCATTTGCTTGAGCACAAGCCAACTATTTATAGCATTTGCATTTACCCAAGGTAAAAACCAAATAGAACTCTTAAACTATAAACAATGGCAAAACACTATTCCAGGGAACCAGAATCATTAATGCAAGCTTATGGTGGTGATAAAAAGCTGGTGAATCATTGAAATTTACGTGAGTCGTGTTAAAAGAGCATTCTAGAAAATGCATAAAGGACCGCCGCCCTGAGTAGGGTGGTGGTTACAGGACCACCGCCTAGGCAGGGCGGCAGTTTCGTAACTGAAGAGCAAAAGGCCAAGAAAAGAGGGAAAAATAGAAAAACAAAGCACGCGGGGGCTAAGCGGGGCATGCGGGATGTTAAGACATACTTGGATTGCTTTTCTGGATCTTGAACACCTTGTGAGGAGACCTGTATCATCATTGGGGTACGTGTTACGTTGTTCCGATAGTGCAGTACCCTACAATTTTGGGTACGTACAGGAACCTCTCCCATAAAAAGGAGGGACTTGCTATCACTTGATTGTGGTTTTGTTAAAAGTAACATTTTAAAACCCAACCCATGCCCTTATTTGTCTTTGTGTTTAATAATGCATCCAACTCCTTATTTTTTAGGTGTACGATGGTTGTAATCAGTGATCTTTCTCTTTCGGATGTGGGAATCCCATTTCTGAACCAAAATCACACCCTCCAGACACTGCATTTCTGATAAATTACTCTCAGGAGTCATTTCAACCTCTACTTCCACTTTCTTCTTCCCCTTAGCTCTTGCGGTAGGTGCTTTCTTTGCTGCCATTTATAACCTGTAATCTTATAACTTCAAATACTCACCTTCTATCTCTTGTAACATGCAAACCCAAACCCTAGCTCAATTTAGCATGCCCTAGTTGAAATTACATGACATAGCTCTTTTGCAATGCCTTGCTTCACTCAAACCCTTTGCGACTAAGGATGCAAGCTTCCTCTACGCACAAATTTGCTCATCACATCTCGATTCACACTCTTTACACCTGAATACTCTTCTTGCAGATCATTTGCACTTGGGTCTTTTAAACTATCATGATTACAATGGTAAGAATGAACTTGCATCCCATCCTGATATATATTTTCAAAAAATTAGTGCATTTATTACTCCTTCACCTACCAATAATCCTCATTAATTGATCCCCTTTTTACCATTTTCCATGCGGTACATCTTCATGCCCTAGTGATAACCTTCTAGTTTTCCCTCCTACCTTTTGGCTGTGGAATTCTCTTCAACATGCTTCCATGCACCCAAGTTTCTCGTCACTGCACCTTCCACTGGTAGTCCTCATGGCATCCACTTACCTTGCATTATACTATTCCATCATTTATCTCCATCTATGGTCATCTTGTCTAGAAGCAATCTCTTTTCTAACAATTCTTTAGCTTTGAATAACACCCGTAGTAGTTTTTTCCTTTCATGTGTACTTATTTTCAATAGTCTTGTACCTGGATATCAATAACCACCCCACACTAAGGGTATGTGCAGTCCTCTGTGTATACAAATTCTTCAAATAGTAATTAGATTTTGGTGCAACCGCGCTTATTACACAAAAAACACCAACTAAATTGATAAAGCATAGAGACAAATAAGGAAATACATTAAGGAAAATATAGAATTGAAAACCTAATCCAAATGGAAATATGGCCTTATTACAAACACCAAGAAGACTTATTTATATTAGGGATTCAGCCTACTCCCATTGAGGTAACCGAGTAGAAATTTTCCATCAAGCACCTCTAATTGGAAAGCACCTATTTCAAGTATGTGAGTGATAACATATGACCCCAACCAATGTACTTTGAGTTTTCTTGGATGATGTAAAAACTTAGAATCATAAAGGAGCACCATCTGTCCAATTGTGAACTTTTTATCCTTGATGTTCTTGTCATGCCATGCTTTCTGCCTGGCCTTTTCTTGTTTTTGACTCCAACATGCTATTTCTCGTTGCTCATCTAGTTTGAGTAACTTTTCAACCTGTTCTTCTAATGCTTGTTCATCAGCTAGACCTCCAGTGTGTGCAATACGCAAATATGGTAACATGAATTCCATAGGAAGAACTACTTCCGCACCAAATACTAACTGAAATGGTGTGGCTTTGTTCAAACTTTTGTATGTTGTGTGATATACCAAAAACATGGCAACAACTTTATCATCCCAATCCTTTCTTAGCAATAATCACAAATTTATGATCATTCCATATATGACTCTAATTTTTTAGTATTATGATTGATGAAAGCCTCATGAAGTCCCATTTTCCTAAGGATGATATCGTGTAGTCTTATGGTGTGCAATCCTTGTATTCATCCAATAAAATTATGATTGTCTCATTCAGAAAGTGTGTGCCCCTATCAATGGTCAAACTTAAATGGCATCCATACCTTGTAATAATATTTTACCATAGAAACCTGGCTGTTGTAGCCACTGTACAATCCTTTGTAGGCACTTCTTCTACCTACCTTGTTAGATAATATGTGGAAGTTATGATATAACATGATCCAGTTTTGCGAACGGCTGGTGAAATAGGACCAACAAAATCTATAGCCCATTTTTCAAATGGTTCTGCACTAGTAATATGTCTTAGAGGCATTTCATCTCGTTGTCCTAGTTTGCTAAGACATTGACAGTGATCACATGCATTACAAAATTCCTTATAATCTTTATATATGGTCTCCCACCATAATCTAATGAGTAAAATATTACGTGCAATGGCATCACCTGCATAATGGCCACTTGCAATACCACCATGATATTCTCCAATAATATATATACACTCATGCTCTAGTATATAACAACACAATACTTCATCTTGACCTAATTTGTATAGGTCACCACTAATCAACATATAGGGTTCCGCACGTATAGAAAGTTATTTCTTCTCTAAGGATTTCATTCCTTCTAGTGCCATACCTATTCGTAGAAAGATAACAATTTCCATCTAAGATGTTTCTAAATGGTTGATTCAACATTTTAACCTATATAACTATGCATCGGGCATTGTATCTTCAATTACTTGCGCGTCCTCCCCTGACTCAATTCTTGATAAGTGATCTCGACCAAAATTAATTTTCCTTGGTTGACCACAACTATGAAATCAAATTCTTGAAATAAAAGTACCCATATGAATATGCGCCCTTGTAAAATGGGTTTGTTTACCAAATACCAGGGTTCATTTTAAGACACCTCTATAAAATTGTAGGTGGAAAATACCTGGCGAATATCCCCGGAACCAGTTTCAGTGAAAGGTGAATTTGACAGTATTCCAAAACAAAAAATTTTCCTGGTTTTTCATGGCTCCATCATTGACGTGTGACAACAAGACATCAATAATCACTCCTGATGCGCATCAATGGAATGTCAATGGTCTTGACTATCGCGTGTCAATAGGAGCCAGTGTCACACATCAATAGGATCCAGTGATGTGCATCACTAGATGCTATTGACGCTTGACACTGTCTCCTATTGATGTGCGTCACTAGATCCTATTGACGCGCGTCACTGGATCCTATTGACGCATGTCACTGGATCCTATTGATGCACGTAATTGGATCCTGTTGACATGCGTCACTGGCTCCTATGGACGCGCGTCACTGGATCCTATTGACGCGCATCACTGACTCCTATTGACACACGTCTCTGGATCCTATTGACGCGCATCAGCTAAGACTATTGTCACGTGTCATCTAAGACCATTGACACGCGTCAATTAAAGCCATTGATGCCTGATTTAGCCTATAAATACCCTTCAACCGGTCATTTTCTCATTTTCACCTTCCCGTTCTTGAATTTTTGTAGGTCTCAATCGTTGTCAAAGACGCAAGTACAACTATAATGTTGACTTCACATGCTTCCCAACTGCAAGTTCAGCAAAAAAATAAAGAGAATCCAATTCAATCGATTTCCAAGATCAACTACAGGAATCCCTTATGCCCTCACATCCATACTATTTTAAAGATGTCTTCAAAATATAAAGATTTGATGGATGCGTGTGAATTTACAGGGCTCGTTAATATGCCCCATTTCGAAACATATCCGGATATTTTGAATTACCTTCTGTCATCCTACAATTCAGAGGACGATATTTTTTATGTGACTCTAAACGATGGCCGAATGTTCCAATTCAGTATCGAAGCAAACGACATCCATCGGTTTACGGGCCTTCCGTTCAAAAATTTACCAATTGTTACAACCAAGGCAACACTCCTGGAAGAAGACAAGAAATTTCTCGAATCAACGTTCGGTTTCCATGTTGATTGTAAGTATAATTCGTTTTAATTCATATTTTTTATTCTATTTTTTATTCTGATACAATTTGCTGTTATAAATTTATAGTAATTTTCATTGTTTCCCATTTGCAGCCCATGTCAATAAATCCAGGCATGGTGTGGATACTCAATCAATTGCACACCACTTTCTTGCTGCACTTATTTCATTTTTTCAATCCAGAATTGTTTTGCAGGGTCGCCAAACAGATATACCAAATTGGGCCATTGCATACATTGTTGCCACTATCTCAATTTTTTTTTTTGATTGGTGCACATATCTATCCAAAAAAATAAGAACTGACCTAACAAATTCAAAACTTTTAGAAAAACCTTTCATTTATTCAACAAACTATCTCCTCAGCCTTTATTATGAGGCACTTTTAAATTTAAAAGATAAAAAAATTCCTACTTGCACTGATGAGGAGTTGATGAAGTTGTCAATTCCATTTGAAGAACAACAGGTATAAACTATTTAGTTTGTAATTGTATTTCAATTTTTGACATTACAGTGCACAGTTATTAACACTTAAATTTTAATGTTTTGCAGAGAAGATTTATTGAAGCCCTTCCCCAAAAAAAGGTGTTATCGAGAGGAAGAGGCCAACAACATACTGAGGCTTCGGGGGACTCCCAATCTGAAATGGAAGCTCACTCCTCTCCAAACCCTCAACAGTTTGAACTCGTTAAACGCCAGAGAAGCAATACCTTCTCATATATTATTTACAAATTCCAAATTTGCATATTTATTTTTCAATTTAAATTTTAACCAAATGAATTGACAACATTTAATATTGATGAATTGCAGGGACTTTGGAACATACACCTGTTTCACAAACTCAACCTTCTTCCCCAACTCACTCCATACAATCGCATGCATTCATATCTTCTGAACAGACAATGAGTACAACTCCTACAAGGCCACCCGTAGCACCGAGAAAAACAACCCCTCGACAACAAGGTACAACTTTTCGATAGTACGTTTAATTTCGAAATTTTTGACTTTATGAATTGTTTTCCTATTTTTCATTTTTTTCTTGTACTTTTCAGCACATGTCAGTCCTGATCAAACCACGGCACCGAAACCCACTCAACCAATAATTTTTAAAATGCCAACCAGAGGAACAGTGAAAAAGAACATTGGTAAACGCATGCCTTTTGCTCCGGCCCCTAGTGGGACACTAAACATTGCCTCCTCCTTTCGAATTCCAACTCTCTCACTTGGTGGCTTGCCCAGTGCAATAGGCATATCTGTTTTGAACAATATAAATTTAGATGAAGATTATTTGGGCATTGATAGCAATGACCCAACTGGTTTTTTCAATACCCGTGAGATGATTCAAGGCCAGCAGGTATACTTCAAATTTCAATTTAAATATGCTTTACAATTTTGAATTACATTTCGATTTAAATTTATTTATCTAAATCTTGATTAATTTTTTCACAAACAGGATCAGCCCACCCAAAGGAAGAAACAAGTAGCAGTTGATCTTGCTGAAAGCCCCCATACTTCTCCAGCAAGATCGTCTTCATCAGATTCAGATAGTGAACAGTTGCCACCTTTTCCTTTGGAGAACTTAATTGGTTATGATTGTCAATCCCATGTCAGTGAGTTTATTCTTCATCATATCAATCAGCTTATAGAATGGGAGAGAAGGGCTAAAGTTCTTATCAATGAGATTATTAGTCATTATGAAAATTATTGGCAATGGGATAGTTTATACGCTGCAGTCCAGAATCAACCTGCGAAGATGGATTCCTTACTTACCCAAGTAAGAAGTGGGACTGTCACGTATAACAACAACTATAAAGATGAAATTTTAGATAAGTCATTAAACAAATTGGAAAATATTAGTGCCGAGGCCCAGGCATATTTTAACAAATGGTCCAAGGACAAGGATTTGGTAGCAATCGCAAATGCCGAAAGAGATAGAGTGGTTGTAAGTACTATTACATTCAAACAATCATTCTTGTTAATTTGAAATTTTCATTTTTTAGTAATATTTTGAATTGACATTACTCTTTTTGTGCAGTTGAAATATGAAAATTTGAAGAGTCAGGCGAAGGTTTTGCAAGTTCACTTGGAAACAACAAAGAACAGTTTATCCGCACAAAAAATTTGAAGCAAAATATTGTTTTGGTTAACAAACAAAACAATACACTAAAGCGGATAATTAAAGAGCATGATTTTCGACCCTGACATATTATTCAAAGCTAAAGCGTGCAGCTGATCCAAATTTGCTGTCGCATGGAGATGCGACAAATCAAGAAGAAAGAATTTTAAAAAATTTGGACAGTGCTGCGGAAGATCTTATAAGTTCAGGGGTTATTTCTGGTGTTGGGGAAAGAGGTACAGCCACAGTGGAAGAAGCCAGTTGGGGAAGAGAGCAGAGGAGTAGAATTGGATAAAGAAAAAGAGGGTTTTGAAAACTAGAAACTTTTATTATTGAGGAAACTTTAAATATTGAATTTGAAAACTTCTACTATTG
Source organism: Taxus chinensis (assembly GCA_019776745.2). Lineage (NCBI taxonomy): Eukaryota > Viridiplantae > Streptophyta > Pinopsida > Cupressales > Taxaceae > Taxus > Taxus chinensis. Next base: position 500,218,584 of record CM034150.1, read on the forward strand.
AGTATGTACTATGGTATTTGAATTTAATTATATGGATTTATATACAATCTTTAATTTTAATTGCATTAGATGGTGATTATCATGAATTATATGTATGTTTCTTGTTTACTTGCATTGTCATGAATTGTATGTGGACGTATATGATGAATGATGATAATTGATAATTAATGATAGATGATGTATGTGAACTTATTTTAAGATAATTATTCTCTATATTTGTATTGATACAAATAATTTTATTGTTATAGATGATGAGATTTATGATATAAATGATGTACTTGTGTTTTAATTTCCATTGTTATTTGTGTATGGATGGAAACTAGATAAATTAGGCATGGTGGAGTTAGGTTAGTTAGGCATGATGGAGTCTAGGTCATATAGGCATGATTGAGTGAGGTCAGTGAGTCATGGTGGACTTAGGTTAGTTAGGCATGGTGGAGTCTAGGTCATGTAGGCATGGTGTAGTTAGGTCAGTTAGGCATGGTGGAGTTAGGTCAGTTAGGCATGGTGGAGTTAGGTTAGTTAGGCATGGTGTAGTCTATGTCAGTTAGGCATGGTTGAGTTTAAGTGTGTTGGTCTTAATTTAATTTTCAAGTTATTGATAACATGGAAAAATAAATGATGATGAACGTGTATGGTAAGATGTTGTAAAAAAAATGGTAGGTATGTATGTTGGTTGATTGTATGTTTGTGTCACTTTCCATGTAGTGTAAAAAATGGGAAACTGACTAATAGTAAAAATGTAAAATGGAGAAATTGGGGAAGATTGATTAGGGTAAAGAGTGGCCGAGCTAACCTCTAAGGGCCCATTCCCTCGGAATGTTTCCTACATTGATTGTAACCTTTGTATGTGACAAATATTTTGGAGTCGGGAAGAAAAGTGGGTATCTAAGAATCCAGGTAGGCCATGGTATCTGCAAATTTGTTAGTAGAACATGGGGTGGTTTGAAGCTCATAACGGTTAAAGGTAGTCAAAATTATGTCCATATGATACTTATACTTTTGAATTATTTCATTAAGACACTGGTATATACCATTGACTTGGTTTACAACTAACTGAGACCAACAATATCTTTAAATAAATGTAAATATATAGAATTAGACCTGTAACATCTTTAATGATAACAAGAGCTGAAAAAATGTAAAGTAACAAACAATAAGATTATGTTGAAGAAGATACCTATTTAAAATTGAAATCATCACTGGTTATGTGCTAGATCTTTGTCTTAAAAAAATTCAACAAAAAAAATAGATTAGTAGAAAGATGGGTGAGTTGCCTGACATTGTCAGTCCTGAGAAGTAACAGCTTCCTCAGATGGATGTCAACCCACGTTTTCAAAAAATAAAAAGATTGTATTTAACTAAATGTAAATACATATACCTGTAACATCTTTAATGATAACCAGAGCTGAAAAAAATGAATAGTAACAAATAATAAGATTAAGGGGAAAAAGATACCTCCTTAAAGTTGAAATCATCACTGCCACTGGTAATGAGCTAGATCTATGTTTTAAAAAAACCCAACACGAGAAATGGATTAGTAGATAGATGGGTGAATTGCATGACATTTTTAGTATATAGACCTGTAACATCTTTAATGATAAAGAGAAAAGATAGATAAAGAAGATACCTATTTAAAGTTGAAACAATCCATTATCAATAGCTTCATCAAACTCGATGTTGTCTTCTGTAGAATGTGACGAAGACCCAATTACACTCTCAAGGTTGGGAATATTTGTACTTGTAGTTGTATTATTCACACCTCTTCTTTCGCAAAGGGAATTCCAGTGTGCAATTGCTCTGTCAAACGAAAAGGTTTTGATGGAGTATTGAGAAACATAACACCTCATGCAACTTTCAAGATATTTATCCAACCTATTTCTCAGTTTTGATTTTATAAATGACAATGCATTGAAAACCCTTTCATCCTCCACAAACCCCAAAATCATTGTTTGGCATAACTCATATAATCTGAAATATTCACTGATATCTTCTTGTAAGATAGAACTTTGATAGATTCCTTGCCACAGCCTTGCAATAGCACCACTTTCAGAAGGTTGATCTAAATTCTTATATTGGTTCCTCATTGTTGTTGCAAAATTTGTTGACTGAAACTTTAATAAATCGGCATTCAGTATACCTTTGATTTCCATACCCTTGAGCTCTGACGTCTTTGTAAATTGTTCCATTATTCAACCCATTGATTTATGGAAATGCTTTCTGACAAATTCTGCACGACCACCTTCAGTATTCCAAAAATCAGGATTCATCACACCCATGGCTTCCAGAATTTTATCTTTACAAAAACGTTCCCTAATTTCTGATGACAAGGTTTCTGAAATTTTTTTAAGCTTTATTCTTGTTTCAACTATAACAGACTCAAACAAATTACGTGTCACGGGAACATCTTCTTGTTCCAATCCTGTAATATCTTGACGTTTTTGCAAAATGTGCATTGGTATTTCCCTCCCATTAACAGTGATGCAGAGGTGATCGTGGATATTAAATCTCAAAAAGGTGTTAGGATTTTTAAGATCTAATAAATCTTTCCAATTTTCAAAAACAGGTACATCAAAACTATCCTGGGAACAGTACAATATATCAAGACTTTGACATACCATTTTTCTCATCCGTATAAAATCCACAATATAGATTAATCTGCCCTGTGCATGCTTCATTAGTGTATTGATCTCCTTTAACATTGGAAGAATACCAACCAATGTAAGCAATGTCTCCAAATCAGTTAAATGGAACAACAAGTCCCTTTCCCTATTAACTTCATGACGGTATTTGTGCATGAAACCAACCAATGAAGGATACTCCTCATGAACTCTGTATGCAGGTTCATTCAAAGAGATCCATCTAGTCTCCACATCCTTCAGAAGTTTTTTTCCATCTGTAATTCCAATTGCAAATTTTTGGAACTTGAGAAAACGCTTTGGGCTGCTTGACATATAGGCATGAAGTTCTCTTATAAGGTCTTCTAATTTAGCAACATTTTCATGGTTGCTTACCATTTTATACGCAAAATTCATTCTATGAGCCATACAGTGAATTGGTAGCATATATGGGGCCACTGTTGTTTGTAATCTAACACAGAGCCCTGTTCGGTGACCCTGGAAGACAGATGCACCATCTACTCCAACGCATACCAACTTCGTAGCAATTTCATAATCAGTCATTCCAGCAACATCTTTCAAATGAGAAACAACTATTTTATATAGGTTTTCGGAATTACAGTTTTCAACCATTTTCATAACACCCAATAGATGAGGTGTCCTTATATGATTTTCTAAAGTATAGATGTGGATACATACCCATGCGGTGTTGTTGACTGCTGTCACTTCATCAATTGAAAGAGAGATAAAGTTTGCTTTTTTTACATTCTCTTTCAAATCTTCCTTCTCTATCATCGAGAGGCATTTTGCCATTTCCCATCCACTACTTTCAGACTAATGAGACTGAGGTACATTCAGCATTCCGTTAAATTGATACAAAACTTTGAAATCGAGGAAATCTGAAATCGCTCTTCCTTTTTTTAGTATTTGAAAAAGAGTAGAGAATTGTATGAATTTTGCATGTAGATTTGTTTCTTTCATCTTACAAATATGCGATGTGATTGTTCCTCCCTTTTCCAACAAATGTTTGTGTTTTTTATGCTCTGCCTCATATTCCACTGCGTATCTAACATGCGTGTATTCTTTTTTAGTTTTCCACCTATGTGTTTCGATTTTTTGGCCATCCACCCCTGTTACAGTTAAATATTATTTTCCACAATGTTTTTCTATAGTGTCCAGCTTCAGTTGCATTTTTTGTTTCTTTCCCAATTTCCACATACATATTGTACATGTACATTCAGATGGGATTTCTTCAAAACTAGATGATTGTACAGGTTCAATAAATGGAAATTTAGCTGCCCAATCAAACTTGTATGTCCTGCCAATGGTCCACATATTCTTGTTCGTTTTCAATGCTTTACTTTTTTGAGTAGAATTTTGAGCAATATCACAATCACCTGGTTTCCTCTTTCTTGGACCGGAGTTTGATTTTGATTTCTGTCTTCCATTTTGTTGAGTGTTTGTATCTGTGATATCTAGCTGCACTTCTGGTTTCACCCCAACAGGAATAATTGCTTCAAGATCTGGCATATTATCGTAGGTTTCATTTGTTTGACTTTGATATTGTGCAGAATGCATGTCCACCTCAATAATACCTTCCACAAAGTCAGTATTCTGATTCTTTGTGGTGGCATCTATATGATTGGTATTTACAATATCTGTATCCACAGAGTTTCCAAAATACTTGAAGAGTGATTTCTGAGATTTCTTACTTACTTTTAGGTTATTCATATTCTTTGAGCTGACACCTTCCATTATTCTGAAAAGAGTCCTACGTCAGCAAAAGAACCAAGTAGCAACTCTGTCCAGTGTCTGAGGTCTTGTTGTGCATCCCCTGTCTGAGGTCTTTGTCATGTGTCAACTCTGTAATTATCACGCATCAACAACCCATTTCCTGTCACGCATCCACTATCTGAATATACTGTTGCGTGTCAACACTGCCCTTGTCACGTGTCAACTTCTTTGCCCAAGTCATGCGTCAACACTTCCTCTGTCGCGCGTCAGTACAACTATTGTCACGCATTAACAATGCCTTTGTCGCACGTCAACACTGCATTTGTTGCTTGTCAACAATCACAGGCTAATAGTAATCCGAATCTCTGGTTCTTAAGGGTATGCGAGTTCAAATTTCACAGTATTGGTAATTTTTTAAGCTACTTGAGGTATACTACCTAGCGAATTAGCTAGGTTTTTATAGGAGATGTTTTCAAATGAAGGCGAAGCCGACCCCCCATAAAAAATATACTATATATTTTAGGCGAACAGGACACCGACCCACTCCGAATAATTCACCTTTTCAAAATTTCCTAAAATGAAATTTTTGCCATATTACGAATATTTGCCGCTAAAATTATCCCTGCCAAATACTTCAATGCCATGTGATCTGTATAAAATAAAAATGGTGTAGCTAGTAGGTACTGTTTGAATTTATGTAGCACATAGATAATTAACCTAAGCTTCGTGCTTTGTAGTTGTGTAATTATGTTCTGTAAGAGTCAAATTTCTACTATCAAAACAAATAGGATGATCTATAATACCTTCTCCCGGCTAAGCCAATACTGTGCTAATGGCTATGCTAAAGGTATCCACATGTACATGAAATGGTTGGTCCCACAAAGTAAAACACATAATAGGCATGGTAGTAAGTTTATCCTTTAATGTCTCGAATATGTGCTGATCCAGTTCTCTCTAGTAGAACGTACCTTTTCCCTTTAGTAACTCCTCTAAAGGTGCAAAAGCCTCGGCACATCCTTCAATAAATTTCCTATAATATTCTATATGATCCAAAAATCCACGCAATTCACTTTGATTGGTAGGATTTTTTCGGTCGATAATGACTGCAACCTTAGTTGGATCAACCAAGAAACCTTTGTTGTAGATTATGTGTCCTAACATTATACCAAATGGTGTAAAAAATATGCAATTCTTGATGTTCAAAGAGATACTCAACTATCTACATGTTTCAAAAATTAAGCGTAGATTTTCAAAATGATATTTAACTAATCCATACACCATCCAATCATCCAAATACACATGCAAGAAGTTGTGAATAAAGTCCTTGAATGCTTGAACAACTATGCACAAAAATACAATAGGCACATTTTTTAGACCAAAAGGCATAAAAATATAGGTGAAGCTACCCCATTCAGTAGCAAAAGTAGTCTTTTCTTGATCCTCCTAAAAATTCCTAACCTGATGATACCCAGAGAACCCATCTGTAAATGAATAGATTTCACACCCTACAACACCTTCTAGTATTTACTTAGTGATTGGCGTAGGAAAGGGATCAGTCACACATGCAACATTCATCTCCTTGTAGTCCAAATAGATCCTAATCTGACCATCCTTCTTGATACTGATCACCATTAGACTAACTCATTATAATCATCCAGGGGCTTGATGATTCCAAATTTCAACATTTTTTCAATCTCTTCTTTGACCTTATCACACAAGTTGGGGTTCATCCTGTAGGGTCTCTTTCTAACTAGGTGCACACCCTCTTTCAAATTTATCCTCATATCCCCCTAATGATTCATGCAAGCCTTTATGCTCATGGTACCCCTGAGGGAATAAATCCTGATAATCCCGTAGTAACTATATGATTTTTGCCACTTTAGAGTTTGAACAATAGTCCTAAATTATGGCCTCATTAGGATCAACATCTGATCTAATATTCACTTTCTTTATCTTCATAGGTTCATAATACATGCACACGGTCTTATCTACACTTTTCAACACTTCACGCCCACCTGTTGAATGGTTTACATCCAAATTTCCTACTTCTTCATCATCCACTAAGTAGACCATTTTTCCTTTTTCTTTCTCAAGGCAAGCACACTGAAGTAGTGTGGCATAAGCCTCTATTTCTTCAACAAAAAGCACTCTTGAGCTTCCTTCATCGAATAAATCCTGAATGAGTTCTTCAGCCTTGGAACTTTTCCCATAGTTAAGTGCTTTATTAATTTTAATGCTTCTTCTACCAAAGGCTTAGTAGAGAAGAAGTCAAACATTTGGGTCATTCCTACAATTAAGTCCTGCCAATTCCCAGTCTTTTTATGGAGTTCTGCATATACATACCAAGCACATGAGCAACTATGTAAAGTGGAATAAAACTTGTGCACCCAGAGCGAAGGTGGTAAAGCTTCCTGCCCCTCTATCCATAATCTCTCACACTACTAAACATGGTGCTGAACAAGTTGATTAGCATGATAAGTGCATATTTGAGTAGGTGCATTGCTCTTAAAGAACCTAGTGGAAAGAGCAATCGTAATTTCATTCCATTCTACAAGATTATCCTTGTGGACCACCCACTAGTGCACTTCTGTCCCATGTAGGGTATATGCTAGCATATTCCTTCTTTCTAGTGGGTCTATCCACTATTATTCCATGGCGTGCAAGAACACCATAGGGTATCCTTCTCCAATGTAACAAGGTATCGAGTCATTACCTATTCTCCTGATATAATGTATTTTGCTAACCTTAGGAAATATGCTATTTACTTTGCGCCCTACCAACTCATAAGTGATACGAGCCAAATTATCACAAGCAACACTTGTAGTATCGCTAATAGAATGTGTATCCTCCCACTGAAGAATTCCTTCTTTACATGGCTTAAGCACCTCTAGATCTCGGATGGTGCATACATAAATCCTATTCAGGTCTTCTTCACTTAAGGGCTCAACATAGAGCACATAGTTTCCATTTGTTAAAGGGATAATAACTCTTTCCTCATTGTTTTCAAAGTTGATATAACCCTTGTTGAACTGAAGATTAACATTATTTACATAACACCAAGGATTCCCCAATAGATTTGGGAAGCTATCTGACTCTGCCAGTGCTAAAACCTCAAAATATCTAGAGAACTTGGCTCCTTGTATGGTAATGGATGCATCTTTTAAAACTCCGATGGGAGTAGCCTTAGTCTGGTTAGCCATGAACAATACATTAGAGGATGGCTGAAATGAAGGTCTCCCCATTTGTACGCATGCATCTAAAGTAAGAACATTGACTTCCGTGCTTATATAAATTAGTATATTACTCAATAGCCACAAATCCACAACAACATTCAAAGTTATTTAATTGTCATAATATAGGATATGAGGGGGAATATTTACATGCAAGATCTATTGTCCAGTCTCAGTACTCACACGAAGATTGTTTCCTTTTAATAAATTCCCAAACAATGGAATGATATTCTCCTGGTGTAACAATTTACACACCTCTCTCAAGTCATCCATATTAGTTTGGATCATCGTTGATACTTTATTTTGTTCCATCATCCATGATTACTCCTTTAAATACTGTATTTCACCCTAAATATTCCTAAGTACCTCCATGGTTTCCTCATAAACCTCCTTATGATAAGTAGGATCTAGGTACCGATTATGTAGAACCTCCTCCTTAGTGATGGTAGGCTTCTATTGTAATGATTATTTAGCGTGCGCTGCTTCAGCGCGGGTCATGATCTTTACCTGTAATGCCTCATATTTTAGTTCACACTTGGGAATCTAATGATTTTCCACAGCATGCTATATCCTAACAATCCATGCACCTTTTAGTTATTGTTTATGCTACTTACTAAGATGCTAATACAAGTATGGGAATTCCTCATATTTATGATTCTTTACACATAAAGAACATGTAATATTATTAGGAAATTCATGCCTGTAGTGGTCAGGAAATCCACATATTCAACATGTTCTACGAGGGAACTTGGTTCTTCCATCACCACAACCTCGGCCTCCATATCCTCCTTGAAACCCTCGACCTCTACCACAACCTCCTTTAAAACATCCTTCACTCCAATCATAGCATGCATGATTTTGATTCCAATCCTGATGCTAATTCTTTCCTTTAGAGTTATTTGAAACTCCTATCTATCATACACCGATGTCTATAGCATCATGGATCTAACCAATCAGTCAATAGTCTTTCATGTCATGAGTCATGGACCTATAATTTTTGTAGCAGCATGAAACGTTCTTCCTTATCGCGTATTGTAACAATGGGAAATGTCTAGCATCATGGTTTAGATGGCATATATCAAAGTCTAACAAAAATGAGCACACTGATATGTGGGGAAAACTATCCTTTGTGTGACATTCCACTTCACAATCTTTGCACCAAATCCTTGTGTGCATCTCATGTGCTAAATTTTCCGATAGCTTCTCCAACTACTTTGCCATAGCTGTTATCTGTGATTCTAAAATTGGGCTCACCCTAGTGTCTATAATACCAACTGGCTCAATGTGTAAGGCTATTTAAAGTGCTTCACATGGATCAGTGTATGTTTTATGTGATAATTCCCTTCTAAAAGGTGTTAAGGCCCCCAAAAAACCATTGCGTATGCTAGCTTGCATGAAAATCATAAGAAATCTTGGATAATAGTGTTTTGAAATGAGCATCATACTCTCCGACACTATCAATAGTGCCTTACTTAATATCCTTGGGTGCACTTATACTATTTTTCTCAAACGTAGGGATGTGAAACTCTTTAAGGAAAACATATTTTAAGGCTACATAGTCTATGCATGTCTGATCAGGGTCAAAATTTCTGTACTAAATGTGTGTGCGCCCTTGTAACGTAGTAGCAAATTGACTTGCCCTACTCTCAGAATCCATGATTCATTTTACGTGCCACATTATTTCACACATGTACATGTGTTTAGCAACATCTTCTATGCCCCTTATACTCTAGAAGATGAAGAGACATCTCCATATAAATATTTTGGGGTTGGTTCATACCTTGTCCACTTGATCCAGAACCTCCTATATTTCCTCTACCTCTAGAACCATCAAATCCACTGGAGCTAGAGCCACATATACCTCATGATCCCAAACATGTAGTTGGGGTCAGACTAAAAGATGTACTTCCCTGTGTTCCAACAGTAGTACTGAACTATACCCGGACAGTTTATGAAGTGTTACTACTCTTGGAAGAGAGTCCAAAATTATGCACGCCTGAATTCTGTACAGATGATACAACCAAAAAGATGCTCCCATATAACAACAAAGATGTTTATGCTACCATCATTGTGATTTTTATATGACTCACTCCTACTCTCTCACTGCCTAAATTAGCTTGGTGACTATTTTTTGTACTAGATACTAGAAAACCAAGTGTAAGGGCAAGGTTTCCAGGTGGATTCAAATGCATGTCTATAGCCTAGGTTGTCTCTATTGGCACACTTCTACATGAGGTCGAGCATGGCTCCCTGTCATGCTTTACTAAATAGGGGAGTTCCTAATGCCTGGGTTCCATGTGTTCTGCATGAACATCAAACCCTTTCTGAACTATCTCTCTCCACAATGCCATTCACTCTAAAACATCCCTCTGCTTCTCTATCTCCCTCTCACATGCCTCATTATACTTAATCCACCTTTCCTCTCTTTTCATTTCTATCGCTAGGTTTACCATATTTCATCAAACCTTCTCTTTCCCCCGCACGTGGTGGGGTTTAGTTAGCCATTGGTTTTTTCTCCAAGTTCAGGGTTATCGTCAGAATTTTGATCACCAGTGGAATGCCTTACAGGTAAGTTCCCCTGGGATATCATAAACATTGGAATTTAGCTACCTCTGGGCATGAATAAGTGGAAATTGAGTACTCCAAGATATAACTATTCAAAACACCATGGAACCACATATCCACAACACGATTCCAAATTAGATTAACATCATAAAGGGTATGAAATTGTTCTTACATCTAGACAAGTGTGCAATACCTCTAATTCTATTTAGACTCATGAGCAACCAGCCACTCGTACAATTCTACCGGAAAGATAACAAAGAAGCTCTCGTATAAATAGTCATACAAATTCTTCTCCACCCATGTGCATGCATCAAACATAGATCCATTTCTAAACCTGTATGTGTATTCTTCTTCCAAATATTTAATCCACTCCACACTTGCTAAGGTCAACCGGTATGTCTTCATCACGAACCATCCTGAAAAAAAATGAAAAAGAGGTCTCGGCAACATAACCAATGATGTAGCCTAGAATTCACAAGTAAAAGCCCAGGTGCACTGGCACATCACTTAGCCTAGACTGACCACTTACCCAAAGCATGCAAAGGTACTAGGACCCTCTTTAGGGTTTCTATTGTAGGAGGTTAGTATGATGAATACTTAATACACTCATATCCATCATTAATACAACAAAGCATATCCAGATCTAGATCTTAAAGAATAACAGATTTAAATGACAACCAAGATGAGATCAAGCATGTAAGATCCAATTATAATCAAAATTAACACTCTGATTCAGCCAATACATTCCATTATATTAAATGTAATAATCCATAGAATCTTCCTTACAATAACAATAATATACGATTATGTGCGTAATAGAACTTGACAACATAACTTTATAGTAATTCAATTCCTTACATATCTATCTCTATATATCTCATACTACATAGACCAATACTTATTAATAAGGGTGGGGACTTTCCCGTCACCACTTATCTAATCCAAAAATAGGTCACATGTTATTATTAGCCATGCACTGTTACAATAATAGCCACACATGCAAGTGTGCTAACAATAGACTTCTTCTAGTTAATTGTCAGTAGTAAATCTATTCTCAACATGTACCCATGCAAAGTGCATCATAGCCGATCCTACAAAAATAGCCAATGTGTGTCATGGAAGTCTTTAACTGGTTTGTGTGTTTGGTACGCTATCTCCAAAAATAACATGTACATGTGAAAATGGCTAAGACCCAAATATATCTCTCTTCTTCATGTGTGATCCTTTCCTAAACCTTCCACACATTTGAACACAATCTGTTCTTCTCCATGAACCTTCTATATGTTTTTTGCTAAGTGCCATATTTTGACTAACCAACATGTACTCACTTTGCACTATTGAAAACAATGGTGTAACACCTATATTTATAAGGTGGGGACTTTCCCTTCACCGCTTAGACGATTTATTTCCTAATAATAGCCATGATTTCAAAATATTGCATGTTTTTACATTATATGCTAATAATTGACTAAGCCAAGTATACTACATGCTCTATTTCTATTATTAGCCATCCTCATGTACTCTCCTTATCCCTACTCTGCATGTGATTTTTCCAATTATATAAATTTCTTGACCACCAAGTCATCCTGATGTACTTTATTTATGGGCCCTTTCTTGAGTGATATACTAGCTATGATTTTCTATTTTTATCCCTTTCTATAAAATTGGCTATGTCCATGTTCCTTGTAACATGTGCGCAACCCAACGCACTAACCTGCTCCACTGTTACGTGTGCCCCTTGCTCGCTACTTTGATCTTCTACGTGTGCATAATTGTGTATAAGACTTTATGCTAGATGGATAACCAATATTCTTGACCAACATTACCCCACACTAGGAATATTTTCCATCCTCGACAATATTAAATCAAATAATTCCTTCGACAAATGAATGCATTAAATTAATAAGAATATGGGATTGCACCCCAAGAATCAAAAGAATTAGGTTCTACGTCAGTCCCTCAGGTTTTTTTGGGTGGAAGGAGTCCTAGAAATTACTTATCCAAAATATTCTATAAATCCCTCTAGCCTTCCAACTCCTTTGTTGTCTTGATCAAAGAAACATCGACAATGACAAGTAATTTTGCAAGAGTCAACTCATCAATTTTTCCCTTGAGCTCCGTGATCATTTTTTTAAGCTATGAGGACACATTGTCTAACGTATCCATCCTATGCGTGACCAAGGGAAAGAAATATTTCAATCTATCTTTGAGTGTGGCCTTTAGAGTTGTTATTAAATCTCTCTTCTACTCTACTTTGGATAACACCTTCTCTTACGCTGCCTTGCTATTTTTCATTTTGGCACGAATCTCTTTAAAAATTTCCTCGTCATTGGTGACATGCGTGTTCAAAATATGTTGAAATTTTTTTATGTTTAAAAAAAAAAATCCACCTTTCGTTGATCCTCTTTAGCCTTTGTAGCCAATGCCTCGTATTGAGAAATATGTTTCTCTACTTTATCCATGTCAGTCTTCTTCTGCATGGCTATCTCCTTAGCTATCGACCCTATTCCCAGATTTTTCTTATCATGTCTGAGATCATTTACATAAAGTCCTCTAAATAGTGAAATGTTGAGGGATATACATCTTGGGTGTGCTCAACCAAGTATGGGAGGGTGGCAGTGAAGACATTAATAATACATTTTTCCTTCTTATAGGCCACGAGCATTCAACCCTTTTCTTCTCTTAGCTCCTGTTTAAGCTCCTCAATCTTTTAATATTTCCCCAGAGCTTCCTCACACATTCTCTGGATGGTGGAATCCTTATCAAAAATCCTCACTCCAAATTTTTATATTATTTTATTTAACGCATTACAAACTTATTAGTTGATGAGCATCTATGTGTCAACTACAGGGAAGGCTTCTCCTGATGTATATTTAAGCCACGTCTCAGATAATTATTGCATGCTTATCTTAAACTCTGGATCCTCCATGTGTGATTGATATGCCTAAGAAATCATATTTATAGTGTGCGAGAGGGATTTATTCTTATCAAAGAATGACCAACAGAAGAAGAATTTCATAGCCATTGAGATTTGGTATTGCACTCAAATGACCTTTGTAGGATCATCATTATATTGCAATAGAGGTCCCTAGGTGATATGGCTTCATTTCCTTGTTCCCTTCCCCCTCTTCCCTATAGGAACCTTATGCACAATAATATGTACTATGCCACCTTCTTCTCTTGTACATGTATCTTCACATGCAATGGTTTCCTTATCTTTCTATTCCTCCTCATCTTGCTCTACCTCGTGCTTTTATTCAAACTCTCGATATCCACCTATGTTCTCTATAATAGGCTCGTTATGTCCTCCTTTATCATTAACATCCTTCCTTGGACCTTCCTCATTATGAAAAATCATGCTCCTCTTCATTCATGTCATCCACATTATGAATGATCAGAGAGTTTTGTGGCACCTATTCTTCCTTAGATTTCTCCCATCCTCTTTCTCCTCACTCGAAACCACTCTTGGATTCTTCTTTGCTGGGGTCTTAGTATTAAGACTTGGTTTTTTTGGTGACTTCTTGGTCACTTTGGAAGTTCTCACGCCATGGCCTACTTCCCTATGTTCTTGGTGTCTCTTTTTCTTTGCACTTTGATTAAGGGTTATCTCCTCTTCTCCCACCTCCTCTTCATCATCTTGTTCTTCTTATTCTTCTGTAAAGTGAGGAGTTCCTTTGCACACTTGTTTAGTTTCCAACATTTGTTTCTTCCTTGAGGGATGTGTGAGATGGAGGTCACACTCAGCCACATATTTCCCATCCTTCATTTTTGGTCTAAGGTAGATGAATAATTTAATGAACTAATTTCCTACTACCATAGTTGTAGGAGTTATATCCATGTTGTCAAACTTCATAGTTTCTATGTATGTGGACCTATAAGAATAGACAAAAGTATTTCAAAACATGTGGTAATCAAAGTCCACACTGTCTACATCACAGTTTAACTTGCACACCTCCTTTATCCTATTGACCGAGCTTTGAAAATTATTTTTCATGAAGGTAAAAGGTAGCTTGCACCAGGAATGTAATCTCCATCAGTCAACCTAAATATGCCTAGGGTGAAATGATGATGCATCACTAATTTTAGATTTCCTTGAAGTAATGATGGAAATTTTGTTGGTATGTGCCATTTTTTCTTAAATGCTTCACGCATGTTCTTATATCACTTATCTAGGTGAAACTTTTACTAGCTAGTGATGCCACCTTCACATGTAAATACCGCAAACCTTTTCACATGTGAATTTACCTCAGGTAGATAGACCCATATCTTGTCCTTTGGTCCATTGGGAACCCAAATATCATAAAATACAATGAGTATCAAGATCATGTCCCAAGTTATATTTCCACCCTTCTCCACCTATATCCTAGCTTTGTCTACAATCCCTTCAGTGATGTATATCACAATGTTGTACATAGTATTTTGTGCCATATTTTGTGCAAAATGTAACCAATTCTTGTTGAATTATGACCACCATGCACTAAGTTTGTAGCTAACAAGGTGTGCCATGAACCTTATTCTTGGATCACTGAGGCCTATTCCATATATGACATGACTTATCACTGATAGTTAAGCACAATGGTAGTGGCTTCTACTACATCATCATCCTCAAGTTCCTTCCTGATCTCCAAACTTGAGTTGCACAACCTATTACTCACCCTATAAATTAGGTGGTGATATGCATCCTCCTCCCTGTGAAGTAAAATAAGTCCTTATGGATGCACGACATTAACCATTAATGCAATATCTTATCCTTGTCAAAGAAAGAAAACTTATACATTTGGAGTACGCCTACACTTTCCAAGTCCTTCTGAAATGTGTCATCATAGACTAACTTCCCATCTTTATTCCTCTGGTGAATTTTCTTCATCACCTCCCTTTTTAGATCAACCTCATGTTACTTGGAATGATGGTTGTTGTCATTTACTTTACAATTTTTGAGTTGGAAAACCCATGGTTGTGATACTATAACCTCACTTGGGTACTTCATCTTAGAGAACCACTCCTCCTGTGTGTCCTTAGTCATGGTTTTCTTTCCTTTTCCTTTGTTCTTTCCCCTAGGTGATAATGTGGTTTTTTTATTCATTGCAATTATTCAACTATGTAAATTCTCAATTCTTGAATTTACAAAAAATATGTGCCCTACATGCTGAATAAAAATCCCTATCAAATTATGGCAACGCGGTTTCCGCAGTTCTAGCTATAGAATGTCTGTGCACTAAGCTTAAAATTGCTGAGGAGAGGCTGATCTGTGGCCAGAATCAGACAGTTGTAAGCACGAGTATGAGTGAAGGAGAAAGCATTGGAGGTACTGTCAGTGAAGTTTCTACAGTTCTGGCCGCAGAAAGTCTGCGCGCTAGACCTAAGAATGCTGAGGAGAGGTAGATCTGTGGCCAAAATCAGATGGTTGTAAATGAAAATGTGGAAATGATGGGATCCAGGCCTTTGGCATGGAATAAGATGCTTCAAAGCCCTAACATCAAAGTGGGTCCGAAAATTACTAGTCAGTTCATGTGGGAAAAGGACAACGAGGGTGCCACCTGCCTGAGGGTCCCAAATGGATGTGTTGATAGAGCCTTGACTAAAGAAAATCTCTCACTCGTTGGTAAGTTCCTTGGCTCTAGACATAATATTTATTTCATTAGGAAATGGGCTTTGAGAAAGTGGAAACCTAAGGGGGACCTGAGCATCACCATCATGCCAAAAGGATTTTTTCTGGCAAAATTTAATCAGCAAGAGGATTTAGAATCGGTGCTTCTGGGAGGACCCTGGTGGCTGGGTAATATGGGCCTTCTTTTGAAAAAATGGTATCCTGGATTTGATCCTAATACTGAAAATATAACCACCATTTCAATCTGGTGTAGGCTACCTGGGCTACCATTGCATTTTTGGGATGATGAAATTCTGCTAAATATTGCAAAATCCCTTGGTGCCCCTATCGGTCTGGATGGGCCCATGAGAAATAGATCCAGACTTGCTTTTACTCGTTTATACATTTTCTCTGCAATGGAACAGGAGTTTCCGGATCACATAATCTTGAAATCTAGATATAGGTTATGGACCCAAAAAATTGAGTTTGAAACTTTGAGATGTAAACATTGTCATAGCATAGGACACTCTGACAAAAATTGTCCCAAGAAGAAGGCCTCTTCAATGGAAGTTGAACAGCCTGTGGAGGGCTCAGTTCTAAAAAAGTATGGTAGGGTTGCTAGCTCGAGATAGCCGGAATAAAGACAAAGCCCCTAGTCTAGAAGGAGTTGGAGTTCAATAGAAGGAAAAAAAAAAGGGGTTTTAGAACTCAAATAAGGAAACATCTGGTCTGGCGTCCCAAAGTCTCAAAAGTAGCTTTTCCTGAAGCACCTAACAAGGAGAACTTGGAAAATATTGTGAAGGTATCCATGGTGGTGAATGAGCAAGAAGGATCTGTGAAGATTAATATAGTCCTAATTGAGTAATTTCAGTGCAGTAAGGAAGTCGAGATAGATAATCAGTTGTGCATCATTAAGGAATCTTCGAACAAGGACTGTATGGTTTTTAAAGAATCTTTGCAGAAAAACACTCCTAGGGAAGATGGTAAATCATTTGCAGATTTTCCTCCTTACTCCAGTAGCATATCAGCGGTTTCACCTACTTGCTTCAATGCCAGAACAACTGATACACACACACCTGACAGGATTTAGAAAGAACGTGAAGAGGGAGAAGTCACGCCTGTCAAGGATGAGGAGGATCCAGACTCTGGATTCACAAAGGTCATTTCAAAAAAGAAAAAAAGAATGAAAGGATTTGAAATGATCCCAGAATCACTCTACAGTGATAAGAAAAAGAAAAAAGACAACTGGGACACCTCAACATCCAGAACAACTAGATCTTCTGCTAGACGATTAGTTGACTTTGGAGGAAGCACAAAAAGAGGAAGGCCCTCTAAAAAGGCTCTTAGAGCTAAGAGAATGGAGAGAGACATTGCAGATGGTGTACAATGATAGTTGAACCATCAGGCAATTCTAACCAATCTTTCCAAATGAAGATTATTTCTTGGAACATCCGAGGCCTAAATGGAAACTCCAAGTAGAGAATCATCAAGGAGTTACGGGATTCTAGTAATCCTAGTATTTTGATTCTGCAAGAAACTAAAATGAAAGCTAAGACCCTAGAAACTAATAAAAAGAGTTTATGGGATAACTCTGAAATGGTGGCTGTCGACTCCCAGGGAGCTTCTAGAGGACTGGCTACTCTTTGGGATAAAAGGCACTGTACTGGTACGGTTCTCAATGCTAGTATTAATCATCTTGCAATCAAATTTATTGCTATTGAGAATAATGGTGAATGGATCCTTTCTAACATTTATGCCCCTAATACGGTTAGTGGTAGAAGGAAGCTTTGGGCTGACCTTAAAACATTTAGAAACCAGCATTGTTCTGCTAACTGGCTTATTATGGGGGATTTCAACTCCCCACTAAACCCAAGTGAAAATTATGGAGGCATCTCCAGCTTTTCTACTGGTATGGAGGATTTTGCTGATTTTATTGCTGAACATAACCTCTTAGATGTGGATCTTCATGGGAATAAATACACTTGGAATAATAGAAGGTTGGGAAAGGAGTTTATCTAGGTGAGATTGGATAAGGCATTAATTTCAGTGAGTTGGATTCTCAGTCAAGACTTCCACCTCTCTTCCTTGCCCAGAGTTGGATCGGATCACAATCCGATTGCTTTAAATTTTCTCAATTGGACTAAACCCACCAGAAGCTCATTCAAATTTGAAAAGATGTGGATGGAGCATGAAAATATCCATGACAAGATAAAAGAATGGTGGGGATGGAATGGTGAAGGCACTGCTCAATTTAGATTGGTTCAAAAGCTCAAAAATGTTAAAAAAGCAAGTCAAAATCTAGAATAAAAGCGTTTTTGGCAATGTGTTTGAAAATAAAAAAGTTAAAACAAAAACTTCAGGATCTGGAAATAAAAATGGATACTATGGGGAGATCGGATGAAGACGAGGTCAATGAAAAGAATATTCTTTCAGAGTTGCATACGATCTGCAGCAGAGAGGAATCTTTATGGAGACTTAAATCTAGAGCTATTTGGCTTAAAGAGGGAGACAGGAATACAAAGTTCTTTCATATGACCACTTTGAAGCACAGAGCCTATAATAGGATCTTAGAAGTTTCTAAAAACAACGGAAATATCATAAAAGATCCCAATAGTATCAAGAAAGAAGCACTTGATTTTTATAAAAAACTTCTTGAGGAGAGGAATAGCATCAATTCTGAAGCTATTTCTTTTATGTTGGAGGCCATTCCCCAAGATAAAATTGAGGAACATAAATTTAGAAGTATCACCAAAGCGGTCACGCTTGAAGAGCTGCAAAAGGCTGTATTTGCTTTAGAGGGAGACAAGGCTCCTGGTCCGGATGGGTTCTCCATAAATTTTTTCTAGAAATTTTGGGAAATCTGTTTGGAGGATCTTCTCAGAGCGGTGAATGAATTCTACAGAACGGGAAATCTTTTGAAAGAGCTTAATAACACTCACATTGTGCTGGCCCCAAAAAAAATGGATGCTAAAGATTTCAAAGACTTCAGACCTATCAGCCTTGTGAATGCCATCTATAGAATTTTTACCAAAATTATCACTACTAGGCTTCAGCTCATTATGAATGAACTTATCTCAAGGCAGCAGAGTGGCTTCATCAAAGGTAGGATTATACAAGATGGAGTGATTATGGTTCATGAGACTATACATTCTATGGAAAATAATAAAAAGGCAAATATGGTCCTCAAGCTTGATATGAATAAAGCTTTTGACAAAGTCTCTTGGGTTTTCCTTGACAAAGTCTTAACTAAATTTGGGTTTCTAGAAAAATTTAGAAGAATTATTAAGGCTTGTATCTCTACGGCCAGATTCTCAGTGGTGGTTAATGGTGAGCCTGTGGGTTTTTTCACTAGCAGCAGAGGGCTCAGGCAAGGGGACCCTATCTCCCCCTTGCTCTTCATTCTTTTGGCTGACAGCCTTAGTAGAACAATTGGCAAAGCTGTTAATGACAGGCTTTTAAAAGGCTCTAAGCCCACTTCCATCAGTCAAGCTGTCTCCCATCAGCAATTTGTAGACGACACTATCCTCCTTCTTCTGGCATCAGTCATTGAAGCTAAGGCTACCAAGGCTCTGCTGCGGCTCTATGAATCTGCTTCTGGGCAAGAGATCAACTATGATAAAAGCTCCATCTTCTTTTTTAACACTCCTGAGGAAAGGCAGCTTAAAATTGCTAAAATTCTGGGTTGTAAAATAAGTGCGCTTCCAGCCACTTACTTGGGCCTTCCTCTCGGCACTAGGAAAGTCTCTTGCAAGGTGTGGGATGATTTATTGGAGAGATTCCAAAAAAAAATGGCTGGTTGGAAAGGAGCCATTTTATCTAGTGCTGGTAAATGCCTGCTCATTAAAAGTACTCTTCAAAATCTACCCATTTATGTCATGTCGCTCTACAAAATCCCCTCTTCCTTCAGAGATAAGATTGAAAGGATTCGGAAAAAAAATTTATGGCAAGGCATGGAAGAGAAGTTCAAATTTCACTTAGTGGCTTGGGACAAGGTTTGCACCCCGAAGTTTATGGGAGGTCTGGGTATAAAAGATATTGAGAAAATGAATGAGGCCCTCATTGCTAAAATGGGCTGGAGAATGTTGTCTGAGGAACAACCCTGGATTGATCTAATCAAAGCAAAATACCTAAATCATCAAACTGTGTTCTCTTTCCTACAAGATGAGCACCTCCCCCATGGTTCCATTTTTTGGAATAATCTGGTCAAGAGCAGAAATTTCATCAAGCAGGGCAGTAAATGGAAAGTTGGGGATGGTAGGGATATAAACTTCTGGGAGGATAATTGGTTTAATGGCAATCTCATGGATAGATTTGGGATTGTTAAGGACAGTCTTATAAGCAAGTATGGCATTAAAATCAAGGACTATATTGAGGGAAACGGTACCAGCAAGAATTGGAAAAAACTTACTGTGGAGTGAAAGGATCTGATGCAAATTACTTCCTCCCTTCAAGATCAATTAGATCTTATTCCATTAAGTCAGCTGGATTCCAAGGATGAGCTAGTTTGGAATAATTCCATTGACGGAAATTACTCTGTCAAAACTGGATATAATAATTTCTTCCACAGTAGTCAAACAGAGTTCAATTGGAATAAGATTTGGATGACTGAATTAACTCCTAAAATCAATTTTTTCCTTTGGCTGGCTATCAGAGGCAGGATTCTTACCACTGACAACCTGAAGAGAAGAGGGTTTATAATCCCTAATAGGTGTCATCTTTGTAAGAAATATTCTGAGGATATCAGCCACCTGTTCATACATTGTGAGTATGCTACCAGAATATGGAGTTTTGCCCTCTCTAAATTTGAAGCTCTCTGGGTGGTGCCGAAGGATCTTAATCAGCTATGGACTCAATGGAACCCACCCTTTAGGCATTGTGTTGTCAAAAGGATCTGGAAGCTGGTTATCCCTCATTTAATCTGGAGGATATGGAAGGATAGAAATGATATTATCTTCAGAAATAAGAAGCAAAACTATAAACTTAGTATTGGTAAAATTTCTAATGGTATCAAAGAGAACATTGCTAGATTTAAACCCC
The DNA here is from genome assembly GCA_019776745.2 of Taxus chinensis. NCBI lineage: Eukaryota > Viridiplantae > Streptophyta > Pinopsida > Cupressales > Taxaceae > Taxus > Taxus chinensis. The sequence goes on from CM034150.1 coordinate 500,239,355, forward strand.
CCAAGAACAAGAGATATCCAGAGAATGAAGAATACATCTTATCCAATTGGCAGATTGGAACTGTCAATAGTCGGAGCAATCCCGGGAATAACATTGATAGATCTTTGATTAAATGGCATCCTCCTGATTTTAATTGGTATAAGTTGAACTTTGATGGGGCCTCTAAGGGGAACCCTGGGATTGCGGTAGGTGGAGGAGTGATAAGGGATCATAAAGGTAATCTGATTGTTGTGTATGCTGGGGAAAATGGGAATTCAAACTAATCATTTTTCCGAAGCATTATCTGCTCTATGGGGCTTGAGAATTGCCCAGACTCAAAATATACAGAACCTCATTATTGAAGGAGACTCCCTGAATATCATTAATCTCCTTAAACAGTGCTCATCTCCAAGTTGGAGCATCAAGGATTTTATCTCAGAGTCCATAAACATTTGTCAAACATTCAATAACATCAGGATCATGCACACTTACCGGGAGGGTAATAAATTGGTAGATGCGCTGGAAAATTATGGCATTAATGTTAATCTTATTGTTTGGGATAATATTAGCATCCCTAAGCAGCTTAAAAACAACATTCATGTAGATTTCTATACGCAAGAAAAATCTTGAGTTGAGTTATGATTATTGGGTGTGGATCAGCATCAATAAAACCCCCACACGTGTTGACTTAAAAAACATGATTACGCAAATCCTGTCAAATAATCAATATAGAGTGAAGTATAGGGGGAAATCCAAGTGGAGTTACATAGATTTGAAAATCACGCATGCGGGCTGCACTGTGGCTGCTAAAAGTTGGATACACGGCTCCACGGAAACCGAAGACAGTAGTAATGTGACTGATGACAGGGAGCAGACTAACAAAGAGGCCATTTTTCTCACATGTGATTTTCTGCAGGCTCTGATCAGCAGGCACGCAGACGTTCATGGGAAAAGCAACGGCTACCATTTCCTATTTTGCGTGGATTACAACAGTAAAAAGCACATTGGCTTTAGTGCTCTCAGGGATTTGGGAATTTTCTGCAAACAGTTACGCACAGTGAAGATGGGGGGTCCTCCTTGTCAAATTGAGCCTAGTGCGGACCCAGACTGGAAGGATAATATTGAGCTATGGAGTATTCTCAGCAAGGGTGGCATCACCAACTTCATAGAGAAGGTTCAAGGGCATGATCAAAGCATTTCTATGCGTTTTGCGAAGGATTGGAAGGAGTGGACTGTGGAATATGGGGGGCAGAAGATCTTGGTCAATGAGGAACTTATTGCTGAAGCGACTGGCCTTGGCATGGAGGGCTACCATTTTTTCAACAAAAGGGTTGACAGAGATGTTGAAGAGAGGAGATTTGTGGAGGGATCTGAGAAGCTGATATATGTTACAGTGGGCCTACTTGTTAGCTCAATCCCTCTGCCCTATGATGAGGTTACTCGCATGATGATACGGTTCATCTCCTTGGAAGGAAGGTTTGTCACTGTACCTGCTAAGCACCTTATCTTTCTTAACCACTTCCGTAGGAATCGCATGGTTTGTTTCCCCCATTACTTGTTGAACTCTCTTGAGCGCTCCATTTTGGAGTTTCAAAAGCATACCCGGGTGGTTCCTTTACACCAGGGGCTTATTTTGCTACTGCATAAATGTTGTCTCCTCAAATACCCTGGCCTCCCATCCTCTCCTAGCGCAATTCTGCCGGCCTCTGCTGCTGCTAGCCCCGTTTCTCCATTCTCTGCCCCCGCCACCACTGCTGTCACCCCCCTGCCGGCCGTCCAGGCTTCTTCTTCCATTCCCCCTACTACTGCTCCCACCCCCCACTTCACTTCCACCTCGGCCAGGCCGGTCACCAGGGCTTCTAGAAAGCTTAACCTTGAGACTCTTGCTATGGAGAAGGGTCCTCATGAAATTGAAATTACACATGACCTACTGAACATTAGCAGTGCCAGTCCCCGGGATGTGCATATGGAAAGCTCTTCAAAAAAGGCTGGAAGCCTTAGAGGCTGATATGAAATTGTTGAAGGATGAAGTTAAGAACTTGGCAAAACAGAAAGGTAAGAGGAAGAAGGAGGAGGAGGTGGATATTGATAACAGCCAGATTGATGATATATACAAGAAGTCTGAATTCCTTGGACTCCCGTTTAGGGAAGGCCAAAACTCGTCATGACTACAATATGGCCATCTTCAGTGTGATTGAGGAGTTTATTGAGCAACATGTCAAAAGTGTCTCCAATCTCAGCGGAGTTCTGGAAACACTTTGGGGCAATGATAAGAAAAGCAAAAAGGACCATTGATCAGCTGGATAAGACTGACGCTGCCCACATGACAACTTTGGGTATGTTCAAATCCTGGAAGAATATCAAGACCAGCATCGACAAAGCTGCCAAGAAGTAGATGTTGGTGCTTTTGCTGTACTTGTCTGTTTTTCTGTTGTTTTTTCGCGGTCTCTTTACTACTTTTTTGCAGTGTTTTTGTTGTTTTGTCTTGTTTGGTAGCTATTTTTTGGCTACTTTGGGCCTCATTGTCACATTTGGATTCTGATCCTTTATTCTCTGATTTTCACTCCTTTTCTGGCTCCTAGGCCATCTTTTGTACTCAAGGGTATAGTCCCTTTCAAAAAACTATTTGCCAATAATAAAAAAAACAATCCCTATCAAATTTTCGTGCAAAAATTTCAATTCTTCCTTCCTTGTTTTGAATCTTTGTCACACGTAATCAATTTTGTGCCCTAGTTTCAATTTTGTGTACTTGTGCTTCTACAAACCCTATATTGATAGATAAAAACCCTTACTTGATGAATGAAAATCTCCATTCCTCCCTGACACTCTAAATTCCACCTAAAAGAGATCCTAAACTAGGCTATGTGATATCTTGTTTGGGTTTAGTTTAATTTTCCTTGGTTATTTGTAATTTTTCTCAAATTCACACTCTATCGCTATTTAAATGATTGAACTCTTCATAAGGTAAGGTAAGAATGAACTCACCCGCACTCATTTTATAGATTTCTAAATTTTTATTGCATTTATTTCTCCTCACATACCACTATACTAAATATTTAAATAAAATTCCTGCCTTCTTCCACAATTTTTGTTGCTTGCTTACACACATGGCAACCTTCTAGTGCGTTACTACTTCCTAGGATATAGTCATCCTTGCATGCACTTCCCTACATCATAACCCATCTTCCTCTACACCATATAATGAGTAGTTAATCCTGCTACTCCTTCCCTCACGTTACACTATGCAGTCTCTTCTCACATGGTTCCCAATCTGAGAAATTGCTTTCAAGTACCATCATCCTAAGCACCTGAAACACCTATTAAATATTACAAGGAAAGTACCATCATCCCAATATCCTTTACACATACTTACACCTATTTCCACCCCACACTAAAAGTATGCACGATCCTCTGCACGTTAACTTAATAAGTAATAAGTAGATATTACATGCAAACGTGCTTATTACAACACAATAAACAAAGAAAAAACAAAAAATGAAAGGGAAATCTACTCTAAGTGGCAATAATACCTTATTATAAACACAATGAAGCTTGTTTATAGTAGGGATTTAGCCTATTCACATTAAAGTAATTAGGAAACATGGTGCCATATAGCGATTACAATTAACATGTGCATGATTCTAATAGCTTGGTTACCACAAAGGGTACCAACCAATGGACCTTCAACTTGCCTAGGTAGCATGCAAACTTGGATTCATACAAAAGTACCATCTTAAAAATTGAAAAATACTTGCTCTTGATATGCCTGTCATGCCAATCCTTCTATTGTGCCTTCTCTTTCTTCTAGCTCCAATGCGTAATGACACACCACTCATCTAATTGCATCAATTTCTCAATGTGCTCCTCCACAAAATTATCATCAAAAAATCCACCTACGTGTGCAATACACAAGGATGGTAACATAAATTCCATAGGTAGTACACCCTCTATGCCAAACACCAACTGAAAGGGTGTGGCCTTGTTTAAACAATTATAGGTTGTTATATATGCCCAAAGAACAACTGATAACTTGTCATCATAATACTTTCTTCCAACATCACATATATTCGTTAGTGTTTGTCCCAAGATCTTGTTGAAAGCTTCAACAGTGCCATTTTCTTGAGAGTGATAAGGAGCATTCTTATGGTGTACCACCATAAACTCTGCCAATAGAATTATTACAGTATCATTTAAGAAATGAGTTCCTATATCACTTGACAAGATCAAAGGGCATCCATACATGCTAATAATATTCTCCCAAAGGAACCTTGTTGTTGTAGGTACTATGTAATATTTTGTAGGCAAAACCTTTGCCCACCTTGTAAAGTAGCCAGTACATGTGATAATGTGGTGTGACCCAGTCCTGCACATGGCTGGTGCAATAGGTCCTAAAAAGTCAAAAATCCACTTCTCAAAGGTTTCCACACTCACTACATGCTGTAATGACATTTCATCCCTATTTTTAGGCTTTCTGATTCATTGATAGTGATCACAAGCTTTGACATAGGCCTTGGTATCCTTGTACAATGTCTCCCACCATAAGCCAACTAGAAGGATCTTACACTCAGTCACATCTCCTGCATAGTGTCTACTTGTGATGCCTCTATAATGGATTCACACTCATGCCCTAAAACACACCTACATAAGACCTTATCATGACCCATTTTATATAAGTATCCTCCAATGAGCTGGTATAACACAACATGTATATAAAGTTTCTTCTTTTCCAATGTCTTCATTCCCTCTGGTGCAAGTCCAATGTGTAAAAATATTGCTATGTCCTCCAAATCCCTGGGCACATGATTTAACCTAAAAAAATATGCATCAGGCATAATGTCATTAATACTCTGCATGTGCACTCGAGAATTGATTCGTGACAAGTGGTTAGGTCCTGAATTGCTCTTGTCTAGTTTGACTACAACTCTAAAAGAAAATTTCTAAAAAAGGAGCATTCAATGACATATAGACACTTGCAAAATAGGTTTTTTGACCAATTACTTCAATGCCATATGATTTTTATAGAAGATAAATGGTGTGGCCAATAAGTAATATTTAATTTTATGAAGAAAGTAGATCATGGATAATGCCTCGCACCCAATCATTGTATAATTTTAATTTGATGCTATCAACTTCCTACTTAGAAAGAATATTAGATGATCCACATCACACTCTCTTGGTTAAGACAAAACTACTCTAATAGTCATGCTAGAAGAATCAACATGTACATGAAAGGGTTTTTTCTAGGAAGGAAAGTGAAAGATAAGAGCAGTAGTCAATCTTTCATTTTAGGTCTCAAATTCCTGCTACTGGGCATCACCCCAATAAAAATTTCCTTTGGGCTTGAGAAATTCCTCCAAGGGCGCAAAAATATTTGTATATCATTTGATAAACTTCCTGTAGTATCTAGTATGCCCCAAAACAATTCACACTTCTCTCTGATTGGTAGGCTCTTTCATCCTAAAAATTACTTCTATCTTATTTGGATCCACGAATAATCCATCCTTACAAATTATGTGCACAAGTAAAGTGCTAAAGAGTGTAGAAAAGATACGCTTCTTGATGTTGAGAGAGATGATTAACTATCTACAACTCTCAAACATAAACCTTAAATTATCACAACGATCCTTGACAAGCTTATAAACTATCTAATAATTAAGATAAACTTGCAAAAACTTATGGATACATTCATGAAATTCTTGCACAAGTATGCACGAAAACATGACTAACACATTCTTCAATCCAAAAGGCATGAAAATATATGAAAAAATTCCCCATTCATTGGTGACAGTTATCTTCTCCTAATCCTCACGTGCAATGTGCACCAAGTGATAGCCTGAGAACCCACCAGTGAAGGATTGGACTTTACACCCTGCAACTCCCTCAAGGATCTCTTCTGTGAATGGCATAGGAAAATGATCTATGACACATGAGGCATTAAGTTCCCTATAATCTACAAAGATCCTAATATGTAAATTATTTTTTATTCTTATAACCATGGAAATAACCCACTCTGATTCCTCAATTGGTTCAATGATTCTAGACTTAAGAATTTTATCAATATATTTCTTGACATTTACATGCAAGTTAAGATTCATCCTATATGGCCTCTTCCAAAATAGACACGTGCCTTCTTTCAGCTTAATCTTCATTTCTCCCAATGTTTAGATACTAAATCACACACTTTGGGTATTTATCTATAGTTCTTATCACATACTATTGTTCATATGATTCCTAAGAAATTTACTAATTGACCATTGTCTTTGGCCATCTTTGCTTACTTTTTACTGTCTCTCTTGGTCTTACACTCCTTTCCCAATTATTATTTTCATACATTGACACTTATTAATCTGCACACCAGTGCCTAGCCAAGACGTTAGTGTTGGGTACCACCATCCCCTCTGGGTTCCACTGACCTCTTTGTAATTTTTTCACATAGTTTGGGTCCTTTCTAGCCATTTAGGCATCTTATTTTCTTAGTGGTTATCATTTTCAGGGTTAATTACAAAATTCAAGCAAGGGAATTATATAAATATAAAGTTATGTGACCATAATAAAGGACAAAACACTAAGAATTATCTATCACCATCTATGGTTTCATTCAAAAAGCATTCAAGAATTCATCTAGCTCCACACAAGGGGCAAGAGAATTCCATTTTTGCATACACGTCATAAGAGGGGAAGTTAATTGTTTCATGCACACATCTATATACATAGTTTACATCTATATATTTCTTGCTATCAAGTGTGACACACATAAGAGCTACCTAGGGCTTGATTTTGACTCACACACACAAAACTACATTGGGTCTGTGATGTAGTGCAACACTTGATAATAAGTTCACCTTGTTGACAGTCGAGGACAATGTGACCCCTCATTTTACATCTTTCTTTTTTAGGATTTGACGTGGTTTGAGAGTTTTATAGATGCTTCTTTCTAATTACAGGTTTCAGGTGAACAAAAATGAAGTGCAATGACATATAGGTGATCAAATTTGACGAGTAGAAAACATCTTATGATCTTTAAAAATTAAGTTCCATAGATTCTGAGTAGTCATGGGTGCCCAGAACAGGTCTCTAGTGCCCTAGGCGCCCTTGACCTTCTATTAGTGACCTAGTCCTAGCACTTCAGACACCCCTTTAAATTTCTAGGATGATTATGACACTTTGAGTTCATGTTCCAAAATTTTTCCAACTCATCACACCTTTAATATAACTATAAATAAACTAAGTATTCTATCCCTTCATTTGCAACTAGGATTTCATATTTTCTAGCTTATTTTACTTGGGTCTGAATCTGTACTTTATTGTTTATATTCAATGTTGTTACATATTTAGAATTAGGAATATATTTATTTCAATATTTTGTTAATCATTTGGTGAACCCGATGATTCAAACTCTTCCTTTTGAGTACGTCTTCATCTTATTGAGTCATGGATCACTCTTCTTATCTTTCTTTCACTCCAACTAAAGTTTCTATCATGGTTATTATTGCTGTTGATTTCATGCAAGTTCGTACTCAACATCCTCCTCACTTTATTATGCCTATGGTTGATCCTACTATCAATGTAGTAACTACTCACCGCACTCGTCCACTTATGGCTCCGCCCATTTCTATCCCACTGCCTATCACTTCTATAACACATCTCATTGATTCTAAGGGATATGCTATCATTAAGTGACTTAAAATACATTGGCCAAAATATCACTCTATGAATTATTTTTCAATATACCTGATTGTCATCATACACAAGAGGATACTGTTAGTGCAAAATCACAGCACCCCTGGATGTTGACCAGATTTCTAGGTTGATCACTCTAGCATCTAGTGTGATTGCACAACGTGGAAACCTCTCTCCAAGTGTGGGACTTGTGAAACTGAGAGAGGAATCTCTAGATTAGAGGCTGGTTCCTCAAACTCCTATGATATAGATCTATATTTGCACAACTACAGAGGTTTGGATCCTAATCCTACTCTAAATGCAAGGAGACAGGGATAGAAGTGCAAAAATTGAAACTAACTAAAGATGGTGATGCACCAAAAGGAGTGGTGAATATTTTTTTTTTCATGCAAATAGACACAAACCAAAGATTGCAACATAAAACATACACAGGCTGATAAGATATAATTTAGGATATGAAATGAAGCAAATAATACAAACAAAAGGACTGAAACCCATTCACAAAGCTTGCATTATCATTTCCAATGTCAAAACCACTGCATTACAACCTCGAAGAGGTAAAAAAACCTGTTACAATCTTTTAAGAGGTCTGATTCTTGCAACAATAACATCTAGAGGTGATTGAAGAAGTTTTTTTGCTATGCCAAAAGTGTTCCCCCCAAGAAATGAGTCAAATCTGGCTTTTACATTGCATGGGTCGAGCCCAGGAGAGAGAAAATGTACAAAACATGGGAACCCATTCCTCATTGACTACAAATGCATTAAAATGGCATGGGGGACCTTACAAACCCATACCCTGTAATTTTTGACTGAATTGGAGGAGAATGCGACCCATCCTGCATTAAATTTAGTCGCTGAAAGGTCATTTCTGCCCATGGACATGTACCAGAGCCATTTTTTGAATTTTATCTCTTGAAACTAAACCAAAATTCAAAATTGACCATGAAATCCTATAGATAATTTCATAAGCTTTCCAATGATATGAAGAACATGCAAATCTGAGCTCTGGATCAAAAGATATGAAGGTTTGAAGTTTTAGGGCAAAACGGCCCAAAAAACGGATGTCGGGCAAAAAATTTTAAATTTTGACCTTTTTGCATTTTGGAATTTTTTTTGAAAAATTTCCGCGCTCCACCGGTTAGATGCCACATGTCAGGTGCTGGTTCACTGAGTAATTCTCTCTCCTCCACCTTTCCGCGAACTTTCCCTTGAAATTTCGACCTTTTTAACTCTTTGGAAATTTTTCCATTTTTCCCCCGTGCCCCGCCACTTGGGACACGTGGCATGTTTCCATTGGCTCTCGGCTCCTTCAGCTTTTCACGTCCCTCACGTCCATTTGTTCTAACTATCCCGGAATTTCTGGGACAAATTCTTCCGAACCGCCCAAAATGGGTTGCCTTTGCTCTCGGCCGCTTCGCCTTTTCGCGTCCTTCGCGTCCTCACGGCCCAGATGTCCCAGCCTTATCTGCACAATAGTTAGTCAATTTTTCACCTTTGGCCAGTTCACCCTTTCACGTCCCACGCGTCTCCACGGCCTGAATGTCCCAATTGCTGCATGGACTGCCTGGAGGCTTTTCGGCTGGTTCGCGCCCCGATGTCCCAACTATCCCAAGGGCCGCCTAGACCAGGACTTAGCCAATTTTCATGATTTTTTCTGCCCCAAGCTTGTTTTTTGCAACTTTTTCACCCTTTTTTAGAACTTTCTCTTTTCTCCTTAGACAGGAGAGTTAGAAAAAAGCTGAGGGGACCCCAGAAACATGATTTTTTGCCTTGAATCAATCTATCTTGCTCGGGACCGAAGAATTTAATGCATGTTATCAAAATTACCTTGTGGTGAATTTTGGATAACAATTTGGTGACTCAGCGGGGTCACTTGCCTGCTAGGTAGAAGATACCAGTTGCCTGAAGCAGTCAATTGGGCATGGAGTCATCAAATATTCTGTTTAGAACCCCAACTGACTTAGAATGTGTAAGGAGGAAGATGGAATATCACCTGATGGAAGCAAGGTCTGCAAAACATCTCCATGGACAACAAGCTGTGCCAAAGCACTTAGGGAAAATAAAACTAACCTATAACAAAACAATGTGCACAAGCACTTGGAGGAATGAAAATATAATCTAATATTTACAAGGTAGTGAATTTCCCTCTAGAAGCAACGCTTGAGATAAATTCCATTTACTGGAATCTGTAGTTATTCACCATCCAATGGGGCCAATTGGAAAGCATTGCTGTCCTTGCACTTCGTGACCATGTATGGGCCACTCCAAATGGCATAAAATTTTGAATGCCTTCCCGGTTTTGCTCTATCCACATCTCATTTCAACACTAGATCCCCAACCTAAAAAGATCTATCCTTGGCCTTCCTATCAAAGGTCTTTTTGATCGAAGCTTGATCCTTTTCCATTGCTTGGGATGCCTGATTTCTGATCTCTTGCAGCTCCATCAACTCTGCATACCTCACCTCCATGGGCTCAAACTCTAGCAACTCCAGCTGCTTCATGAGTTCCAATGTTGGAAACTCAAGTGACATGGGCAAGATTGCCTCTCTTCCATAGACAAGTTTGAATAGAGAGTTACCTGTGGATCTTTTGGGAGTTATCCTATCAGCCCATAAGGCTGATTTCAGTTTGGTATGCCAAGACCTCTGATTCTCGTTAAGAGTCCTCCTAATGATCCTCAACAAGTTCTTGTTTGTAGACTCGGCCTGGCCATTACCTTGAGGGTAATAGTTTGATGAAGTGCTTAGGTAGATACCATTCTTGACAGCCCACTCAGTCACCTTAGATCCAATGAATGCCAATGCAATTATCTGAGATTATTGTAGCAGGTGCACCAAATCTGGTTGTTATCCACTCATAAAGGTCTAAGATGCTAGACTCATTTGCCTCTTTGAGTGCTACTGCTTCTGTCCGTCTGGTGAAGTAGTCCGTGGCTATCAAAATCCATTTGTGCCCTTGGCTTGAATTGGGATTAATGAATCTAATGAAGTCCAAAACCCATTGCATGAATGGCTGGTCAACTGAGATTGGATGTAATGGAAGGGCAGCAAGTTTCTCTTTTCCTGTGAAGAATGCACAATTCTTACACCTCTTGATCCATGCATAGCAATCACTGAAGATTTTAGGCCAATAATAACCAGCTTTCATGATTTTTAGAGCTGTCACTCTTGGTGTAAAATGACTACCAGCTGGTCTACCATGAAACTCTTCCAACACCCTTTGAATCTGATTTGTGCTAATGCACCTCAGCAGCACTCCATTCACATCTTTCTTGAACAAAACTCCATCAACAATGGCATACGGAACAACCTGCAATATGAAGTGTCTCCTTTGGGTCTTGTTCATCTTCAGAGGGCATAGGCCTATGCCTAGGAAGTGTATAATACCTTGGGTCCAGCAAGGAGTGGGGGCAGCATCATCTTCTTCTTGATTGCCACTTAGCTCATGGCTGTCCTGGACTATCAAAACAACCTCTTCTTCACTGCATACTTCTTTTTGCTTCCCCAAAACTAGCTGCTCACACAATCCTTTCCCTCTTACCAGCTTGGTGATCTTGATCTCAATGTCATACTCCATGACAGGGGTGATCCAACCTACCCTTTTCTCATTCAAATCCTTGTTGAGGAGGAAGTCCTTAACCCCAGTGTGTGAGACCAGCAATTGGACCTTGTTGTTTGAGATTAAATGCTTGAATTTATTCAAGCTCCTGATTACTACAAGTACATGCTTCTCAATAAAAGAGTACCTCACCTCATAGTCATCTAGGCTCCGGTTGAAGAAGGAAATTGGCTGCTCATCATTATCCTTGTTCTGCTATACCAAAATGGTAGAAATAGTGTCATTACCTCCAAATGCATAGATGATGAAATCCTTGGAGAAATCCGGGTTGATGAGAGTTAGTGTTTGAGAGATGGCTTCTTTGATTGCTTCAAAACTCCCCTTTCCTTCTGCTGTCCACTTGAAAGCCATGCTCTTCTTTAACATTTTTGTGATGGGCTTGACAAGGGCTGCAAAATTTGGGACAAACCTCCAAACAAATTTTATCCTTCCCAAGAAACTCTGAAGGGCTTTCTTGTGGCTAGGAAATGGTAGTGCTCTTATGGCTTTAACCCTCTCTGGATCAATTGCTAATCCTTCCTTGGAGACAATATGGCCAAGGAGCTTTCCTTCATGTGCAAGAAAGATGCACTTCTTAGGATTCAAAGACACTCCAAATCTCCTGCACCTCGTGAAGACTTGCCTCAAATGAGAGAGGTGGTTTGCTACATTTTTGGAAAAAACAGTGATATCATCAAGGTAAATCAGCACCAAATTGTTAATCAAACCTTTGAATGCCATGTCCATTGCCCTTTGGAAGGTAGCACCAGTGTTGGACAGCCCAAATGGCATTTTCCTATATGCAAAAGTTCCCCATTTGGTTGTGAAGGCTATCTTGAACTGGTCCTCTTCCTTCACCATAATCTGATTGTAGCCTGAGTAGCCATCAAGTAGTGAAAACCTCTCGGAGCCAGCCACAACTTGCAAGATTTTCTCCATGGAAGGGAGTGGGTAATGGTCCTTGAGAGAGGCTCTATTCAAGTCTCTAAAGTCAACACACAATCTGAGCTCTCCACTCTTCTTTATGACTGGAACTAAGTTGGCAACCCAACTAGAATGCTTGATTGGGAATATGATCCTTAACTCAATCAGCTTGTCCAATTCTTTCCTCATGAGAGGATCCATGTGTGGATTGACTGGTCTTTGTTTCTACCTGACAGGCTTAGTATTTGGATCCAATTCGATGGTATGCTGAGCTAAGTTGGGATTGAAACCTTTCAAGTATTCATAGCTCCAAGAAAACACGTCAGGGAACTCTTGACACAGCTGTATGAACTCATACCTTTCTTGTTCAGTTGTCATCCTTCCAATTTGTAATGGTTTGTTCTCTTCTACCAAGATGGATATTGAATCCTCTCTCTTGACCTGAATGTTTTCTTTTTCCTTTCTAAACTGATCATTAGGGTTAAAAATGGACTCCAAAGTGATAAATCCCTTGGGCAGCTTGTTAGTTCTCAGTTGTACTACTTGGTCACCATACTGCTGTTCCAATTTTTCTTGATTCTTGGCTGAGAATTCAGCTTCTTCTTGCAAGAAATGGATGATTTGCTGGTCATTTTCAAACACTTGCCAACTAACATTGTTATTCGACATTGAAGACCTCACAATCATGTGGATGTTTGGTTGTACCTTGTCTTGCTGAATGCTTTCCACGATGTCAAAGGCTGCCTCTACTACTGTAAGCCTGTCAGCATCTTGATTCTCTTTCCTATGAATGGATTTGATGCCAAAACCATCAAAATACTCCATGAGGTCCCACACCCTGTTCTTATAGCACCTAAGTAGATCATTCTTGGCAGCATGTTGTCCCCTGACCTGATTTACAATCAATTCACTGTCACCAAAGACTTGCAAGTTCTTTATTCCTCTCTTGATTGCCCAATGCATCCCTTGCACCAAGGCTTCATATTCAGCAGTGTTATTGGAGCATGCAAACTGAAATCTAAAAGCTGAATAGTACTTTATTCCTTGAGGTGAAGTAAGCATAGCTCCACCTCCTGCACCTTACCTACTCCTTGATCCATCAAAAAACAACTGCCATACCTCATTGTCATCTTTGTGGTTTGGCTTGGTGATGCTAGGAATAGGCTGATTTTCTTCGTGTATGCAATAGACCCCTAGCTCAGATTCTTCCACTTCTTGATAAGGATCAAATGCATGTATCTTGTTTACCCATTCATCAAGAGTTAGATCTAGGATGCTTCCAACCTTGGTGTCAGCCTCATCAGTGCTTTGGGTGATCTTCTTGATCAAATGCTGAGCAATTGGTATTAATATGACTTGGAGTGTAAGGCTCAATATGGAAGTTTGCAATAGGTTCTGACCTGATTGTAGCCTTAGTTCCATACCTCATTCTGAATAGCATGTGTGACCAATCAGCAGACAAATATCCCCCAATCTTGGTTGTGAAGTCCCTTGACAAACATAGGGCAAAGAGTGGTGGAAGGTCTATGACTGATACATCTTGTAAAACAACAACATTTGGACATGCATGCAAGGTAAGACTCAAGTTTCTAATCACTCCAACTATTACTACTTCTGTCCCATCCAGCTGCACTACCCCTTTGGATGTTGTTTCATACTGGAGTCCTAGCTAATCAGCTATTTGTTTAGGCATTACTGAGATACTTGCCTCGGAGTCTATCATGTAATTGTGCACTAATTGATTTCCAATGATTAATGAAACATAGAAAGGAGGGGGTTTCAACATTTTACCTTGCTGTCCTCCATGATTTCCCTCAGGCTGGGCAGCATTTGTAAGCACTTTGTCTTACATCTGAACTTGCTGATTCGAAGTTGGCTAGTCCTTCATGGTAGCTTGCAACAGATCTCTTTGGCCTAAGATGGATAGGGATTCCCACATTGATATATTAACATTATTCTTCTTCATCTGATCAATGATGTTGAATGGGGATGAAGTATCCTTTTGCTGTCCCTTTGCTTGTACATTCACTCATTGCATGTGGGCAACAACAACTGGTATTTGAGTTGGCCTAGGAGCTATTCTTGGCTGCCCTTGTGCATTTGAAATTGGATTTTGCTTTCCAATCATTTGTGGAGCCATGGAATGTTGTGGATTGGTTGGGGCTAATGGTTTTTCTTCACCCAAATTCCTCCTTTTTGACCTTGTGTTGGCTGCAACACCTTGAGAAACTACCTGGTTCATGCCAAAAAAATCCTCTGCTTGCCAATTTACCAATGTGGTGTCATTTGGGGATGATTGTTGTTGGAATGTTTCTTGTTGTTGGTTGTTTCCTTGACTGCCCTCATCCTCCACACCAGTAGTTGTCACCATTAGTGCTTGATTCAAAGCACCATTGAAGCACATGGATTGGTTATGAGGCCCATTGCATGGAAAACAAGAATCAAACTCTTGGGCAATGTTGTTTTGTGTTGGTACCAATGCCTTAGAGGCAGATATGGCATTTGGATTATAGCGTTGAAATGGTCTATTGGTAGGAGGCCTTGTTTGATTCATATTTGCAACTGAATTAGGTGGCCTTTGTGGTTGGTATGGCTTCCTATTAGGTTGAGCTTGGGGTTGATAAGAAGGTCTAAAACCTTGGGCCTGCTGCCTTTTGAGAGTAACCAGCTCATTACCTAGGTTTTGCAATTGCTTCATGACTTCTTGAAGCTCATTTGGGGCACTTGGAGATGAAGTGGAAGCTTCATTTGAACTCTAATTTCTAGGAGTGGGAGAAGGAGCCAAATTAGGTGCTTGATTGGTGTTTAGGCTCTCTAAACTTGGAAAAAATGGCATGTGAGGTCTAGGGGCAAGTTTGCCAGCTTGGATCAAACAATTTTCAGCCCTAATGGAAATGCTATAAGCCATAGGGATAGTTATGCCTCCCATGGACTGAATCAACATAGAAATATCAGAATTTAGAGCTTTGAAATAGTAGAGAAAAGCACCTTCTGCTATTGGCCTGACTGCCACTGGAATTCTCTCCCAAGTCTTTTGAAATCTGAAGTTTAAATCGGTCAGCTGCTCATTGGGAGCTCTCTTGATGGTTGTCAGCTGCTCCAAAAGAGACAAGTTATCTCCCTTTTCTCCAAATTTATCATGAAGTGCTATACACAGCTGATTCCAATTTGAGATAGAACCAGCTCCAAGGCTCCTAAACCATTACAATTTTTTACCCTTGAATGAAGATGCCAGTAACTTGACAGCCACTTTCATCTCATTGATTTCATGAATTGCACAAAGGTTAGCAATATCTTTAACATGATCACTTGGAGTAGTCTTATTTTCTCTAGTGAAGTAAGGAATGTTCTTCAAGGCTGTAATGGGAATTGGATGTTGTGCATTGAGGGTAAGTGGGCTGCTTTTTGTGAAGTTGACGTAGGGGTTGTTTTTTGCCATTCTAATTGGTCTTAAAACCCTTGTTGACTGAATGAAAGTCCTACCAGGTGGAGGAGTTGAGAGGGTTCTGTTTGGTGGAGATGGAGACCTTTGAATCCTTCTTCCTCTTTGCCTTCTTATTTGAGATAATTGCAGGTATTCAAACAACACTTCTTCTTCTCCAACTCTTGACCTTGTGGTGACTCTTCTCATGAGTTTTCAGGCCTGCACTGCTGAAACCAGTTGATTCTTCCCCTTGGAGTCACCAGATATGCAAATAATAGCTCTTTTCAAGCAAGAAAATTGCAGCAGATGCACATCAACTTTGCTGCAATAAAAATGAGACCTCTAGGTCTGACCCGGCGTGCCAAAACTGTTAGTGTAAAATCACAGCACCCCTGGATGTTGACCAGATTTCTAGGTTGATTTGTGATTGCACAACATGGAAACCTCTCTCCAAGTGTGGGACTTGTGAAATTGAGAGAGGAATCTCTAGATTAGAGGCTGGTTCCTCAAACTCCTCTGATTTAGATCTATATTTACACAACTACAGAGGTTCAGATCCTAATCCTACTCTAAATGTAAGGAGACATGGATAGAAGTGTAAAAATTGAAACTAACTAAAGATGGTGATGCACCAAAAGGAGTGGTGAATATTTTTTTTGTCATGCAAATAGACACAAACCAAATATCACAACATAAAACATACACAGGATGATAAGATATAATTTAGGATCTGAAATGAAGCAAATAATACAAACAAAGGACTGAAACCCATTCACAAAGCTTGCATTATCATTTCCAATGTCAAAACCACTGCATTACAACCTCGGAGAGGTAAAAAAACCTGTTACAATCTTTGAAGAGGTCTGATTCTTGCAACAATCACCTCTGGAGGTGATTGAAGAAGTTTTTTTGCTATGCCAAAAGTGTTCCCCCCCAAGAAATGAGCCAAATCTGGCTTTTACATTGCATGGGTCGAGCCCAGGAGAGAGAAAACATACAAAACGTGGGAGCCCATTCCTCATTGACTGAAAATGCATTAAAATGGCATGGGGGACCTTACAAACCCATACCCTGTCATTTTTGACCGAATTGGAGGAGAATGCGACCCATCCTGCATTAAATTTGGTCGCTGAAAGGTCATTTCTGCCCATAGACACGTACCAGAGCCATTTTTTGAATTTTCTCTCTTGAAACTAAACTAAAATTCAAAATTGACCATGAAATCCTATAGAGAATTTCATAAGATTTCCAATGATATGAAGAACGTGCAAATCCGAGCTCTGGATCAAAAGATATGAAGGTTTGAAGTTTTAGGGAAAAACGGCCCAAAAAACGGATGTCGGGCAAAAAATTTTAAATTTTGACCTTTTTGCATTTTGAATTTTTTTTTGAAAAATTTCCACGCTCCGCCAGTCAGATGCCACGTGTCAGGTGCTGGTTCGCTAAGCAATTCTCTCTCCTTCACCTTTCCGCGGACTTTCCCTTGAAATTTCAAATAAATTCTTAATATATGATAGTGCTTTTTCAGTGGAGTTTTTTCCCTATGGGTTTCTCTAATTAAATCTAGTGTCTCTTGTCTCATTTACTTTCAACTATTGATATTTGTTTTCATTCATATGTTAACTATTATATGCATTTGTAAAACATTTGGTTAAAATGTCTGCACATTATAATCTATAATACTCAATTGTTAATTTATGGATCTATAATTCTTTAATTATATCTTCCCGCATTTTTTTATAACATAGTATCAGAGATTGTGATTATGTGTGTGTAGATCTAGATCTTGATGTTTTCTAGCTTGCAAGAGCGAAGCAGCTTGAAGATTGTTTGATCTGCGAAACCCTCAAAATTTAGTCGACAAATTCAAGCTAAACCAGGTGCAAAGTTCTAATTTTCATCCCAAAATTACTTAGATATTGCTCAATTTAATATTTAAAACACATTATAGATGTTTGTATGCTTGATCTTTTCTTCAGTATCTAGTTTCAGTCATTTACAATTTTAATGCATCGTCTACGAGCTTATTTTAAGTTTTTTGATGGACTATTTATAGATGTTAGGGTTATTGTTAGAGTTATGGACTTGAAATATTTCCTTAGATCTAGTTAGTTTGCAGCGTTTAAATCCATCATGTCTTTATAAATCTTTATTTTTCACTAGATTTACTTGTATGAAGCCTGATTTCCTTTTTTCTAGTTATTTGGATTTTTTCAGCCATTTGGACCAATAAACTTTTTGTTTTCACAATCAGTTTCATGTTTTGTGAAGTTTGGACCAATAAAGTTTCTCCAAATAGCTTCACTATCCTTTTTTTTCATGTTTACAGATTCGTAACCACTCTTAGAGTTCCAAGTGGATTCAATCTGACATCCTTCTATCTTTTCGAAGCTTGGGTCAATTATTTTGTGCCATATGGCTTTGCCCTGTCAGTATTATTTGAATTATTTTGTTTATGCTATATTCTTTTGACTACAAAGCTTGAGCCAATCATATTTCTCTAGCTAGCTTCACATTGTCAATTTTTCCAAAGCCCGAGCCAATCAAAAGGCTCCATCTTCTTTGTTGTGACAGTAATATTGTTTATCTGATTGTTAGTCATGGAATGTGAGCTAATAAGGGTTTTACATGTGTCTTCATGGATTGTCACACTTAGATTAACTATGTCTTCTATCATCTACGAAATTTGAGCCAATAGGATTTATCTAAGTAGCTCCGTATTTCACATTTTCAATCTTCTTTTTTAACTTGCTTTTGACATATGCGAAGGAAAAACCAATAAAATTGCTCCAAGTATCTTTTATTTCACACTTGTCAGATTTGTGAAATTCGAGCCAATAGAATTACTCCACATTTCACATTTGTCAGTCTTTCATTTGTGGCAATTGTTATCCAATTAAAATTTTCCACCTTTTCACATTTGTCAGTGTTTTTCAGTCTTGCAAAAAGTGAACCATTTAAATGGCTACACGTGTCCTCAATTTTCTTTATTCATTTTGGTTGCACATAGTATTTGGACATGTACCTATCTTTTTTGCTTTTTTCACTCTCTGTCACGAAGTGTGACCATTTAAAAGGCTCCACGTATCTTCTTTTTTGACTTGTCTTTGTCAGATTTGTGAAGCGCGAATCAATTATTTTTTGACACGTATTTTAATTGTGTCAGCCTTCACAAGTGTTCAGGGTGTCAGTTTTTGCTTTAGCTTAGCCACTTAAATTGTGACACCTGTCTTATACCTTTGTCAGACCCGAACTTTATTTCAAGTTTGGTTTATTTCGGAGACTTTAAGCCTGCTTAAAGCTATCTATTTAAAGTTTGGCGAAAATATGCCAAGTGTCTTTTCTTTAGCCATTAAACCTTTGACAAGTGGCCTTGTTTGACTAAGACTTTGATTTTGCATTGTGTCAGAGTGTGAAGAGTGATCCAATTTAAGACACCTGTATATGGTTCTGTTTTTTAATTAATTGTCTTTTATTTTATTAGCTGCATTGCCGAAATGTGGGCTAATTGAAAAGTGACACGTATATTTTTTTTTGTTGTTGTCAGTCTTGTCTTAGTTTTTTGACATGTGTCTATTTTGTTTATTAGCATGGACCTGAAAAAGCATTAACGTTTATTTTTTGAAAGTTTTCAGCTTGAGGATTTATTTTTAACTTGTTTTTATTTTTTAAGTAGCTCATTTTTTAGGTTTCCCCTATGAGTTGATAAATAAATCATCAAGCTACTCTAGCCTAACTCAGTCTAAGCTCGGTTAGCTCGCATGTAAACTTTACCCTGACTAAGATTTATCAAATTGATCTTAAATTCGACCAAATCAAGCTATTTTTTTACTAAATTTGAGTTGATTGCATTTGTATAGCCAATAAAAATATCTGTAGCTAGTTTTTTGTCTTTTTTTTGCTTCCTTGACTCATTTTTTAGTTGAATTTGTTTCTATTGCTATCTGAGCATTAAAAATGTCCAGTTCTACCAATTTTTTGGTTGGATAAGTCTTAGATTTTAAATGAAATTAACTATAATATCTAGAGGGTAAGGTTAAAATATTTTTTCATGGCTAGAAATCTCTTGGATCTTATGAATGGTATAGAAAAACATCCCATAGGGAGACAAGCTACCCTTGAAAACCTTAGCTCCTTCTCTTAGAAATCTCAGGAAGCTCTATCCATCCTATTGCAAAGCATTAGAGATGAATTCTTAATGCATATAGGTCATATGGACTCACCTACAGATGCATGGAAATAATTAGAGACCATGCATGAAGTCAGTAGGTTGTCTAAAATTATTAAACTAGTTTTAGAGCTGTTTACAACACCCATGAAGGGGGATGAGAAAATTTTCAACTATTTGGCTAAAATTAAGAACATCAAAGCTCAATTAGATGGATGCAACTGTGAATTATTTCAAGATAATCTTCTGTACTTCATAATTCAAATCAATATTCATTTCAGAAACTCCTTCTCAATTCTCAATTCTAAATATCAGAATGAGAATGATCTGCCTAATCTAGACACTTTATCTTCTTTATTAATTTAAGAAGAGAGAGTCATGGAAGAAATTTGATTCAAAAGAGACTGCTTCTCAAGCTTTGTTCTCACAGAGTCATAAGTCTTCTCATAATATAAATAACAGCAATCATAGTCAAAATCCTAATATCAGATCTAGATTTAAATCAAATCCTAAGACTAACTCTAAGAACAATCAAAACTTTAAAGTCAAATTTAATGGTACTTGTAATAAGTGTGGAAAATTTGGGCATAAAGAGTCTGATTTTAGGGTGAAGACTAACAAATCAGCTAAGAATAATAAGAATACCAAGCCTAATAACCATAAGAAAAATTAGAAGCAAACCCAAGAAAATGTGGCTGAGAATTCTATAGTTTTGTATACTACCATTTTAGCTTTAAATGACAATGAATGGATTCTTGACAGTGGTGCCTCTAGACACATGAATTTTACTCCTGGTATCCTCTTAGACATAGTTAAATGTGAAGAGAATTTCTATCTAGGAGATAACTCAATCATTAGATCAAAAGGTTGTGGTAATGTTAAGCTTTCAAATAGTGTAATTAGGAATGTCTTGTATGTTCCTCAATTGAAAAAGAATATTTTTTCTTGTTCTTAGCTAACTAAAGAAAACTATAAATTTGTTTTACTACAAGATAAGTGGTTTGTCAAAGATATGTTTAAAAATTTTATTGCTTCTGGCATTCAGAAAAATGGCTTGTATATCTTTGATGGTTTTGTGTCTGAATCTTGTTTTTCTTCCTCTTCTAGGAACGGTATTTAACTTTGGCATGAAAGACTTGATCATGTAAATTTCAAAATCCTATATGATATGTCTAGACTAAATCTTGTTGTTGGTCTTCCTAATATAAAAAAGGTCATGGAACATGTGAAAGTTGCATACGTGGTAAGCAATATGCTCAACCATTTCACAAACATCATGATCCAAATTCCTCTCAGTTATTAGAACTGATTCATAGTGATGTGAGAGGTCCACTTGAGGTTCCTTCTCTCAGTGGAGCCTTGTATACTTTCTATTTTATTGATGATTACTCTAGAATGACTTGGTCTTATTTCATTAAGAAGAAGTCTGATGTCTTAGTTAAGTTTTAGGAATTTAAAGCTCTAGTTGAGAATGCTTCTAATCTAAAAATTAAGAGAATTAGGACTGATAATGGAGGTGAATATGTCAGAATTTTTTTGATGATTTTTTTGTGTCCCGTGGGATTCGAAGAGAGTTGACTACTGTTTATTCTACTCAATAAAATGGCATTACAGAAAGAAAGAATAAGACTATATTAGAAATGGCAAGGACTACAATTCATGCTTCCAATGTGCCTAAATTCTTATGGGCTGAAGCTATGAACACTACTGTCTATATTCTTAATAGAGTTCCTACTAAATCTCTTCATCAAGCAACTCCTCATGAAGTTTGGAAAAATAAAAAACCAAATATTTCTCTCTTAATAATATTTAGTAGTACTGCTTCTATCTTCATTCCAAAATCCAAAAGGAAGAAGATTGATACAACCCCTTTTTCTTGTATTTTTGTTGGGTATGAATGTAAAACTAAAGGATTGAGAGTTTATGACCCATTCAAGCATGACATTGTTGAAAATAGAAATGTTCAATTATTAGAAAGAAACTTCTCTGATGAACTGCATGAACCCTCCTCTACTGGTCTAGAGATAGAGCATGATAATTCTTCTCCCATGGAAAAAAAATTCAAGAGGATGATCATTCTAGTCTAGATATGATGGAGATTGAGGGGGAGTCATCTCAAAATTTCTTACAACCTAATATTCCTAAATGGGCTCAAAGTCTTGTTCAAAACTCTTAACTTGATAATCTTAGAAATCTAACTAGAAGTCAACATACTTATCATGCCTTGATGACCCTCTATGAGGTAGAACATAATCCTTTAAAGAAGCATCTCAAGATGATAAATGGATTCAAGATATGAAGGATGAATACAATGATTTAATCAAAAATGACACTTGGGAACTAGTCCCTCCTCCTTCTAAAAGAAAAATTGTAGGATCTATGTGGCTTTTAAAAATAAAATATAACTCTCTAGGAGAGATTGAAAAGTTCAAGGAAAGGCTGGTAGCTCATGGTTTCACTCAAAAACTTGGTATAGACTATGTTGAGACCTTTTCTCATGTTGCTAAGATGAGCATTGTGAGAGTTCTTCTTGCATTAACTACCCAATATGGTTGGGATATTCACCAAATGGATGTTAACAATGATTTCTTAAATGGTGTTTTAAAAGAATAAATATATTTGAGTCATATTAAAGGTTTTGAAGAACCTGACAAATAAATTTATGTCTATAAGCTTAAAAAATATTTGTATGGTCTTAAGAAAGCTCCTAGAGCTTGGTATGCTAAAATTAATAGGTTCTTTCAGGAACTTGGTTTTTCTAACTGTTGTTCTGATAATGATTTATTTGTTAAGTTTGATAACAATCATATTATCATTATTGTTCTATATGTTGATGATATTTTGATTACTAGAAGTGATAGAAATCTAATTGTTAGAATCAAAGAAAAGTTAAAACAATGTTTTGAAATGACTGATTTAGGTTTATTAAATCATTTTCTTGGCATGATTATATTTCAAGATCATAAGTCTATTGTTGCATATCAATCTCAGTATGCTATGAATTTTCTTAGAATATTTAACATGATTGATTATAATCTTGTTGTCATTCCTATTGAAGTTGGTGTTAAGTTAGACCCTAAACCAGTTTGTGCTAAATTTGATCCTACTCTGTATAGGCAGCTAGTTGGTAGTCTAATTTATTTGACCATTACTAGACCTAATATTTCTTATGTAGCAGGAGTAGTTTCAAAATTTATGCAAGAACCTTATGAGGTTCATTGGAAAATGGTAAAGAGAATTTTGAAATATATTAAAGGAACAATCAATTATGGTATTTTTATTCTTCTTGTAATGATGCACAATTATTTGGTTATTATGATTCTGATCATGCTGGTGATGTTGCAGATAGAAAGTATACTTCTGGATATATTTTCAAGTTGGGTGCAAGTGCCATCACTTGGAGTAGCAAGAAACAACCAACAATGTCTATATCTTCTACTAAGCTAGAGTATAAAAGTTCTATGGAAGCTTCCAAAGAAGCTATGTGGCTGCAAATACTATCGGATGAGTTTCACATGGGTGTGAAAGGGAGCACTACTATTCTATGTGATAACAAGAGTTGTAATGCTCTTGCAAAGAATCCAGTTCAACATCAAAAGACCAAGTATATTGAAGTTCATATACATTTTATTTGAGAAAAGTCTTAAATGGTGATATTTATCTCAAGTTCTATTCCAATGAAGATCAAGTTGTAAATATCTTCACCAAGCCTTTGTGTGATGTGAAGTTTTGCAAGTTTCATGCCTTGTTGGGCCTATCAGAGTTTCCATTGAGGGGGAGCGTGCATGAAAGTGCCACCTCTTAATGGGTGTTGTAAACTTCTAATAATTCCTCCACTTTATAATGGGTAAATATGTCACTCTATGTGAAGTTACTTGTAAATCCCAATAAAGCTTTAGTTGTGAGTATGAATTAATTTGTAAAAGGTTTCATAATATGATGTAAGTATTCACAAGTAAAGAACTTGCTCTTAAGAATTCTTGTATGGGAAGATCGATTGATCTCCCTTGTTTGCATGTTATCCTAAATCACTGTTGTTGATTCAAGGATCTATAAATCCTTTTGTAGAAAAAGGTTAAATTGGATTTTTTTTTTGTTTTCCCCATTGAACATTAAGGGGGAGTGTTTGGGTGTTAATGTCAAGTGGGGAAAGTCACTTAGAAATCCCATGTCTTAAAGATTATTTTAAATAATCTTAGTCGGTCTTTAAAACTTTTAAAAGAGTGAAGTGGTATAACTACTCACCCATCCTGTATAAATAGGATGATCCCTCATGGGATTAGACTATTGGGTAATCTAGATTTTGCTAATGTTTTTCATAGACCGATTGATATATATACTTAGCTACTTATGTGAGCTATTATACAATGAGAGAGACATTTTTTATTGTTAATGTGAGATCGAGGAGTGAAGTGGAAGTGCCATGTTAAATTGATAACTTATTAATATAAGACAATTCTTTTCAGTAGATATTTTTCCCTACGGGTTTCTCCACTTAAATATGGTGTCTCTTGTCTCATTTACTTTCAGCTATTGATATTTTTTTTCATTCATATGTTAACTTCTATATGCATTTGTAAAACATATGATTAAAATTTCTACACATTATAATCTATAATCCTCCACTGTTAATATGTGGATATTTAATTATTCAATTATATCGTCCCACATTTTTTATAACATATATTTTACTTATTAGGATATTTTGCCATCTGTTGCCAACAATCCATATGCGCATTTGCTTATTACTACTATCATTGGCTCTATTTGTATCAAACGTGTGGTCATCGATAATGGATCTGCTGTTAATTTATGTGCTCATTCAATTTTAAAGCAAATTGGAACTACCGATAATCTAATTTCTAAGAACCCCACTCTCATTCATGGGTATGATTCAACTACTCGGACATGCTTAGGCACTATCACTTTTCCTATATAAGTCAGGCCTAAAATTTTCCCTACTGAATTATTCATTATTGATGCCTTGTTTCAGTTCAATATTTTTCTTGGTAGGCCATAGATTAATACAATGCATATAGTCCCATCTATTGTTCATCAATGCATCAAATTCTTACATGATGAATATGAACATACCATTACTGTAGACCCCAATCCTTTTAAGTTCTCTTGCATAGACCCCATCACCACTATGCCTATCCCTCCATCATAGCTTGTTCCTTATAGAAATATTGGCACATATGATATCAACCAATCTAGTGCTTTACTTCCTTCTTTCACCACTCTGATCACTCCATCTATTTCCACTCATACTACAACTATTATTTCACCAACTATGTCTACTCTAGTTAGTACTTGTTGTAAATATCTCCCCCCAGGTCGATATAGACAAACAAGAGAATATAGAAATCAAAGAAGCTCAAATCCCTGACATTCAGAAGTGGCACATGACAATGGATGTCGACAGGGTAAACGGTGCACCTGAAATGCATAGAAGTGGCGCATGACAATGGATGTCGACAGGGTAAATAGTGTGCCCAAGGTGCACAGAAGTGGTGCACAACAATGGATGTTGACAGAGCAAATGGTGCGCCTGAAGCGCACAGAAGTGGCACATGAAAATGGATGTCGACAGGGCAAATGGTGCGCCCAAGGCACACAGAAGTGGTGCACAACAATGGATGTCGACAGGGCAAACGGTGTGCCCAAGGCGCACACAAGTGGTGCACGACAATGGATGTCGATAGGGAAAACGGTGCACCCAAGGCACACAAAAGTGGCGCACGACAATGGATGTCGACAGGGCAAACGGTGCGCCCAAGGCGCACAGAAGTGGCACACGACAATGGATGTCTATAGGGCAAACGGTGCACCCAAGGCGCACAGAAGTGGCACACGAAAATGGATGTCAACAGGGAAAATGGTGCGCCTGAAGCACACAAAAGTGGCGCACAACAGAGGATGTCGACACACACACGGATGCGCCTATGGCGCACCTCCAGGAGGCGCAACACTTCGAGCGCTGACAGGAAGTAGCCCCTGGCGCAGATATTCAGATGGCCATAACTTTTGACTGGGAGCTCAGATTCATGCAAGGTTAGACTTTTTAGAAAGCTTACAAGGTCCTCTATCTAACTACAATTGGATATATTTAATTGGGTGAGAAAAAATTCTTCAAAATGCAAAATACAGTTCGCCACTTTTGGGTTCGCTGGGGTTCTCACCTACCACCATAATGAGATAATTAAATGCAGTCTGGAGGTGGTTGGGGTAGTTTTCTATTTCCTCTCTTCTCCCTCTCTTTTTCCTCCTATAAATTGTAAGGAGGGGATTCTTTCTAAAGGTTCATCTTTTCCAGCTCTGCCCTCCCTTATTTTTCTTCTCCAGGGTTAAAAAAATGGAGTTCGAACCTCCTCCCTTGCTCTGTAATGGTGTTTTTGCCTTTTACTATTGAAATGATGTTCTGTGAAAAATTCTGGAGCAACAAAAAACATGTTTTGTGATGCATCTATCCATCCTTGCTCGTTCTTTTGCTTGTTCTCTTCTTGCCTCTCTTCATTGCAGGTATTTGTGCATGTTCTAATATTCATTACAAGTCTGGAGCTGTGTTCATGGAGTTTTGAGACATTTTCTGTGTGAAATCTATCTTTGGGTTTGTGATGCATCTGTCCATCCTTCCCATTGCTCACCTCTCCTTGTTCCATGGCAATTTTGATAGATGTTCAACATTCTCCTTCTCTGGTGTATCACCGTTTTAGTGTAGGCTTTTGCTGTTTTTCCCTTTTCTCTCTCTCTCTCTGTCTCCTTGGCATGGTTAGATTAGGTTTGGATTAGCTACCTATAATGGAATAGCTTGTGGCAGGTAGTTTAGGAGCAGGAACCAGCCTTCTCTGGAGATTCCTTTCTCATTTTCATGAGTCCCACACTCAAGAAAGGATTCAATGTTGTGCAATCACACTGGATGCAAGAGTGATCAACTTAGAAACCTGATCAACATCCAGGGGTGCTGTGATTTTGCAACAACAGTTCTGGCATGCCCGGTGGGACCTTAGAGGTCTTCCATTTCATCTTTTGCAGGTTGGTGTGTTCCTGTGAAGATTTCAGCCTTTGGAGGCACTTGCAAACACATCTGGCGACTCCATCTGATCAGCAACTCATTTCTGAAGTTGCAGATCCGTTTTCCATCCATTTCCTTCCATATTTATTTCCATCTCTTTCATTATTTTCCATTCCATGAGGTTTTGCAATCATGACTTCATTTCCATCATGGAATTCACATCAACAACAACAGTATATTCCACCTCCAACATGTTTTACAAATCCTCCAAATAAGCCTTTTGAGCAGATTCAAGATCAGTATGCATACCCATATGAGCAGCAATGCCAAAGTCAGTTTGGCTATGGAGCTTTCCAAGAGCAAGAGTATGCATATAATAAAGACCATCAGATCCAAGACGTTGGTTTGTTGGAGAAAATCCAAAAGATGGAGGTAGAGATGGTGCAGTCCAGAGCAACAGCTCAAATGAGAGCTTTCAGAATTGGTTGCAGGACTCCTTGTCCATGGGGAGGCCCTTTTCTAAGACACTTCAACCCTCAAGAGAAGCTGGAATTCATGATAAAGATGCTGCCCCAAATTGCACAATGGACAACAGAAATAGAGGCCTATACATTCGGTGTTGAACAACCTTGTCAATGGGTAAGTTCTACACCATCATCTGGTTTTTCTCTTCCCATTACTCAAGCAACATCATCTCATTTGGACTTGCAAATTTTAAAATCTCCATCTGCTGTCTCAAATGTTGATCCCATGTCTCCACCTCTCAGTCTTCCACCACACCTCAATTCTTCTTTCCTTTTTCCTTCCAAACAGTCATCCTCTCCACAAGAGCTAAAAGAAATCCCCCCTCCTCCAAAGAAACAAGAGATTTCATCTCCTTTACCACCACAAAAAATTTCCAAATCAATTGAGTTGCAACCCATCCCTCCTCTTGCATTCCCAATTCCATATGGGGAAGAAGAAATTGCAAAAATTAGTCATCAAGGACAACAAGAGGAAGAGCCAAGAAAAGAAGAAATGATTAAGAGCTTAGTAAGTTTGGCTACCAAGTTTGGTATGACAAAGATCCCCTTGATGGTCAAACCTACAGAAGAGGCTAAGGTTGAACAAATAGTGGTCAGGGCTGATTTTGTTGCAGTAGAAGAAGAAGTTCTTGCAGTCCCAACTTGTCCTCTAGAGCAGCAGATTGAAGAGTTTGACTTGTCAAACTTCATGCTGGAGGAGGATTTCATTCAAGAGAAAGATTGTCTTCGAACATTGGAGGAAGGAGAAGCTGCTCTAGATCCAGCATTGGAGGAGCACATTCTAGCTGTGGAGGAGAAAGTTCCAGATCCAAGAGCTTTGAGCACAAAACAGGCTACAGGAGAACCTTCAGTTCTTCTTTCTACTTCACCTCTCTCAAGTTATAGTGCTGAAGAGGAGTTTGACCTCTCAAACTCAATGTTGGAGGGAGAAAGAAACTATGGTGGTCAAGTTATAGATCAAGAGGACACCATGGAGGAAGTTGAACATTTGTAGCAGGATAGCCATGAGGCAGTTTATCTATCAGATTTGGAGGACTGTTTTGATGGAGAAGAGCCGGTTGAGTTTCCACCATTCTCTCTTTCATCATCCACATTCCAAACACAAGAGTCTGTTGTCATGAAGGAGAACATTCATTTGTAGTAGCCTGCATCCTATAGCAGCGCTTTGGAACCAAGATTGGAAGATTTTAGTCTTTCATGTTCTTCATTGAAGAAAGGGAAAGGACAGAGGAACTTGACCATTTCTTCCACACCATCCATTCTGGAGGGTCTGCAAGAAGACTCCATTTTTGGAGTTGAAAATAAGATCTATGGGCGTATCAAATGGATCAGACCTTGCCCAATCAGGTATTTGCCTTCATTAGAGCCAAAGGAGAAGTCACAACCAGTCATGCTTGCTTCTGAGCATGAGGGTGAGATAAAAAGTACCAAGGATCAGCTGTCATACCCCTTTAATCCAAATGCAGAGCAACTAAAAGAGGTATTGAATTTGCCTTCAGCTGATACCTTGATGATTTGGGTGGAATACCATCTTCTTGTTGATTTTCCACTCATCCTAACAGCCATGATCAGCTCCAAATCAATTACATGGCTGCCAGTTTTGAGAAAGGGAAGCTATTTCTCACAACCAATTGTAGGGTTTGTTTATCTTGCCTTTGCTCCCAGTTACAGTAGAGTAGGTAGGTTTTCTTTCAGTAGAAGAAGTGCTTGTGCACACTCTGCATGTTCCATTTAGAGCATGTATGATTTTCAGTTCTGTACATAGTTTTGGTGTTGCTGGTTCTGCTCTTGCACAGTTCATTTCAGTGGCATTTTGGTGAGAAAAACTCCATGTCCAGTGGGTTTCAAGTGGCTCAGAGGGAGGTTTTCAAAGTTCAGATCAGTTTTTAGGCTTGCTTATGACTCCATGCCCAATGGATTGCTAAAAGGCCACTGATCTTCTACCTAGCAGGCAGGTGATCCTGTTGAGTTTCCAAATTGTTGTAAATATCTCCCCCCGGGTCGATATAGACAAACAGGAGAATATAGAAATCAAAGAAGCTCAAATCCCTGACATTCAGAAGTGGCGCACGATAATAGATGTCGATAGGGAAAATGGTGCACCCGAAGCACACAGAAGTGCCACATGAAAATGGATGTCGACAAGGCAAATGGTGCGCCCAAGGTGCATAGAAGTGACGCACGACAATAAATGTTGACAGGGAAAACGGTGCGCCCGAAGTGCACAGAAGTGGAGCATGATAGTGGATGTCGACAGGGAAAATAGTGCACCCAAGGTGCACAGAAGTGGTGCACGACAATGGATGTCAACAGGGAAAATGGTGTACCCAAGGCGCACAGAAGTGGCACACAACAATGGATGTCGACAAGGTAAACAATGCGCCCAAGGTGCACAGAAGTGGCACATGACAATGGATGTCGACAGGGAAAATGGTGTGCCCAAAGCACACAGAAGTGGTGCACGAAAATGGATGTCGACAGGGAAAATGCTGTGCCCAAGGCACACAGAAGTGGCACATGACAATGGATGTCGACAAGGAAAATGGTGCACCCAAGGTGCACAGAAGTGGCGCATGACAATGGATGTCGACAGGGCAAACGGTGCGCCCGAAGTGCACAGAAGTGGCGCACGATAGGGAAAATGGTGCGCCCAAGGCTCACAGAAGTGGCGCATGACAATGGATGTCAACAGGGAAAATGGTGCACCCAAAGCACACAGAAGTGGTGCACGACAGAGGATGTTGACACACACACGGATGCGCCTATGGCGCACCTCCAGGAGGTGCAACACTTTGAGCGCTAATAGGAAGCAGCCCCTGGCGCAGATATTCAGACGGCCATAACTTTTGACTGGGAGCTCAGATTCATGCAAGGTTGGACTTTTCAGAAAGCTTACAAGGTCCTCTATCCAACTACGATTGGATATCTTTAATTGGGTGAGGAAAAATTCTTAAAAATGAAAAATATAGTTCGCCACTTTTGGGTTCGCTGGGGTTCTCACCTACCACCATAATGAGATAATTAAATGTAGTTTGGAGGTGGTTGGGGTAGTTTTTGATTTCCTCTCTTCTCCCTCTCTTTTTCCTCCTATAAATTATAAGGATGGGATTATTTCTAAACGTTCATCTTTTCCAGCTCTTCCCTCCCTTATTTTTCTTCTCCAGGGTTAAAAAAATGGAGTTTGAACCTCCTCCCCTGCTCTGTAATGGCATTTTTGCCTTTTACTATTGAAATGATGTTCTGTGTAAACTTCTGGAGCAAGAAAAAACGTGTTTTGTGATGCATCTATCCATCCTTGCTTGTTCTCTTCTTGCCTCTCTTCATTGCAGGTATTTGTGCATGTTCTAATGTTCATTACAGGTCTGGAGCTATGTTCATGGAGTTTTGGGACATTTGCTGTGTGAAATATGTCTTTGGGTTTGTGATGCATCTTTCCATCCTTCCCATTGCTCACATCTCCTTGTTCAATGGCAGTTTTGATAGATGTTCAACATTCTCCTTCTCTGGTGTATCACCGTTTTAGTGTAGGCTTTTACTGTTTCTCCCTTTTCTCTCTCTCTCTGTCTCCTTGGCATGGTTAGATTAGGTTTGGATTAGCTACCTGCACTGGAATAGCTTGTGGAAAGTAGTTTAGGAGCAGGAACCAGCCTTCTCTGGAGATTCCTTTCTCATTTTCATGAGTCCCACACTCAAGAAAGGATTCAATGTTGTGCAATCACACTGGTTGCAAGAGTGATCAACTTAGAAACCTGATCAGCATCCAGGGGTGCTGTGATTTTGCAACAACAGTACTACTACACCACTCATTTAGGATCCTTTCACTCTTACATCTAGTACACATCTTACCAAAATCCTTGATAATTCTATCTAGTATGATAATGTTAGCACTGATGATTCTGATGACGAGGTTGATATTGTTGAGCTCACTGATGATAAATTGGGAAATCATAATTTCACTCCTAATGAGGTAGATGATTCATATTTCAATGATACTTTCGTTGTTATCGTACATGGTGAATATCAATTCAAACAACTCTCTCCTATTGATGCTATGGTATTGTATCAGGGTCTATCCATATGCTAGACATTGTTTCACTTTATTCAACATCTCGGGGGAAATATATATCTACGCTGCCTCCTTTCACATGCATGATCTTCATGAATAAATCTTATTAGCATAATATTCCATTTTATCCTACTTTCTCTGACATTATTTACACACACAATGGCCTGACTCGACTTGGTTTCACACTCGATGATCTCTTACCACTGCCTCACTCACTCCATATATATCATGGATATATTAGTATTATAGCCACCAATGGTCTTTGAATCTTCTATCTCAAAGTTTTCTATATACGCACTCTTCGTAATTCTCCATTAATACTTAGGTAGTCTTGGTTTGAATACATTGGGGGTACTTTAGAAGCTAATCATACTATTATCATGTATCCTAGGCCCTTTGGCCATGTTTATATATGAAATAATTCATTTCTCAGATATTCACCAAATATCACTTATTGGTATGAATATGGATGTCTACCAAAAACTTTCACTGACAAAGAATACACAATGGGCATGTACAACCTACGTCACAATGGCTCTTTGCTTGATCAACCACATCCTATAACTTATCAGGTCTCTAATGCATCACCTTTTAGTTTTGACCATAAGGATGATGATATTATAGATGATGTTACTTGATCATGATTATCATCATACACTTGGGGGGCATCATGCTTAATCCTTCCCCCCCTCTAGTACTATCAGCTGTCTTGCATTTCTACTTGCTCACTCTATAATTCATATCTCATCTTTCACACGCTGCATACACATCTTGATACACTTTTGTATCATCATTACTTGATGATGCACTATCATGCTTTAGTTCACACTTGAATGTTGAGGGCATCCTATATACATGAACCTCACACACTATACACTTCACAGATCATGCACTCATCTTATCTCTTTCTCAAAACTTCTTTTACCCATCATACACATTACACACTCTATGCATTGATGACATATGTTTATCACATCTACCTCTACGCATTGCACTCATTACCCTATGACACACTCTAGTTCCAAAGTTCATACTCGACTACTGAGGGTATCAATCTAAAATGAACCTCACCACATCACTCAAACTCTATGCTCTACGATTTCACCATCATGTCTTCCTAGCGTACAGGTTCAAACCATTTCCTGATGAAGCAATCTTGATATATGGTTCAATAATGACTATTGATGGGTATTTTATCAATGAACCTCATCTCATACATACCCATTCACAATTACTAGGGGGAATACTACCCCTATCACACTCACTTTGCATTTCATTCCATCTCATCAACAACATATTGCATATTTTGGTCACATTTACTCTTGCTTTCTTATGCTTACACGTACACTTCATTACACATGATAGATAACTATATTTTATGTCATTAAATTTCTATACAAACATAGGCATTAAATTTACTTATAGTTGTGGATACAACTTTCATACATATCGATACATGCAACATGAATGCTTGGTGTAGTACCTTTTACTAGTCCCACAATGGCTCCTGGGGGGAATCCACTTTTGTACATCACATGTGCTATTGTATCATTTTTCATACCACATTTCTATATCAGATTATACACGCTTTGAAATATTTAATATATTTCTATCATGCTAACGGGTGCTTCATATGTAACTTTTATCTTGTAGGTTTATTTACTTTCATGGTTGTCTGTTACAATTTGCTTGCCATTGTTTGTCATTTTTTACAGGATTTTCCCTATGTCTTTCTTGTTCTATGATTGTTTGTATGCTTTTGAACACTACAACCTCGATTGTCTTGTGAAATTATGAGTGATGTTCCATGTTTGCAACCTGATTTCCGTGGTCTACATTGTCTACTTGCATCTTGACTTCTTGCGCACTTAGATTACATCTTGTCCACTATATGTGTGTTTATATTATATCGACTGAAACTTGTTTTAATAGCTATTTTTATTACGCATGCCTTGGATTCTACCAAACACACTCCCTCCCCCTACAAGACATCAGTTACATTTTAGCATTCATTCCTCCTTTAAGCCACATACTCCTTACGATGTCGCATGTACCCCAAATGAGGTGGGAATCATTTAGGGGAATCAATCACCCACACACTAATCTGCAGACACAGTTCAAAATAGTTCAATACATAGTCAACAAAATATTCTATATTAACAATGACCCATATCTTGACTTGGGTCCTCAACATAACATAGTCACCAACACATAGACCCAAACAGTAACACCGAGGTGCCCCTGACCCTTCCTAGATGCCTATGACCAGGGGGAATTTACACAACATTTTTTAGTTCAACATAGTTTTTGGCAGTTTACACAATGTATTTTATAGGACATGCAATCCTTCAGCACTTGGCATGCATGAATTACATTTTCTTTTCTATTTTTACGTTGGATCGAACCGGATCAGATTTTTACACACCATCTAAAGTGGTGTTCATAATTCAGGAAAAAGTCAAATATTTGGAGAATAAAAATAGACCTTTTTCCCTACACTTCTTCCACACTTGGCATGAGATCGTCCAAAAAACTTGCACTCAGCATAACTGGCGTGAGATTGCCCAAAAAACTCACCTTCAACGCAACTGACATGAGATAAAAAAACTCAATCTTCTACAACATCTTTAGGATCCTTTCTATCTCTTTTCACTCATCATAGATTAGGTGCGCATGTTCCTTTTTCACTTTTTTTCATAATTTTACACACTTTTTACATGTTTTGATCATATATACACATATTTGATTACTTGTTCATTCTTCTCTTTTTTAGGTCCTTCATTATGGGAAATAATAGTCACATCAATCACATCATCAATCAAACATCAATCAAAATCAAAAACATGAAAAATGCAACATATACACATACACTCCCACCCTAGGGTCATCATAATCATTTTCACTTTCTATTCTCTAACTTCCATGCTTCACATTTTTATCACTACACGTTTGTTCTTGTCTCTCTTAACATATTTATCACCATCAATCTACATGGTTAATAGGTACATATCTCTTATCTATTTTATGTTATCAAACATTTTATGAACAACATAAAGTAGGGGTAAATGTAGACATTAAATCACACACTTTGGGTATATGTCTATTCACGATCACATAATACTATTCATATGATTCCTAAATGAGAAAATTACTAATTATAAACACTAAATACTGCACTTCGGGTACATTACTAGGTCCTAATCACATACTACTATTCATATGCTTCTTATGGGAGAAAATTACTAATTGATCATTATATTTGGCCTCTTAGTTTCTGTTTTAGTCTCCATCTTAACCTTACATACCTCACTACCTAGTCTGACCCTTCATGCTTCACCTTTTCTAGATCTAGACACTAGCACCCAGCTAGGACACCACTACCCAAGCACCCTTGTCCCCTCGAAATTCCCTATACCTCATTGTATTTTAATCACTCCTTTTTGGGTTCTTTCTAGCCATTGGGCATCCCTATCTCTTAGGGCTCAACCTTTTAGTGATCAATTAAAAAATTTGAACAAGAGAAGAATATAAATATAAAGTCATATGACCAAATTAAAGGACCAAGATCTAAGCATCTATACTATCACCTAAGGTTACATATACAAAGAATTCAAGATCATATTTTCATCTATTTAGCACTATTACAAGGGATAAGGGATGGTTTTTTACATCACATGCATAAGAGGGAAGTTAATTTTATTCCATGCACACATCTATTACATATTTTTACATCTAGCTACTTTACTCTCTATTAAGTGTGACATATAAAAGATCCACTTAGGGCACAATTCTACACACACACATAGAAATACATTGGGTTCAAGATGTAGTGTAGTGTTTAGTCATAAGATCGCTTGTTTGATAGTTGAGGTTAGTCTGACCCCTCATTTTACATATTTATTTTTTAGGATTTGATGTTCTTTTGAGGGTTTTTCAAGTGATATCTCTATTACAGGTTATCAGTGACATCGAAAATCATAGTGTGACCATCTAGCGATAAAAATGAGGGTTTTGGATCAACCAACGCCATAAGAAATTAATATTTGGAGCTCCTTCGTAGAACCTGGAACCTAGGAAGGGATCCAAGAACCTAGGCACCCCAGTACTAGTCCAGACACCCTGGTCCCTGCTCCTCTTGCATTCCTACACCTTTTTGGGTTTGGTTTTAAGGTTCTGTACTACCATTCTGCCAGTATTCCACCTTTTCACACTACTAGGATATTTACGAAATCAAATAAGTGACCTAACTCTCTATTAATCTTAGGGTTTTACTTGCTTTTCTTATTTTCTTGAGTCATTTCTATACTTTACTTTCTGTAGCATACATAAGAATTTAACAAAGTAATATACCTCTTTTGTTTATTTTTGTTAAATCATTTGGTGTACCCGACATCTTCGCACACCTTTAGGGTCTTTCTTTAATTATTTCTTGTATCTCCACTCATCATCATGAATATTTTCATCCATGATGTCTTAGTTCTACATCCTAAATTAAGGGCTAAAATCATCACTCTCTTGGCTACTACTCGTGTTCCTACTGATATTTTAGAGATCACCAGAACTGAGAGGGGGGTGAATAAGTGTAGATTAAAATTAATTTCCAAAGTTCTACCAATTCACAATATCTTAATTTTTGCAGTTACTATATCATGTGCATTTTTTCAAACATATACTAGACAGTAAAAAACTGAACACAAAATTTATAGTGGTAAACCCTTTCAGGAGAAAAACCCACTTGAAACCATGAATTTATTTGGAACACAATTTCCAAAGTCTTACAATTGTTTCAGTTGAGCAACCACTTCACAACTTCAAACACCTATTAAAATATTTATCGAGAACCCACTTAGCGAATTTTAGCAATCACCAAATTACAAGGAGCACCAACACCTAATTTAATCAACTAAAACTGATCTTTTGCAGGAACCAACCCATAAGGAGGATGTAACCCCCCTGGATATGTTATGATACTACTTAGACTTATTTTACATACAATTTTTGATCATCTCATTTCAAGATTGCTTACACAATGGATTATAATCACTTTTCGATATCTGTTTGTGTTTTATCTTTCACTCTCTTATGCTTATCTCATTTAAAGTATTCTTTCTCAATAAATATACTAAAATGATGTTATTCTCATCTTATATATGTTCTTCACTTCATCTTTATGCTCTTCTCCTTCCTCTCTCTCTCTTCTTTCGGTAGCTCCTTTAGCTAGATGCATTATCTTCTCACTTGAGCAACATCTATATTGGTATCAAATTTATTCTATATAGTTAATTGAACCATTCCAATGCTTCCTTTGGCGTGTCGTGTAATATTCCTACTTTTTCACCTAAAAATATAGTCCATTAAATGAATACATCTAACTCTAGATTTTTCTCTTTCTATATTCAACTTGATTTCACCTTTTTCTATGCATTCACTAGAAAATATTTATTAGCCAATACTTAAAAATATATTTCTCATCTTTCTAGGATTTCCAATGTGATCAAGATGAGTGAGATGCTTTCCTCTCTGATATTTAATTTTTCCTTGAAATCATGAATCACATAGAGAACTACAATTGTATTTCCATGAAGTCAATGAGCATTAAATGTGGACAACTAGAACTCTAGATTAATTCATTCTTCATGGAGCTCATGTTGTATGCTCAGCTACAATCATCAGACACTTGAATCACCATAATTTTGGAGAAAAAAATCTCACTTGTCCATTTTTAAATCAACTTTATTGTTCTTGAGCCCTATCAAGTTTATACTTGTTCAATCTGAAACTTTCCTTAACTTCTCCAACTTTCTCATTTGTATCACAACAGTTTCCTTTGATCTGTAACTTTTCTCCTTTCATGGTGTATTTTTAGTTATCCATGGATTTTATTTTCTTCTCAAAAATTTTATAATGTTATGCAGATTTCCTCCTTATCTTCTTCCTTCCCGAGGATTTTTCCCTTGTCCGTGGCTATTTTATTTTATGTGCATCTTATATAGTTCTCCTCAAATTTTTATCTTTTCTCGCAGCTTCCTCCAAACTTCCCTTACTTCCATGGATTTTCATTTGGTGCATCCTTTCTTGCATGACTCTTCCTTCACATTGATAGCTTCACCTTTCTCATATGCAACTCATACTTTGGATTCTCTTTGCTTTGAGACTTTATTCCTTTACCTACGGCCCTCACCAAGTTTCCACGACTTCTTCTAGAGTTTCGCAGACTCCTACATACTTTGACTACTACTTAAAGACTTTGGTGGCTGAAACCTTATGTCTGTGGCTTGCACAAAAGCTGATTAAGTCCCTTAGAATTTATCCTTGATCATCTTGAATCCTCTGTGAACTGATACTACCAATCAACCTTCATTTTTCTCATTTTCTCACTTTACCAGTTAATCCTTTTTGCCATCAATGGAACTTGACATCAATGAAAACACATATGAAAATGAAAAATATCCAAAATCCTTCCCCTTTATCATTAATGAAATGCCTCAACACTTCAATACCGCAGAAATCTACAACATTTTGATGGAAAAATACTTGCATACCTGGTTTATGAAAATACTTTGTAAATCTCCTTTGGCATATTTCTTTTTTCAACTTCTCACCCCTTTCTATATGACTGGCTGGTTTTTGAGTTGATATTTTCTCCCCTTTTGACAATAATGACAAAGGGCCATCTATACTACATTAAGGTGAAAATGTAGGAAAGGACACGATAGATGGGTCGACCTCTAGTCTTGGGTGATAATGAGAGATCTGAAACGAAGAGGGCTTGTTGCACATTATATTATCCACAACCATATTCAAGGATTTTCATCTCCCATGAATCAAAAGGAGAAGTTGATGTAGATGCACCATGGGCACAAGAACTGAGATAATCTGAATCTATCCAGAGTTCCTTGGCCTCAGATTGGAGAGGGAAAGCTATATAAGCAGAGGGACATGCATATGTGCCCTTTCATGTAAAGCTATTGAGAGCTCTATAGTGAGTAAAGGGCTTTGAATATCCTTATATTGTAATGGTGTGTCCCTCATGCTTCAATTTAATGCACTGATGGAACATCAATGGCACGACCTGCATGGCATGAATCCATGGTCGGATTAGAAGCATATTATATGGAAGTTCCAAGTCCAGGATATGAAACTTTGTTTGATGGAAAGTGGGACCCACCTCCATGGGCAACGTGATTGTGCCTGGTGACTCCCTTTCCGCATTGTCATATGTGGTGATAGTGATGATATTTGACTCAAGATATTCCTCAGTATGTCTGAGATGTTTAACAAACTTTAGTGTGTAGATGTTTAACCCTGATCCATTGTCCACAAGCACCCATTTGATCTTCCTGTGGGTAATAACTACCTCAATGTACAAAGGAAGATTATGCGTTGGATTTTCAGTAGGGATCTCCCTATGGTTGAAGGAAATATGTTCATTTGGTATGATGTTTTCCAATGCGGCTTGAAGATGTGTAGGATTGACCTCTAATGGCACTCTTGCCGCCTGAAGAGTTTGGTAAAGAATGTCTTTGTGTACATTGGATATCTTAAGAATATCTAAGATCAAAATATTAGTAGAAGTATTCTCAAATTTCTCTAAGAGGTTGTATTTACCAGTTTGTGGGGTTGATGTAGAAGGTTATGGAATCATGAGGCAGGCACACCTTGTTACCATGGTGTAATCCTTTCCCTTGATTCAGATGGTGTTGACATGGTTAGTAAGAGAGCGAATACATCCAATAAGAGAATCATAATGATTGTTTTCTTTTTTGGTGTATAAGTAATTCACTACTTTATAACCTTGGGATGACTCTCCCCTATCCAACTTTGAATTTTTTGGTTTATCATGATTGGGGAATGACTCTTTATATATCCCCATTTTTTCATTGGGTTGTCCACCTCTATTTCCCCATTTTTGATGAGGTCTTGGATATAATGGCAAAGGCCCAAACATTTTTCTGTCTTATGTCATTTGACATGATGC
This sequence comes from Taxus chinensis, assembly GCA_019776745.2. Lineage (NCBI taxonomy): Eukaryota > Viridiplantae > Streptophyta > Pinopsida > Cupressales > Taxaceae > Taxus > Taxus chinensis. The sequence continues at coordinate 500,278,710 of CM034150.1, forward strand.
ATTTCACAATATTCATGCTCCTTGTACCATGAAGGATTTGGAGCATTGTCATCAAATGGTTGTGTTGTAGGATATGTCATCATGTGAGCTACATCTAATTGTTTCAGTATAACTGAAAAAGGTTCATTAAGAGAGGTGAATGTTCTTCATTTTGGTGGTGGTTGAATTGGTCCTTTGGTCAGTTTAAAAGGTTGACCGGTTTGGACCATTTGTACATGTTTGGAATCAGTGATCTTGTCACCCACCACATTTTTGTTTTTGTTAAAATCCTTTGGTTTTTCCGTGGGTTTAACATTTTGATTATCTCTAGATTGGGACTTGAGAGTTCCTTTTGTAATGAGATATTTCTCTATTTGAACCCATTTTTTGGTGACCTCCTCAAAAGTGCGAACATAATGCATTTGGAGGTGAAAAGCTATATCCGGATTGAGGTTGGGTACAAAAATACTAACCAGCTATTTTTCAGGGAAAGCACAAGGGAAGCGGCTAGCTATCCCTCTCCACCTTTGGAGGAAGATGGTGAATTTCTCATTAGGGCATTGCTTGGCACCACATAAATCTTCCATGGTGACATCACTCTCTATGTTGTATGAGAAGTGATGCACAATCCTTTCTACCAATTCTGGAAAGGTGAAAATTGATCCCCGAGGTAAACGTGTAAACGACTCAAAAAATTGACCTCCTAGACTCTTAGGAAAAATTCTTATGAGATCATTGTCACTATAGGACACCTCTTGACATGCCATATAGAAATATTTGACATGATCCCATGGATCCCCTTTCCTTTTATATTTGTCAAATTTTGGCATATACAATTTCTTAGGAAAGGGTTGAAGGGTCATAGTTTTGTCAAAAGGATAGGGGCATAATTTTTCATATTGATACTTTCTAACACTCCCTATATTTCTCTCTTGAAGGCTTGTGAGTGTTACTTTCATATATTGTACCTCTTGTACGAGCAATTGTTCTATAGTGGGAAAAGCAGGGATATAAACTCAACGGTACCCCGTATCATCTTCTTCTTGATTTTCTCTATGGAATTCATTGATCTTAACATTAGGCTCTGAATTTTGAATTTTTTTGCTTTCTTCCTTCTGTACATGAGATGTTAGCAAAGCTACTTGTCAGCTCAGGCTACTATTTTTTTGTTGAATTGTGGTTTCTTCTTCTAAAGGTCCCCCCTCTTCCTCATTTTGTGGAGGTTATTTGCCATGCTTAAGTCCTGTCATGTTTTTACGTGGCACTTTGATAAAGGGTATTCTATGTCCCACTATCTTATTATTTCCTACGTTGGAGGTAGAGGCATGTCCATGTATCAAAATATCCTCCATGTTGATAAGGGGTCATTCTTCCTCATTAGCATTATTCGCAGGTGGGATTGTTTCACTTTCGGTGGGCATTTTGGCCCCTAATTCTACGACTTGTGCTAGCACTCTATCCTTATTTTTGAAAATAAACTCATCTAATAGAATGGGGTCAAAGTCAAATTCTACATGTAGAGATTCCAGTTCATTACCAATATTATTGACCATATCTTCTATCTCTTTTTCTATAGAAAACAGAGGCCCTAGATCATGTCCAATGAAATGGTTTGACCCTTGTCTATTTGAGGCTTCCCAAGCTTTTGCTTGTTGTTCCTCGTATGTTTGTTTCTTGAGTCATAGTCATGTTTTGGGAGCCATGATTTGTGTCAGTTTCACTAAGGTAAGTTGTAAATGTGTTCAAAATGTTGTGACCACACCTAAGTGAAATGTAAGATAAATTGTCAAGAATATGAATGAATAACAATGTGAGAATACCAATGTGATAGAGTGAAAAATCAGCAGTGACACAAATGTTTGGTATCGAATTATATTAAATGAAGTACTTCCTAGACCACGTATCAAAAATTATTTTAGTGTAGCAAGATAATATACAAGATGTTCTCACTTATGCCAAGTTCAAGAGAATGAAAAAGATGTAAGTAAATACAAAAAGTTAATGTGACATCCTAACAAGATATACTAAAAGTGAGTTCAAATTTGATTAAGACCTATATCCCAAAAAGTGCTAGTTATAATTCATGAGTGACACAACAATATCACCAAGATATGTTAACCAAACTTTGTGAGAAAGTAAGGTATTGATATAACACGCACAAGTGGTAACATGTAACACTCTTCAAAATTGAGGTAATAATAGAATCAAAGCAAAATCTCAAATTATAGCTAGGAATAGTTAAAGTGTGCGTAGTGTAACCTTAAAATATAGATATTTAGGTCGAGTTTACAAGAAACAAGATGTAAATATCAAAATTGTATTGATACGATACAAACAGAGTAATCCTTCTAAGGAATTTCAAGATGATGAACCACGCCTAACTACAATGATGATCTTGACGCGGGTATTAAGATCACAATGGCCACCAATGATATGAATACATCTCTATGCACTTTAGATGTTTAACTTACCCAGCCACAAGGTTCCCTCTTGCATGGAATACTTTGGGGTTCTTGGAACCACCCCCATTGTTATAGCTTAAGGTGTTATGCCAAAGGGCTTATGTTCTAGTTGAGCGGAGAGGGACGTACCCTTTTCTAAAACCTGCAGTATAGTGTTTTGAATATGTTATTCTTTTTATCTTGTTTAATTAGGTGTGGTTTTCTCAAAACACCTTTTGACAACATGTATACCAACTATATTAGTAGTTTTTGACTTTGTTTTAATTCCTCCTTTCTTTGACAAGCGAGGTGTTTTGGTCTTGTACGATGATTTTTAGTAGTTTTCCATCAAAAGATTAAACACCATTTTTGATTCTCCAGATCATCCAAGGATGCAAGATAAGAGCATACATGATGTTTCCTAAATCCAAAAATATATCAAACGGAAAAATATGTTTAATTCAAACACACCAAGTTAACCAATTCTAATTCAAATATTCCTAACAACCTCAAAGCATCAAAAAGGACTTAAGAATCATTACTGATTCCCAAGATCAACCCAAGGGACATGAGGGAAGAGCATACACGATCTCATTCCTATGAATAAACATGCAAAAGTTTATCTAATCAAGTAAAAGAAATTAAAAACATCTTGCAAAAACAAGTATGTGATTAGATAAAACCTGAAAGAATGTTAGCACCTCAACACATTAACTTTCAAGAAAACAAAAGACACCTGCACCCTTATTTTGGCGTCTACATACAGGTTAGGGCAGATATGCCACTCTTTGTTTTTTTGATTTACAATGCACTTGTGCCACCCAAGAGGCATGTACACCACCAAAAATACGTGTGCTCCACTTTGTGTGTTTCTGGCTTACCATGTATCTGCGCCACCCAAGAGGCATGTCCGCCACCAAAAGGGCATATGCACTACCTTTGATAAAAAATAGTCTAAGTTTCACATAGAATCCCTACGCTACCAAAAAAGTGTGTGCGCCACTGGAAAAGCATGTGTGCCACCACTTTGTAAAACAGTCTTAGATTCTGACAGCATGCTCATGCCACCAGAAATGTGTCTGCGCTACTAAAATAGCGTGTGCGTTTGGGTTAGGGTGTACGCACCAATCTGACAAGTTTTGAATTGTAGTGAAGGTATAATATGAAAATGTGTCTGCACCCAGGTTAGTGCATCTACAGGCTGGTTAGGGTATGTGTGTTGGGGTTAGTGTGTATGCACCAGGATCAATAAATAGAGAACCAGGTTCTGACAGTGCACCTACACCACCCGAGGGTTCCTGTGCCACCAAAAACATGCCTGCGCCACCCCTGTAACCAAAATACAACAAAAAACACAAGAAATCTCACAATACTTCAATTTTTGACAAGTTAGTTTTAAAATGGAAACAACCCATTAAAATGATGACTATAAAAAAGAATTTACATATATAAAATTAGTAAAAATTCAAATAAAATGGACATTAATTACTATATGTGCATAAAATTAGTTAGCCAAAACAATGAAATTTAAACTAAAATGCTAAGGGAATAGGTCCCACCAGGCATGCCAAATGTGTGCATGTGTTGTTTTTTAAAACTAATGTTAGTATAAGTAAAGACTAACACCTAATAGCCTTAATTAGCAAAAATTAAACAAACTACTAAGCACCATCATGATAAGAATTAAACAAGGGTTAGATGCTAACATTCATCAATATAAGAAACTTTGAAACTAACAATGTTAATCATTTAAATCCTCTATTCTCTAACAACAAAATAAATGAATGGACCTAAGTAGGCTCCATGGCAATAAAAAATGGTTTTCTTTGTTATTCCAAGAACCTAGGAATGAGGGCTTGTCAAAGTTGGGCTACAAGACCCTTTTGACACATCCCATATGACCTAAGCACTTAGGAAAGAGGCTTAACTCTTCAAGATGATGAACTCTTAGGAAAAAAAGGAAAGCTTTTAGTCTATTTTTCTATATGCTTTGCATTTTCCTTCTCAAGAAGTTTAGGTGTAGGTATAAAGGTAGAAGGAGGGCTCTTTATATAGCCTAATAGATAAAGGAAACACTTCATCCCTTTGCATGTGGGATAAAGGTAAAACATGATTAGGAATGGATAAGGTTGCTTTATAAAAGGTAACCTTACTTTAGAAGGGTTTAATTTATACTTAGCACGTCATGGGAGTTGGGGGGTGTTTTAATTAATCAAAGGTGATTAACTAATAGGTAGATGTAAGCCTATAGAAGCTAATAAGAGGAATATTAGTATGATTTAGGCTATTAGAAGGGGATTAAATAAATTAAATATTTATTTATTGGTTAAATGGATGGGAAAGCTAATTAATTAATAATAATTAATTAGTCTAGATAAAAGGGGTGAATAATTAACAAAAGGTTGTTAATCAGGATGTTAGTTGGATAGGTGACTCAATTAATTAGCGTATTGTAATTAATTAATGAGAATAAGAGGGAAGATGAGCGCCTTTGATGATATGTCGTCAATTTGTGAGAAAGGAGATAATTAGCGCAATTTAAGTATTTAAATTGCTCATGCGTAATTATGGGTGTCTACAGGTAGATCAAACCCTCAATAAGGTGTTATTCGTTTCTCCAACGCCTGAGTGACAAAGAGTCAGCTAAATCCCCTCCTCAGCTATAAAATAACTCATATCATAATTCTTCTATCTCTAAGAATCCTTCCAATTTTGTGATGTTGCTTAGCCTTCGCAGGAGAATCAATTTGGATACCAACACCTGACACGTCAAGGTTTTTGGTCAACCTGTTTAAAACCATGGAAGGAGAGAGCCTTTCTTTTGTTCAAGTTCATGAGCCAAGTTGGGCATGCGACATGGGTGATTATACTATGGATAAACATGTGAATGTTTTTTTACCATGTCAACATTAGGAGAGTGTATATTGGGAATTAATAATTTTAACAATAGGGAAGTGAATGCTACAAATATATTATGTAACATTATTAATATATTGTAATATTATTAATAATGAGGTTATATAAGTCATATTAATAATATAGTTAGTGTGAGTGTGTTGTGATAAAAAAATCACATAGCTATTTTGGAGTGTGAGTGATCCTAGGGCTAAGCTTGAGAGATTCATGGAGAGAAATATGAGGAAGACTAAGTGATAAGACTTGACTTCTATATTATAGGATCAAGCATTTGTATAAGAAGCTATCTCTATATGAATACAACATCCCAGATGAATTTAATATAATATTTTTATATTTTGTGTTTTTATTATTATGTTAGATTATTTCTAATAATGTGGACCAAATTTATTAAGAGGTCTCAAAATTCAAGTAGATTATAAGAAGGGTCTACCAAGAGGTGGAGTAGAGAGAGTCATATTTGGTGGTTAAGGTTACCTCTGAACTATTCTCCCCCTTCTTCTCCTTCCAGGTGATAGTTTAGAAATTTGGAAACTCCTTCTCTTTCTCTTGACCTTGTTTGGATCCGTCTCATGAAATTTGGGCTCTTAGACTTATAAAATAGTAAATAGAATGTTTAGATTCATGAGATATGTTGATGTAAATATTTTCAAGGTTAAAATTAACCAAGATACATACCTAAACTTTGTAAAATAAATCTATAAACAAGGAGGTGTAATGGAACACCTTCAAAAGGGACTTGGTTACACACATATGAAATATGATCTTTTAATACCATCCTACAAGATGTTCTAGAAAATGTTATCACCAAAAAAATCACCCTCTTGTTTTGATCATGAATCTGTTAATGAGAAACCAATTTTCTGGGTAACATGGGATTGTCTCTCATTTTGGGACTGCTAACTGAGACAAACCTATGGATTAGACCAACTTCCTCTACCTATCTTACTGTTAAACTACTCCTAGAAGGGAAATTATACTATCTACTTCTATCCTAAGCTTCCAAGGGACAAAAGAGAGAGAGGTTACATGAAAATAGTAATCCTAAGCCATAAATGTGATTGTACCAAGAATAGGGTTAGGAAAATATCAAGATGAGTGAAAATGGGATAAATAATGGGAAAGATAGAGGTCAGATGCAAGTGAAACAATCTCTAACTGCATTTGTCTACATCATTTCCATGTAGCACAACAAATTGACCCTACAATAAGAATATGGAATCCAAAAAACTTGGAATATGCAATGAAAGGAAAGGAAAATGCAATAAAACATAGCTATGGGAGGTAATAGACATGGAAGATGGATTTATTGATTAAATGGATGCATAATTCATTGTAATTTCAAGAGAAGGAAAGGATCTTCTTCTAGAATATTCAAATCATAGGCCTACAACTCAACACTTCTATGGAAATTTTTTGACAAATTTCCATTACATGCAAAATCCCACCTAACATGTGCATTAGCACTTACATTTATTGATCCTAGAGAAGAGAGAGAGAGAGAGAGAGAGAGAGAGAGAGAGAGAGAGAGAGAGAGAGAGAGAGAGAGAGAGAGAGAGAATTATTGAGCTCATTTTAAGTGGTTCCATCCCTTCTAGAATATCAAAAATTATTACCAGCAATGAATAATTGACACTTGGTTAGGTTTTTTCTTAGATCCTAAGGAAATAATATATCCCCATGTTTTCACCATTTCTTCCTTTAAAACTATGATTTTCTGGGTTTTATGATATAGAGCGTGAAAATACTTCCATTGATATAAATTTTATTAAATTTGGAATATGTGGGAAAAATTTATGACAATACAGGTTTACGACCCCCAACTACTTCGTAACAAGTGCTAGTCAGACCCTTGCATTAAACTTTCCATTGATTTGCCTTGAGGTTTGGGTACTATATTTATTTTCTTGGAGAAATGAACTCACATTACTTCAAAGTCATGTCATTTTAGAACTCTGCATTACACATCTACTTCACCATTTTCTTTGCGCATTTTGTTAATTGCATTACTCGGACTTGCAATTTAGCATTGCTTCAGAGTTGTCACACATTGTACCTCTGAAACACTACTCTTTCTCCTTATTCATTAAATTTTAGAGGTGTTTATCTTGGGTTAACGAACTGGCATTGCTTCACATTTTTGGCCCATCGTATTCACGATTATATCTCTATTTTCTCTTCTTTGCGTAAATTTCAAGCATATCTACTTCAACTCAGGTTTACAAACCCCACCTACTCCAACTGAAACAAGTCGCAAACCTAATTCACTTGCCTCCTTGGTTTTTTGGGTTTTGGGGACTACTTAGCTTGTTAATTTAGTAGTAAAGCAACATCATATTTCTGCACTACTCCTCTCCTTCTTTTTTTACGGCTATTTTGGCTTTATAGGGTATTGAGGTCCCAAAGGAACTAAGGTTTCCTCGGCATCAGAGACCCAAAACAATCCTTTTGACCAAAATTAACAATTTTCCCCCCACTTATTTTAACTTGTGGCAATTTTGGGGATTAGGGGAACTAGGGGCCTGAAAGAACATGTGCTATCTAGGAACTTTATGCACGAAATTCATCGTAAACCGATGCAAAACTAACCCCTTAGCCAATTTTTTACCTTTTGGTCCAAAAGGGAATGCAAAGAACTCATGAGCATGAGGAACTTGTTCCCTCCAACAACCTTTTATTCTCAACTTTTTGTTGACCCGCATAACACATTGTTGGCATGAAATCCTTTACATTTCAGCATTTTCGATCATTTGGGGAACTCAAGGCCCTATGGAAGTTGTTCCTTGCATACCTCCTAGACCCAATATGTCTACATTACACTTTATTTGACACCTTTCCCATTTTTTCTCAATATTTTCTAATTCCTTAAGGTGAAATATGAACTAAGGAGTTGGGTGACGATGAGAAGAAGTGTCCCAAGGTGAATTTTTCAATTTTTTTAATTTTTTACCCAAATTTGGCTAAGTGTTGGATCTAAATCTTGGAGATAAGGAAAATGTTTCCAAATGATCCTAAATCTCCCAAAACAAATGTAAGTGCTTACAATAAGGAAAAAATTGAATTCGTCAAATTCTCCACCAGGATCCTATGAAACTTCCCAAGTCTATTTTTTTCAAGTTGTCCATTTTGCCAAGGGAAAAATGGATAACAATAAATTAAAATAAAATCTTAATAACTTATACCAAAAACTTAAGAATTAATAAATAAAATATTATCATAACTAAAAGTTATTGTGGTGAATTCTTAAAATAAAATTAAAAATTAAACATAGACCAAGACTAAACTTAAGTAAATAAAAAACCAAAAAAAGACCTAATCATTATCTAGGAAAAATATAAAAACTTTAAAGTTTAACATTCAAAATCACTTGCACTTGGGTTTGTTATTTTATTCATGTGTTATTTTCTTTAATTTAGATTTTTTTTGACAGGTCTTGATGGGAAAGTTGCAGAAGCTGGTCATATTTGTGGTGGTGGTTTACATGCTTAGAGATGGGTCTATGTGACAAAGTTCAGATGGGTCGAGGAGTTGGGAGAATGTGGGGGATCTGAAAAAGCTAGTGCAGAACTGTGTGATGTGTAGACTATTGATCGAGAATGGAGATGGTATACTGGGATAGCTTTCTCAGTGAGTGAGTTGGGGTTGGGGAGGGAGTCAGGGTTAGCTCGGTGAGGGGTAAGATAAAATGGGAAATGTATTGTGTAAATTAAGGGGTGTGTGTGAAATGGAACTCAGGAGAGTGAGTCAAAAGGGGGAATGTTGAGAGATGGTGAGTTGTGTTAGCCCCATATTGTGTGGGTTTACACGATGAAGTCTATGACAGGGTGGAGGAAGGGGCTCATATGGTAGGTTAGGATGGGTGTGATCTATCTCAGGTAGGTGAGTAGCTTGAGGAGTTGAGGTAGGTTAGTTATAGATAAAATAGGGTTAGGGGTGAGGGTAAGCAACTTAGCTAAGATGGGGGCCAAGCTATCAAGGGTAGGGGTAGGAAAGTAGGGTTTAGCTAGGTTTTTTTGATTTTTTTGTGAATATGATTTTTTATATATATTTATTTTGAAATCTATTGCAGGATGTTATAGATAGATAATCTCTTGTCAAGAAAATTTTATTGTAAAGAACTATAAAATAATAAAATTTCTTATTAATAGTATAATTTCCTGAATTCCAAATTAATCTACAAATAAATAGTTTACTAAAATTTGAGGCAAAAGCACTCCTTGAATTTTTTTACTAATATAAATTGGATTTCAACTTCCTAGAACACCTGCAAAAAACTATTTAACTCTTAAACAAGATAGTAAATAAAACAATTTTAAAAAAATCTGATTTCCCCCTCTCAGATACTTCCAAAATGAAACAAAACACCTGAACAACCACAAAAAAAAAAAAACAAAAAAAAATACCAACACACACCTACAAATAGAAGCTGTTAACCAAATAATCAAGAATTAATTTACACATCAAATGTGAAATCAAGAGGAAGATAGAGAGTGGGGTTTGAGTCTTGTCGAGCATGCCAAAATGTAAAAAATGAAAAAATAACTAAATAGAAGAGAAACAAAATATAATTGTAAACATTCATGTAGCTATTCATTGTAAACCTTAGTTAAGGTTGTATGATTCAATTAAACTTGTGTAACCTTTTGAAATGTAGATTTTCAGTGCTCTTGAATGATGTCTAAATGGGGATGAAAATTTCTATGAACACAAATAGGAAATATTCCAATACGAAGATATTGGACAAAAAATTAACAAAGTTTTCTTACAATAATCTAAGAGCATTTGTAAAGGGACATACATGATATTTTATAAAGGTTAAGCCTTATTCTGAGTTGGTTGAAAATTTGTTCAATGCACATGCTAAAACTAAAATTTGAGAGAAGTTGAATGGTTCCACAAATATAAATTCCATTGAGGGGAGGTAAATGAATTTAATTAGCAGAAGTTGCACCTGAAACGGTGGTTGTGTATGTAATTTAATTTTCCCTAACTTTCTAGGATTGTAGGTGTACTTGAATGGATAGGTGAAGTGGAGTTGAATGGATAGGTGAAGTGGAGTTGATTAGACTGGTGAAGTGGATTCCAAGTGGGAACCTACGTGGTATTTGAATAGGAAAATATGTGTACTTTCCTAATTACATAACTAATTTAATTATCTTTAATGTGAAAACTAACTAATTAATCATTTATTTAATAAAAGATAATTAAGATATCTAAAAGTGTACTAAATAGTAACTTAATTAATCCAAAAGGGTGTAATTTATATGATTAATCAATAATGAGGGATGAATAACATGTTTTACTAGGATAATACTAGCAACATATATGTTAATTTGCGTTGTTTAAAGAGGGTTGGTAACTCCTTGTAGGATCAGTGTCCTACTAAACTATGGGTTGGTGTTCCTTGTGGGGTTGGTGTCTCACTAATGAAATATTTTGTGATATGTATTATTCACAACAGTCCTTTGTTATGAGTAATATTAATAGAGGTTTGAGTGGATTTTTTTCCCCTTGATGGTTTTCCAATTATAACTGGTGTCTTTTATTCTCTCTCTTGTTGCATACATTTGTGAATGTTTAATACACACCTAATAATCTCATATGGTTTATGGATGTTGAATGGTTAATTTGAATGATGAATGTATGAAATGGAAAATGAAGTTAAAATTGTTGTATGAATGATTCACTATCTTAGTCACTATCCTTTTAACAATTGGTATCAGAGCTAGGCCCTTGTGAAGTAAGTTTAATATCATGAAGTAGATCCTTGAAGCACAATGGGAAAATAACATGGAGTTAAAACTTCCTTAATGAGTTTGAATAAGATGTATGAGATAATTAAGTCCCTAGTTCATGGATTTCAAGAGAAAATAAGTTACCTAGAGGTTGAGCATGGAAAATCCATCAAAAAGCTAGAACCTCATGTTGAAATTATGTTAAAAGTCCTAAAAGACAAATAGAAAGCTTGCCTCAGGTATGAAGATAATTTGAGATATTTGGAATTTTATTTATAAGTTGCATCTAGTAGGTTGAATATGTATAATAGATTGAAGAAGATCTCTGAATCTCTTGATGGGATCTTAGAGATTCAAAGAGAATCTAGTTTCAAGATAGGCCTAGGCTTCAAAGAAAAAAATATAAAGGATGAACAAGCCGGACCAAGTACTGAAGAAGATAAGAAGGATACAAAGAAGATTGATCCAAGAATGTCTAACCCTATTAGAAAACCCAATGTAATAAGGTATCGTTCTTTCTTCAATGGTTATTTCTATGCCTGTAATGGTTTTGGTCACAGATATAGAGATGTAAGAAAACTGTTAAGAAAATAATGTTAGTGTTCACATGATACGGGATGATCACATTCACTGTATGGTAAATATTAATTACTTATGGTAACTTAGTTTGTTATTCATATGTATATTTTTATAACAAACAACATAATACACATAGATTATTATTAGTTAAACATAATATTGTTATAAACAATATTACATAAATAAGTTTTGTGAACTATTATAGGGATTTTGTTGATATTTGTGTGAAGATATGAACTACAAAAATATAGGAAGATTTTCATATATTATCGTACCATGTCTTGATTAAATAAACAAAAGTATCATTTTTTTTATGTGTTAAATTTTTGTGGAGAGATCATAGAATACTGTCATTTGGTATCAAAGCAAAAGGGGTTTCTATGATGGAAAGGTCTATTTGTTTATGTTAATTAATAGAGGTGTTTTTGATTTTTTTTCCCCGATCCATGATATTCCATTCTACATTATTGTGTGTAATTTATTTCACATAAATTGAAGATACATGTTATTTAGTCTCTATCTTATTTATGTGCATATTCTGCTTAACGTAACTGGATGGGCTTATGAAGAAGTAAATTGAGATGTATTTTTTGTAAAAAAAAGTTTGAGTTGGATATCATTTCTATTAGAGTTTTTGGATATTTGATTATGTTAAGAGGATAGGAATATGATATGAAGCAAAGGGTGTATTGAAGATTCGCGATCAGGAGTAAAGCACAGTCAAAGGTGTGGAATGAGAGGGAAGGACATGTACATAAAAGACAAGGGAAGATTCACTTCCATTTTCACATGTACGAGATATTTTTGGAGATGGCGTGTAAATCACACAAACCAAGTAAAGGCTTACGTGACACACATGGGCAATTATTGGAAGAGCGGCTACTAAGAACTTTGTATAGGTTCGGGATAATAATAGAATTTCTACTGCCAGTTAACCAAAAGATATCTATTGTTAGCACGCTTGCATGTGTGGATAATATTCTAAAGGTGCATGGCTATTTCATCATGTGACCTATTTTGGGAGTTATGTAAGTTGTGAAGGGAAAGTCCCCACCTTTATAAATATGCAGCGATCTGTGTAGTATAGGGGGAATATGTGTGTTTGTGTGTGTGTGTGTGTGTGTGTGTGTGTGAGAGAGAGAGAGAGAGAGAGAGAGAGAGAGAGAGAGAGAGAGAGAGAGAGAGAGAGAGAGAGAGAGAGATGAATTACTGTGAGATTATGCAGCCAGATCTGATGTGCACATGACCTTATGGTATTACTTATTATAATAAGATTCTATGTATTTATTGTGTCTAATATAATAGAGTGTATTGGATGAATCAATGTATTAATAATGGGTGTAATTGGTTCTTGCATGAATGAATTCATTATGGTTATTGTTTAAATATATTACTCTTTAGATCTAGATCTGGACATGCTCTGTAGAATGTTATATTAATTATGCATTAAGTCTTCATCATGCTAAAATCCTATAATATGAACCCTAAAGAGGGTTCTGGTACCTTTATGTGCTTCAGATGAGAGCTTAGTCTACGATGAGTGATGTGCAAGCGTGCTTGGGTTATTACTGGTAAATTCTAGGCTGCATCATTGGCTCTGTTGGTGAGACTTATTTTTTAGTTGTTTTTCAGGATGGTTCATGATGAAGACATACTGGTTGACCTTAGAAAGTGTTGAGGAGTGGATACATGATCTAGAAGAAGAATGCGTATAGAGGTTCAACATTGGATATGAGTTTAATGCATGTGCATGGGTGGAATAGAATATGTGTGACAACCTGTATGAGATCTTCTTCGATATTTGTCCAGTAGAACTATAAGAGTGGCTGGTTGCTTATGTGTCTAAAAGGGATTGGAGGTATGACACACTTCTTTGGATGTAAGAATAATTTCAGGGCCTCTATGATGTTGATATGATTTGGACACGTGCTATGGATACTTGGTTTCATGGTGTTCTGAACAACTATATTCTAGAGTACTCAATTTCCACTTATTCTTTCCCAGAGGTAGCAGAATTCAATTTTTTATGGTATCCCAAGGGAACTTACCCGTAAGGCATTCCACTGGTGATCAAAATCTTGATGGTAACCCTAAACTTGGAAAGAAAACCGATGACGAACTAAACCCCACCACGTGTGGGTATAGGATCAGCTTTGGTGAAAGATGATAAACCTAATGGTAGAAAGGTAGACAAAAGAAAGGCATCTTAAGTATAATGAGGCACATGAGAGGGAGATAGAGAAGCAATGGGATGTTGTAGAGAAAATGGTCATGAGGAGAGATATGGCTCATGAAGGATTTGAAGCTGAAGCAAAAGGTGTAGAGCCAGGGATCTCAAACTCCACCATTTGGCAAAGTATGATAGGGAAACCCCCTTGGACTCATGTAGAAGAATTCCAAAAGAGATGACCTAGGACACAGGTGTGCATCTGCATCTACCTGGAAATGTTGCCCTTGCAATTGGTTTTCTACTATCTAGTATGAAAAATAGTCAGCAAACTAATTTAGGCAGTGGGAGTCCCCACCTGAGCTCTAAACAAGATGTTAAGTGAATTTCCACCTATGTTTAGTTAGTGAAAACATGTAGGACACTTTCTGAGTTGTGCTAGAAGTGTGACTTAGATAGGAGTTAGGGTTGGGAAATGTGGATGTCTCTCGTCCATCGGATGTGTTTAACTGCCCAAATGTTTACCTTAGATGGAAGGGAGGTATTGGGGACATGTCAAATATGGTGAATGATGATCTAGGAAAGAATATTAGAAGGTATTATACTATTTTATTTAATTGAATTTATGAGGATTTTGCTTTAGGAGGAGCGGGAAGCTTCTTGAGGAAGCCACCACTGAGCTAATTGGTTATTTGGTTTTGTATTTTTCATTTTTTGGTCTTTTACTCCTTCAAGCAAGCTCTACATGTGAGAATGTATGGCTATTTTTAGGGTCTTCTTAGACTTGACATTTGAAAAAATATCTTCAGTTATTTGTGGAGATTATATAGTTGAAGATCATGGGTTTTTATCAAGCTCTAATGTTGATTCATGATTATTATTTTGTCTGGTTTTGTGTGAAATCCATGAAGGATTTCTGAGAAAAGAAGAAATCAAATTCAACCTTCTCCAAGCATATTACAGGAATGGAATTTTCTCTTTTTCATCTTTATCATTTTTAGAATTAAAATATTTTAATGGCAATGGAGAAAATTCCGTTTTTTCTTCCGCATTATCATTCTCCTTCATGGGTATGGATCGATTTTTTTGTTTAAAGTCATGGTTTAATGAGCTTTAGTTTGATGGTTATGTCTAAGAAAATATACATGTATGCACAAAAATATGTGTTTAAACTTGCATTTGGTTGAGTGTATTCAGGACATGGGTCTGTTTGGCCATGATAGTTTTATGTTTTTTTGACTGGTAGTGTTACCCAATACATATACAAACACTTGAATGTTTTCACTGCGTTGTGCAAACTTGGGTATAATTTTTACTTGGATTTCTATACACCTATTTTTGGTGGGGTTATGTTAAACCTGGTGTAGGTTTATGAAAAGGTATTAAGGATTTGTTTTTGAGCTTAGGATCGATAGCCTAAAGCATATTTTTACTAGACACTATTTATCATTTTGTTCACTGCTTGCAAGGATGGCTAACTTCAATTTTCCCTTCTATTTACTCGTGTTTCTTGGTGGCTTTCATGCTTATGATATGGTCATATATATTGACCCTATGAAAATTAATTTAGAGATTTATCTCATACAAATGTAGCTTACCATGTAATTGCACTATTATTTGTTTTTGGGTTTTGAAGTGGTCTTCGGGTTACCTTATTGTTGCTTGAAAAGGATTTATGCGACTTGGTCACCCCTGTTAATATGAATTTAATACTATTATTGACCATTATAGACTGATTTGTTTCTCATGTCATTATTTTAGGGTCTGTTTGACCCATAATGATTCGTTTCATTGGATTCTTAAGACCATTCCATGATCGATTTAGCTGTGTACTTTTATTATCAATAGAGACCGAGATCTTGCTCTGGTGGATAGGTAAGGGGAGTGGTTCTCCCATTCTAATTGTTGAACTTTCAGTCCTCAGACCACTTTGGGTCGATGCAACTCTGTTTATTACCTATATTTTACCTTTTGCCGTATTGGAGATGGTATTTGGGTTTTGATTTACCTTGGTTCAAATACGTGGTTGTTTGAAAAAGTTAAGGTACTTTGTAGAAGTTAAGGTATATGAGGGGATGTAAGTACATTGTTTAATAAATTATTATTATTAAACAAATGTTTATATTGTTATATTCTTTAGAAGAACAATCTATTCTTATCAGAGTTTAATATAATTTTGTTCAAAGATTATGATAATATTAAATTATTAAGCAGTATAATTTTAATATTATCTTAACAAAATATATTCATAATAATAATATTATTAATATGGATTTGAATACTAATCATATTCTATTCCTTTGCATTCGTTATATAATACTTGAATGATAAATTGAGTGGTTGTATGACTGTACCTGATTCATATTATTATTATACAAAAGTGATATAAACAAATATGGATATTTTTATTATAAAATACTTGATTGATATTTTATATAACCCTTACAGGGATAGAATTCATAATGGATGTTTTGAAATTTGAATGATAATTGCTATTCATTAGCAATATGTATTATCCTGTTATTGATATATGTTGGAAAATAAATTGTTTCTTTATGGTTTATGAAAGAAATAAGAAGGACAAAAGTTATGTTGTATCCTTTATGATTTTCAAATTATGTGGATTATGTTTCATTGAAATATTTCTATGTTTTAAATGTTAAAGATAAGATGGTATACTTTTTAATCCTAGTTATTTTTAACTTAATTTTTCCTAACATTTTAACATATGGACAATTTTAGATCTTATCTGGAAGATGAATTTTTATGTCTTGATAAATTTATATTGCATGATTAAATGATGTATTCTTATTTGACTGATCAAAAGTGAGTGTGTTCTTCACTAAATAAGTTGTTTAAAACACTATTTCCTATGAGATTTTGTATCTATTTCAGGAAAGGAAATAAAAGTTTATATTCAATTTTGAATAGCATTGTAAATTTTACCAAGGTTTTTTATATTAATTATTCAGATTGTGTACCTATATGAATGTTAATGTGATTGGATTATTCATTCATTTTTCATGATAAATACTCTCATTAAAAATAATATTTACTATGAGAGATTATTATCCGTAATGAGTTAGTTGTAATATTATGAACTATACTAAAGTTATAATATAGATAAAAGGATCAATATTCAATTAAATATCTATGATTGTTATTTTTATAGATTGTATGGTGGAACTACTGCATGATGAATTAAGATTATTGATCAGTTTTTTATATAAATATTTTTGATATAAATTATTATATACATGCAATGAAGAGTTCTATAGTTATGTACCTAAGCAATTATAATGACAATGTTGTAATTCAAATAACCTAGGGACCTACGAATTATAACATCTTTCTGCCCTAATTAACTTAATGCTTAATGAATGTACATAAAAAAATTATGGAAATTGATTATGATTAATTAATCTAAACTAAGTTATGGATCTTAGGATCGAATAATTAATGCGATGAATATCACTGCGTTATGAAATATAAATTTTTCATAAAACTAATTCAATGGGGTGAATTATATGAAAAACCTAATGTATGATACTTGGTTATCCAAATTTGGATGGCTCCTGTAGTGCGGTGATCATTGAATGATGTGGGTAATTCATTAAAAATTATCTGTACAACAAATATCCTAACTTTTCCCTCAAGTTCAATTTATTATGCATGTCGTAACCAACATGAATTGAGTTATGTTATGATGTAGACATTTTCTATCCTGTCATGTATTGTTCCTCTTTACCAAATTACGTTGGATACGGGGAAGAAATTGATCTCGTGATGACTCAAGTCATTGTGTGAGCTCTTTATCTCCCATAGGAAACCTAATTTGTCACGTACATTCCCATCTTACTTGATACACAAGTTTGGTATCATGCATGTCACCTAGATTTTATTAACATAAACAATGATTCAATTCTGATAAAAAAACCAAGTGACATGGTGATGGGAAATGTTTCAGACACAATGTACAATCTAGAAAAATATCATGTAATGCATGACTCATAAAATTTGGCCAAAGTAGTTTATGTTAGTAAATTGTCAGGTTCACCTAGTTCTAACTAAATTTTGAGGTTTTGGAGGTGATTCGATTGACTTAACCTCAAGTAGACACTTTGAACACAAACTTGTAAAATCAAACCATGGAGGGCACTAATAAGTATACTTAGTATGATGACTCAAAAGATTAATTATTGGGTATCAAGAAGGATCTAATTGACCCATGAGGATGCACATGCTTGATTAAAATTTTATCTAAATAATTACAATTATTTGATGTTATATTTAAATGTTAGTTTATAAATTTGTATAGTATTGGTAAGTAGTTTTTAAAAAGTGACTATACCCTTATACAAAAAGGATCATAAGTCAGATATTACAATAGTATCAGATAAAAAAGTGATCAAAATGAAGATTTTACTTTATATCCCAATATCAAAAAAATAATTTTCTAAGAAAAGTACCACAATAAACAACAAAAAGAGTATAAAAAACAAAAAACAACTATAAAATAGTAACTAAATAGCAAGACCAGACACCAAAAATTGAGGCAATGATATCCACTTAACTTGAAGGTATTTATAATTTTTTTCTTTATCTCCTGGAGGGAAGTGAATAACACTAATGTTGTAACCTGTGAAGGATCAGGCTTTTCCACCTGGCTAAAAACCTGGTATCGAATTGGCCCATCCCACCAAATATCCTCAAAAAATGTTTCTCAACATACAAAAATTCTCTTAACTTGTGCTTCGAGAAAATTTATTACTTATTTGAAGGTTGAAAGAGTATCATCTTGAATGTATCTTACTCCATGAAACCTGGTACCTAAGGAATTAAGCTTCTTGTAAATCTAAGAAATATGACTATCTTACAAGCGAGGTCTCTCATCCAATTTCCTTTTCCCCTCTTTCTTAGATAACTGTCTCATGTAACCCTTCAAAGATCTAATTTCCTTCTCCATATTTTTAATTCTCTTTTCCAAATATCCTTTTTTTGACTCCCTCAAAGACAACAAGTCTAAAAAAACTTCAAGTTTTTTAGTTCGGTTGCTACAAATAATCCTCTTTGGTGAGGAAGGGTTATTAGGTGAGTAAAAGGGGTTATTTTACTGGACTTTCCTCTTCCCCTTTGGGTTAGAAGGAATAGGAATAGAAGCTTGAGGGAGGGGGGTAGGGCTAGGACTAGGGTTACGAGAGATGTGAGGGGTTTAGAGGAGGAAACAATGATGAAGCAAAAAGATGATCCCCTAATGTAGGGGAAGGTCCCTTGAGTGCTTATATACTTCCAAGATGGAATGTTCTAGGGAGTTTAAAATGAAATGAGGAAAGAAAACTCTGAAGTTTCTCTTGAAATGATTGAGAAAACAACAGTGCTTCAAAGAAAGAGTGGCATATTTACATTCCAATGTGAAATATCTCACCATCATTCTCATAATTTCATGAAAAGGGGATGGAATTAAAGCCACTTTAACCCCAAAAGTGACAAATTTGATTTCCTCACCTTCCTCAAGAAACTTCTTAGTTTCTATAACTTTATTAATCCTTATGTGGAAGAAATGATTCCCCTCCATATCTATCCTTGTGACCTCATCGATCATCTCTTATGTAACACTTAATTAGATTCCTTCATATTCCATGGTCATTTGCTTCCATCGCTTAGAAAATTGGAAGGAAATGTGTTACTTGTACCCATTGATTTTCTCGATTAGATTAACAACTCCTCCAATCAGTAGATATCCCCAAAGCTCATTATTTTCCTTCCAATCTGGATCACATCTTGGTTCTTTCTGACATGGCGCACCTCCCATTTTTGCTATGGCTTTAATTTTTTTTGTCTTCATCTAATCAATGGTGACAAAATCACTTCGAAACTGCTTCTTATCAGCCTTCTTACCCACCCAGAAAGCATGAGAATTTATGAGAGGATTAGGGTATCTAAAGGTGGTGGTATGATGAAAATTCATTTTGATAGTTATCTTTTCTACCATTTGTGTGAAGGACACCTCAACATTATGCTTTGGTTGCATTGTTTTATTAATCATTGTAGATAGTGCTTTTTACATTATTAGGTATCTCCTCATTATTGTACCAAAATTGTAATTTTTGATTGAGTACACCATAATTAGTAAGAGTGTCTACTACCTTATTCCCCTCCCTATAGGAATGTGAAATTTTGCAATTATTAAAGGAATTTCATATGTTGATGGCTTCAAGAATAAAGTATTTTTTATCCAACTGGGTGGGTTTATATTATTTAAATGATTAATTATATTCATGGAGTCTCCTTCTATGATGATGTTATAAATGTTACATTCCTTGACCAATCCAATTCCCCATAATGTTGACAAAGCTTTAGCATAATGATTGGATTGATTTCCCATGTTTCCAGCATAAGCAACAACTATAAAAACTTTTCGATCCCTGATTATTCTACCTCCCCTAACATCCCCAAGGTTTCCCTTTGAATATCCATCAAAATTGATCTTAAACCATAGATTGGGGGTGGGATCTAGTGAACTAGAGACCTATCAATGCTAGTATTGTATTTTATATAGATATATAATATCTATATCCCAAGATGATAGTGTAACTTCCTCCTCCTTTGGATAATTTTATCGGGGTGGATTTGAAATTCTCTATGTTTTCTTTGACAACAATGGTAATGTCCTAGAATAATTTTCTACAGTAATTTTTATTGTCTTGTAAGATGATACCATTTCTAGTTTTCCATACTCTCCAGATGGTGTGTGAAAAGATCATCTTCCATTACATTTTGACCATGTAATGCCTATATGGAGGATCCCTTTTTGTCTAGGCCTGCAAAACATCATGAGGGAAAGTTCAACACATATCAAATCTGGAAAATATTAAGCCCCATAATTGTTAGGTAAAATAGTAATTATGCATTGTATTAGGTAATTATTATTTGTTTAATTATTGTTCTATGGTTTTTAAACCATAATTTTCATATTATAATGTCATAGGATTATCTGTTACATAGTTGAAACAATATTATTGTTTGTATTAATTCATGGTTGCACCTGTGTAACTTATTTATTTTTTTGTACATGACTTTAAAATATCTATAAATATTGTAGTCATTCATTCTATAAATGATTTGATTGATTATTAATAATTTTAATGAGGATTATGTCCCTCTTTTGACATTACATTTGGTACCAGAGCAGGTTATTCTGGCCTGTGGAGAAAATAGGATGTTTCATGGAGTGTTGAGGAAATTCTTAGAGGAAAAACATGTGTGTGTGAGCCAGAGGAGCCACCTCCATTCCCTCCATCCAAAATCCTGAATTCCCATCTCCTAGCAGGATAGGAAATCCTCCAATCTCATCTCCAGGTAAAAGAAAATAAATATTTTTTTCCTTGCTGTCCCCTTCACTAGGAAATTTTTCTTCCTCAAGCCAATAAGAATTCAGGAATTAAAAAATATATTAAAATTCCCCATAAGGTGTTTTGCATCTAAATTTAGAGGATACCTCATGTTATAGCTAATATTAGTTATTCTACTAAAGAAAATAGGGTATCTATATTGGAAGGTGGAGGTATCGAGATGTCAGAGCTCCCCACTGAGCTCAAACCAAGTTGGTTGATACCATTCAAACTAGGTCGAGAACCATTATCCCTCCTTGAGCTGAGCCAATAGGTGAGTTGTGCGCACTCCACCCTGACTAAGTTTGGTATATTAAAAGATGCAAAGACAATCCACATAGTTGCATTTAAGACATACCAAGTTGGTTTTAAGATAGTTCATATTGTGCCCTCTTTCATTGTTGAACGAGTTGATCAAATCAAGGGAAATCAGTGTTATATGCATAACAACATCATTGATCAAGTTTTTTGTGGTGTCTTCATTGCTGGATTGGCATGCTATTTCATTATGCCGAGAGAATTTGAATCTTATTCCATTGAATTGTGTCAAGTTATCCCATCCTTACACCCTACCATTTATCTATGAATTGAAAGCAATGGCG
The DNA here is from genome assembly GCA_019776745.2 of Taxus chinensis. Taxonomy (NCBI): domain Eukaryota; kingdom Viridiplantae; phylum Streptophyta; class Pinopsida; order Cupressales; family Taxaceae; genus Taxus; species Taxus chinensis. The sequence continues at coordinate 500,300,520 of CM034150.1, forward strand.
AGTTACATTGTTGGCTTGAGACATCATCCAAACAAATTTGGTGAAGCACAAATCTCTCCTATGACCTACACACAAGCCAAAACGAATGAAAATGTTGAAACAAAAGACATCAAAACAAATGGTGGATCCTTCCCAAGACATTCAATAACATGCAAAAGAGATAAAAATGACTCAGATCCAGAGTTCAAGTAGAATCCTAAACTGCCTACACCTCCTCCTAGCCATGTGGACATCACACAACTACAATTAAAAGGTTAGTCCATTTTTTGAGACTTCAATTAGAATTTTTCTCGTTTCATAATCAAAGTGCTTTGAACAGTGTGTTGGGTAGAACAAATGATTTGGAAGCGGAAAGTGCTTGGTTCAGCCCCCCTTAAACCATTTTTTGTTAAAACTATAAAAACTTGGCAGAGAAATTACAAAAAATTCCCTACTTAAAGGATGAGATCATAGCTAAAGTCCTTACTGATAACTAAATCCACTACGAAAATTACAAGGAAAAAACCTAGATTTGGGCAATTTTTTTTCCTAAACTGCATATTTTTTATTATTGTTGTCCCCTCAATCCCCCCCTTTTTTATGAAATACAATTTCATGAACATTGAAGTCTTTCCATGGAGGAATTCATGTTTCAAGCCCCTTGAATGCTCATTTTGACACCTCATGATGTTTTATGCATTTTATCAGTCTGCTTCCATTTAAACATTCTATCTATTTCTCATGGATGGGAGAGGGTCTATGATCTTATTGTTGTGAAAAATCAGCAGCACCCCTGGATGCAAATCAGGTTTCTAAGTTGATGTTTCAGGCATCTAGTGTGATTGCACAACATTAAAACCTCTCTTCAAGTGTGGGACTTGTAAAATGAGAGAGCAATCTCCAGATTAGAGGCTGGTTCCTCAAACTCCTCTGATCAGATCTGTTATTTGCATAATTGCAGAGGTTTGAATCCTAATCCTACTCTAAATTCCAAGGAGACAGAGATAGAAAGTGTAAAAATTGAAACTAAACTAATAGGTGATACACCAAAGGAGTGGTGAACACTTCTTGTTCATGCAAACTGACACAATTTCATGAAATGCAACATGAAAAATCATACACAGGCTGATAAGATGTAATTAGAGGTCTGAAATGAAACAAGACAATATAAACAAAGGACTAAAAATCGATCACAGAGTCTGCACTGTCATTTTCACTATCAAAATCCTTGCATTTGCAACATCAAAGAGGTAGAAACCTGTTACAATCATGAAGAAGGTCTGATACTTGCAAAAATCACTTGTTGAAGGTTAAAGAAGAAGCTTGCTGTCCAAAAAAATGTTCAACCAACAAAAAATGAGCCAAATCTAGCTTTTACAATGCATGGGTCAAGCCCAGGAGAGAGAAAATGTGTAAAAAACATGGGAGCCATTCCCCATTGAATGAAGATGCATTAAAATAGCATGGGCATCCTTATAGACCCATGCCCTGACATTTTTGGCCATGCTGAAGAAGAATGCGACCCATTTTGCATTAAAACTAGTTGTTGAAATGACATTTCTGGCCATTACCACGTGCCAGGGACGTTTCTTGATTTTATCTCTCCAAATTGAACCAAAATGCAAAAATGACCACAAAATCTTGTAGATAATTTTACCAACTTTCCATTGATATAAAGAACATGAAAATATGAGCTCTGGATCGAAAGATATGGCGATTTGAAAATTTAGTGCAAAACAGGCCAAAATCGGATCGACGGGCAAAAAGTTTGAATTTTTACCCGTTTGGTCTTTGGAAATTTTTTCAAATTTTCCCTGCACTCCACCACTTCAGGTGCCACATGGCACATTCTGATTGGTCACGGGCCCTTCTTGCTCCATTTTTAGAATGATTTGAGTGCCTAAAAATAAAAAAATGGAGACTGAGGCACAAGAGAGGTAAGAACACAAGGAGTTAGCCACAAAAATGAGCAGGGGCACATTTTGGATAAAAATTTTGGTGACTCAGAGGGGTCATCTTCCTGCTAGATGAAGATACCAGTTACCTGAAGCAGCCCATTGGGCATGGAGTCATAAAATTTTCTATTCAGAACCCCAACTGACTTAGAATGTTGCAAGGAGGAAGATGGAATATCACCTGATGGAAGCAAGGACTGCAAAACATCTCCAGGGACAGCAAGCCTGTGCCAAAGCACTTAGGGAAAGCAAAAAAACCTACAACAAAACAATGTGCACAAGCACTTTGAGGAATGAAAATCTAAGCTAATATTTACAAGGTGGAGAATCTCCCTTTAGTAGTAATGCTTTAGATAGATTCCATTGACTGGAATCTACAGTTCTTCGCCATCCAATGAAGACAATTGGAAGGCATTGCTGTCCTTACACTTTTTGAACATGTATGGGCCACTCCAAATGGCATCAAATTTTGAATGCCTTCCCGGTTTTGCTCTATCTGCATCCCATTTTAACACTAGATCTCCAACTTGGAAAGATATACTCTTGGCCTTCCTATCAAAGGTCTTCTTGATCAAAGCTTGATCCTTCTCCATTGCTTGGGATGCCTGATCTCTAATCTCTTGGAGCTCCATCAACTCTGCATATCTCACCTCCATGGGCCCAAACTCTAGCAACTCTAACTGCTTCATGAGTTCCAATGTTGGCAACTCAAGTGACATGGGCAAGATTTCCTCTCTTCTATAAACAAGCCTGAATGGAGAGTTACCTGTGGATCTCTTGGGAGTTATCCTATCAGCCCATAAGGCTGATTTCAGTTTGGTATGCCAAGACCTCTGATTCTCATCAAGAGTCCTCCTAATGATCCTCAACAAGTTCTTGTTTGTAGATTCAGCCTGGCCATTACCCTGAGGGTAGTAGTTTGATGAAGTACTTAGGTAGATCCTATTCTTGACAGCCCACTCAGTCACCTTGGATCCAATGAATGCTAATGCATTATCTGAGATTATTGTAGCAGGTATGCCAAATCTGGTTACTATCCCCTCATAGAAGTCTAAGATGCTAGACTCATTTGCTTCCTTGAGTGCTACTGCTTCAGTCCACTTGGTGAAGTAGTCTGTGGCTGTCAAAATCCACTTATGCCCTTGGCTTGAATTGGGATTAATGACTCCAATGAAGTCCAAACCCCATTGCATGAATGGCTGGTCAATTGAAATTAGATGTAATGGAAGGGCAGCAAGCCTCTCTTTACCTGTGAAGAATGCACAATTCTTGCACCTTTTGATCCACGCAAAACAATCACTGAAAATCTTGGACCAATAATAACCAGCCTTCATGATTTTTAGAGCTTTCACTCTTGGTGCAAAATGACCATCAGCTAGTCCACCATGGAACTCTTCCAACACCCTATGAATCTGATTTGTGCTAATGCATCTCAGCAGCACTCCATTCACATCTTTCTTGAACAAAACACCATCTACTATGGCATATGGGACAGCCTGCAATCTGAAGTGTCTTCTTTGGGTTTTGTTCATCTCTAGAGGGCATAGGCCTGTGCTTAGGAAGTGCATTATACCTTGGGTCCAGCAAGGAGTGGGGACAGCATTATCCTCTTCTTGAGTGCTACCTTGCACATGGCTGTCTTGAACTGTCAAAACAACCTCTTCTTTATTACATACTCCTTTTTGCTTGCCCAGAATCAGCTGCTCACACAATCCTTTTCCTCTTACCAGCTTGGTGACCTTGATCTCAATGTCATACTCCATGACACGAGTGATCCAACCTGCCCTTTTCTCATTCAAATCCTTGTTGAGGAGGAAGTCCTTTACTCCCGCATGAGAGACCAACAACTGAACCTTGTTGTTTGAGACTAGATGCTTGAATTTCTTCAAGCTTCTGATTACTGCAAGTACATGCTTCTCAATAAAAGAATATCTCACCTCATAGTCATCTAGGCTTTGGCTGAAGAAAGCAATTGGCTGCTCATCATTGTCCTTGTTTTGCTGTACCAAAATGGCAGAAATGGTATCATTACCCCCAAATGCATAGAGGATGAAATCCTTGGAGAAGTCTGGGTTGATGAGAGTTGGTGCTTGAGAGATGGCTTCTTTGATTGCTTCAAAACTCTCCTTGCCTTCTGCTGTCCACTTGAAAGCCATGCTTTTCTTTAACATTTTGGTGATAGGTTTGACAAGGGCTGCAAAATCTGGGACAAACCTCCGAACAAAATTTATTCTCCCCAAGAAACTCTGAAGTGCCTTCTTGTGGCTTGGCAATGGTAGTGCTCTTATGGCTTCAACTCTCTCTGGATCAATTACTAATCCTTCTTTGGAGACAATATGGCCAAGGAGCTTTCCTTCATGTGCTAGGAAGATACACTTCTTAGGATTCAAAGACACTCCAAATTTCCTGCACCTTTGGAAGACTTGTCTCAAATGAGAGAGGTGGTCTGCTACATTCTTTGAAAAAATAGTGATATCATCAAGGTATATCAGCACCACGTTGTTAATCAAACCTTTGAACGCCATGTCCATTACTCTTTGGAAGGTAGCTCCAGTGTTGGACAGCCCAAATGGCATTTTCCTGTATGCATAAGTTCCCCATTTGGTTGTGAAGGCTGTCTTGAACTGATCTTCTTCCTTCACCATAATTTGATTATAGCCCGAGTAGCCATCAAGTAGTGAAAACCTCTTGGAGCCAACCACAACTTGTAAAATTTGCTCCATAGAATGGAGTGGGTAATGGTCCTTGAGAGATAATCTATTCAAATCTCTGAAATCAACACACAATCTGATCTCTCCACTCTTCTTTCTGACTGGAACTAAGTTGGCAACCCAACTAGAATGCTTGATTGGGAATATGATTTTTAACTCAATCAACTTGTTTAATTCCTTCCTCATGAGAGGTTTCATGTGTGGATTGACTGGCCTTTGTTTCTGCCTGATGGGCTTAGTATTTGGATCCAACTCAATGGTGTGCTGAGCTAACTTGGGATTGAAACCTTTCAAATCTTCGTAGCTCCAAGCAAACACATCAGGGAACTCTTGACACAACTGTATGAACTCATACCTTTCTTGTTTAGTTGTCATCTTTCCAATTTGCAATGGTTTGTTCTCTTCCACCAAGATGGATACTGAATCTTCTCTCTTGACCTGAATGTTTGCTTTCTCTTTCCTAAACTAATCATTGGGATTGAAAATGGACTCCAAAGTGATAAGTCCCTTGGGTAGCTTGTTAGTTCTCAGCTGTACCACTTGGTCACCATACTGCTGTTCTAATTTTTCCTGATTTTTAGCTGAGAACTCAACTTCTTCTTGTAAGAAATGGATGATTTGTTGGTCATTCTCAAACACTTTCCAACTTACATTGTTATCCGGAACTGAAGGCCTCACAATCACATGGATGTTTTGTTGTACCTTGTCCTTTTGAATGCTTTCCACAATATCAAAGGCTGCCCCAACTACTGCAAGCCTGTCAGCAGCTTGGTTTTCTTTTCTAGGAATGGATTTTATGCTAAAGCCCTCAAAATCTTCAATGAGGTACCACACCCTGTTCTTGTAGCACTTGAACAGATTATTCTTGACATCATGCTGCCCCTTAACTTGTTTTACAATCAATTCACTGTCACCAAAGACTTGCAAGTTCTTTATTCCTCTCTTTATTTCCCAATGCATCCCTTGCATCAAGGCTTCATATTCAGCAATGTTGTTGGAGCATGAAAATTGAAATCTAAAAGTTGAATAGTAATTTACTCCTTGAGGTGAAATAAGCATAGCTCCACCTCCTGCACCTTGTCTACTCCTTGATCCATCAAAAAAACAACTGCCATACCTCATTGTCATCCTTGTGGTTTGGCTTGGTGATGCTAGGAATGGGCTGATCTTCTTGATGTATGCAATAGACCCCTAGCTCAGATTCTTCTACTTCTTGATAAGGATCAAAAGCATGCACCTTGTTTGCCCATTCATCAAGAGTTAGATCCAGGATGCTTCCAACCTTGGTGTCAGCTTCATCAGTGCTTGGGTGATCTTCTTGATCAAATGCCGAACAGTTGGCATTGATCTGACTTGGAGTGTAGGGCTCAATGTGGAAGTTTGCAATAGGTTCAGACCTAATTGTAGCTTTGGTTCCATACCTCGTTCTGAACAGCATGTGTGACCAATCAGCGGACAAATATCCTCCAATCTTGGCTATGAAATCTCTTGACAAACATAGGGCAAAGAGTGGTGGAAGGTCTATAACTGATACATCTTGTAAAACAACAACATTTGGACATGCATGCAAGGTAAGACTCAAGTTTCTAATCACCCCAACTATTGTTACTGCTGTCCCATCCAACTACACTACCCCTTTGGATATGGTTTCATATTGAAGTCCTAGCTGATCAGCTATTTGCTTGGGCATCACTGAGCTACTTGCCTCGGAATCAATCATGCAATTGTGCACCAATTGGTTTCCAATGATTAATGAGACATAAAAAGGAGGGGGCTTCAACATTTTACCTTGCTGTCCTCCATGATTCCCTTCAGGCTGGGTAGCATTTGTGAGCACCTTCTCTTGCATTTGGACTTACTGATTCAAAGTTGGCCAGTCCTTCATGGCAGCTTGTAGCAAATCTCTCTGGCCTGGGATAGATAGGGATTCCCACATTGATATATTTACATTTGTCTTCTTCATCTGATCAATGATACTAAATGGTGATGAAGGATCTCTTTGCTGTCCCTTGGTTTGCATATTCATCCCTTGCATGTGGGCAACAACAACTGGTATTTGAGTTGGTCTAGGAGCTGTTCTTGGCTGCCCTTGTGCATTTACAACTGGATTTTGTTTGCCAACCATTTGTGGAGCCATAAAAGGTTGTGGATTGGTTGGAACTAATGGTTGTTCTTCACCCAAATTCCTTCTTTTTGACCTTGTGTTGGCTGCAACACCTTGAAATACTATTTGATTTATGCCACAAAAATCCTCTGCCTAGTTCACAAGTGTGGTGTCATTTGGAGCTGATTGCTGTTGGAATGTTTCTTGTTGTTGGTTGTTTCCTTGATTTCCCTCACCCTCCACACCAGTAGTTTTCACCGTTAATGCTTGATTCAAGGCACCATTGAAGCACATAGATTGGTTGTGAGGTTCATTGCATGGAAAACACCAATTATACTCCTAGGAAACGTTGTTTTGTGTTGACACCAATGCCTTAGAGGCAAATATAGCATTTTGATTATAGGGCTGAAATGATCTGTTGGCAGGAGGCCTTGCTTGATTTAGATTTGTAGCTAGATTGGGTGGTCTATGAGGTTGATATGGCTGCCTGTTAGGCTGAGCTTGAGGCTGGAAGGAAGGTCTAAAACTTTGTTAGGCTGAGCTTGAGGCTCATTACCTAAATTTTGCAATTGCTTCATGACTTCTTGAAGCTCATTTGGGGAACTTGGAGATGAAGTAGAAGCTTCATTTGAACTCTGATTTCTAGGAGTGGGAGAAGGATCCAAATTAGGTGCTTGATTAGTGTTTGGGCTCTCTAAACTTGGAAACAATGGCATGGGAGGTCTAGGGGCTAGTTTTCCATTTTGGATTAAACAATTTTCAGCCCTAATGGCAATGCTATAAGCCATAGGGATAGTTATTCCTCCCATGGACTGAATCAACATAGAAATATCAAAATTTAGAGCTTTGAGATAGTAAAGAAAAGCACCTTCTGCTGTTGGCTTGACTTCCACTGGAATTCTTTCCCAAGTCCTTTGAAATCTGAAATTAAAATCAGTCAGCTGCTCATTGGGAGCTCTTTTGATAGTTGTCAGCTGCTCCAAAAGGGACAAGTTGTCTCCCTTTTCCCCAAACTGCTCATGGAGGGATATACATAGCTGATTCCAATTTTGAATAGAACCTGAGGCAAGAATCCTAAACCATTGCAAAGCTTTCCCTTTGAATGAAGATGCCAGTAGTTTGACAACAACTTGCATCTCATTGTTCTCATGGATTACACAAATGTTAGCAATATCCTTAACATGATCACCAGGTGAGGTCTGATTTTCTCCAGTGAAGTATGGAATGTTCTTCAATGATGCAACTGGGATTGGATCTTGTGCATTGAGAGCAAGTGGGCTGCTGCCAATGAAATTGACATAGGGGTTGTTTTGTGCCATTCTAATTGGTCTTAGAACCCTTGTTGACTAAATGAAAGGCCTACTAGGTGGAGGAGTTGAGAGAGTTCTGTTTGGTGGAGATAGAGACCTTTGGATTCTCCTCCCACTTTTCCTTATTATTGGAGATAACTACAGATATTCAAACAGCACCTCTTCCTCTCCAGGGCTTGACCTTGTGTTGATTCTTCTCATGAGTTTTCAGGTCTGCACTGCTAAAACCAGCTGATTCTTCTTCCTTGGAGTCACCAGATGTGCAATTTATATCTATTTTAAGCAAGAAATTGCAGCAGATGCACATCAACTTTGCTGCAATGAAAATGAGACCTCTAAGTCCTACCGGGCGTGCCAAAACTGTTGTCGCAAATCAGCACTGCTAAAACTAGCTGATTCTTCTTCCTTGGAGTTGCTAGATGTGTAATTTATAGCTCTTTTAAGCAAGAAAATTGCAGTAGATGCACATCAAATTTTCTGCAATGAAAATGAGACCTCTAAGGTCCCACCGGGCATGCCAAAACTGTTGTGGCAAATCAGCAGCACCCCTGGATGCGAATCAGGTTTCTAAGTTGATGTTTCAGGCATCTAGTGTGATTACACAACATTGAAACCTCTCTCCGAGTGTGGGAATTATAAAATGAGAGAGGAATCTCCAGATTAGAGGATGGTTCCTCAAACTCCTCTGATCAGATCTATTATTTGCACAATTATAGAGGTTTGAATCCTAATCTTACTCTAAATTCCAAGGAGACAGATAAAAAGTGTAAAAACTGAAACTAAACTAATAGGTGATACACCAAAGGAGTGGTGAACACTTCTTGTTCATGAAAATTGACACAATTTCATGAAATGCAACATGAAACATCATACACAGGCTGATAAGATGTAATTAGAGGTCTGAAATGAAACAAGACAATACAAACAAAGGACTGAAAATTGATCACAAAGTCTGCACTGTCATTTTCACTATCAAAATCCTTGCATTTGCAACATCAAAGAGGAAGAAACCTATTACAATCATGAAGAAGGTCTGATACTTGTAAAAATCACTTGTTGAAGGTGAAAGAAGAAGCTTTCTGTCCAAAAAAATGTTCAACCAACAAAAAATGAGCTAAATCTGGCTTTTACAATGCATAGGTCGAGCCCAGGAGAGAGAAAATGTGTAAAAAACGTGGGAGCCATTCCCCATTGAATGAATATGCATTAAAATAGCATGGGCATCCTTACAAACCCATGCCTTGACATTTTTGGCCATGCTGAAGAAGAATGCGACCCATTTTGCATTAAAACTAGTTGTTGAAACGTCATTTTTGGCCATTACCACATGCCAGAGATGTTTCTTGATTTTATCTCTCTAAAATAAACCAAAATGCAAAAATGACCACAAAATCTTGTATATAATTTCACCAGCTTTCCATTGATATAAAGAACGTGAAAATCTGAGTTCTGGATTGAAAGATATGGCGATTTGAAAATTTAGGGCAAAACAGGCCAAAATCGGATCGGCGGGCAAAAAGTTTGAATTTTTACTTGTTTGGTCTTTGGAAATTTTTTCAAATTTTCCCCATGCTCCACCACTCCAAGTGCCACATGGCACATTTTGATTGGTCACGGGCCCTTCCTGCTCCATTTTTAGAATGATTTGAGTGCCTAAAAATAAAAAAATGGAGACTGAGGCACAAGAGAGGTAAGAACACAAGGAGTTAGCCACAAAAATGAGCAGGGGAACATTTTGGATAAAACTTATTTTATGCATTTGAAGGACATGGAAACTTGAATTCTTCGTATATTAACCTTGTGCATAAATAAAATCTTCATCAGGTGTAAAAATGGCATTTTCCCGTTCTCTACAATTTTCTATTTTATTTTCCCCGTCAAATTCTTTCTCAGAAGGTGAAGCTATGTGTTTAATTCTCATCGGATGTGACTGTACAAGTTTTCTTTTTGAACGTATCACTTTTGGTAATTTTGGAAAAAAATTCAGATTTGCCCTGTATCCTTGCGAGTCCTTGATTGGTTGGAGCAATTTCAATGGAAGTTTGGGGAAATGGATGTATTTTATTATCTAAGACATTACAGTGAAAGGGTGAAAAGTTCTAAAATGACCCACGGCTCCACTCATGCGAAGGGATAAATTCTGAGTTGAAGCCAACAATGAATCAGAAAGGGATACATGGCCTACATTGAAAAGTCAATTGTGGAGACATGGACTTTCGAGGTAAAAGTTGGAATTTTTCCCCTTTTCAATACATATAAAGTATAAAAGTGAAGCACATCCCCGTAACCAATCAAGTTATTCCATGTGTTGAAGAATGAAATAGGGACACGTGGCCATTTTTTAGTTCATATGCACTTTGGCGGACCGGTGGAGGAAAATGAAAATTTGAGCGGTGACCCCATTTCCAATTAGGGTGTGCCACATGTTTGACCTTTGGTGGGGATGCAGACGGGTGGAGAAAAATGAGAAACTGCACCTTTTCTCCCAAATCTGTTAAAATGAAGATTTTTTTCACCAGGGCCATCATTGCTTGGAGCTTGCCACGTGTAGGGTCCAATTTCAAAGTTAACAAAGGGAAAGAGTGTCCAAAATGTACTCATCTAGTTTTTGATGCCATTAATGAACCAGAGCTCTAAAGAATACAAATGTGAACCATTCTTCATTCTTGTCTCTCTGTTTCCTTGTTTTTTATTCATGAGATGCATTTTTGGTTTTTTGTGGAGCTAAATCGATAAGTTTAAAGGGATGTAAAATTTGATTATAAGAAAATAGAGTTTATCGGGCATATGCAATAAAAAGGGGGAAAACTTACTAGTAAGCACTTGAATGACATGAAAGTGGGTAAAATTTTGAAATGGCAGGAACACATAAAGAATAAAATCATAAGATATCCCCTACTAAAGTAATCATGCTCGAATTGATGAAATATTCACCTTTTTGAACATCTAGTTTTCATGAGTGTGTTTGTTTCATGTCACTTTCCAAAAGTGGATCTGCAACAAACATTTTTTTTGGATATTGTTTTCTTGGGGACAAATAATGGATGTACATGAATTGTTATAAGAACATGTATTGGCCATGGAAAAGGGGATTCTAGTTTTTTGGGAACATTGTAAATTTGGAAGTAATTCAATACAAAATCTTTCTTTCTCATTTCCTCTGTTATATATCTCTCTCTCCTTGCTCGATTCAATGTATCATTTGTCTTTGCATTCAAAAGAAACTTTGTGTTCTTGTCTGTGTAATATTTAGAAATTTATGTCTACATATTCACATTGGTGATGAAGTGATTGATATTTTTCCTATATTTTCTTGATTCAATGTGAGTAAGGATATATTCTTCTACATATATCTCCTAAAAACATTGTTGTTTTCTTCCTTCTTCATCTCTCTACTCTTCTAATCCTTCGTATTGATAATATTTTAAGTATGAAAACATTCCATAATATCAGGGTCCAAACATTGAGAGTTGTATATTTATACATTTGTTTTTCTTGATTTCAATAAGGGAACCTCTCCCATTAAAGAGGAGGGACATGTTTGTCCCCTGACTATGGTTTATAGCCATGTTCCATTCTAAAACCCAAAAATTTTTGGTGACTCCACTGGGGAATTCATTGCAAATGGATTCCAATTTTTGAATAACAAATTCTTGATCATCTTTGATCTGGTGACTCCAAGATACACTCAGGGTAGAAGAACCCTTGGGAAAAAGACCCTCATTTCTAACTTCTAGATCATCAAGGTTTCTCTCTCCCTTCATTGAGAAAAAGAAGAGGAACAAGATCTGTAAGCACTCCTTCTGCTAGAGACAAAAATTCTGGGAGTGACATACCTAAAGATCAAATCAGTCCTAATTTACATGCTTTGATTCTCGTTGATGTTTTAATTCCTCTCCAAGCAATCTTTCCCAGGATGGAAGCTCCTTTGCCTTGGGCCTAAAGGGTTGGGCCTCTTTCTCTTCCCCATCCATTGCATGAATTTCCTAGAGGCAATAGAAAGAATTTCCCTAAATTTAGAGGTGATGGGAAGGTTCATCCAAATGAGCATATTGTGGACTTCATTGTTGCTTGTGGTGTTCTTAGAGTTGAATTTGAGGATATCTTTGTTAGAATTTTTGTAGAGACAATGAAAAATAATGCTTCTAATTGGTTTTATCATCTCCCTGCTGGATCCATCACAAGTTAGAACACCATGAAGACCCAGTTTGAGAAGTGTTTCAAACCTACTGAGGATGTACATGCCCTCTTGGCCCAAATTTCTCAAATCAAGAAAGAGTCACATGAGCCTATGAGTGAATTTGTGGCCAAATTGAACAAGTTGGTTAACAAGATCCCACAAAACACATGCCCTATGGATTAGATTCAGATATTTTTCTTCCTTAATGCACAACTACCTGAACTGAGCTATGCACTTAGAAGAGATAATATTGCCACTTTAGATGTTGATCAGAGATTTACTGTCAGTGTTGAAGATGATTTGATCATGTCTGGAAAGCTAAGGAGAGAATCATCCAAATCTAAACCATCTCCTTTTCCACATCTTCTCCTGGAGATAATGTAAAACAGTAGGTACAAAAACATGCTAATGATCTCATTTCTTTGAAGAAGTAGTTATCCCAGCATGATCATTATCAGGATGTTCCTAGGAAGAACTTTCATCCCAGGAATCGGTTGCCCTCTCCTTAGACCAGATTAGCAATTTAAGGCCCACCTGTTAAAGTTCTAGTCAATGCAACATGTGAAATTTTAGAGCCTAATGAAGAGGAGGAGAATGAAATATGTGAAGAACATGAAGAGGAAGTTGATGAAGAATTAGAGGAGTTGAGTGGATCTCATGTCCATTTTCTTGCCACTGAAGGCATAGATGAAGAGGATGATTATGAAGAAAGATTTACAGAGATGAACAATGAATCATATGCTATCATGACTCGTGAGAAATCAAACAAGAAGGAGAAAGTGGTGTAGCTTGCTAAAAGATCTAAGACACCTCCTACAACCATTCCAGTGATTGTAGGGAGAGGAGCTCCTATTCCAACTTATTCCACACCCAAGGTAGGTTCTCTGTTTCTGCTCCAAAAACTTCTTGCCCTTCAAATGATAGAGTTGATAAGTATAAATTTTCATCTACTCCTACCAATGATGCTCCATCTACCTCTTGTTCTTTTAACATTAATGACCATCTCAAGAAAACTAAGATCCATATCTTAGAAGCTGAATTCTACCAAACCCATCCCAAGGCCTTTGCTAAGATGGTAGGCTTTGTACATTCCAAATCCAAGCCTACATCCCCTAGTTCTAAAGGTCTCTTGCCCAATCCTTCTCCTTCATCTCAACCAAGCCTTTTGGTAGTAGTCACTTCATCTGATGAGAAGATCAAACCATTTTATGTCACTATCCTCATAGTTGGCCACAAACTCAACAATTGTGTTATTAATTCTAGTGCTTTAGATAATGTGATGCTTTTTAAGGTAGCTCATTCACTAGGCTTAACCCTAACCTACACTTTTTGTTCATGTTACTCAATTGAAAGTAGAGAAGTACCGTTGGTTAGAAGGATCAAGGATGCATAAGTAGCCTTTGCTGATTTTCTAGAGAAGAGAGTTATAGCCACAATTTTGGTAGATGATATTCCCCCTTCCTATAGTATGTTGCTAAGTATAAATTTTTGCAAAGATGTTGGAGGAGAAATCATGATGGATTGGTCACATGCTCTTATTCCAGTTAATGGGAAAATGAATAAGCTACTTCCTGAGAAACATATGGCCCAAAGGCACAAATACTTTATGAGGACATTGGTCATGGTAACTACATGATCGTGTCACAAGATGAGGCTAACCATCCTAAGGAAGTGCTTCATGATCCTAATGGAATTTGGATTTTGGAATTTGATGGGAGCTACTTCTCATCTTGTTATGGAGATGGCATGTTTCTTATTTCTCCTGAAGGGAAAATTCATCCTATCTCCTTCAAGATCTCCTTCGAAAACACAAATAATACAGCTGAGTATGAGTTTCTCATCCTCAGTTTAAGCATGGAAAAAGAGATGGGGATCAAGAATCTCTTTTCTCATTGAGACGTAGAGCAGATTGTAAAACAAGTCAAAGATCTCGTTCAAGTGAAGAATAGAAGGTTAAAACATTATAGGAATCTGGTTTGGGATTCGATTGAGTTCCTTGATGCCTTTTCTATTGAATCCATGCCAAGGGAAAGAATCACCAGGGATGATTCCTTGTTTGTCTTGGGGTCTCTACTGATCCCTCATCCATATTTCTCCCAAGATAAATTCACCATTGAGATGATTCATAGGCCTAGTGTGCCTGACAATGCAAACAATTGGAAGGTCTTTAATGATGATCAAAACTTTCTTTCCTTCCTTGAACTCAGAGATAATTTTGACCACCTATACTTTGAAGGAAGTTGAAATATGCCTAGAGAGTGTTTGCCCCCAAATGAAGAAGATAACAAAAAATAAATGGATCATGATGGCTGCATAAAACTAAAAGGTAATAAGATACCTAAAGGGCTGGTAAGTTTGGAAGAGTTATTTGATAAACATGATAGGTACATCAATTCCAAAACTTTCAAAGGAGCTTAACAGTCTCCTAACTATAAAAATATAAACATTGGGAGTCTTAATGAACCCATGTTGGTAAACATTGGAAAGTGTTACACACAAGAGGAGAGGGAGAAAGTAGTGAATCTATTGAAAAGGTATGCTGATGTTCTTGCATATTATTATGATGATCTCAAGGATTTTCAACCAAAATAGATGCAACATTTCATTCCTCTAAAACCTAAGATCAAACCCTTTTGGAAAAAGAAGAGACAGTAATACCCTAAAATTGTTGATACAATATTTCAAGAGATCTAAAAGTTATTAAAGGCTAAGATCATTTTCCCCATTCACCATTTAATGTGGCTTACTAATATTGTGCCTGTTAGGAAGACGAATGGTGAGATTCAGATTTGTGTTGATTTTGGGAATTTGAATCAAGCATATTTGATGGATAATTATCCTCTCCCCATAATGGATCAAGTGTTGCAGGATATTACAGGTTTAGAAATTTTTTCCATGCTTGATTCTCAGGATATAATCAAGTAGAAGTAAGTGTTGTAGATCAACATAAGACTGCCTTTACCACTCCTTGAGGTAACTTTTCTTACTAGATAATTCCTTTTGGCCTCATCAATGTTGGTGACAACTTTCAAAGAGAAACGGATCTGGCCTTTGGCAATCTTAAGGGAAAATACATAGTTGTATACCTTGATGATCTGACTATATTTTCAAAAACTAGAGTTGATCATTTCCAACACCTTGAAACTCTCCTCCAAAAGTGTAGAGAGCATGACATCTCCTTGAATCCCAAGAAATCTATCTTTTGTGTCACCAAGGGAAAATTATTAGGACACATTGTCTTCGATAAGCGAATCAAGATTGATATAGAAAGAGTCCAGGTAATTAAGCAAATCCCTCTCCCCACAAGCAAGAAGGGTGTGCATTCTTTCTTTGGTAAGATCAACTTCTTAAGAAGATTCATACCTAATTTTTCTGAACTTACTTTGAACATAGCCCACATGATGAAAGGGAAGCATAATTTTGGTTGGTCCTCTGAAGGAAAGGTTACATTTGAAGATATAAAAAGAGCTATAGCAAAGACTCCAATCTTGGCATGCCCTGATTATAGAAAAGACTTCATCATCTATTGCTATGTTACTAAAAGTAATCTAGCTGCTGTGTTAACCAAGGAGAATTCTAAAGGTCATGAAATCCCCATAGAATTCATGAGTTATATTTTGAAATCTGATGACCTGAAGTACACCATGATGGAGAAACATGCTTTTACAGTGGTCAAAGATGTGAAGCAGTTTTGTTTTTACATCCTCAACTCTCATTCTATTGTGTTTTTTCCTGATACAACTATTAAATCCATTCTTACACAACAAGAATTTGGAACCAAGATAGGCAATTGGGTAGCCAAAGTTTAGGAGTATGATCTTGACATCAAACACACCAATCTAGTTTAAGGAAAGGGCTGATGTGAACTCATTGTTGAAGGAGTTGATGCCAAATTGTCCAAGGAGAAAGTTGATATCCCTATTTTTCTTTTCCTTAGCTCAACTGACAAATCATATGCTGCAATTTCACACTTTCTTACCTATGGAGAATGTCCATCCCATTTGAGTGCCAAGAATAAGAGAGCCATCAAATTAGGGTCTGCGTAATATGTGTTGTGGGAAAATGCATTGTTAAAATGAGGCATAGATGGAAGGTTTTTGAAATGTGTTGAAAAAGAGCAACAAAAGAAATTGTTCTCATCCTTTCATGACCAGGCCTATAGAGGTCATTTCTCTTCTACTGTCATAGCCCAAAAAATCCTCTGTGATAGATATTATTGGCCTACCTTGTTTAAAGATGCATCAAAGTGGGTAGGCAAGTGTGAAGCATGTCAAAACTTTATTGGAAGACCCAAATTGGCTGCTTTACCTCTCAAACTAGTGGTGATTGAGGAACCTTTTTAACAATGGGGTTTGGACTTCATTGGGACACTTAATCCACCTTTAAGTGTAGGGCATAATATTGTTTTAACTTCCACTTATTATTTCACTAAGTGGGTGGAAGCCATTCCAGTTAAAAATACTACTTCTGAAGTAGTATGCAACTTCATCAAGGAGCACATCTTAATAAGGTTTGGGATACCAAACAAGATTATCATTGAAAATGCTTCCAATTTTTCTTCTGTTGAGATGATATATTTCTACTATGGCTATGTCATTTCCCTTGCCCACTCTTCAAATTACTACCCCCAAGGGAATGGGCAAGCATAATCAACAAACAAGAACTTGGTCACCATTGTTTGGAAGCTTGTTAATGAATCTCAGAGAAATTGGCATAAGAAACTATATGATGCTTTATGGGTAGATAGGATTACACCTAAGAGAGCTATTGGAATGTATCCTTTTCAAGTGGTACATGGAGTTGAAGCTCAAATACCAGTGACATTGGAACTTCTAGCCTTACATTTGATGAAGGCCATTGAGGATGCCAACATTACCAATTCATTGGACAAAATAATTATATACCTTCAAAAATTTAATGAAGACAAATTGCAAGTGGTTGAAAGAATATTAGCTCATAAACTCAAGGTAAAAGATCTGTTTGACAAAAGGGCAAAACCTAGAACTTTTCAAGTGGGAGAGATTGTTCTTTGGGATGAAAGGCATGAACCTCAAGGAAGCCATGGTAAATTTGATTCCCTTTGGCTTTGTCCTTTTAAAATTAGATATTTTACTGGTGAGAACTATTTTTACTTGGATTACATGGATGGTTATCCTCTCCTACTTCCTTATAGTTGGAAATTTTTGGAGTTGTTCAAAACCTAGGAGTTTCAGCTATCCCTCTATATATTTTGTTTATTGTTTTGTTTCTAGTTTTTCTTGTTTTTACTTGTTTCCTTGTGTACGTTCTCTTCTATGTTGATATTGATTTTTGACTCTGTTGCCCAATGGATAAGGCATTGATCTGTTCATCCCCAGAATTATCTATGGTTCTTGATTTTACATCTTTCCTCTACCAAATCATCCCCAGAAGGAGCCAGTTATTGTCCCCTCAATTTTCCAACCCCAATTTTTTTTGAAATCTAATTTCATGAAAATTTAAGTCTGGCCATAGAGGAATTCAAGTTTCGAGCCCCCCGAGTTCTCGTTTTTATCCCCGAAGACATTTTATGCATTTTCTCAGTCTACGGCCATTATAACGTTCTATCTATTTCTCATGGATGGGAGGGGGTTTATGATCTTATTATATGCATTTAAAGGATGTGGAAACTTGAATTATTTTCATATTAAACTTTTGTAGAAAGAAAATCTTCATCAGGTGAAAAAATGGTGTTTTCCTATTCTCTGAAATTTTCTAAATTATTTTCCCCATAAAATTATTTCTCAAAAGGTGAAGCTACGTGTTTAATTCTCATCGTATGCTGTCAGATGGTTTTTCCTTTTGAACTTATCACTTTTGGTGATTTTGGAAAAAAATTCAGATTTACCCCACATCCCTGCGGGTCCTTGATTAGATGGAGTAGTTTCGGTGGAAGTTCGGGGTGATAGCCCCATTTTATTCTCTAAGAAATTACAAAAAAAGGGTGAAATTTTCTAAAATGCCCCACGGCCCCACTCATGCGAAGGGATAAGTTCTAAGTTGAAGCCCGCAACGAATCAGAAAGGGACATGTGGCCTACGTTGAAAATTCAATGGCGGAGGCATGGAATTTTGAAGAAAAAGTTGGTATTTTTCTCCTTTTCAAAAAAGATAAAGTATAAAAGGAAAGCAAATCCCCGCAACCAATCAGGTGATGCCATGTATTAAAGAATGAAATAGGGACACGTGGCCATTTTGTAGTTCATATGTGCTTTGGCGAACCGGTGGAGGACTTTAGGAATTTTAGCTCTATTTCCACAAAGGGTGAAAAGTTCTAAAATGACTTGTGGCCCCATTCATGTGAAGGGATAAATTCTGAGTTGAATTCCGTAGTGAATCAGAAAGGGACACATGGCTTATGTTGAAAATTCAATGGCAGAGGCATGGACTTTTGGGGGAAAGGTTGGAATTTTTCCCCTTTTCAAAAGGATAAAGTATAAAAGTGAAGCACATATGTAGTCACTTTTACACCTACTAAGAACAAGAAAACCTCATGTGTTCTAGCCTATCACCCAGCGGGCACTGGGTGCTCACCCAAGGCATGCGAGAGGGAGCTAAGTCTCTCTTTTATGTGAGTCTAGTGGAAGGCATAGTTCATGATTCTGACTTAGTGATGTAATAGACATGCAGAGCTATATAGCTCAGGATGGCTTCTACACCCCTTCAGTCATAATAGAAATAAAGCGCGTAACAGAAATAATAGAACCAAGAGTTGTAAATCCACTAATATACTTAATCATTCACGTGAGGTCCATAATTATACAAGATCAAAATTAGAGTAAAACATGCAAATAATATAGAAGGAGATCTTAATGTAAACATGATGGTAAACTTATCATATTTATTCAGAGTCTTGCTACAAAGTATCATAAAGGGGCAAACTATAGTCATGTGCCATCCCTAGATTCATACATGTATTCCCACAAAACAAAAATTTCATTCCCCATTTTCCCCATTACATCCTTACTAGAATTCTGTACCCATTTTCATCCCATAGTTCTCACAGTAATTCTTTAGAGCTCCCCTACCTCACCTCTATCTCTCTTCTTTGCCAAGGGTGCACATATAAATAGGCCTCTGAGCTCTAACAAACTCCTCCGTAGCCTCATATCTAGCCCCAAGTGTCAAGGTATGGGTCACCCTGGGCACATGCCTCTCCATGTCATGATTATCTTTTTGGATCTTTCTATCACAAGGTATATTCCCTCTAGGACACCCTGTCACCAGGCTGGAACCTTATCCAAATGGAACACGTTCTTCATGTGTCCTGCCCAAAAGGCCAAAAATGGCTAAGTCCCAAATTGTTCTTCACGTGGCGTGCAGGCCCTGGGTTCTCCAAAAATCCTTTTGAGTACTGCCCTGTGCACCTTAACTTGTGCACTTCCTCCAGCCATGTGCACCTGCGCACCCTTAAGATTTAGAAGCTATGATAGGGGCCCAACATTACCCCACACTTCACCTATTATCCACCCTTGGGAACCTTCTCAAAGAATGCAGTATAATAAGAAAGAAAGACCTTGCCTTAGAAAAGAATGGGGGGGAAGAATAAAGAATGGGGAAGAGAAAGAATAGGGGGAAAATTTCCTAAAGAAGGGGAAAATTTTGCTAGAGGTTGGCCTCTAGTGTACTCCAAGCACTAACTTCCTCCTGTGCTTTAGTGTAGATGTCACCAACCAAGGTGCTCACCTCATTGAAGGTTAGCCCCTCCCCTTGTGTGGTAATAGTTTCCACCACAGTCTCTAGTTCTTTAGCGTGATCTTCAAAGGAATCCATTTTCCTTGTGATGACCTTGTAGAGCTCTTCTAGCTAGGTTTTGATTGAGACTCACCGGTTCTCAATGGATTTGGATTTCTTTTCTACTTCAGCTATGATCCTTTCCTGCTCGACTCTATTTCCCTTATTATTTTATCTAAATTCCTTCAGCTTAGCTTCATTGCTGGCAAGCAGTATGCTTGTCAATTTGTCTTGATCTACGTAATGGTTGTAAGTGACCCCCGCATTTTGTGTAGCTGTTCTTATTTCAGAAAACACCTTATTATATTCAGCCATGACCGCAATGACCTTAAACTTTTCTTCTTTCTCCAAGCGCGCCACTACCTCTTTTACAGACTCTAATGCCAAGGGCTTCCTCTCCATGGTGAGGATCCGAGTCAAGTCCTCTAGACATTCCAGGGAGGATCTTTAGTTTTGCGTGGGAGGGTTAAGGTCTGGGTGCTTCATGATAATTGATTGGGAGATGAGCTCCACCTTCTTAGAAACTTCACATACCTTGGCCTTTTCCTCTTGAAGCTCCCTCTGTAGTTGAGCGCTGATTAATTTCTCAAGGCTGAGATCCTTCATTAGCTTCACTACTTCTTCATTCCTCTTCTCCAATGGGTCCTCCAAGAATATAACCTTGTCATTCCTGCTGAAGAGCCTAACATCAATTTCCATGGAGACTTTGTTGAGTGCATTACACACTTACTCATCTGATAGTTGTTGTATGTTTACAATGGGGTTGTCCCCATTTCCTTCAGACAAATTTAATACTTCTCCTTGGTTAATCTCGAATTCAGGCTCATCAAGGTGGTATTCGAATGCCCATGATAACATCTTCCTTGTTCGCAGGTATCCACCCCCAGGGTCAAAGGACTCCATGGTAGTGAGCTCCTTGGTGGGAACATTACTTTGGAAATACATGCACAAAAATTTGTTGGAGTCATCAATGTAACCCATCATTGTTCTTCCCCCTTCCATGCATTTACTTCCTGTGCGCACGCCCTTGGGAACACTTACTGAAAGAGTTGGGCCTTTTGCACTACCCACGCTCTTCTCCCTCTTCTCTTCTTTAAGTTTGTTGAGCACTAGCTCCGCACTACACTCCAACTCCTATTAAACTAGGGTATTGATTATCTTCTCTGCCTCCCTTGTTGCCTTCTCATTCACCTCCTCCTGAGTGAGCTTGGGCATATCTAGCTCCTTGGTACTAGCTCCTTCTCTCCTCTCTTTGCTGTGCATGCCTTCCTTTCTTTAAGCACCCTTCCTCCTTATAAAGATGAAGGAATCATTTGTATCCTTTGCTTCCTCTCCCTCCAAGTCATGGACATCAATTGGCTCTTAATCCACCTCTAACTCTTCCCCTTCAACATCATCCTTTTTTCCTAGATAGGAATTTGGGTCGTCTGCATATTTAGACCATTGTTCCTTTGTTCCTTGTTCTTCTTCCCTTGCAGAAAAATCTAGAGTCAGGGATGCTGTCTTTTCTTCATCTGAAGGTTCTTCAGGGGATGGTGGCTTCACAGGCTCTGGGGTCTTTTCCCTAACCACCATTCTCCTTTTCTTCTGGACATAGGTACTCGACCTCATGGTACCTACATTCTACCTTTCCACCACCCCTTGTTCTTCCTCTGCTTCTTCTTCTTCTTTCTTCTTGCGCTTTGGCACTAGCTTCTTCCTTCCCATGGGGTCATCTGGGATGGATATTTCATTCTCTATGTATGTGCCCTTCTCAAACTTTGGCCTTATGCGCAGGTAGATTTTGGCAGCATCGCTCTCAACAATCAGTAAGGTCATCTGCCTTATGATATGCACATCCTGTGACACATACCTTTCAATGTACACATGCTTCCTTGGGTAGACCAGCTTCTTTCTCATCTCTCTGTGTTCATTGTCAAGGGTGGACAGGTCAAGTTTTAACTTCTTTGACTCCTTATACTTGTTCACTCCCACCTAGAAAAATTGGGCAGTAAATGAGAAGGGGAGTTTATACCAAGGACTCCAACTACCATCCACCAAGATGAATCTGCCAATGCAGAAGTACTGGTATACTACAAAATCTACCTCTCCTTCAGTCACCATGGGGAGTTGCTTAGGTATTCACCATTCAGCCCTGAATGCATTCCTAAGGCTCGTGTACCATTTATCCAAGCACACCTTGTGTACCCCTGTCATTGAATCACAAGTATACTTCTAGAACCTATCCATGGGAAAAGGGTCTTCATCGAGGTACTCCCATACAAACTTATCAGATGCATCCATCACCCCAAATTCTGAGAACAAAATGGTTAATAGAATATTCCTAAACAATATCTTTCCTCCATTCTTTGCGCTGCTTATGATATCATCTGCTATGTACTGGGAGATATTATACATGGTGCCTTCCATGACCTTCCTACAAACATTTAACCAAGGCTTGCTCACCTAGGTCCACCTCTCTTGTCCATTTAGCTCGGAAACAAGGTGTGTGGCCATTTTCATCACCGGATCACTGATATCTGTGACGTCGTAGTACCTTGATCCCTTCTTATAATCTTGGGATGTAATGGTTTCATTAATTTCCTCCTCATCCTGGAGGTCATCTAAGATAACACCCTTTTTATAGCTTAGGCCTGTAAAGTGTGAGATTAACTAGGGATTTATACACATTTTGTACCCTGTGAAATAGAAGTAATCTTCATGTATGCATGTCATTAACCATTGGTACAGGCACTCGGGCTTCCCAAAGTATGGAAACTTGTAAATCTGGAGAAGCCTTTCCTTCTCCATTTTCACCTTGACCATGTCACTATAGATCAACATTCTGTCAGGTGTTCGTTTGTTTGTGGGGCGCACCAGCTCCAGTGCCATTTCCTTCACATATATACTCGACTGGTGATTGTAATAAATTACGGTCATTTGTCTGATGTAGGACTCCTATTCTAGCCCTAGCAAAACCCCATCTGGGTATTACATCTCTAAGTACCATTCCTCATTGGTATCCAAAGGGATTTCTTCTTCTTTCTTCTTTCCTTTTCCCTTACCCTTTCCCTTCTTGAATTGTACTACAAGCTTATCAATTGGTTTTGTGGTTGTCATTTTACCCTTTTCTTTCATTCCCTTATTACTTTTTAGTTATTTGAGAGTTTTCCTCGCGTGCCCCATGCCCTAGATTACAAACCGTAATTTCTAATTTTCCTCCTTCGATCACGGCATTCTTTCATAACATTCTCCACACCCATCAATCACTTCTGCTCTGGTTTGTAGATCTAGCAGACTGATTACACATGAGTTTTTGATATTTTCCTTCACACGAGTTAGCTCTCAAAACCCTAGCTCTTGAAAGAAAATCATTCTCCTTGTTTTCGTAAAGTAAAATAATGAACTTCCCATCCTTGTATTTATAGCTTTTCCCACTTTACGATAATATTTAATGTGGCATTTTTGAAACAAACCCGACTTTAACACTTTTCCTTGCACACCCAATCCTTGCGCGAAACGTTTTTCACCTGCACCCAATCCCTGCGTGAAAAAGTTTCCAACCTTCTGGCGCACAAACAATCCATCTTGATAGAAGAATCTTGCATGCGTGTTACCAGCACCATAGGCACCTCTTCCATCCTCATGATTCTTTCTTTTTCCTACCTCATGTTTTTACACTTTCTCCTTTGTATGTGGATTTCCAATGTAACTTTATTTTTTCATCCATGTACCTTCCTAATGCATATTTTCAATAGGGCCATTTCGAATGGTCTGCCAACCCAATCCTCCTGCAGAATAACTTCATGCCTCTTTTTATCACCTCGCCCCACACTAAATCGATACGTGGTCCTCTGCACATTCATAAGTCAAAAAGTAATAAGGTTACCAGCGCCCAAGGCACAAAACAAGTCAACAACGAGAAAGGGAAAAACAAGAAAGGAAAAGCATAAAAGGAAATGCTAAACTAATTAACAGAACTACCTTATTTAAAAACAACAAGAATCATTATTTATAGTAGGGCTTCAGCCTACTCCCATTAAAGTGTCCAAGTAATTTTGTTCCATCCAATGCTTGTAACTGGCATGCACCCAAGGATGTATGAATTAAATACAAGGACCCAACCAATGCACCTTCAATTTTCTAGGATGGTGTAGAAATTTTGAATCATATAGCAATACCATCTGGCCAACCTCAAGATGTTTGTTTTTAATGAGGCGGTTGTGCCATGCCTTTTGCTTATCTTTTTCAGTTGTTTGGCTCCATCTTGCTAGTGAGTGCCTTTCATCCAACTTTATCAATTCATCAATTCTTTCTTCCAGTGCTTGTTCATCATCTAACCCTCCTACGTGTGCTATACGCAGAGATGGTAACATGAATTCAACCAGAAAAATAGCCTTTGCACCAAACACCAATTGAAATGATGTGGCCTTGTTTAACCTTTTATACATTGTTCTGTATTCCCAAAGGACTGCTGACACCTTGTCATCCCAATCCTACCTACCCACGTCACATATCTTAGTCAATGTGTGACTAAGGATTATGTTGAATGCCTTTGAAGTTCCATTTGGCTGAGGGTGATAAGGGGTAGTCTTGTGATGGGATACCATGAATTCTTCCCATAGAATCCTGATTGTTTCATTTAAGAAGTGAGTGCCCCTATCACTTGTTAAACTTAATGGGGACCCATACCTACTGAAAATGTTCTCCCACAAAAATCTAGTAGCCATGGCTGTGGTGCAATCCCTAGTGGGCATGGCTTCTGCCCACCTTGTCAGATAATTAGTACAAGTAATGATATACTGTGAGTTAGTCCTTCACGGAGTTGGTGATATTAGTCTGAAAAAATCTATTGCCCACTTTTCAAAAGGTTCCGCACTGACGATGGGGCACAAGGGCATCTCGTCCCTTTTTTCTAGGTTTTTCTGACGCATGCTAGTAGTGGTCACATGACCTTGTAAAACTCAATACAATCCTGGTGAATTATCTCCCACCATAGTCCAGTGACTAAGAATCTTGCGCATGTAGTTACATTCCCTACATAGTTTCCTCTAGCAATCCCACCATGGGCTTCTTCTATTATAGCTACACGTTCATGTTCTAATACACACCAGGTGCAAAACCTCATCGCGGCCCATTTTATACAAATCCCCATTGATCAACATGAAGGGAATTGCATTGCATATGAACTGACCTTTTCCTTTCTAGAGCATTCATCCCTTCATGGGCACCATACCTTCCTTGAGAAAGATAGCAATGTATTCTTGTTCTGAGGGCATGCGCTGTAACCGGAATAGTTGTGCATCCAGGCATGGTTTCCTCGATACTCTACACATCCTCTCTTGAATCAATCCTTGATAAATGATCTGGCCCACAATTGTTCTTTCCCAGTTTTACCACCACTTTGAATTTGAATTCCTGAAATAAGAGTAACCCAATAGACATATGCACCCGTGCAACACTGCTTTGTTTACCAAATACTTCAAGGCCATATGGTCAGTGTAGAATATGAAAGGAGTTGCCAGAAAATATTGTCTAAATTTGTGGAGCACATAGATAATTGAAAATTCCTCGCATTTGGTCATTGTATAATTCTATTCTACTGGTGTCAAATTTCTACTTACAAAACACAAGGGATGATCAACAATCCCCTCTCCTGGTTGAGCAAGAATGGCTCCCATTACTGTACCAGAGGGATCCACGTGGACATGGAAAGGTTTATCCCATGATGGGAATCATAAAATATGTGCGGTGATAAGCCTTTATTTTAGAGTTTCAAATTCCCTCTGTTATGCCTCTCCCCCACTGAAAGGCACTCTCGTGTCTAAGAAATAACGCCAAAGGCACAAGTGATCTTGGAATATCCCTTAATGAATTTTCTATAATAACCAGTGTGTCCAAGAAATCTGTGCACGATGATTTGACTGGGTAGGCTCCCCTAACCCCACAATAACTGTAACTTTTGCACGGGATCCATCTTGTAAGCCCTCTTTATATATGATATGCCCCAACAACATTCCAGAAGGAGTTGTAAAGATACATTTCTTGATGTTGAAGGGAGATCCTCAATTACCGACATCTTTCAAACATCAAACTTAAGTTATCACAATGGTCCCTGACCAATCCATACAATTGTCCAATCATCTAAATATACTTGAAGGAACTTGTGGGTGAAGTCCTTAAATGTTTGTACCACTGTGCATGCAAAAATACAGTGGGCACATTCTTCAGCCCAAAGGGCATGACCGTATATGCAAAAACTTCCCCACTTGGTGGTGAAATTTTTCTTTTCTTGGTCTTCCTTGGCAATCCTTACTTGGTGATATCCCGAGAATCCATCTATAAAGAAATAGACCTTGCGCCTAGTAACTCCTTCCAAAATCTCTTTAGTAAAGGGGGTGGGAAAAGGATCTATCATAAAAACAACATTTAAATCCATGTAATCCACACATATCCTAATCCACCCATCCTTCTTTATGCTAATCACCATTGGAACTTATCCACTATGATTCCTCCATAGCCTCAATGATACCAAATGTTATCATCTTGTCTAGTTATTCTTTAACCCTAACGCGCATGTTGGGATTCATCCTGTAAGGCCTCTTCTTGACTAGGCACGCACCATCTTTCAACTTTATCCTCATTTCCCCCAATGAATGGTGGACACCTTTCAATTCATGGTATCCATGTGGGAATAAATCCTCAAATTCATGTAAGAGATCGATGATCTTTGATAATTCCTTGTCTCGACTAGTAGTCCCCAGTGATAGCTTCCTTAGGTCTCCTCTTTTAAGCCGATGTTAAATTTCTTGGTTTTGAGTAGTTCATGATACACGTGTGCACATGCATCTACACTATCAACTACTTCATGTGCACCCCAACCAAATGGTCAACATTTATGCTTTCCATCTCCTCTCCATGAATAACATGTATACCATCTTTCCTTTCTCCTTTTCAGCACACGTGTGCACTCGAATTGTATGTCTTCTTGTTCCTCCCCTTCAAACCACACTTCTAAGCTAGGTCCACCAAGTAAGTTTACTAACCTATCTTCCACCATGGTAGAATCCCCCAGAGTGAGGTGTTTGATAGTCTACAATGCCTCATCAACTGGTTTTTTAGTACTTCAGTACTCGAATGTGTGAACCAAGTCAACCGTTAATTCTTGCCAACTTCTCTGTTTGGCGGTGTGTTTCAGAATGGATATACCAAGTGCACGCACAACCTTATAGTGTCGAATACAACTTATGTCACCGAAAGAGAGGGTGGTAAAGACTTTTGTGCCTTCTCCCTAGACCCTCTCACATGCCTAGGATATGGGAAGAGGTGTTTCTATTGCCATTGTAATCCTTAATAATTGTGGGTATGTTGCTTTTTGAGAATCAGATAGTGAGTGCAATTCAAACTTTATCGCCATTCCAACAATTTCTCACTATGCGCGACCCACAACCTTGCTGCTGTGCCTATCAAAACATAACCTAGCATACTTCGTCACTCATCCTCCCTCCAGTGAGCTTCCATCTCTCTCAAAAAGACCTCAGGGTATGCATCCCTAGAATACTTTGTTTATTGCCTTCCCTCCCAGGTGCACTGAACTATACGCACCATTGTTACCTTGGTTACTGATCCTTTCAGATGTCACCCAATCAATTCATAAGTGCTCATGCACCCAATTATCACATGATATACTGGTAGTATCACTAACAGATTGAGCATCATCAAACTAGATGACTCCTTCTGTAGGGTGGATGGTCTCTCGAATCTCTTATGGAGCGCACATATATTCTATCTAGGAAGTCCTCCCCAAGGGTTTCAGTATAGGGGGTGGAATTCCCATCAACCAGAAGTATAACTACCTACTCTTCCTTATTTTCAAAGATTATGTACCCCTTGTTAAACCAAAGATCTGCATTATTCTTGTAACACCATGGGTACCCAAGTAGAGCTGAGAAATTATCTACCTCAGGAAGTTCCAAGACTTCAAAATCCCCAGTGAACCTAATCCCCTAAATTGTAATGGTTGCATCCTTCAAGACACCTATGGGCATCACCTTTGTCTTATTTTCCATATACAACACATTTGAAGATGGATATAATGTAGGTCTTCCCATTTGATTCTAGGCATCCAGAGTGAGAACATTAACCTTCGCATGCCTATGTCAATGAGGATGTTGCTAAGAAACCATCCATCCACTACTGTGTTTAGGGTAATCTCTTTGTCATAATCAAGGCTGTGAGGTGGGAGGTTTACATGCAGGATCCACCTTTCAGTGTTCTTCCCTGGTGTGCGGAACCTTTTCTCTCAACCATGCCCCTAGTAGAGGAATAATATTCTCCTACCTCATTAGTTTACACACCTCCTTAACCTCATCCAAGTCATCCCTTGGTGCTTCTACTAGTTCTCCTTTGCTCATCCTTTCCTAGTTTTCTCTTTTAAGCATTAGATCTCCCCTTATAAACTTCAAATTTCATCCATGGTTTCCTGGTAGACTTATTTTTGGTGAGCTCAGGTTTGGATACTTCCCATATACTACTTCTTCTCTTGAAACCAGAGGTCTCTACCTAGGTTCTTCCCTTACATGCATGTGGATTCCACCCTCATTGTTACCATAACAGGCTCTAGTTCTGATTCACATATTACTCGCAGAAGCCATTACGCATGTCATCCTTCTTAATACTCACCATGACAGTCACCCTTATCCTTCCGGTACTGCTGACTCATATGTTCGTACAACTCTAGGCACTCTTCATACTTATGTTTTATTCCACACTAGGAGCATTATAGAAGATCTGGACACTCACGCTTATAATGGTCTATGTCTCTACAATTAAAAAACATCTCTACGCGGGAACTCACTTCTTCCTCTGCGGTTACCACAACCAAAAAATCCTCTGCAAAACTCTTTTCCATGTGCATCTCAATCTTTGTGCTCCTCATACCGATGTTCATCCCCTTTGGAACTACTGGAAATGTCAGTCTGGCACACACCAAGACCAATTTCCTCATGAATCTAGTCAATCAATCTATAGTCCTTGGTGTCATGAGTGGTTGAGGTACATATCTTGCAATAACAAGATGCATTTTTGTGGATTACATGCTGTAATAGGGGGAACCTACTTGCATCATGGTCCTCATGACATATTTCACAGTTTACCACTATGGAATGCACCGTCTTCCAAGTAAATATCCCACCATTATCCTTTGTGTTCCCTTCTACGTTACAATCCATGCACCACATCCCTCCATGAATCTCTGAAACTATGTTGGAAGATAATTTCTCCAATTTCTTAGCCATGGAAGCAATCTGAGCCTCCAGAAATGGGATAACACCAGTATCAACACTACCAAGTTCCTTAGCATGTAAAGTAGCTTCTAACGCTTCACATGGGTCTGTGAATGTTTTATGACATAAATCCCTCCTAAAGGGTGTGATCAACCCTATGAAAAACCACTGAGCATGTTGTGAAGGGTGGATATCGTAATGACATCTTAGATAATAGGGTTTTAAAATGCATGCATCATATTCCTGCATACACTCTATTGCCATTCCCTACTAGATTGCTTTGAGATAGCTAATGCTCTTCTGTTCAAACTCAGGTATGTGGAATTCCACCAAGAAAGTATTTCTCAGCATGCGGTATAATCCACAATAGTTTGATGAGGGTCATACTTTCTATACCAACTATGCACATGCATCCTTACAAGGTCATCATAAATTGACTGGCCTTTTGATTCTGGGTCATGATTCCCTTCACATGCCATAGTAGCTCACACTTAGGCACATGCTCTGCAGCAAAATCTTCTATCCTACTGTAATATGACAAGTGTAGAGACATCTCAAAAAATACTTGAGGAGGTGGCTGAGGCCCTTTCCCTCCCAATCCAGTCCCTTGGTTTCCTCTGGTGTTTCCTCCTCCTCCAGATCCACTAGATCCTAAGCCACCAGATCCACCACTTCCAGCTCCAAATCCTCCTATGTTAGGCATAGGGCATGTGTTTATCATGTGCCGAGTGCTCCTATCATTCCACTAAATTGCACGACTAATAGTTTGTCAACTAGTACCAATCCCAGTCGTAGTTCCTCCACTACTTCCTAACACACTTCCAAAAACAGCTGTATATGTGCCTTGCCCAAACATTCCACCAAATACTAGAATAGTGTGTGAAGCCATAGAAGTCCCAAATGAGAAATTGTATGTTGTAGGCACCAATCGGTTACTTCCACTGATATCAAATGGATCAACTATAATTTTCCCTCATTCGAACAAACCAAGCAGCCAAGGTTCAGTCACTAGGTGGGGTCAGATGCGTGCCAATGACTCTTCTCTCTCTACGCGATGGAATCTCATCAGAATCCGTAAGGTTTTCTCATTCACTGGACTTACCAAGATGGGGTACCACAGACTGTTCGGGTTCCACATCCTCCGCATGAACCTCAACTCCTTTCCACCATGTCTGGTTCCATAACCCACTTGTAATCCTACACTTTCTATTGATCTCCTTTTCACACGCTTCATTATACTTGAGCCATCTCTCCTTCCTTTCCTATTCAATCATCAGATCATCCATCCTTCCCCAAACTCGCTTCCTTGCCTAGTGCACTCAGGGTGGTTTATCCGGCCATAGGAAATGCCTCTAAACCCATGGTTACAATCAAGATTTTTATCGCAAGGGGAATAACACATAGAAATGATCCCCTGGGCTCTTGCAAGAACTCAAACTCAACAACTTTTGGATAGGAATACATGGAAATGGTGTATTCCAGAGTGTATCTAGTCAATACTCCCTTCCACCAATGATCTATAGCATGGGTCCACATTAGATCAGCATCTTGTAGGTTATGATATGTTTCTTGGGTCCAAGGGTGTGATCTATAATGCCACCATGATCTAGATGTATAAGCCGAGATCCATTCAAATAACTCTACTAGGAAACAACAGAAGAAGGTTTCGTACAACTCATGATAAAGAGTGTCTTCCACCCATCTTCGCATATCAAACCTAGATCCAGTACTAAATCTCTGAGTGAATTTGTCCTCCATGCTTTTAAACCAATCTTCAACACCTTTAAGAGTTCAGTGCTCCACCATCACTCTTTACAGAGATCATGATATATGCCATGTTCCACTACATACTTTGAAAAGGGTCCCGAGCAACGGAACCAAGATGTAGTAACTTTTACACCCACTAAGAACAAGGGAACCTCATGTGCACTAGCCTATCACCCATTGGGCATGCTGGGTGCTCACTCGAGGTGTGTGAGAGGGAGCCGAGTCTCTCTTTTATGTGAGTCTAGTGGAAGGCATAGTTCATGATCTTGACTTAGTGTTTTTAACAGACATGAAGAACTATAGAGCTTAGGACAGATTCTACATCCCTTAAGTCATAAGAGAACCAAAGCATGCACAATAGAAATAATAGAACTTAGAGTTGTAAATCCACTAATATACTTAACCATTCAAGTAAGATTCATGATTATACAAGAACAAAAGTACAGAGTAGAAATATGCATGATAATACAGAGAAAGAGATCTTAATGTAAACATTTGTCATGGCAACCTTATCACATTTATTCATAGTGTTACTTATAAAAGATTACAGAAGGTAGACCGTAGTCATGCACCATGTGTGGATCCATACATGTATTCTCACAAGACAAAAATTGCATTCCCCATTTCCCCATTACATCCTTACTGGAATTTTGTACCCATTTTCATCCCATAGTCCTCGCGGTAATTCTGTAGAGCTCCACTACCTCACTTCTCTCCCTCTTCTTTTCCAATGGCATGCATATAAATAGGCCTCTAAGCTCTAACAAACTCCTCTGCAGCCTCATATCTAACCCCAAGTGTCAAGGTGTGGGTCACCTCGGGCGCATGCCTCTTTATGTCATGATTAACTTTTTGGATCTTTCTATCGTAAGGTATATTCCCTCCAGGACACCTTGTCGCTAGGTTGGAACCTTATCTAAATGGAACATGTTCTTCATGTGTCCTACCTAGAGGGCCAAAAATGGTTAAGTCTTGAATTGTTCTTCATGTGGCATGCACGTCCTTGGTTCTCCAAGAAGCCTTTTGAACTCTACCTTGCGCACCTTCACTTGCGCGCTTCCTTCGGTCATGCGTGCCTATGCACCCTTAAGATTTAGAAGCTATGATAGGGGCCCAACAACATCCCCACAACTAATCAGTTGATGCCATGTGTTGAATAATTAAATAGGGAAACATGGCCATTTTTCATTTCATATGATCTTTAGTAGACCAGTGGAGGAAAATTAAAATTTGAGCCACGACCCCATTTCCAATTAGGGTGTGCCATGTGTTTGACCTTTGGCAGGGAGGTAGAGGGGCAAAGAAAAATGAGAAATTGCACTTTTTCTCCCAAATGTCTTAAAATGAAGATTTTTTTCCCAGGGTTGTCGTTACTTGGAGCTTTCCACACGTAGGGTGCAATTTCAAAGCTGACAAAGGGAAAGAGTGGCCAAAATGCACTCATCTATTTTTTGACGCCATTAATGAACCAGAGCTTTAAAGAAGACACATGTGAACCATTCTTTGTTCTTCTCTCTCTGTTTCCTTGGTGTTTATTCATGAGATGCATTTTTGGTTTGTTGTGGATCCAAATTGATAAGTTTAAAGGGATGTAATGTTTGATTATCAGAAAACATAGTTTATCAGGCATACACAATAAAAAGGGGGAAAACTTACCATTAAGCACTTGAGTGCTATAAAAGTGGGTAAAAGGTGGAAATGGCCGGACCACATAATTAAAAAAATCATGAGATACTCCCTGCTAAACTAATCATGCTCAAACTGATGAAATATTCACCTTTTTGAACATCTAGTTTTCATCAGTGTGTTTGTTTCATGTCACTTTCCAAAAGTGCATCTGCAATAAACATTTTTTTTGGATATTATTTTCTTGGGGACAAAGTACGGATGTACATGAATTGTTATAAGAACATGTTTTGGCCGTGGAAAAGGTGATTCTGGTTTTTTGGGAATGTTGTAAAGTTGGAAATAATTCAATACAAAAGATTTCTTTCTCATTTCCTCTATTATATATATCTCTCTCCTTGCTCAATTCAATGGATCATTTGTCTTTGCATTCAAAAGAATCTTTGTGTTCTTTTATATGTAATTTTTAGAACTTTATGTTTGCAAATTTGTATTAGTGATGAAGTGATTTTTCTTTTTCCTATATTTTCTTGGTTCAATGTGAGTAGGGATATATTCTACTACCTATATCTCCTGAAAACATTGTTGTTTTCTTCCTTCTTCATCTCTCTACTATTCCAATGCTTTGTATTGATAATATTTTAAGTATGAAAACATTCAAGAATATTAGGGTACAAACATTGAGAGTTGTATATTTTTACATTAGTTTTTCCTAATTTCAATAAGGGACCCTCTCCCACTAAAGAGGAGGGACACGTTTGTCCCCTGATTTTGGTTTCTATCCATGTTCCATTATGAAACCCAACACATACTGAGCAATGTTTTTCAAAAAAGAGCTATCTAAAACTACTTTATAAAGCTATTTTTTTGTGGTTTTTTACATAAAGAGCCATATTAAGCTTTGGAGGCCACCAGGGCCCCACAAAAATAACAAAAATGTTTGTGCCTCCTATTCAATTTTTTCAAAATTTTGAATGTAATTGTATGTAGTTTAGTGTATTATACTAATTTACATGTTTCCATATTTAGCTGCAAACAATTATAACTTTTATAAAAATGGTAGAGATTTGTACTTGAAAATATTAAAATTTTCTTTTGTATCACTACCTAGACATTTGGATTTCATTTGTAGCGTTTGGTATAAACAATGCCTTTGGGAAGCACTTATGAGTAAAGTCATCGTGACTACTACTGAAATTAATGATATATATATCTACAACAACATCATCTAGGAGTTGACCCTTTAAATTGATGGGGAGTAATAAGGACACAATGCACACACTTTGAACCCTCTTATCCATCTATGAATGATTGCTGGAATTAAATCTAGACAGAGAGATTATCCAAGTTTATAGAAAAGTTACACGTGCATATGAGGATATTTCTTTGAGTCGGTGTCAATAATCACATAGACACCTTTTTGTATTGTCTTGGTACCATGTATCATATTCTTTCACGTACGTTAACGCATATTTAGTGTACTTTAGAGTATATAGAAAGGGAAAGATTCTTCCACGTACTGATGGGTATATTAGAAGGGTGCATATATAGAAAGGTTTGGTATATCAGACTAATGGTATATAGATTGGTAGACCGTATACCTGAAGTGATAAGATCCTTACCCTTTGTAATTTTATTCTGTAAAATGGGAATAACCACCCAAAATGTATTTCTTATAGATACACAACTTCTCAAGGAAATAACTATGCAACATGGAAGAAAAAAACCAAGACACAACTTGAGTTTGAAGATATTTGGACTTCTGTGAATGGTACTTTAACTAGATTAGTAACTGATACAACACAAAAAAGAAAATTTGATAGATCCAACCAGAAGGCCAAGATGATAATCTTGTTTGTAGTTTTTGACGATGTGAAACCCCACATTCATGATGCCAAATCAGCCAAATAAACATGGGATAAGCTGAGCACAGTGTACGAGGTCAATAAAGTGAATGTAATACTCAATTTGTAGAGTCAGATACACATACTAAATTTTAAAAAAAAAAGAGAAAATAGAATCTTTCTTATCAATAGTTATAGAATTAAGGGCTTTAGTTCTATCCCTAGGAGAGGAGGTCAATGATGAATCTCTTATTCCAATTTTTCTGAGAGCACTCCCTCCTTCATACAACATATTTGTGACAATGCTAAAATTTTCAGATTAAATAGTAAGTTTTGACATGTTGGTAAACCTATTGTAACAAGAGGAAGAAATGTATAGTAAAAATGATGAAAAGGAGTAGGAAATTTCTTCTCATCAGAAATGGAAAGGAAAAGGAAAATAAAAACCCCATTCCTATCAAAATTCCCAAAATAAGAATCAACATCAAGGGGAAAAACAACAAAAGAAGAAATGTCCTATCTGCAAATGAGGACATGAGTTAAAATATTGTTGGTATAGTACTTATAAGAAATGTTCATTAAGAAATGATGGACCTCAACACCAAAAATCTCACAAGGGACATTCTAAATAAAATAAAGGGTAGAAAAAGTGGAATTGAAAAAGAAACCCCATCAACAAGGAAATATTGTTGACCAAAAAGAACATTAAGATACTGAAGACTACTTGTACACTGCTCGATCAAGCAAACCCTCCACGTCATCTAGTGATTTCTGGTATGTTGATTCGAGATCCACTCGACACATGACCAGCCACAGAGAATGGTTTACTTCAATGTGGTACATTCCTTAGAAAAACCACGTTTTGTTATGTGATGATTCTTCATAGACTGTTCAAGGAATTGGGAACATTTCTCTACATCTTGGTTCACTTCATGCAACTATCAATTGTCAGATGTACTTGTTACCCAAAACGAGCCACTTGCTCATTTTTTGGCTAACTCCCTTCATTCTTCCCTCTCTTGTGCCACAGTTATAATTTTTTTCTTTTTAGGCACTCAAGACTTTCTAGAAATGGCACCATTGGATAGATCTTTTTCTCAGATTTCTAGAAAGGTAAAGTTTTCCTCCTAACTCCATGTATTTTTGAAGTTATGGCTTGGCAGAGTTTTTGTGGGAAATTTTCCCTTGAAAGGCCCGCAACCAGTAATATGCTTCCACATGTCCTCAGTAGTGGTGGAGGGCGGAGGTAAACTTGGAATTTTACTAAGTGATTAGGCAAGTTTTCAAAAGGAACATTTCTCCCTGAAGGCCCGCCGACGAATGAGATGTTACCACGTGTCCAAGGAAAGGAAATTGGAAAATTTTCTAAGGGTTGATCCAAGAAAATTTTTTGATGCTAGGCCTGCATCAAATCATATTGTGCCACGTGTCTTGAGAGGAAAGGAGTGGCAAAGGGTGGAGTTAAAATGGAAAATTTGACTAAGTGTTGGTGCAACCAAAAGTTTTCGGCCCCAAGGCCTGCACCCAACCACACTACGCCACGTGTCCTTGGGCAGGAATGGAGGACCGCGGAGATGAAGTTAGAATTTTGGTGAAATGTTTGGTGAGGGCGCAAGGTCAAATTTTGCTCACGGGGTCCGCATCTAATGGCCTCATGCCACGTGTCTTAAGACCTGCGGATCGTGGAAGAATATTTGAAAATTTGGCAAAGTGTTTTTGCAAAATTCAAGAGGAATTTTCTACCTAAAGGCCCGCAGCTAGTCAGAGCTTGCCACGTGTCCATGGGGGTCAGACTGATGGAGCGCGGGGGGTATTGGGAATTTTTTCCAAAAGGTTAGCGCAAGGAGGAAGGTTCACCCTAAAAATTCACATCCAATGGGAGCTTGCCACGTGGCACCTAGAGTTTCGGAACACGGGGAAAAAGTTGGAAATTTTCCCAAAGCAAAATGAGGAAATTTTGAAAGGAAAGTCTGCCTCTCAAACCCGAGCTAATGGCATCTTGCCACGTGTCCGATGGCAGCAAAAAATACAGGATAGGCCTGCATGGAAAATGAAGTGCAGAGGGACCACTTCCAATCAGATCGTGCCATGTGGCACCTAGAATGGCGGAGTGTAGGGATTCTTTTGGGAAATTTTTCCAAATGCAAAAAGTGGAAAATTTCAAAATTTTCACCCGCTAATCCGTTTTGGCCCCTTTTTTGCCCTAAAATTTCAAGTGGCCATAACTTTCGATCCAAAGCTCAGTTTTTCACGTTATTTATATCAACAGAAATATGGTGAAATTATCTACAAGATTCCGGGGTCAATTTTATATTTTTATGGATTTTGGAGAGAGAAAATTGAAAAATGCCTCGGGCACATGGTAATGAACAGAAATGACGTTTCAACCACCATTTTTAATGAAGAATGGCTCGTATTCTCTCCCAGTATTGTGGAAAATGTCAGGGAATGGATCTGTAAGGATGCCCATACCATTTTATTACATTTTTTGTTGGTGGTTGAATCTCTCCATGTTTTCCCATGTTTCTCTCTCCTAGGGTCGTTTCTGGCAACATAAAAGCCAAATTTGGCTCTTTTTTTTAGTGTGGAACATTTTTTCATGTATTACAGGCTCCCTCTTTCACCTTGAAAGTTATTTTGTGGAAAAATCAGACCTTTTCCAGGACTGTAACATGTTTTCTACCTCCCAGATGCTGTAACATATGTATTTTGATATTGGAAATGGCAATGCAAGCTCTGTGAATGAGTTTCAATCCTCTACTTATGTTGTTTGCTTCCTTTCTAATCTTTCATTACATGTCATCAGTTTGTGCATGATGTTTTGTTGCATTTCCATGATCTGTGTCAATCTGTAGAAGCAAAAAATGCTCACCACTCCTTTGGTGCATCACCTTATTAGCATTAGTTTCAGTTTTTTGCATTCTCTATCTCTGCCCCCTTGGAATTTAGAGTAGGATTTTGAGTTTGAAACCTCTGTATAACTTGAAGGTAATACACCTGATCAGAGGAGTTAAGGAACTAGCCTCTAAACTGGAGATTCTTTTCCCATTTTTACAAGTCTCACACTTGGGGAAAAGATTCAATGTTGTGTAATCACACTAGATGTCCAAAATGTCAAACTAGAAATCTGATCAACATCCAGGGGTGCTTCTGATTTGCAACAACAGTTTTGGCATGCTCAGTGGAACCTTAGAGGTCTTCATCTTCATTGCAACAAATTGATGTGCATTTGTTGCAAGTTTCTTGCTTAAAAGAGCCCTAAATTGCACATTTGGTGACTCCTAGGAAGAAGAATCAGCTGGTTTTAGCAGTGCAGACCGGAAAACTCATGAGAAGAATTGCCACAAGGTTAAGGGTTGGAGAAGAATAGGTGTTGTTTGAGTATTTTCAGTTATCCCCAAGAAGAAGGCAAATATGGAGGAGAATTCAAAGGTCTCCATCTCCCCCAAACAGAACTCTATCAACTCCTCCACCTGGTAGGCCTTTCATTCAATCAACAAGGGTTCTAAGGCCAATCAGAATGGCACAACACAACCCCTATGTAAACTTCACTGACAGCAGCCCACTTGCTCTCAATGCACAAAATCCAATCCTAGTTACAGCATTGAAGAACATTCCATACTTTACTGGAGAGAATCAAACCACTCCTGGTGATCATGTTAAGGATATTGCTAATATTTGTGCAATCCATGAGATCAATGAGATGCAAGTTACTGTCAAACTACTGGCATCTTCATTCAAAGGGAAAGCTTTGCAATGGTTCAAGAGTCTTGCCTTAGGTTCTATCCAAAATTGGAACCAGCTATGTATAGCCCTCCATAAGTAGTTTGGAGAAAAGGGAGATAACTTGTCCCTTTTGGAACATCTGACAACCATCAAGAGAGATCCCAATGAGAAACTGACTAACTTCAACTTTAGGTTTCAAATGACTTGGGAGAGAATTCCAGTGGCAGTAAGGCTAGCAGCAGAAGGTGCTTTTCTGTATTACCTTAAAGATTTAAATTCTGATATTTCTATGTTGATTCAATCCATGGAAGGCACAACTATCCCTGTTGCTTATAACATTGTCATTAGGGTTGAAAATTGTTTGATTCAAGCTGGAAAGCTAGCTCCTAGGCCTCCAATGCAATTATACCCAATTTTAGAGAGCCCAAGTACTAGTCAAGTGCCTAATTTAGCCCCTATTCCCACTCCTAGAAATAAGAATTCAAGTGAAGCTTCTACTTCATCTTCTAGTGCCTCAAATGAACTTCAAGAAGTCATGAAGCAATTGCAAAATTAGGTAATGAACTCGTTACACTCAAGAGGAAGCAAGCCCAAGGTTTTAGACCTCCTTTCCAGCCTCAAGCTTAGCCGAACAGGCAGCCATACCAACCTCAAAGACCACCCAATCCAGCTGCAAATTTAAACCAAGCAAAACCTCCTACCAACAGACCATTTCAGCCCTATAATCCCAATGCTACATCTGCCTCTAAGGCATTAGTGCCGGTGCAAAACAACATAGCTCAAGAGTATGATTGGTGTTTCCTGTGTAATGAACCTCACAACTAGTCTATGTGTTTCAACGGTGCCTTAAATCAAGCATTAATGGTGACTACAATTGGTGTGGAGGGTGAATGGAGTCAAGGAAATAACCAACAACCAGAAACATTCCAGCAGCAATCAGCTCCAAATGATACCACACTTGTAAACTGACAAGTAGAAGATTTTTGTGGCATGAATCAAACAGTTCCCCAAAGTGTTGTAGCCAACACAAGGTCAAAAAGGAGAAATTTGGGTAAAGAAAAACCATTGGCTCCAAGTAATCCACAATCTTCTATCACTCCACAAATTATTGGCAAGCAAAATGCAGTTCCAAACACGCAAGGACTGCCTAAGATAGCTCCAAAGCCAACTCAAATGCTAGTTGCTGCTGCCCATGTACAAGGAATGAATGTGTAGGCCAAGGGACAACAGAGAGATGCTTCATCTCCATTCAACATCATTGATCAGATGAAGAAGACAAATGTAAACATATTAATGTGGGAATCACTATCTATCCCAGGCTAAAGAGATTTGCTACAAGCTGCTATGAAGGACTGGTCAACTTTAAATTAGTAAGTCCAAATGCAAGAGAAGGTGCTCACAAATGCTACCCAGCCTGAGGGGAATCATGGAGGACAAAAAGGTAAAATGTTGAATCCCCCTCAATTCTATGTTTCATTGATAATTGGAAACCAATTAGTACACAATTGTATGATTGATTCCGGGGCAAGTAGTTCAGTAATGCCCAAGTAAATAACTGATCAGTTAGGGCTTCAATATGAATTCATATCCAAAGGGGTAGTGTAATTGGATGGGATAGAAGTAACAATAGTTGAAGTAATAAAAAACTTGAGTCTTACCTTGCATGCATGCCGCAACGTGGTTATTTTGCAAGATGTCTCAGTAATAGACCTTCCACGACTCTTTTCCCTATGTCTGTCAAGGGATTTCATAGCCAAGATTGGAGGTTACTTATCTACTGATTTGTCACACATGTTGTTCAGAACAAGATATGGAACTAAAGCCACAATCATATATGAGCCTATTGCAAACTTTCACATTGAGCCTTACACTCCAAGCCAAATCAATACCAATTGTTCAACGTTTTATCAAGAGGATTATCCAAGCACTGATGAAGCTGACACCAAGGTTGGAAGTATCCTAGATCTGCCTCTTGATGAATGGGAAAACAAGGTGCATGATTTTGATCCTTATCAAGAAATAGAAGAATCTAAGCTAGGATTCTATTGCATCCATGAAGAAAATCAGCCTTTCCCTAGCATCACCAAGCCAGACCATAAGGATGACAATGAGATATGGCAGTTGTTTTCTGATGGATCAAGGAATAGAAAAGGTGTAGGAGGGGGAGCTATACTTGTTTCACCTCAAGGAGTTAAGTATTATTTAGCTTTTAGATTCCAATTTGCATGCTCTAATAACACTGCTGAATATGAAGCCTTGATACAAGGATTGCATTGGTCAATCAAGAGAGGAATAAAGAACTTGCAAGTCTTTGGTGACAGTGAGTTGATTGTCAACCAAGTTAAGGGGCAACATGCTATCAAGAATGATCTACTTAAGTGCTACAAAAACAGGGTGTGGGACCTCATTGAATATTTTAAGTGCTTTGGCATAAAATCCATTCCTAGAAAAGAGAACCAAGCTACTGACAGGCTTGCAGCAGTTGGGGCAGCCTTTGATGTTGTTGAGAGCATCCAAAAAGACAAGGTACAACCAAACATCCATGTGATTGTAAGGCCTTCAGTGCCAGAAAACAATGTAAGTTGGAAAGTGTTTGAAAATGATCAACAAATCATCCATTTCTTGCAAGAAGAGGCTGAGTTCTCAGCTAAAAATCAGGAAAAGTTGGAGCGGCAGTATGGTGACCAAGTGGTACAATTGAGAACAAAAAAACTACCAAAGGGACTTATTACTTTGGATTCCATTTTCAATCCTAATGATCAGTTTAGGAAGGAGAAAGCAAACATCCAAGTCAAGGGAGAAGATTCAGTGTCCATCTTGGTGGAAGAAGGAAAATCACTCCAAGTTGGTAAAGTGACAACTGAGCAAGAAAGGTATGAGTTCATACAGCTTTGTTAAGAATTCCCCGATGCTTTTTCTTGGAACTATGAATATTTGAAAAGTTTTAACCCCAATCTAGCTCAACACACCATTGAGTTGGATTCAGGTACTAAACCCATCAGGAAAAAGCAAAGGCCAGTCAATCCATACATGGAGCCCCTCATGAGAAAAGAATTGGATAAGTTGATAGAGTCAAGAATCATATTCCCTATCAAGCATTCTAGTTGGGTGGCCAACTTGGTTCTAGTTAGAAAGAAGAGTGGGGAAATCAGATTGTGTGTTGAATTTAGAGATTTGAATAGAGCATCTCTCAAGGATCATTATCCACTTCCTTCTATGGAGCATATTTTACAAGTTGTTGCTAGCTCTGAGAGATTTTCATTACTTGATGGCTATTTAGGGTATAATCAGATTATGGTGAAAGAAGAGGATTAGTTCAAGACAACCGTTACAGCCAGATGGGGAACTTATGCATACAGGAAAATGCCATTTGGGATGTCCAACGCTGGAGCTACTTTCCAAAGATCAATGGACATGGCGTTCAAGGATTTGATTAACAACATGGTGCTGATATATCTGGATGATATCACTATTTTTTTAAAAAATGCAGCAGACCACCTCTTTCATTTGAGACAAGTGTTCCAAAGGTACGGAAGATTTAGAGTATCCTTGAATTCTAAACAGTGTATTTTCCTAGCCCATGAAGGAAAACTCCTTGGTCAAATTGTTTCCAAAGAAGGATTGGAAATTGATCCAGAAAGAGTTGAAGCCATAAGAGCACTACCATTGCCAAACCATAAGAAGGCCCTTCAAAGTTTCTTGGGGAGAATAAATTTTGTTCGGAGGTTTGTCCCAAATTTTGCAGCCCTAGTCAAGCCTATCACCAAGATGTTAAAGAAAATCATAGCTTTTTAAATGGATAGCAGAAGGAAAGGAAAGTTTTGAAGCAATAAAAGAAGCCATCTCTCAAGCCCTAACTCTCATTAACCTAGATTTCTCCAAGGATTTCATCCTCTATGCATTTGGGGGTGATGATACTATTTTTGCAATTTTGATACAGAAGAACAAAGACAATGAAGAGAATCCAATTTCTTGCTTCAGCCAAAGCCTGGAGGACTATGAGGTGAGGTATTCCTTCATTGAGAAGCATGTTCTTGCAGTAATCAGGAGCTTGAAGAAATTCAAGCATCTAGTCTCAAACAACAAGGTTCAATTGTTGGTTTCTCATGTGGGAGTTAAAGACTTCCTCCTCAATACAGACTTCAATGTAAAGAGAGCAGGTTGGATTACTTGTGTCATGGAGTATGACATTGAGATCAAATTCACCAAGTTGGTCAGAGGAAAAGGGTTGTGTGAGCAGCTGGTCCTGAAAAAACACAAGGAAGCATGCAATGAGAAGGAGGTTGTTTTGGCGTTGCAAGACAACCATGAGAAAGGAAGCACTCAAAAGGAAAATGATGGTGCCCTCACTCCTTGCTAGACCCAAGACATAATGAACTTACTAAGCACAGGTCTATGCCCCCCAGAAATGAACAAGACCAAAAGAAGACACTTCAGATTTCAGGATATCCCATATGCCCTTGTTGATGGTGTTTTGTTTAAAAGGGATGTGAATGGAGTGCTGCTGAGATGCATTGGTATAAATCAGGTTCATAAGGTGTTAGAAGAGTTCCATAGTGGATCAACTGGTGGTCATTTTACACCGAGATTGACAGCTCTAAAGATCATGAGGGCTGGCTATTATTGGCCCAAGATTTTCAGTGATTGTTATGCATGGATCAAGAGGTGCAAGAATTGTGCCTTATTCACAGGTAAAGAGAGGCTAGTTTCCCTTCCATTGCATCCAATTTCAGTTGACTAGCCATTCATGTAATGGGTTTTGGACTTCATTAGAGTCATTAATCCCAATTCAAGCCAAGGGCACAAATGGATTTTAACAACAACAAATTACTTCTCCAAGTGGACTGAAGTAGTAGCACTCAAGGAAGCAAATGAATCTAGCATTCTAGATTTCTATGAGGGAATAACAACTAGATTTGGCATACCTACTACAATAATATCAGATAATGCATTGGCATTCATTGGGTCCAAGGTGACTGAATGGGCTGTCAAGAATGGGATCTACCTAAGTACTTCATCAAACTATTACCCTCAGGGTAATGGCCAGGATGAGTCTACAAACAAGAACTTTCTAAGGATCATTAGGAGGACTCTTGATGAAAATCAGAGATCTTGGCATACTAAGTTGAAATCAGCCTTATGGGCTGATAGGATAACTCCTAAAAGATCTACAGGTAACTCCCCATTCAGGCTTGTTTATGGAAGAGAGGTAATTTTGCCCATGTCACTTGAGTTTCCAACATTGGAACTCATGAAATAGTTGGATTTTTTGGATTTTGAGCCCATGGAGGTTAGATATGTAGAATTGATGGAGCTCCAAGAAATCAGAAATCAGGCATCCCAAGCAATGGAGAAGGATCAAGCTTTGATAAAGAAGACATTTGATAGAAAGGCCAAGGATAGATCTTTCCAAGTTGGAGATCTATTGTTAAAATGGGATGCAAATAGAGCAAAACTGGGGAGGCATTCAAAATTTGATGCCATTTGGAGTGGCCCATACATGGTCACAAAGTGTAAGGACAACAATGCTTTCCAATTGTCTTCAGTGGATGGCAAAGAACTACAGATTCCAGTCAATGGAATCCATCTAAAGCATTGCTACTAAAGGGAATTCTCCACCTTGTACATATTAGCTTAGGTTTTCAATCCTCCAAGTGGTTATGCACATTATTTTGTTGTAGATTAGCTTTGCTTTCCCTAAGTGCTTTGGCACAAGCTTGCTGTCCCAGGAAATGTGTGTTGCAGGCTTTACTCCAATCAGGTTATGTGCCACCCTCCATATCCCTCCTTGCAGTGTTCTAATCAGTTGGGGGTACCAAGAAGATAATTTTATGACTCCATGCCCAATGGATTGCTTCAAGCAACTGGTAACTTCATCTAGTAGGTAGATGACCCCTCTAAGTTGCCAAAATTGTTACCCAAAATGAGCCACTTGCTCATTTTGTGGCTAACTCCCTTCAT
The DNA here is from genome assembly GCA_019776745.2 of Taxus chinensis. Taxonomy (NCBI): domain Eukaryota; kingdom Viridiplantae; phylum Streptophyta; class Pinopsida; order Cupressales; family Taxaceae; genus Taxus; species Taxus chinensis. The sequence continues at coordinate 500,344,697 of CM034150.1, forward strand.
TCTTCCCTCTCTTGTGCCTCAGTCATTATTTTTTGCTTTTTAGGCACTCAAGACTTTCTAGAAATGACACCATTGGATAGATATTTTTCTAATCTTTCTAGAAAGGTAAAGTTTTCCTCCTAACTCCATGTATTTTTGAAGTTATGGCTCGATAGAGTTTTTATGGGAAATTTTCCCCTGAAAGGCCCGCAACCAGTAATATGCCATCATGTGTCCTCAGGAGTGGCGGAGGGTGGAGGTAAACTTGGAATTTTACCAAGTGATTCAGAAAGTTTTCAAAAGGAACATTTCACCTTGAAGGCCCGCCGATGAATGAGATGCTACCACATGTCCAAGGAAAGGAAATTGGAAAATTTTCTAAGGGTTGATCCAAGCAAAATTTTTCATGCTAGGCCCGCATCGAATCATATTGTGCCACGTGTCTTGAGAGGAAAGGAATGGCAGAGGGTGGAGTTAAAATGGAAAATTTGACTAAGTGTTGGTGCAACCAAAAAATTTTGGCCCCAAGGCCTACACCCAACCACACTACGCCACATGTCCTTGAGCAGGAACAACGGACCATGGAGATGAAGTTAGAATTTTGGTAAAATGTTTGGCGAGGGCACAAGGTCAAATTTTGCCCACGGGGTCCACATCCAATGGCCTCATGCCACGTGTCTTAAGACCCGTGGACCATGGAAGAATATTTGAAAATTTGGTGAAGTGTTTTTAAAAAATTCAAGAGGAGTTTTTTTCCCATAGCCAGTCAGAGCTTGCCACGTGTCCACAGGGGTCGGACCGGCGGAGCGTGGGGGGGGATTGGGAATTTTTTCCAAAAGGTTAGCGTAAGGAGGAAGGTTCACCCCAAAAATCCACATCCAATGGGAGCCTTCCACGTGCCACCCGGAGTTTCGGAACACGGGGAAAAATTTGGAAATTTTCCCAAAGCAAAAACGAGGAAATTTCGAAAGGAAAAGTCCACCTCTCAAACTCGAGCCAATGGCATCTTGCCACGTGTCTGGTGGCGGCAAAAAATATAGGACAGACCCACATGGAAAATGAAGCACAAAGGGTCCATGTCCCATCAGATCATGCCACGTGGCACTTGGAATGGTAGAGCATGGAGATTTTTTTGGGAAATTTTCCCAAATGCAAAAAGTGGAAAATTTCAAATTTTTCGCCCACAAATCCGTTTTGGCCCTGTTTTTCCCTAAAATTTCAAATGGCCATAACTTTCAATCTAGAGCTCAGTTTTTCACATTCTTTATATCAACAGAAAGATGGTGAAATTATCTATAAGATTCTGGGGTAAATTTTATATTTTTATGGAGTTTGGAGAGATAAAATTAAAAAACACCTCGGGCACACGGTAATGAACAGAAATGACGTTTCAACCACCATTTTTAATGAAGAATGGCTCACATTCTCTCCCATCATGGTGGAAAATGTTAAGGAATGGAACTGTAAGGATGACCATGCCATTTTATTGCATTTTTTGTCAGTGGTTGAAGCTCTCCATGTTTTCCCGTGTTTCTCTCTCCTGGGGTCGTTTCTTGCAATGTAAAAGCCAGATTTACCTCATTTTTTTTGAGTGTGGAACATTTTTTCATGTATTGCAGGCTCCCTCTTTCACCTTGAAAGTGATTTTGTGGAAAAATCAGACCTCTTCTAGGAATGTAACATGTTTTCTACCTCCCAGATTCTGTAATGTATGTATTTTGATATTGGAAATGACAATGCAAGCTTTGTGAATGAGTTTCAATCCTCTGCTTATGTTGTTTGCTTCCTTTTTGATATTTCATTACATGTCATCAGTTTTTACATGATGTTTTGTTGCATTTCCATGATTTGTGTCAATCTTCAGAAGCAAAAAATGCTCACCACTCCTTTGGTTCATCACCTTATTAGCATTAATTTCAGTTTTTTGCATTCTCTATCTCTGCCCCCTTGGAATTTAGAGTAGGATTTTGAGTTTGAAACCTCTATATAACTTGCAAGTAATACCCCTGATCAGAGGAGTTGAGGAACCAACCTCTAAACTGGAGATTCTTTTCCCATTTTTACAAGTCCCACACTTGGGGAAAAGATTCAATGTTGTGCAATCACACTAGATGTCCAAAATGTCAAACTAGAAATCTGATCAACATCCATGGGTGTTATTGATTTGCAACAATAGTACTATATGTCCCTAGGTTACCAATGAATCTATTTTCATTAATTCAACTCCTATATCACAACTTGAAAATTGACTTTGATAGTCATTCTGACAAGAAAATGTGTTTAATTCGAGAAAAATCACGAGGCTCGAAAATAGTTACAAAAGCATCCAATGTTGGTTGTATGTTCCAGCTTGATTTTTTCCACATAGATAATCAAGAAATTGTGGCTAAGAACTCTACCTATACACAACTGTGGCATCAAATACTTAGTCATATCAGTTTCAAGTATCTTGAAACACTTCACCGAAAACATATGGGAAAAGGATTACCTTCTGTCTAAAAGGATACAAAAAACTATCCTCACTGCATAACAAGAAAACAACACAGAGATTCATTCCAAAAGAGTAATTATCAATCTCATGGTAAGCATGATCTGGTTCATACTGATCTTTGCAGTTTGATGTAATCTATTCATTCTGGTTTTCAGTACTTTATGTTCTGGGTTGATGACTATTCAAGAAAAAAGTGAATTTTTTGTCTTCACAAGGAAAGTGCAGCTTTTGAAAACTTCAAGAAGTTAAAATTAGCTATTGAGAACAAAATTGGCTATCACATTAGAAATCTTGGTTCATATCGAGGGGGGCAATTCACCAGTAATGATTTCATAGCCTACCTACAAGCTCAAGGGATTTTTTGACAAATGCCTCCTCCACACACACCACAACAAAATGGTGTTTTTGAGAGAATAAATTGTACTATCATGGAAATGGTACGATGCATGATTGATGATTCCATAATAGTAAGGACATTGTGGGTAGAACCAATAAAGACATTAGTGTATTTTTTAAAGAGAGTGCCCACAGTTGCTCTTGATGAAGTAACCCCACATGAAGCATGGTCAAAGCGGAAACCATTTGTTTTGTACCTTAGAGTATTTGGGTGTAAATAAAGTATGTACCTACCCAAGTAAAATGGAAATAAATTGGATGTGAAATAAAAAAAAAATCATCTTCATTAGCTAAAGTGAAGAGACTCTTGGGTACATATTGATGGATCCTAAGACCAAGAAATTCTACACCAGCAGAGATGTTGAGTTTTTTGAGAAGAAGGAGAAAAGACTCCTCCTCCAGACTCACCTAATGTAGATTTTTCACCTGTTGTAAAACAAAAATATGATATTCCCATAGATGATGACAGTGATGATGGTGAAGATCAAATATAACCACAACCCATGGGAGAAGTTCAATGTATGCCCAAGTGGTATACTAAAATGATATGAGATGTAAAATTTAATGCTCTACCAGATACATCCACCGCTAGACCACGAACTTACAATAAATCACGATAATAATTGAGCTTTGATTTGACAAGTAGAGTTATTGAATACGATTAGCCATCTATAGTATAAGAAGCCCTACAGTAAAAATCTTGGAAAATACCATCGATGTTGATTATAACTTAGTGATGAAAAAAACACTTGGCAGCTTGTTGATCTTCCACTAGGGAAAAAACCCATTGGATGTAGATGGATATTCAAAACAAAGTACAAAGTAGATGGGACCATGGAAAAATACAAAGAGGGACTAGTAACAAAGGGGTGCCTCAAAAATAAGGCATTGACTATGAGGGGACATTTTCTCCCACAGCTAAGTTCAAAACAATCAGGATGATCTTTTCTTTAGCTACACAGTTTGGCTGGAAAGTCCATAAGATGAACGTAAAAAATTACCTTTCAGAATGAATACTTATAAAAAGAAGTCTACATGACTCAACTTGAGGGATATATTGTACCTGTTCAAGAAGAAAAGGTATGCAAACTCAAGAAATATTTGTATGGCCTTAAATAGGCACCCCAGGCTTGTTACATAAAAATTGATGAGCATCTCATACAACATGGATTTTTCAAAAATCGATACGATCCCAATATCTACCTCTAAAAGGAAGGGGGGAGATTGTGATTTTTTTTGTCTATTTCAATTATCTATTCATCACTGGCAGTTTAGTGAGAATGATCTATGTAATGAAGAAAGATCTTAACTGATTGTTTGACATGACATATCTCAGGATGATGCACTATTGTCTTGGATTGGAAGTATGAAAATAGGAGAATCACATATTTGTTTCTCAGTTGAAGTATACCAAGACAATGCTCAAGAAAGTTAGGATGATGTATTACACACCTATTGCTACACCTATCAAGAACATATTGCATTTTTCTTGTTCATATCCATCTCTTGTGGTAAATGCAACTCTCTATCGGCACTTGATTTGGAGTCTCATTTACCTAACCTACACTAGACCATATTTTAGCTTTGAAGTGAACTATGTATCCAAGTTCATGTAGGAACTTAGAATTTGTCATTAGAAGGAATCTAGGTGAATCTCGAGATATCTCAAGGGAATAGTGGATCTTGGTCTAGAATACAAGAAGAATGATAATTTCTGCTTTTATGGATATTCAGATTTAGATCATGTAGGTAACATTGATGACAAAAAATCCACTTCATGTTTTGTGTTATTTATGGGATTTGGACCAATATCATGGGGAAGAAAGAAACACCACTTTTTTTCTCTCTTCTACAAAAGATGAGTATCATGCTACAGGGGAAGTTGTCTGTGAAGCGATATGGCTACATCACATACTTGAAGGACTTGGAATACCACATGACAAAATGACCACCTTATATGTTGAAAATGAAGGTGTTCTCAAACTTGTTTGCAATCCAATTTTTCACAAAAGAATAAATCACATCTAAGTACAAGTTCATTTCATACGTGATCATGTCTTGAAAAATAATATACAACTTTAATTTTTCCCAACAGATGAAAAACGAGCATATATGTTCAGAAAGTCACTTATATGTGAAAAATTTGAGTTGTTCAGAGATTTCCTATTCTCATCCCTTAAGCAAATGCAAAATTAAGGGGGGGAATGCTAGGTAAAATAGTTATTATGCATTATATTAGGTAGTTATTATTTGTTTAATTATTGTTATATGGTTTTTAAACCATACTTTTCATATTATATTGTCGGAGGATTATTTGTTACATAGTTGAAACAATATATTTGTTTGTATTAATTCATGATTGCACCTGTAAAAATTATTTATTTATTTGTACATAATTGTATAATATCTATACATATTACAATAATTCATTTTGTAAATGATTTGATTTATTATCAATAAATTAATGAGGCTTTTGTCCCTCTTCTGAAATTATAATAACTTAGTAGTATATTCACAGTGTAGTAATAGATGCTTCACATCTTCAGCCCCATTATTGTAAAGACAACACATATTTGGTATAATGAACCCTTTTATGATAATATTATCATTATTTAGAATCTTTCCTTTAAGGGAAATCCAGAGAAAATGATTAATCTTGGGGGTTAGCTTTTTCATCACACTTTTTCTCCAATTGAAGTCACATTGAATATAAGAAAATAAAAGATTGTAACCATATTTAACAGTGTATTCTCCATCAAAATATTAGGTACAAATATGTTCATCCTTAGATTCAATTTGACTTACTAGAATGAGAGAAAGTTGATATTGAAGAGAGGATACCATTTTTTCCATATCTGAAATGTCCACATGAAGTTACTTCCAAACCCTCTGACCATTCTCCATAACTATATAATCCTTCACCTTACTACCATACTTTCAATAAGAATCACCTTGCTAGTACCAAACCTATATCCTATATCAAACATTGGTGTAATTATCATTCTAGAACTGAATATCATTATCGTTTCCCATCTTCCATTTGCATCCCTTTGTGAGATTGTTTTTGATTTTCAACATATTCTTCCAAAATACTAAACCAATAGGGAGATTCTCTTCACAAACAAAAGTGATAACATGATTTTGTGCCAAGTACTTTGTTCTTATGAGTTCAGTCCAACGTTTTTCCTCTATTAATCTCCATCCCATTTTAGCAATCAGGGATGCATTCATTTTTCTTATTTTTTTAATACCAAGTCCTTCAAGCCTCTTAGGCATGCAAGATTTCTCCCAAGAAAAAAGATGATATATAAACCTCTCTTCAGTACCATTCCATAGGAAATGCTTTTGAATTTTTTTAATACTCTTCACTACTGTTGAAGGTATGAAAACTATAGACATGGTATAAATGGGAAGGTTTTGAAGAGTGCTCTTGATGAGCAAGAATTTACCAACATTAGATAGCACTGCACCTTTCCACCCATCTAGCTTCCTATGAAAACCATGCAATAAATCATGGCATACATATATAGAAAATTTATTGGTACCAAGAGGGAGCCCAAGGTAAGTAGTGGGTAAAGAATTTACTTTGCATCCCAATATAAGATAAATTCTCTTTTTTCTTTCTTATGGAGTATTAAATAAGTATACAAAGCTCTTATCAAAGTTAATTTGTTTTCCAAAAGATTCTTCATAAAAATTGAGGATAGTTTTAATAGCTTTTTCCTTAAGAATAGAGGCCATTAACAAAAATATGGTGTCATCAACAAATTACTGATGATAAGTTGTAATATTTTAAGAAGTGGGCTTGAATCCTTTGAAAGAACCTGCATTAACAACCCTAGTGATAGATCTACTAAGACTGAAAAACATTAAAATAAAAATAAGGGGGGATATAGGATCCCCTTGTCTTATGACCCTTCTTCTATAAAAGAATCCCACCAGAACTCCATTAACCAAAATAGAAAATATGGAGGTTGAAATAGAAGATTTAATGTTTTTTTATAAATTTATTATGAAAACCAAACTTCATCAATACCTTGTCCAAGAATTTCCAAGAAACTCTATCAAAGGCCTTATTCATATCCATCTTCATGGGCATACCATATTTCTTGATTTTATCCATGGAGTGAATTGTTTCATGAACCATAATTACACCATCTTGAATGATCCCCCCTTTAAGGAAACCACTCTACTGCTTTGAAATCAGAATAGAAAGAATATGTTGAATTATGGTTGCAATAATCTTGGTGAAAATTCTTTCTATAAAACTTACCAAACTGATGGGCCAAAATTCCTTAAAATATTTAGCATCCATATTTTTAGGAACTAACACTATGTGAGTGTTATTTAGATCTTTGAGTAGATCTCCAGTCATGTAGAACTCATTTACTGGTTTGAGTAGATCTTCATAGAAAATATCCCAAAAATTTTGAAAGAAATTTCTAAGAATCCATCAGGGTTAGGGGCCTTATCACATTTCAAAGAAAAAACTTCTCCTTTTAACTCTTCAATGGTCAATGTTTAAGTAAGGTCTTTAAACCACTCATTAGGAATGAGATCTCTTGGGATGGATTCTAACAAATAGGAGGTTGCTTCTTCATTATATGGACTAGTCTCAATAAACAAATTATTATAGTGTCTTAGTGCTTCCTCCTTGATATCATTTTGATCCTTAGTCACCATGCCATTAGAAATGGAGACCTCAATAATCCTATTGCAAGACCTATATTTTAAGGTGGTCATGTGAAAAAAAATAGTGTTTCTATCACCTTCTTGAAACCAAAGATCCCGAGATTTATGTCTCCAGAAAGATTCTTCTCTATTATGGATATTATGGAAATATGAGAGTAAAATATTTTCAAGATGGTAGTCATTAATATTTATACCCTTAGCAGCTAATATTTTCTCAAGATCCCACATTTGTTGTTTAAGATCCTTTTTCTTTTAAAAAATATTGCCAAAAATATTTTTCTTCCAAAATCTCACTCTTTTCTTAACATATTTCAATTTTTGAACCAAACGGTATTAAGCAATTCCTTCACCATCCCATTGCTACCATTCCTTAACTCTATTAATTATTTCCACATTATCAAACAACATTTTATAAAATTTTAAAGAGTTATGTGATGATCTAGACCAATTTAGTCGACTTAAAAAAATTGGATTATGGTATGAACCAATCTTAGGAAAAGATGAGAGATGAAATTCATATTTTAAAATCTGACTAGCAAAAATTAGAGCTTTGTCAAGTCTTACCTAAATTATATCTTATGCAATTATCTTATTTGATTAGGTGAATGGGTTCCCATGTAGCTAAATATATATAAGATTCAAAGAAGAGGAAAAGTAAGAAAAATATTTCATCCCTGCAGTGTAATTAGACATACCTCCTTTCTTTTCCATAGGGTTGAGAGGGGTGTTAAAGTCCCCAATAATCATCCAATTAACATCAACATATCTAATTCTAAAATCCCTCAACTCTTCCCAAATCCTCCTCCTTCCAACAATTGAATTGGGTGAAACAAATTGGATGGTAAACATTTTTCCTATACCAGAGCTATGAATTAAAGTGGTGGAGTAATTTCTCTAAGTGGGACAAGGGGGTTGGCTTAGGTCCTTAAATTTTACCAAGTGATCCACTTATAGAGCACCCCACTATGTTCCACTTTGTCCATGTGGAGAATTTTGAACCCTACCTCAAGGTGTCCCCATGACCTCTTATTGAAAGCATGTAGTGAACTCAATGTGAATGGAACTTAGGTTGATGATTACAAACTACATGTAACTCACCAATAGCTCAAGACCTTGAGTTCTTATTTTTTACATTTAAATCATTGAAGTTGTATTTATAAATTGAGAAACAAAAAAAATTCCCACAATTATGGTCTTCGAAAAGTGGTTGTTACAAATATAGGCTGGGAAATTTTCTCCTAGGACTCCAATGCCTTTATATCCTAAAATTGAGAACCCCAATTTCAATCAGACACCTGAATTAACACCTATGCATACCCCATGAAATCAAAACTCTAACGAAACCTCCACTTCTTCTAAAATCTCAACTAAACTACAAGAGGTAATGAAACATGTGTAGAGTTTTGGGAATGAGTTGGTATCACTTAAGATATAACAAGCCTACATTTATAGACCTTACCAATCAAGAAAGCCTCCATATCAACCAAATATACCTCTTACCCAAGATGCAAATCAGTATCAAAGCCAATTCTCTTCTGTTAGGATTTTTTAACCATATAATCCAAATGTAGCCTACTTATCTCAAGCTCTGGTTCCTATCCAAAATTATATATATATATATATATATATATTATTAAGGGTAAATAGTTTTGAAGGGACTATACCCTGTATATAGAAAGGTTCAAAAGCCATATATCAAAAGAGGTAGAAACAACCCAAAAAGAGAAAAACAACCAACACCAAAGGGCTCAACAACCATATAAGACTATTAATAAAATAGGATCAAGATGTACAGTGATCTGAAAAATAGTAGAAGAGACAAAAAACTAACAAGAGACTGGTCATCTCAGCCAAAAAACAACACCAAAACCACCAGTCAACAACAACTTCACAACCAGTAAACAGCAACAGAGCGCCACATCACTTGATAGCCCGGTCAATCTTGGCTTTGATCATTTGAAGTGAGACAAAGAATGCAATGGCGGTGGCCTGGGAAGGGTCTTTCAGATCCACCTGAGTAATTACAATCTCTTTTCTCCTTGGAGCCCCAAATGTCCTCAGTAATCCTGCTGAGACTACAGATACTGCGAACGTGTTGTTCGATGAAATTGTAAATAATTTTAAGGGCAGAGAGGATACCATCATTACTCCCTTTTGCATTTCCAAGTCTGCCATCTAGAGATTGAAGCTTCTTGAAAATCTCAGCAGTGACGTCCTCTTCTTCATAATTTTATAGTTTCCTTTTCCCCTTAGCTTTTTCCATATCTCTAATAACACTCTTAAGCTCTTGAATTTCCATTTCCATCTTTCCCACTCTGATCAACAAGTCCTCATCCTTAGGCTCCTCCACTAGATGGCTAATGTGCAGGAGATTCTCGACAAGCTCCAAGTCTTTGTGACTTCTAAGAACTCTCTGCGAAGCAGGGACCTTAGTTTTCATCCCCTTCCTTTTCTTGCTAGATGAATTAGTGTCAATATTCCTTTTGAGTAGGGGAGGAATGGAGGTAGTGGGGGTAGGGGGAGGAATGAAGGTAGAGGGAGGAGTAGAATCCAAGCGGGGACAGGCTGAGTAGTGGTGGTGAATAAGTAGTATTATCCAAAATAATATTACACAATATTATGAGTGGTGTTTCCCTTGTTATCATCCACATAACCAATAAACATAACCAAATGGAATCCTAAACACTACTCTGATAGTAAAAGGTTTATTTTCTTCCCAAGAAACAACTACAGAAGAAAATCAACATAATATTTCCAATAAAGAAATAACTCAAAATGACATTTCACTTGTAAATTGGCAAGTGGAAGACTTATGTGGAATGAATTAGAACCTCCCAAAAGGTATGGTAGTAAACACCAGGTCTAAGAAGAGAGAAATTGAGGATAAAAATTTTTTAAATGAAAGTTCTCCTCAACCTTCCTCAACACTTCAAAAAGGTGGCAATTTAAAAACAACTCCAAATGGACAAGATCAACATAGAAAACCTTTCATTCTAGCTCAAGTGAAAGAAAAAATTTATTGTGAGTAAAGTGAAATAAAAATATCATTCAAATCCTTTCAAAATACTCAAATAAATGAGGAAAACAAACGTGAATTTATCTATGTGGGAATCATTAGCAATTCCATTCTAGAGGGATATCTTGCAAGCAACTATAGCTAGTTTTTCTATTCCAAATGAGTCATCCAAAGATCAAGATAAGATTGTTACAAATGAGGTGCAAAAAGGAGAGGTCCAACCAAGAAAAAACAAGAAGTCTCCACCCTTTTATGTGTCTTTTATCATAGGCAATATATTTATACACGTTTGTATGATTGAATCTAGAGAAGACACCTTGGTGATGTCAAAATAGATTGCAGACCATCTAGGAATCAAGTACAAGCATATCTCAAAAGGGATGGTATAATTGGATGGGAAAAAAACAAATTTTTTTAAAGTTATAAGAGTTTGAGCCTCACGTTGCATGGATGTCTTGATGTTTCATATCTTCAAGACATATCCATAACCTATTTACCTGCACTCCTTTCTCTATGTCTACCTAAATATTTCTCTAATAAAATTAGAGGATATTTATAAGTAGACTTGTCTCATATGATATTTTGGACAAGGTATGGTGATAAATCTACTATCAAATCTTAACCAATTTTTACTTTCCACATATATCCTTATGTTCATAGTCCTATCAACATAAATTGTATAATCTTAAATCAAGAAGATTGTCTAAGTACCAATGAAGCAAAAACTCAGATTGGGGGAATTCTTGATCTTCTAATTGATGAATGAACACAAAGGCATTACATATTTGACCCATACATAGAAATGGAAAATATTGAAGAAGTTGGTCTTGGGGTCTATTTCCTACATGAAGAAAATGCACCCATGCATAATGTTACCAAACCAGTTAATGAAGATGATGATGGCATTTGGAAGATTTTTTTATGGATAAATATGTAAACAAGGTGTAGGAGGAGGTTTAGTACTTATATATCCAAAATTGTTCAAGTATTACTCATCTTTCAAGTTCCAATTCATTTTCTCCAACAACATAGCAGAGTATGAGTCTCTTTTTCATGACTTGCAATGGGTGAGGAAATAGAAAATCAAGTAATTGTAGACCTTTGGAGACAGTCAGCCAACTGTGAACTAGATTAAAGGAGTAAATGTCACCAAAAATTATCTACTCAAAGCCTACAAGCATATATTGTGGGATTAATTAGAGGGTTTTGAAGCTTTAAATATTCAGGCCATCCTAGAAAAAGAAAACAAAGTTGCTAACAGACGTGCTTCCATTGGATCAAAGTTTTATGTCATTGAAAATATCAGAAGAGACAAGGTACAACCTCATATCAAGGTGCTGGCAAGGCCTTCCATACCATACAACGTAAAAAGTTTGCAGGTTTTTGAAAATGATTAGAAAATAGTAAATTTCCTTCAAGAAGAAGTTGATTTCTCTTCAAAAAATCAAGATAAGTTAGAAAGACAATATGGTGATTAGATTATCTAGCTCAGATCAAATAAATTCCCAAGGGTTTAGTAACTTTGGAATCTGTATTCAACCCAAATGAACATATTAGAAAGGAGAAAGCAAATATAAGGGTCAAAGGTGAAGACTTAGAGTCTATTGGAGTTGGTGGAGACAAATTCCTTCAAATTTTAGAAGTAAGTAATTTGCAATAAAAACATGAATTTTTTTAAATTTTTAAATATTTTTATGATATATTTGCATGGATCTATGAATATATTAGAGGATTTGACCCTATTTTATCTCAACATAACATAAAATGGATCCAAATGCTAATCTTTTTAGGTAGAAATAGAGGCATGTCAATCCACATATTGAACCTATGAGGAAGAAAGAGTTAAAAAAATTGATAGAGGGAATAATAATTTTTCCAATCAAGCACTCATTATGGGTGGAAAACCTAGTTGTAGTATGAAAAAAAAGGATGTGTTGATTTTAGAGACCTAAATAAAGTTTCTTTGAAAGACCATTAGCCTCTGCCCTCTATGGAACAAATTTTCAAATGGTTTCAGGTTATGAGAGATTTTCCCTTTTGGATGGATACTCAGGAGACAACTAAATCATGGTAAAGGAAGAGGATCATTTTAAACAACCTTTACCAAAAAATCAGGAACTTTTCCTTATAGAAAAATGTTATTTGGCCTATGAAATTTTGGAGCAACATTCCAAAGGGATATGGATATGGAAATCTGAGGAATGATCAATAGGATGGTTCTTATATACCTTGATGAGATAAAAAAATTCTCAAAATATTCAAGTGAGTATATTATTCATCTTAGGAAAGTATTCAAGAGATGTAGGGAGTTTTTCATTTTCCCTTAACCCGAAAAATGCATTTTCTTGGATCACAAAGGTAAAATCCTTGACTATGTTATCTCTAAGAAGATATTGACTATTGATCTAGAAAGAATAGAGGTCACTCTTGGTTTTTCATAACCTAGTATTAAAAAATATATTCAAAGTTTCTTGGGAAGAATTAGCTTTGTTTGAAGATTTGTCCCTAATTTTGTTAATCTTGTCAAGCCACTAACATTGATGTTAACGAAAAACATGGATTTTAATTGGATTACTGAAGGATGAGAAAGTTTTGATCTATAAAGTAGGCCATTTCACATTAACCTATCCTTATAAATCAATATTTCTCTAAGGATTTCATCTTTTATGATTTTGGAGGTACTAAACCATTTCCACATATTGATGAAACTAAACAAAGATGATTTAGAGCATTCTATTTCCTTCTTTAGTTAGAATCTTGAATACTATGAGGTAAAATACTAATTCATTAAAAGTCACGTGCTAGCTATTATAAGAAGTTTGAATAATTTAAAGCATCTGGTCTCAAATAATAAGATTCATCTATTATTCTCACATGGTGGTATAAAGGACTTCCTATTCAAAAAATATATGAATGAGAAGAGATACGGGAGGATAACAAAAGTAATGGAGTATGAAATTTATAATAAAGAAACCAATTTGGTTAAGGGAAATGGGTTATGTGAAGAACTTGTTTCAAGTTAGAAAACTCATAGTTAATCCATTTTAGTGTTTTAGAATGATCAAGTATAGCCAACTAATACTTCACCTACTCATTTCTGAACTGAATACATGGTACATTTCCTCTATAAAAGTTAATTAACTCCAGTATTAAGTAAGGCTAAAATAATATATTTTAGACTTGAAGATATTGCATATGTTCTTGTAGATGGAATTTTATTCAAAAGAGATGTGAATGGTGTTCTTTGAAGGTGCATTACGAAAATTTAGATTGAGAGGATAATGTATGGATTCTATCATGGAGAAATAAGAGGTCACTTTTCTCTAAAGGTAATAACTCTCAAAATCACCAAGGTTGGGTATTATTTGCATAATATTTTTGATGAATGATTTTCATGGGTTAAGAAATGCAAGAAGTGTGCCTTCTTTTTAGGAAAGGAAAGGTTAACAGCCCTTCCACTCTACCCAATCTCAGTTGATCAACCATTCATGCAATGGGGTTTAGAATTCATTAGATTAATTAATCCAAATTAAATTTTAGGCCACAAGTGGATTCTCACATTAACTAACTATTTCACCTAGTGGATAGAGGTAGTTGCACTTAAGGAAGCAAATGAAACTAGAATTATTGATTTTTATGAAGGTACTATAGAAAGGTTTAATTTTTGTTTCACTATTATTTCTGATAATGCATTGGAATTTCTTGGCACAAAGATATCTGAGTGGGCAGTGTGAAATGGGAAAGTTGAGTCAAAAAATAAAAAATTGTTAAGGATCATAAAGATAACTTTGGATGAAAACCAAAGGACTTGACATACGATATGGAAATCAACATTATGGAAAGATAGGATTACTCCCAAAATATCAACTAGGCAAAGTTAGTATATAACATGTTAGTGCTCAATTTGATCTCACCCTCTATCCAATGTATACCTTCAAAAAATTCTCTCTGACTGGTTTTCCCATGTTTCAAAATGTATGTTTGAAGATGTGATCATTTTGGATGTAAATAAGGATCTTGTTTTTAGGGTGAAAGTCCTCTTATTTGACCAAGGAATGTAATGATCATGTCATCTTTGAAAATCCCTTTGAAAAATTGATCATGGATTGGGTTCAATCTTGAAAATATTCCTTTTATATCATCATTTGGACCTTTGTTTCAAATTTCATATTTTTCTCCACCACTCAAAGATACATGGCCCGATTCCAAAGGTTATGTTGTAGTGGGAATAATTTTGAAATTTTTACTATCTAAATAATAACTACAAAATGAAATTTTTTCCTCGAGGCCTGATGAATATGCTTACGAATATTCAAGTCAAAAAATGCAAGAGAGAAGAATTGACCCTGCTCCAAAAGAGTTATACGTGTCAAAATATGATTAGAGCGGAGAGTTGAGCCAATGATGCATTTTTTGATCACGAGTTAATGAAGTGTAAAATTCAATAAAATATCTGAGTCCCATCAAGGAAATGTGGCATATTCTTAGCAAGGGTCAAATAAGTGGGGCTTCGGGTCAACTTTGTAATTTTATGACCAATTGGGAAAATAAACAAATGTGCAAAAATGTCTCGTGACTCCATTACCTTTAAGAATTGAACACATGTCATAATCTTAATAAAAGTCAAGGGTGAATGCTTGGGTCAAATATGTGAACCTGTATGGGTTTAAAAGATAGTGCAAAAGAGCAAGAAGACTCTCTAAGCATGTGAAGAATCAAATTCATCCACATGGGTAGTCCACATTCAAATAAAAAGGGTAGGATGGACATAAAAGATGTAATGCATGAATGAAAACCTCCATTAATGCACTTTTTCACAAATCAAAGAAAAATTAATTGAAGTATTCAAACACTTTGAGTTTTTTACTATCGCATGCAAGGATTTAGATGCCCTAACTATTGAATTTCACAAAAGAATGAAGTTAAATCAATAAAGAAACATCAATTTAGAGATAACAGATTGAGAATGTATAAATTAGGGAAAATTACACAAACATTTACATGGAAAACCAGTAAGGATTGTACTGGATTCATATTTTTTATTGTTTGTTCCACAATTTGCAAAGAGGTTGAAGGGAAAAGTTAGGGCATAGAAAAATGAAGCCATTGAAATCAGGTTTTCATGTCACATCTAGTATCACCAATGAATTAGATAAAATCATAGACATAAACTTGGTCAATGCCAATTTGACTAATTTTGTACACAAAATCAATAGTCTAGACAAAAATGAATTCATAGAAGCAATCGAGGCCAGTAACATTTCCCTAACTTGTGTTATAACTCATTCAATGCATTTTCCATAATTATTAAGGCTTTGTGCTATGAATTATAATCCATAGAAGAGGGAAGTTTTGGATGGAAGTGGTGAGGCAGTGTTTACTTTTACACCTAGATCTTTCAGGTTAATGATGAGATTACCAATAATAAAAAAAATGGTAACCTTAAACATTGAATCAGCCCTTAAGTACGTTACATCCAAAAACAAATATTATACCAAGATTATAACCACTAAGTGGATGCTAGCAGATAAGAAAGTTACCACTAGAATCACCATAAAATTATTTAGGGCATAGTTCATGGCAGAAGTCAAAGATTTAATTATGTTGCTAAGCAGGATGGCTGACATGGAAACAACTAATGAATTCAAGGAATGAATGCTTCCCATACATTTAGGTTATTTTATAAATAAAAGGGAGTATATTTTGGGCAAAACTCATAGCTAATTTTATTCATACACATCTTTTAGCACTAACTGCAAAACTCACCATGGGTGGTACTAGTGAACTTGAATTTTCTATGATGAAATATTTGATATACAACATTGTAGGCCATAGGCATCTTTCTGGCCTTATACCACATTCCCCTTTCAAACAAAAATAAATGCATGATATTTATCCCTAGTTACAGTTGAGTAATTGGAAAGGAAATGTGAGGTTGGTGAATGATGCATTATTTACACCTATCATATGCTTATTCAAACCTTAGTGGGAACAATACAAAATACCAAAAGAATCCAGGAATGTAAAAATGGAGTTGGTTGCTTTTTTATCTAGTATAGTCTGTTCACCTAGATTAGAGCTAGTGGATTTAAGGGACAACCATGCAAATTGTCAAGATATTTATATGATAAGATGGATTTGTTTGAAATTTCAAGACAACTAACACTAGTTCACAAGTTGATTGCTTGGAAACAAAAAACAAACATCAAATTTCCTCTTAAAATTGGAAGATACTCTTACCCCTCCATTATAAAATCTATATTGATGGAGAAGGAGATGGAAAGATTTGACTTGGAGAAATTTGAGGCAGTATCTAACTAAGATATTAGATGGGTGGTCGACACTACTTTGGGAAATAATTTTGAAAATGAACATCACTTTTAGGATGATTGGATGAATTGTAGAGATGAGGAGGAAGTTAGAATCATATATTTCTCAAGGATTACTCTCAGACAAATAGTTGATTTTGAAATTGTTGTGGTGCCTCGGGGAATTTTGGATGATCAACAGATAGTGATTCAATACTATATTGACCAAAAGATGGAAGGATAACCAATGGCTCACATAAGATGGGATGAGGGAGAGTTAGATGATTAGTATAACAAGATTGCTAATGTGATTAGGAGAACCTTGACTTGGCTGAAAGGAAAGAGTATAAATCTTTCCATTCAAAACATAATGGTACTTAATAAATTCAGGGACTTGGAAATTTTGAAGGAAGATATTCCCCATTCGAAGGAAGGGGTTAATAAAATAGATACTTTGGGAGGATAGAAACCTTGATTTGATTCAAAGATACCTACCAAAAGTATTTTTGATGAATGGACTATTGTTGTTAGTGAGACTAGGACTTGCATTTCTTCTTGGAAGTAGAAGACAGAGGAAATGCTTTTAAATTCAATGCTAAATCCTCTTATTACCGTTTCAATGCCCACACAGATTAAAGGAATGGGTGTAGCTAAAATAGGAACCCCCACAACAATATTAACAGGGTATAAATTTCAACTAAGATAATAAGAGGACCTATATCAGATGTGGACCTAACATTTTTGGTATAAGTTGCAAAATAAAAGGAGGCACCAAATATTAGGAACTTTGAAATAAGTAAGAAGAAATTAAAACTTGTATTTGAACAACCTTTGGAAAGAGATGTTAGAATTCCAGTAAAAGAAAGTAGTCATGAATCAAGAAAGCACAAACATAGAGAGCCTGAGGTGATTGATTATTCTTCTCTTATAAAGGAAAAAAGGGGAGTAGTTGATTCCTTGGCTCACTAGGTAATAACACCACCTGATCAAGGGGTATCCCAAGTTATTCGAATGGAACAATCAATATTTAAAGCTTCCGTTTTATTTCTAGTAGGAGTAGTAGCTGAAATCATATAGGAGCAAGTAACTCAAGGTAATCCCCTATCCAAACAACTAAGTATTTTTGTGATAGAACATGTGTTAAAGGAACCTGATGCAACACCACTTGATAAAATCAACGTAACTCTTCTTAATCAACCACATGAAATAAACAAAGAGCTTGACTTAAATAATGGACATAGATATAAATGAAGATATTCCTATACTAGAACCATTTAAAGTATCAGTTGAAACACATATGGTAGAAGGTAGAGGTGTTCTCTAGTGAGATGAAAAAGTGAAGTAACTCACCCATTTTCTAGTTGTTGAGCCAAAAACCCCAATGCCATAAGTTTCTACTTAAGTCCAAACTATTTGAAAACTCAGTAAATTAACAACTCAGATGATTTATAATGAAGCAACCATAGATACTGTGGCACCAAAAAAAATATATCCTCAAGAGGAAACAAAAGTAATAAAAATTAATGAACCATGTCAAAAGGTAGAGTTTACTTAAGAAAGAGTGGTAAAAACTACAAAGTCACTATAGAGGTGAAAATTGATGATAGTAAAAGTGTGTAGTCCATTGATAAAGGTGAAGGATTAATTACTACATGTCATCATACTAAGCCACAAAAGAAATAATTTAAAGAACAAAAGGGCAGTATCATAGCCGTTCATGAAGATGTTTCAAGTGGATAGTAGGATCGAAAGGAGATGTATATTGTAAAATGAGAAGAACTACCCAAAGTGACAACATAAGCTTAAGAGGTTCTTAAGAAAACCATAGAAGTTATGGATAAATCAGTTAAGGGACAAAATAAGGAACATAATCCAACTGATAGTGTGACTTAAAAGGAAATTAATCATTCCCAAGTCCTAAATCAAGGAGAGAAGTAGTTAGAGGAAGTGTGAAAATAAAATGAAACCAAAGAGTTAACATTTAGAATAGACAAGACATAACAAGAAGTATTATCAGTGTAAGTTGTCTAGGAAACATTTAAGCAATTGGTTTTTTTCTTTAACAAACCCCAAAATGCATCACAAGAGGAAAAATTTGGGACTACCCTCATAGATGGTTGGTTGGAAGGGTTGATCTTAGAAGAAGAAGAGTAAATTAAACTTGAGAAAGTTATAGATATTATACCCTTTACCTTCCCAAATTCCAAATAGACTTCGAAGAGGGCTAGGGTTATTACTAAGAATCATGTAGATCTATATAGATCTAGAACATTGGAGGTTACAACCCCACACGAAGGAAAATTAAGAAATGATATAACAAGTGATTATAATGTCTAGCTTATCCCTTTGGGAAAAACCTCAAGAGAAACATTAAAACAAGATGTTTCAGAAGCAGTCTAGTGCTTGATGCATAAATTTGACAAGGACAAGATATCCAAAAGGTAGTTAAGATAACAGGTCATATATTTGAATTCATGATTACAACAGTTACTAGGCTAATCTAGTAAAAGTCAAAAAGATATCTTGAATGTTACTCCTGAAGTTATTGGACATATTGAAAAGACTATCAAGAAGGTTAAAGTTGTTGATGACTGGGTCGAAAGTATTTTGAAAAAGGTCAAATAGAGCTTTGAGAAATAGAGAATGAGATATGAATAACTTAATACCAAGCTCAGTGAAATTGATGAATGAATTAAACAATGTGACAATGAGATTTTCTACTATGAAGGAATTTTTCTCATGTTAAACCGTATTACTCAACTTGATGAAGATCTAGTTGAACTGGAAGGGATTATGCCACTAGAAAAAATGTGAAGCCAGTATGCAATCAAAGATTTGGCTAAATTCAAGGTTGAAGTTTTGAATGAAGTTAGACAAAAGATGGAGACAGAAAAGAAATGGCTTGACAAAGGCATTACCAACATAGATATAAAATTGGAAGGTATGGTATTTGATAAATTGAAAAAGATTTATGGTGACCTGGAAATGGACTTAGTAATTAATTATTTTGAGAAAAAACATGTGAATTGAGAACTTTTCTTATGAGTTCATCAATATACTAATGGTTGTAGAAAGAAAAATTACATATTTGTAAGAAAATCCATGGGAATGCAAGCAAAGGGTGGATCAATGTGGAGATCCATTGAACAAGCAAACTATGATTTTTCAACACCACAAAAGTCCAATTGAAGAGGATATAAGGAAGTTATTTCAAATTTATGATGCATATGTGGAAAGGAAATCAAAGGAGAAGAAAGATGATGAAGATGAATATACAAATATGAAGACCGATGAGCAAGCTTAGGATTGTTTTTCTTGAAATAAATTTTTCATCTTATTTTAATTATTACTCTTGTTTCATGAAAATTGAACATTATTTCAAATTATTATTTTCAAACATGAATGTAACTTGATGAAACACATTAGATCTTTAAATTTATTTCATAGAGTTTAAAATATAGTATGAATCATGTAAACTAATCTAACTATTTGACATTTTTTTTAATATGGAAACAAGAAAAGTGGGGATTCTATAGGGGCCTTAACCCATGAAAAAGTGGTGTACATCCTGGAGAATTACATAAAAAAAAAAACTAAGAGAAAATACCTATTCATCCACTAATTGGAAATCCTCTTTGAAAATAGGTAGTTTCTTCACAAACCTATTCTTTCTAGGAACAAATTCCTCTATTCCCACTACCATTTGAACAAACACAATGTCTCTTGCTAAAGCACGAGACATACCCAAAGACATAAGCTCATTAGAACTAGTAATAGGACCATCTGGAAAACTAATCAATTGCGATCTCCTCTCATAGGAGGAAACCCATTAAGTAATGTTTATACCTCGTTTAGGAAAATATTTCTTCCCTGTTGCTTTGAAAGTGGAGGATGGACGGGTAGTATGTGAAAAATTTGTAAGTGCAATTACAATTGGTTTTTGAATAGAGGAAGTTAGAGGTTTAGAACTAGGTTCACCCATAAATTTCTTCACGAATACTGGTGGAGCTTCAAGACACTGAGAAGTTATGGTCCCTGATGATTTCTTCTCCAATATTGAAACATGTTTCTCCAGTTCATTCATCTTATGAAAGAGAGTAGGTACGATACCTAATGTAATTTCTCCATCAAGTGCATAAAACCCTAAGGGGATATCTTTCACAGTGAATGCTTCATCAAAAATGAAGGAGCATGTATAGTTAGTCAAACCTTACATGAAAGTACTGATCTTGAGATAGAATTACTTCAAAAATTCAAGAGTATTTTGGTGTTCTATCCTAAAGAGATGAAAATATATCATCTGGAAGGAAAAAAAGATAAGGCTAATCCTAATAAGCCTCTCAATCAACTATATATTAACAATTTGTGAAGTTAATGACCTTGTATAATCCTCTAGGTCTACAATGTTAAACAACATCCTGACAAACACCTCATCAAGACCTGACAAGTCAAAAATTGTTACAAATCCTCAGAAGAAATATATTTCAAGATTGATGCCATTATCACTTTTTCCATGTTGAAGATAGAGAAATCCACTAGACCCTTTCACAGTCAGAAAATATGTGAGTTTATAAAATAAACAATGTGCATTTATAGGAAACTCATGGTGAGAGAGATGGGTAGGATATAATCATAGTGACATAACCTCTAAGATATGTATGTGATATCCACATAGGAGAAATAAGTTGGTATTTTGAAAAATATTATGGCTGACTTGATGTGACATGATACATGTGGGAATAATCAGCCCAGAAAGACATGAAAAAGAGTGTGTGTTCCCCAAGATTGATTCTTAAAAGGAAAAATGGATTACACATCAAAGCAAGCCATATGGAGGAACTCAAAAATCATCAAAAATATTTCTTTACCCATCAAAAGGGGGAAATGATCAAATAAATATAAAATAGATGACATGGTGTCCCAGTCATTATAATGGAAAGAAATAATGTGAATCATTTGGAATTAATCCACCTGACAACATGAAAATAGAATATTTTCAAAAGGAATAAAGAATGGATCAGATTTTGCATTGTAAAGGGGAATATTCTTTTGAAGGTTCACAATTTTGGGGGGAAAATGAGAATGATGAGAGGAAATAAATTGTATAAATACGATGAGAATAATCATACAAGGGGGGGTTAAAATTTTCTAATCTTTTAGAGAGATAAGGAGAAAACCAAGTTGTACTACCTTAAACTGAACCAATATGAGATACCTAAGTTTTGTTCATCCATTCCCAGACCTTATTTCCAAGATGATTTCATAGTATAGTCATTGGTATACATTGAGAACATAGGTATTATGTCCCCGTGTCAAAGTGTTGGAGTTTCTTGAATAAATTTTTGTGTATTCTCATATCCAATGTTGTTTAGTTTTAGGATGTGTTGCTTTGAATAAATTATCTGATTTTCTATTAATATCTTATACTGTTGATTTCTCTGAATTACACAAAGCCTTAGCTTAAATAGTGATTACTTGGCAACTATAACTATATTATTAATGGATGTTTCCTTCATCTTATGGTAAACAATTTTAAATTCAAGTTGTATCTGTCTGATTTAAGATATTTGTTATTTCTTGAGGGTGTCTAAAATGTATTTGATCAGAAATAATTAGTATTTTATTGATAATTTATCATGATCTTTTGTTTTTATATTCTTAAAGTTTGTGTGAAATCTTGTGTTCTTGAGCCTTCTTGAATACACACATTATAGTTTAAGAAATGCTCTGGATTGTGTGATTTGTATTTTGCATCAAGAATAATGGTTTGTATTATTTATTAAGGTTCATTTAAGTATTTTGTATAATCAAATTTATCCTTCTTAACTTCCCATCTATACATCAAAACCACAACCAATAACCATCTGATCCACCCAAATTACCCATGCTTGCACTGTTTATGCAAAAATGCTAAGGATATTTGTTGATATTGTCCATCCTTTATCCAAAATATATAGAAGTAATATGGAAATACCACTATCTTTAGTAACCTGGGTGTCCTTTTTAAGACATGTACATTTTCTAGTGTGAAAACTCATGAGATTTAGATAATGTCTACATTCACCATGTATTTTTTAGGGTGTTTTACCATTTCCTTAAGAAAGAGAGTCTAAATATTGTTGTTATATACATTCCTTTCACAAATATAGATTACAAAATGGGTCCTCTCGACCTGGTTATAGGAAGAAACTAAAGTAGAAAGGTAGGTCATACACATAGTGAGTTGTTATGCAATATTCCCTAAGTCAAAGTGAAAAAGAGATTACCATATCCATCTTGGCCTACAAAATGACTAAAAACCTGGTCTATATTTCTCTAAGCATCATTCTTAGCTTGTTGATGTTGTTTTTCTTACAAGGAGGAACTGATTTGGGTACCAACACCCTCGTGGCATTGTTGTCGAGGACTATTTTTGCAAATTCAAAGATGTATCAATCTCTGGTAACATATTGAGTATGTTTAGATGCAAATACATAATCTAGACATCATCCTTTATTGAGCTTTACAAAAATATGGGCTTGATAAGAAGTTATTTTTTCGATATTTTCCTAGTCTAAGGAAGCTTTCCATTAAATTTTACTTGGCTAGGGGTAAATATTGATAAAGGATGTAAATATTTGCCAAGTTTTTTTGAAATTCATCATTAAGTTTCAATTGGCAATTTTTTTAGAGTGATTTACATGTCTAAGGTACAAGACCTTAGTGGTGACTCCACATTATTTAGAATTTTTTTTAATTACCAGTGCCTCAAGATTCAAATATTGTAATCTATCATTAAGATTTGTAAAGATGGAAGGAAGAAGGTCCTTCTTCAAGAAAAATCCTCATAGAATATTATTTCGAGAGTTCGGAAGAATGAATCTAGTAAAGAAACAAGTCTGGAGATCCTTGGGTGATCAAATGTTAGAAGATAAATTGGTTCCTATTATTGAGAGTGATCATCCTTTCATAGAAGACTATTCTAGTTCTTCAGACAATTATGGATTGAGAAGTCCTTGCACAAATATGTACACTCCAACTAGAGAGGGTCCTTTATTTTCAACTAATAAGGGTATTCCTCATCTCCCACCTATGTTGCTTAGAAATAATAGGGTGTTTTGTGAGACCAAATAATTAAAGGACCAATAATTTGAAGATCATACACCATTACCTCAAATACCTCCAGTTCAACACCATTTTAACCCACCTGTTTGAACACCTCCTTAATATAACATGGCTAACCCTCCATCTAGGCACCCCTTTGTTGTAAATGCTTTTAGACCAATTGATTTTAGGGGTATGGTGGGTTATCCTAATGTAGTTCCATAAGAAGTGAGGAATAGGTTTCCTGAGTTTTGAGTAAATAATTCTATAGCTGGTGACCAACACCTTACACTTTTTGTTAATATTATGGAGTATTTTGAGATCAAACATGAGGATGTGTATGTGAAATTGTTCATTCATACCTTAGAAGAGGATTCTCGTGATTGAAATAAGTATTTACCAAAAAATTAAATTAATTTATGGACTTAAATGAAAAATGCATTTAGGTCACAATATGGGGAAAAAAGGGATCCTATATTTTTCCTATCTAAGTTTAAAAATATAAAGAACAATCCAAATGAACTTGTTGAAGATTTCAATATCAGATTCAAAGAAACCTTGACTATACTGCCTACAATGTTAAGGCCAAGTGATGAATCATGTATAATAAAATACTCTAATTCCTTTGATAAGAAAGTTGCATATTATTTGAGGGACAAACACCCTAGAACCTTGAGGTAAGCTTTCTCTATGGAAGTGAAAATTGAGAATAATATTAACGTAGTAGGAAAACCTCTTAAAAGGGATGGTGTTAAGTTAATAAATCCAAAAAATCCTCAGACAGGAAAGGGGGTAGATCTCAAAGAACTAGTTAAGACTCTAGTTGGAGTCGTGAAAGAAATTTATAACAAACTTACTAGGGAAGAAGGGTGATAAAATAGATTTCTCATGCCCAGAATCAACCTCAAGGTCAAAATAGATTTGGTAATCATCCTAGAAATTATTATAGATTAGATGATAGAGGGAAGGGGCCCATGCAATGAAGAAATAAACAATAACAACCAAGAGAAAATAAGTTGGTCCTAGATCCACTAACTACTAGATTGTCCTTAGTTGAATAAGATTATGTGATTAAATGGTGTGATAAGTGTTTCCTCCCATATCTCCTATGTGACTGAAATGAAGAAAGTGCAGAGCTTAATGAAAATTCTACCTATGGTGATGTTTTTATGATGAAATACTATAATAGTTCACAATAAGGATCCACTCCCACCGAGTTTCTAAGTACAAGGACTATGGAGGGCTTTTAGGAGTGCATACAACGGGTAATTTCTGTCCCTTCCACTACTAATTTAGATATTGATATGGTTCATGCTTTTGAGTTGGCCAATCATGATTTTAAGTACTTAAGGACATTAACTATTCAAAAATATGATGGATTAATTCCTTTTGAGGAGATAGGTAACTTTTAATGAATGCAATGGTTTCCCAATAAAATGAGTATAATCTAAGAGACAAAACTATCAAAGGGGGAGGACCACAACTCACATAAAAAACTCCTATCCTCACCAATATCCCAAAATATCCCCTTAGAAAGGATATGCCGAAAAATGGCCTAGTTATTACCAAAAAATCCAGTACCCCTACCCCTTCCCAAGCCATGAAGAACCTCTTACCACATGAAAATAAAATTACCCTACCTCTTAATACAACATTACCCAAGTATGCCCCTTGTGATATGGCTCAAATTTTGATTCAAATCAAGGTTATTTTACCCATTGTTGATTTTTTTAGGATCCCTGAGCATAGAAGAAGAGCATTTAAGTACTTAGGATTCAATGAAGAAGAAGTGGCCTTGCACAAGGATGTTAATAGTGTTGATCTTCCCCGTATAATTGCAGAATTATAAATTCCACAAGAATTGGAAAATTTGGGGGAATCCTCTGAAGTATATTTAGGCACCTCCCTTATTGAGTCTCAACCTTATGTTGATCCCTTTTACACTAATTTTATAATTAAAGAGATAATTTTTCATAACTGCATGTTCTATTCAGGAGCTTTATGTAATGTGATGCCCCTTGAAGTTATGAATGAGCTAGATATGAAAGTAACAACATCCTTTGGAAAGTGCACTGCTATGGATTCAATAGAAGTAATAGGAATTGGGTATGTCAAAGGATTGGTGGTGCAATTGGCAACTTACCCTAGTATGTTTTAACTATGAATGTGGTTACTATTGACTACCCTGTAAAATGGGTTGCATGGTTGTCAAGGAAGTGGGCTACTAGTGTGGGAGGAAGTGTGTAAATGGACATTTCATATGCTACTATACTAGCGGACATGTCAATTTTTATGGGGAGAAGAAGATGTTACATCTTATTCAAGATCCCAACAACACTTCTTATGAAGTATCGTATGTAGATGTGGATGTTAATAATTTTGTTGGTTATGCTGATTTTGAGGAGCATAGTATCAATGAGAGTAAATTATTTGAACAAGTTGGTGCCCCTTGGACAATTACGTTTGATGAATCTTGCTCTAATATGGGAAATGGGGCTGAGGTTATACTTATATCCCCAATCCAAGATACTTTTAACTTTTCCTTTAAACTAAAATTTGAATGAAAAAAAAATATTGTAGAATATGAGGCATTACTTTTGGGTTTAAGGATTGCTTGAAGATATGGTATAAAAGACATAGTTGTTAAAAATAGACTCTAAGTTAGTGGTCAAACAAGATAGAAAATTGTAAGCTAAAAAAAAATCAAAGAATGAAATAATATAAACATGTAGTATGGGATTTTATTGAGATGTTTGGTTTCTTTAACATTTTATATCATGACAAAAATAAGAATATTGCAACTGACAGGTTGGCTGTCCTTACATCCAGGTTTTGTAATTGTAAAGTCTCCCCTTACTGTAATTATGATGTTTAAAATTTTTCTAGACCATTTATGCCAGATAA
This sequence comes from Taxus chinensis, assembly GCA_019776745.2. Taxonomy (NCBI): domain Eukaryota; kingdom Viridiplantae; phylum Streptophyta; class Pinopsida; order Cupressales; family Taxaceae; genus Taxus; species Taxus chinensis. The sequence goes on from CM034150.1 coordinate 500,371,566, forward strand.
TGTGAAACAATCACAAGTATTTGATGACTATGCCCACGTACAAAGGTTTTTATTAAATGAAGGATAATTCAAAAATCAGTGTATGGATTGGGAACCGATGGTCTCTGTTTTTCATGGTAAAGAAACCTTGTTTGGAAAGGATATTATTTAGTTAAAAAACAACACCATTCCTAGGGGTTGGTTGCTTTAGAATCCAACTTTGATAATTTTTATAGGGTGGTTCATAGAAACATTTATCCTTCAAGCGATGTTGAAGAATTAAATTTGGGAACTATAGAAAAGCCTAGAAAATTTTGGATAGGGAGCAATTTAAGTAAGGAAGAAAAGCAATCTTATGTTGAACTATCGAAAAAATAACAAGATTACATGGCTTGGTCTTACTCAGAATTAAAATCATATAGGGAATATTTATTTAAACATGAAATACCTTTGAAATCTAATGCTAAACCATTTAGGAAAAAATAGATGCCTATCAATCAAATATTCTCCCTTAAGATGCAAGAAGACTTAACAAAGCTGAGTGATGGGGGGATAATACATCCCATGAGATATTATTCATGGGTGGAAAATCTTGTTATTGTCAAAAATAAAAATGGAGATATAAGGCTATGTGTGGATTTTAGAAATTTTAAAAATGCCTCCATCAAAGATAATTATCTATTTCCTAACATAGATAATATGCTATAACTAGTTACTAGATCTGAGTTACTCTCTACACTACATGGATTCTTGGGGTACAATCATGTGGTTGTGAAGAAATAAAAAAGAATTAAAACTTATTTTACCACTCCATGGGGTACCTATGTATATGTGAGAATGTCCTTTTTCTTGATGGATATAGGGGCTACTTTACAAAGAGCTATAATTGTTGCCTTTGTAGGTTACATAAATGAATTTATTGCAAATAATTAAGATGATGTAACTATATTCTCTAGGAAAATAAATGACCACCTTATCCATGTGGGAAAATGTTTATTAGATGTAGAGAATATGTGATCTCATTGAATCCCAAGAAGTTCCATTTTTGTTTTCAAAAGGTAAAGTTATTGGGACATATAGTGTCTAAGGAATGGGTATTGATTGATCCTCAGAGAGTGGAAGCAATTAGTAAAGTTCCTTTCCCTAAAACTAAAAAGGGGATTCAATCCTTTTTTGGTCAAATAAATTTTATGAGGAGGTTCATTTCAATTTTTTTTGAGATAACTATTCCTATAACAAGCATGTTGAAAATGATCCAAATCATCAAATGGGAAGAAGAAGCCATCCAAGCTTTCAATGGAATAAAATAAGCATTAAATAATGCCTAAATATTGGCAACTCCTCATTATAAAAAGGTTTTTCAGATATTTTCTTTTGCATCTGAGAACACCATTGCATCAGTGTTATTACAAAATGATGATAAAGGGGATGAAAGACCTATTTCCTTTTTGAATTTAAATATACCATCATGGAAAAGCATGCCTTTTCTTTGTTAAGAGAAACTAAAATTTCGAGGCCTTATCTTATGATTTATAATATTGTATCCTATGTTCCCCATACTATGGTTAAGGACATTTTATCAGATATGGAAGTTTCTAGAAAAATATGTTGTTTGGTGAATAAGCTACAAGAGTATGATATGGATATACAAACCACCAAGTTGGTCAGAGGTTTAGGCCTTGCAAAGTTGATGGCAAAAAGTAAATTTCTGGTAAAGGATATTAATGAAATTGAGGGAGAAACTATGGGTGTACAAGAAAAAAAATGAACTCCACATGGTATAAGGACATAATACTTTACCTAAAGAATTTGGAGTGTCATGGTAATTTAGACAAAGATCAGAGAAGGAGACTAAAAGTGGCCTCCCAAAAATATATCATAATTGATTATGGGTTGGCCTGGAAGAATCTTGCGGGGGTTATTTTGAGGTGTATTAAAGATGAAGAATCTCCCTAGATTATTGGAGAATTCCATTGGGGAGTATGTGGAGGCCATTTTTCTTGAAGAGTGACTACACAAAAGATCTTGAGGGCAGGTTACTTATGGCCCACACTTTTCAAAGATGCATCCTTGTTGGTTACGAAGTGTTAAATTTGTTAAAGGTTTTTAGGAAGGATGAAAGTTTTAGGATCTCTACCCTTGCAACCAGTGTTAATATAAGATCCTTTCAAACAATGGAGGGTGTATTTTATTAGAGAAATATCATATCCCTCAAATGCAGGGCATAGATGGATTCTAGTAGCGATAAATTATTTCACCAAATGGGTTGAAGCTATTCCCACTAAAAAGGAAACTCACAAAATATTCATGAATTTAATTTTGAATCATATAATCTGTAGGTTTGGAATACCTACACATATAGTTGTTGATAATGCTATGAGCTTTAGAGCTAATCCATTGATAACTATGAGATAAGAATATGGAATTAGTTTGACATATGTATCTAATTACAATCCTCAAAGGAATGGTCAAGTTGACTCAAGTAATAAGAAGTTCCCCAAGATAATTAGGTGGAAATTAGAGATAAATAAAAGGAAATCAAGTGAGAAATTGAAATTTTATTTTTGAGAAGATGTAATTACTACTAAAAGAGCTACTAGGAAAAGTCCCTTTGAATTAGTTAATGGAGTTCAAGATCTTTTACCCCTACATATGCAATTTTCCTCTTATCAGATCATATAACATCAAGTGGATGAAGAAGTGAACCCCTATGAAGCCAAGATTAATCAAATAATAGATTTGGATGAAAAAATAAGAGAATATCACTAAATATGCCTTAAGTTCATAGAAAAACACAAGAAATTGTTTGATAAAAATGTGACTCCTAGAATTTTCAATGTTGGAGATCTTCTTTTGTTGTGGGAGAGCAGACACTAGGATAAAAGAAAAAATGGAAAGTTTGATGCATTATGGATGGGCCTCTATTATATTGATATAAGGATTGGTGAGAATACTTTCTTCCTAAAAGATTTTAATGGAGATCTGATAGAGTTTCTTGTTTATGGTAGGCATCTAAAGAACTTCCTGGATTGACCATAACTAAGGTATGAACTTTTGTACAATGTCTAGTCCTGTTGGTTTTGTTTTTTTGTTTTTTTGTTTGTTTCCCTTTTCATTTTCCTATTCTTTAGTGACCATTTTCCCTGGTATCTTGGTATGCTTTAGTGATGTACATTGGTTTAGTTTGACCTTGTGTATAATTTGAATGACTCCATAACACAATGGATTCGGGTACTTGGTCTATTTTATGTTTGGTTTGTATGGTTCTTGTGGGACCCACAAGGGATGCACATGCCTGAGTTGGAGTCAATGTTAGTGCTCGATTTGATCTCACCCTCTATCAAATGTATACCTTTAAAAAAATTCTATAACTTGTTTACCCATGTTTCAAAATGTATGTTCGAAGATGTGATCATGTCGGATGTAAATAAGAACCTTGTGTTTAGGGTGTGAATCCTCTTTTTTGGTTGAGTAATGTAACATTCGTGTCACCTTTGAAAATCCATATGAAAAATTGATCATGGATCGGGTTTAATCTTGAAAATTTTCTTCTATATCATCCTTTGGACCTTTGTTACAAATTTAATATTTTTCTTTGTCACCCGAAGATATGTGGCCCACTTCCATTGGTTTCTTTGTAGAGGGCACAATTTTCAAAATTATATTATCTACATAATAACTACAAAATGTAAATTTATCCCTGAGGCCTGACGAATATTTCTGTGAATATTTGAGTGAAAAAATACAAGAAAGAAAAATTAAACCTTCTCCTAAAGAGGTATACATGTCAAAAGATGATTGGAGTTGAGAGTCAGACCAATGATGCATTTTTTGATGTTGATTTGAAGAACAAAATGCAATAAAATATCTAAATCTCATCAAGGACACATGGCGTATTCTTAGCAAGGGTAAAAGAAGCATTTCTTTGGGTCAAATGTGCAAAAAGGTCCCGTTACTCCATTACCTTTAAGATTTGAACACATTTCACGATATTAATAAAATTTAAGGGTGGCTTCTTAGGTTAAATGTGTGAACCTGTATTAGTTTAAAATATACTGCAAAACTGTAAGAAGACTCCCTGAATCCATGAAGCATCACATTCATCCATATGGGTGGTCCACATTCAAATAAAAAGGTCAGGACTGATGGTGAGGATGTAACACATTTATGGTTTCCACCATTAATGTGTTTTTACATGTGTTAGTACCAAAATCAGTTCTCCCTTTGAAGTTAAGAAGTATCAACAAGCTGAGCGGGGTGATTAGAGAAAGATAGATCAAAATTTGAGTCGTTTTGTAGCCGGGGAGGGATGTAATTGTCTCTTTGTTACTCAATCTTGGTAAAAATCTACTAGCATAGTGCTAAGGGTTTTACCTACCCTACTACTTTAGGTTCTCCCTTCAACCAGGGTGAGACAACCCATTTTGTAACCTATATTTTTAAGGGAAAAGAATGAACTAGTAATATTTGACTATACTTTTTAGGATATTGAGAAATAACCTTGAGAAGACATGGTCAATTCAACATAATATAACTCTCACGAGTCTTACCCTAGAAAATGTATATGTCTCCTAGACAAGGTTCATGTTACTAAAGATAACAATAAAACCAACTCACTCCCACAGATTTCAGGTAAAGGATGGGTAAATTCAACAAATATCCTTAACATTTATGGATAAGAAGTGCATAAAGGGGTGTTTCTTGTAGGATTTATTAGTTATGAATTTATTTTTGGGGGGAATTAAGAATGATAAAGTTGATTATACAAAATCTTTGAGAACTTTTAACAAATATTGGAAGATCTACCACATGAGAAGATAAGAACACATCAGACAATTAGCACTGAATCTTCAACAAAAAGATGTGCATCCATAGAAGCCCAAGAATACACGGTTTCACACAATATTTTATAATTTAAACATAAACTCTCATGCCAAAAAATTAATAAAACATAAAGAATCCCCGAGCTATCATGCCTAAGATACACTCATAGACTTAAAAAAAAAAAGCTTTATCAATAAATGGAAGAAAAATGAATTTAAAATTATTTAGTGCACAATGAAATGAAATCTCTCCTCATAACATTATTTCAATTACCATGATACTACCACAAGGACAAGATCTTGTGTGATTCAAAGGGACTCCTAAGACAAGATTACAATCGGAACATGATTATCTATTTTGAAATATCTCAACTTAAAATCATACACAACAATGCTCATGATAAAAAAAATTAACTCAATAATTCATCAAATTTATCAGCAAGGGAAAGTTTCATTTGTAGTCTAAATGTTTGTCAATGGTTGTACACTTGAAACCATATTTACATGATTCGATTTGAAAGCTAAAGATATTATATAGTTTCTCAAAAAAGTTCTTGGAAAATGGTTTATCTCGGTTTACGCCTTTCTTCTCTAAAATTTTAGAAAATTTTGAACCCCTATGCGAGAGTATTCTCATCGCATTTATACAATTTCACTCGCTCAATTTTCATTTTTCCCCCCAAACACATGAATATGTAAGAGAATATTTCTTTTTATAGCTTACAACTTAGTTTATTGTTGTCCTCTTGAAAATATCTCATCTTATGCTAATAGGTGGAAAATGTGTGTGCTAATCATGTTTTTTTGTCTCTTAAGTATGACTAGAGCACCGTGCCATCCCTTTTGACATTTATCTAATCATTTATTTCCTTTTAGAGTGTAGGAAACTCCCTTTTGATAATCCACAGGTGCCTCCATATGGCTTGATGTGACATGAAATCCTTTTCACTTTTTGAGAATCAACCTCGAGAAATACATACTTGTGTTCATTCCTTTTAGATTCGAGTATCTTCACGTGGATTATATCACATCAATAAAACGTCTTTTGTTACATAGTGCCAATATATCTCAAATTTATTCCCTTCATGTGAGCTGAGTAAAAAATATTCTTTAATTTGATAGTAGTGATTCTACTCGACTAAACCTATCTACACCATCCTTATTATAAATTCGACTTGATTTCTTTATCACTATGCATTCTTTTTCCAGTCCTAAATGTGAAGAATTATTACAGAGATCTTTATTGACACAATCAAGAGTGTGGTTGTAGAAAATAGTTTTAAGGAGATTTCCTCATAAGACTTAAACCAAATCTTAGATCTATGTGTTTCAGATGAAGCCTTTGTTAGGGATTTTTTTGATATTGTAGACCTAAGGGATGGTAAAGGACCCCTGACATATCGGTAAGTTCCTCTCTCACTAATTTTGATATTGAGAAGGATAAATCATGTCTTCTCATCCTTCCAATCTATGTATTGTCATACTTTTCTGTGGGATCACCATAAATCCTCAGAATACTTTAAGAAATTCTATATTGAAAGGAAGCGTGGTGTGACAAGGGTGACCAAATATAAGTCTCCCTTCTTATGTGATGAAAAATTTATGCTGATGGAGATTCCCAAGGAGTCTTACATGCTCTACGACAAGTCCTCCATTGATACTATTCCTACCATTTCTCATAAATTCAATGAACTAGAGCAAAGAATCATTTCTCTATACAAAGGTCAAGTAAGACCTACACCATCCCAACCATCCACCACACCACTACCATCCTCAAGAAGGAAGAGGGAGGAATTAATCTCTCAAAACCAAATTATATTTTGGGATGATAAAGAAGAAGAAAATCCATCTCCTTAACATTCCAAAACATCATTATCTACCAATAGGGAAGGAAAGGGAAAGTACATAGTTTTACACCTTCCCTTCATTTAGTACAATGGGATTCTTTGATAGAGAAACCATTATCAAGAACTCGTCTTGTTCCTTTGCCAAGAGAGATTCCAACCTTCATGACAAGTCACACGGGTGGGTTTAGTTCTAGATCTCTTTCTATACTATGCCCAAGGGACATAATGTTTTCTCTTCTAGCCACATCACAAGCTCCTTGTTAGTTAACTCATAGTCAGTCCACCCCTTATAAGGAAAAAGGGAGAATGATGTTTCCTTTTGGAGGTTCAAACCTTTTAGAATGGGTATCTTCTTGTAAAATAATATTGAGCTAGGGAATATAATTGACGGTCCCATAATGACCATTGATTCATTGAAGGATATGGGATGTCATGAATCTGATTGGGTCAGTTGTATTATTCTGACACCTTAGGGTTTAAATAATATTATATCAAGGAAAAACATGATATTGAAGAATACTCCTCAACTTGGAGGAGATTTTAAAGTAGGAGTGAAGAATAACTGAGTGTTTTTTCTCTTCTTGTGTCTTTTCTTCCAAATATGTATACAACTTTCTTCATCATGGGCCAGGTCCCCTATAGAAATTCAATTTTTATTTATGTCTAAAAATTCTTCAGTATGATAAATAATTTTCATGAAACAACGATAGTAGTTGTAATGAGATAAAATAATGATTCAAGAAAATAAGCCTAAGCTTTCTCTTTGGTCTTCGTATCTACATCTTTATCTCTTTTTTCATGTAATTATCCTTTTTCGTTACATTCAAAACTTCTTGGGATTGACATCAACATTTAAAAAAAGAGAAAACAACCACTATGTATCTAACGGTGTCCCACTACTTGTTCAATCCATCCTATAGTGTATCACATATTTTCAAAAAAAATCCATGGCTTAACCAGATGAGCTAACTTGTTTGATTGTGATTCGTGACCTGCCTCATAATGTTACCTTAGTTTTTACATCACTACTTAGGTAACAGTAGTGACCTCTTTTGATAAAATCCCTTGGAATATCTGAATATCCATCTATACGGCCTCTTATTTATTCTTCAGAACTTTCCTTCCTTCTGCAGACTTTTTCACCCTTGAAGTTGCACCTAGGCGACACGTGGAGGCTTGCGAACTCTTTCCCTTTGTTTTGAATTTCTAACCTACCAGGACTACTTTCCCATGATTAAGCCATGTCTTTCACTCTCATATTTGTAAGGCTCCCAATTTTAATGCACTTTTTCAAAGGTGCATCGAAGGGACACGTGGAAAATATTATTTCTTTCCATGGTGATGCTATTTTATTTTATGTTTTCCCAAATTTTTGTCTTTGAATACCCGCCAAGTCATAGAAAATTTTGTAGTCTACAATTTACACTGGGGACAACTACGGAAACATTTGAAAGGGACAAATAACAAGAACACTTCAGTAATGACACACTCTCACAATCCTCAACTGAAAAATAGAATCAATTACCTAAACACATAGTTTTCATTCACATTTGAGATGATTTTATCTTTCCAGCATACATTTTTCACATAACCAAACTAGTCTGATAAATTTTTTGAACGTATATATTGGGTAAAAAGGGGGGATATAAAATCTACCACCAACAATATCTCCTACTCAGGGATGGGCACCCCTTTTGGGTGCCACAAGAATCATAGAAACCAAACACTGAAAAATAATGGGTTAAAGAGTCATTTAAACCATACACAAGGTCAAACAACATCAACACATTTCACAAAAAATAACTGATAAATTGAGGAAAATGTTCACTATAGACCATAAGAGAAAAAGGGAAACAAAAACAAAAACAAAAAGCATAAATAAAACAAAAGGACTATACAGTTTACAAGAATGCATACCTTGTTTATAATTAATCCAAGAACTACTTCATATGCATTCCATTAATAAGACATTCAAGAAAATATTCATCTAGGTCCTTCAAGAAGAAGGTGTTCTCACCAATTCTTATGTCAATGGAATAAGGATCGATCCATAAAGCATAAAATTTACCATGTTTTCCTTTATCTTCATGTCTGATTTTCCATAGTTAAACAAGATTTTTAACATTGAAAGTCCTAGGAGTCTCCTTTTTATCAAATAGCTTCTTGAGTTTCTCTTTGAACCTTAGGTGTCTTTGGTGAAACTCCCTTCTTTCTCTATCCAACTCAACTATAAAAGTAATCCTAGCCCCATAGGGGTTCACATATTCATCCTCTAGTTGTTGTATGAACATATAAGAAGATAACTACATATGTGAGGGTAAAATATCATGGATTCCATAAACTAGTTAAAATGGTCTCTTTCTAGTGGCTCTTTTGGTAGTAATTCTAAATGCCTATAAATAAAATTTCAAATCCTCACCCCATTTCCTCATGGTAACCTCCAATTTTCTTCTTATTATCTTAAGAAAAATTCAAATGCTCACCCCATTTTCTTTTGTTAACCTCCAATGTTATTCTGATTATCTTAAGAAAATTTTTGTTGCTTGATTCAAATTGACCATTCTCCTAAGGATTGTAGTTAGATGCATATGTTATAATTATCCCATATTTTTGGCATAATTACTAATGGTTTAGCTCAAAAATTCATAGCATTATTAACAACTATTTTTGTAGGTACTCCAAATCTACAAATTATATGATTCAGGATGAAATCCACAATGATATGGTGAGTTAATTTTTGAGTGGAGATACCTTCAACCCATTTGGTAAAATAATATGTGGCCACTAGTATCCATTTATGCCATGCACTTGATTATACCCCACACTTGAGGTATATTATATCTCTCCATTAAAATCCATGCCCCATTGTTTAAAAGGATCTTCTATTGACACTAGATGTAGGGGTAGACCACGTAAATCTTTCATTCTTCCTAAAAACCTCTGAATACTTTAACATTTCCTAACCAACAACATTACATCTTTGAAAATTTTGGGCCACCAATAACATGCCCTTAAGATCTAGTGAGTGGTCACTTTACTGGAAGAATGCCTCCATACACTCTCCCATGAAATTATACGATTAATTTGGGGGCTTCCTCCTCTGTGATACACCTTAATATACCCCCCTCAATTTTCTTCGAAGCCAACCCATAATCAATTATAACATACTTTTGGGAGGATAATTTTAGTGTCCGTCTTTGATTTTTATCGATATGTCCTAGACACTCCAAATTTATGAGGTAGAATAATATATCCTTGTACCATGTGGAATTGATCAACTTCTCATGGACATCCATAATTCCTTCATACATTTCATTTATTTCCATCACTTGTAAGTTGCTTTCTACCATCAATTTTGCAAGGCCCAAACCTCTAATCAGGTTGGTGGTTTGTATGTCCACATTGTATTCTAATAACTTATTCACCCAGTGGAACCTTTTGGTGGAAATATCCATTTAGGATAAAATGTATTTGACCATACTATGGGGAACATAGGTGAAAATATTAGAGCTCAAGATATAAGGCCTAAAAATATTAGTTTCTCTTACAAAAGAAAAGGCCCGCTTCTCCATGATGATATACTTATATTTAGCCCTTTGCAAGGCTTTACTAAAAAATGAAATGGGCCTTTCATTTCCTTCTTCATCTATTTGCAATAATAAAAAAGCAATAATATTTTTAGATGTAAAGGAGAATATATATAAATCCTTCTTATAATAAGGGATTGCTAACATTGGCGAATTTTTTAATGCCTCTTTGATTCCAATGAAAGCTTGGAAAGATCCTTCCTCCCATTTTATAATATTGTCCTTATTTAGCATTCTTCTAAAGTAAATAGTCATTTCATCAAAGTTAGAAATGAATGTCCTGATGTAATTTATTTGACCAAAGAAGGATTAGATCCCTTTCTTAGTTTTTAGGAAAGGAACCCTATTGATTTCTTCTACCCATTTAGGATCAATCATGACCCCCTCTTTTGAAAAAATGTGTCCCAACATTTTTTCCTTCTGAATCCAATAGTTGCACTTCTTTGGGTTCAATGAGATGTCATATTCCCTACACCTAATCAACATATTCTCTACATGAATTAAGTGATCACTTATTTTCTTACATAATTTTGTCACATCATCCTGAAAAACTACAATGAAATCATTAATGTAGCCTGAGAATGCAACATACATTTCTCTTTGAAATATAGCCCCAACATTCATCAGACCAAATATAATTCTCACATATACATAGGTACCCCATGAAGTGGTGAAAATATTTTTGATTTGTTCTGATGGCTTTACAACCACTTGGTTATACCTCAAGAACCCATCCAACGTAGACATCAAGTTAGACCTAGTGACTAATCACAACATGTTATCCATATTAGGAAACGAATAGTTATCTTTAATCAAACCCATATTCAAGTTCCTAAAATCCAAACACAACCTTATGTCTCCATTCTTTTTTGTTATGGGTACTAAATTTTCTAGCCATGAAGAATATCTTGTTGGCTGTATTATACCTCCATCCCTTCAAATTTTTGTGTTCTTCTTACATTTTGAGGGAGAGAAGTGGATTAATTGGCCTATGATTTGGCCTAAATTGTTTATCATTATGTTTTAAAGGTATCTCATGTCAAAATAGCTCCTCCATATATGAATTTAATTCTTAGTAAGACCATGTTAATAAGTCTTGGTACTTCTTTAACAACTCAAAAGAGGATTGATTTTCCTCCTTACTCAAATTACTTCCCAGCCATACTTTTCCAGGTTTTTCTTTAGTTCCTAGAATATGTTCTTCTGCATCCCTTAAGATAGAAGTATGCTTGTGAACCACCCTATTTACATTATCAAAGTGGGATTCTAAATCCACCAACCCTCTAGGGATAATGTTTTTTTCAATTAGATTATGTCCTTACCAAACAGGGTCTCTTTCCTAGCGCATACTATGACAATTGGTTCCCAATCAATGCATTGATTAGTAAATTCTTCTTCACTCTACAAGAACTTCTGTGTTAGGAATAATTAGTATGTACATAAGTTACGTTCCGTATTATATTATTTTATATATGTGTGAATTTAATACTATATGTAAGTGATTATTACATGAGTAATAATCACATATAAATTGTAGGTTGAGAGAATAAAGGGAAGGAGATATTTTAGGGATGGTTAATGATTACGAGAAAATCAATTTAGTTAGAACAACTATCCTAGATTAGTGTTATTGGTTAAGATAATTATCTCTATATATTTAATTATTTTTTTTAGAATCAAATGTTGACTGAATTATTTCTAATTGTATGCTCTTTATTCATATTTCAGGTAGTACCCACATATGGTATCAAAGTTGGTTTTGAAAGGGGCCTCTTTATTTTTCCCACTCCACACATGCCTTGGTTCGTTAGGTAGACTTAGAGAACATGTAACCAGATACCACTGAACTTGCAACAAACATGTTATCTTTTTTTGTACTCATCCATCTGTTGTAGATTCAAAACGTTCAAGCACTGGATATGTAGAGCCGACCTTGTGTAAAGCCTATTGCTGGTTCGTTCACCCTTCTTACACTCTATCAGTGATGTAGTAGATCGGAACTCATGTGCACCCATTTTTTAGGCATCATTCATTTGCATTGTCTTTTTACTTTCATTGTGTTCAAACTTTTCATATTTTTCCTCCATTATGTTCACTATTTTCATATTCAAAATCAGTAATATTAAAAAAATATAGCTGGTGTAGTTCTCATCTTTCATATTTGCATTGGTGTTTATATCAATGAATGAAGTTGTAGATAAGGGGAGTTCCTAAATTGAAGGGTATATAAATCAACTAATTTTATATATCGAGAAGTCCTACATATATGAATCTTCCAGTAAATCCCAACATGTATTGTTTTTGTAAACATTAGATCTACTAAAGTTTGAAGATTTACTTCCTTGCATCTAAAGACTCAATTTTTTTTGTGGCAGAGTAGTCAAATTTGGTGAGAAGACATTGCATTGATATTTCTTATGGCTCTATATATTTTGTTTCAGGTGGTTGTGTTATCCAGTGTTGATCAAATCAATTAATGTCTCATTGAACCTATGGAACTGGAATCATTTTTTTAATTCAAATCGACCCTCAAATATAGGCAACACGTAGGTTCTAGTAAAGCCCTCTAAAATAAAAAAAATGAGGTGAGTAAAAGGAATTTTATGTAGCAGTCCACATCCTTTCTTTTCGTTTGGTTCATGATAACTTTCTCTCAATCTGAAACCCTTATCTCACCTTCAGATTTGAAAATGATGTTTTAAAATCCTTAACTCAAACCAAAATTTGGCTGCAACAAAAATAACTCAAGGTTCAAGCCTTGATACAGTCTCCTCTAATGCTCCACTATAAAAAAGCAACTTGAAACTCGAACTGATGTCTCAAAGGAAATATTCATGCCAAGCATTGGAAAAAATTAACTTGTCTTGCATGTGCACTCTAAACATGATAAAGTGAAAACCCTATCCATTGAATATCAACAACATATATGGTCAGTATTAATTTTCATCCTTACTCGTTGAGATATTAAAACTTAAATCTAAAAAAATAAAAAATAAGAAATTTATTGACACCATATCTAGCTTTGTGGTAACCTATAACTAAGGGAGAAGGAGGTGTTGAAAGGTTCTTCCCTCCATAAAATTATAATGAAATTTTCATTCAAAGGATGGTTATTATACAAGGAGTTATTTTTTGAAAAAGGGGGGAAGGGATATATTTTAAAAAAATTATAAATAAGATATTACTTTTTTATTTTGATGCATTATCAATGGAAATTGACATCCAAATGGTTTTTGATTAACAGGGGAAAAAAAAGTGAGGAGATTCATCAACAACCCATAATAACAAGCTACGAGGCTAACGCACATGTTCATGCTCCTACTTGTGACATTTTTTCCCATGCGCACACTAAGGGGGGAATTTTAGGAATAATTAGTGCGCACATAAGTTGTGTTCCGTATTATATTATTTTATATATGCATGAATTTAATACTATATGTAAGTGATTATTACATGAGTAATAATCACATAGAAATTTTAGGTTAAGAGAATAAAGGGTAGGAGATATTTTAGGGATGGTTAGTGGTTACGAGAAAATCTAGGTAGTTAGAACAAATATCCTAGATTAGTGTTAGTGGTTAAGATAATTATCTCTATATACTTGTAACTTTTATTAGGATCAAATGTTGATTGAATTATTTCTGAGCGTATAATCTTTCTTTAGATATGGGGTAATACCCACACTTAGAACTTGGGCATCATCATCAAATAATTTTTAGTGTTTCACATTAACAAGAACATATGGTCTAAAAAATACTTCAATATTATAATCACGGTAAGGAGAAACAATACAATTTTCAAACCTTGATCCAAGAACTACCAACCTAGCATTCTGATTTCTGTCATGATACAATATATTAAAGGATTCAAACATTTGAATAAAATCCCAAATTGAATGCTTATATTGATTCATCCTTTGATTTTTTGCAGCATACAATTTTTTAACTTGTTTGACCACCATATCTAAGTCTAATTTAACAAATATGTCCTTGATACCATATCTCCATGCAATCCTTAATCCCAAAATTAGTGTTTCGTACTATGTAATATTATTTGTGCACTCAAATTTAAGCTTGAAGGAGAAATTTAAAATTTCCTGACTTGGCGATACAAGGAAAACTCAAACATCATTTCCCAGTTTGAACCAAGCTCCATCAAACATCAAGTCCATGGAACACCAATTTTTTCAAGATACTTACTCTTATTAATATGTTGTTCCTCAAAATCTGCATAGATGACAAAGTTATTATTGTCCATATAAACATATAACAGTTCATATGAAGAATTGTAGGGGTCTTCAATCAGATGAAACATATTTTTCTCACCATATATTTTGACCAAGTTCCCTTCTACCAGTATGGTGGCATATGAAATATCCATTTGCACACTTGCACCAACACTAGCAACGTATTTTTTTGTGGTAACATACCCCATTTTGTAGGGAAATCCATGATAACTACATTCATGGTTAAATACTTACCAAGGTAAGCTACTAGTTGCATTACAAATCCTTGAACATAACCAATCAACGAAACCTCCCTTCAATCCATAGTTTTTCACTTTCCAAAGGTTTTTATTACCTTGATGTTCAATTCATTCATTACTTCAAGAGGCATCACATTACACAAAGCCCATGCATCAAACATAAAATTTTGCACAAGTTTTTCCTTAATGATTAAGGTAGTATAAAATGGATCAACATCAAGTTGGGATTCAATAATATAAGTACGCAAATACACTTCAGGAGACTCTCCTAAGTTTTCCAATGCCTGCAATACTTTTAGATCTGTAATGAGAGGGGGAGTGTCCATATTTTTTACGTCCTTACCCAAGGGAACTACTTAATCCTTGAATCTCAAAAACTCAAATGTCATTTTCCTATGTTCAAGGATCCTAAGCAATTCAACAATAGTTATAGTGAGTTTAATCGGACACAAAATATGAGCCATATCACAAGAGGTATATTTGGGTAACATATGATGGGAGGGAGAGTAACTACTTCTTCTTGCAGTATTATACTCTTCATGGATTAGGCATGGACATGGGTATATAATTTATTGGGGATAGTTTGACCCTTGTTAGGTGTTTCCTTATTGGGAGTATCTTTTGGGATATTAGTGAGAAGGGTGCTTTTTGGTTTGGGTTGTGGCCCTCCTCCTTTGATAGTTCTACTTCTTAGATTATATTCTTTTTTTTGAGCTATTACTACATTCATAAGATGTTTTTGGTCCTCCTAATAAGGAATAAATCTATCATACTTCTTAATAATCATATCCCTTAAGTACTCAAATTCATGATTAGGTAATTAAAAATTCTGAACCATATCAATATAAAAATCACTAGTAGAAGGAAAAGGATAAACCCCATGGATGCAATACAAAAATCAATCAACATTATGAGCACTTATTAATTTAGTTGAGGAAACCCCATGTTTTAAATCATCATGACACTCCATCATACAGACATCTCCAAAAGTGACACCATCTTCAGGATCTTCACTCCCTTAACTTGGATCACACAGAGGGTGGGGTAAGAAGCATCTGTCACACCAGTCAATGACATGTGCCTCTTAACCATAGACACCCTTGCAGTGAATGGATAAGGGATAAGTTTATTTTCTATTTGAAGTTTTTTTTTACTTCTTGACCCCATATGCTCCTTTCCTCTATCTTCATTTCTAATCTCACCTCTTGGATGAACACCAAATCTATTCATCCATTGAGGTTGATTATGGCCCTGAGAGCTCTTTCTTATTCCCTTCTCCCCCTATAAAGTGTGTATGAAATTTCTTGTATTGCCCCTGCCAAGGTTTTAACAACTTCCTTTATATCCATTGCCTTTCCTATCTGAGGCTTCTTAGGATTGATCAATTTAACACCCTCCCTCTTGGGATTCTTCCCTGTAGCGTTGATATTATTCTCAATTTACACTACCATTGTGAATTCTTGTATCACATTTGTAGGGTCATTTTCCCTTCGATAATATGTTTCCTTCTTATCAAACACATCAAAATATTTCATTAAGCAAGACTCATCACTTGGTATTAATGTTACAGAAAATCTATTTAATGTTTTGTTAAATCTGTTGTTAAAGTCTTGAACAAGCTCATTAGTGTTTTTCTTATTATTCTTGAATTCAGATAGAAGAAACCTTGGATTCATTTTATCGCCATATTATGTCTTAAAATAATTTTTAAATGTAACCAAATAATTAATAGAATTATCCAAAAAAAATTATACCAATCCCAATCAACTTCTTCTAAAGTATAGATAATTTTTTTTACAAAGACATCCTAATATTCGATCTCAAAACCTTCCATGATGTTACCAAAAAGATTGAGATGTTTGTCACCACTAAGAGAATGGTTTCCTTGAAACTTGGTAACCTATTTTTTAGATCATTTTGTATTGCATTTGGATATCCCACCATCACCTAAAAATTTATGGGTCAATATACATTTACTAAAAGGGGGGTCTAGGTGGAGGTTGAGCCATGTTATTGATGGGGATATTGACAAAAACGAGGGTGAAAATGTTGGTGGTAGCTGTTGGATTTTGGAATAATGCAATAGGATCTCCCAATGATAAATCCCTTAATAAATCCCTCTCAGAGTGAACCTTATTATATTAAAACAATAGAAAGGGGGATTGAAAAATACCTTGATGATTTGCAGAGGAAGTTTTGTCACCAATAGGAGTAAGTAAGTTACCTCTTGGTCTATGCATCCCAGAATGAATAGATGTACTAGACTAATATTCAACTAATGGATACTACAAATTAGGAGTAGGGATTTCTTTTCTTTCTATCTCCTAACCGCAAAAAGGTTTCTAGATTTGTCTTCTTACTTGAATTGTTTTCCCTAGTTCTGGAAACAATTTTCTAGTTAGCTCTGACTTGAAGAGATACCTTCTTCCTTCCATTTTTACAAATTTTACAACAAATTTTTAGAAATAAAGAATAAAGATATTGGTATGTACCGAATTTCTCTGGGATGAATGGAGTCACCACTAAGATCTTGTTTCTTAGATGTATAAACCACTTGAAACAAATGATTAATCAAATATGAACACTTATTTCAACAAATCTTAGAAAATATCATCATCATTTATCAACATTTACTCCTAGAAAAGAGAGATTCAATGGAAAGCCTCCTCAAACAAGGAAAATATCAAGCATTTGCATTATGATTTAGCTGATTTTTTTAAAATCTAGATAAAGGATTGAGTATACATTATATATTTTCATTTATATATACTTCACACATTACCTAAGGTCGATATTTATCTATATTTTCACAAATAGTCCCTAAAAAATGTGCCAGAACAGTGTTGGTACCCAAATTGGTTCTCCCTTTGAAGTCAAGAAGCATACGAAATCTGAGTGGGATGGTTAGTGAAAGATAGATCAGAATTTGAGTTGCTTTTTAGCCAAGGAGGGATCTAACTGTCTCTTTATTACTTGATATTGGGAAAATTTTGATAGCACTATGCTCAGGGTTTGACCTACCCTACTACTTTAGGTTATTCCTTCAACCAAGGTGAGAGGACCCATTTTGTAACCTGTATTTGTAAGGGAAAATAATGAACCATCAATATTTGACTATACAAAATTGAGAAATAACCTTAAGAAGACATGGTCAATACAACATTATCTACATCTCATGAGTTCTCACCCTAGAAAATGTAGATGTCTCGTAGACAAGGTTCAAGTTACTAAAGAAAAAAATAAAGCCATCTCATTCATACATATTTTCGGTAAAGGATGGGTAAATTCAACAAATATCCTTAGCATTTATGGATAAGCAGTGAAAACTGGGGTGGTTAATGTAGTATTTATCATTTATGAATGTATTTTGTTGAGGAATTAAGCAAGATAAAGTTGATTATACCAAAATTTTGATAAATTTTTAAAAATATTAGAAGATCTTCCATATAAGAAGATAAGAACACTTCATATAATTAACACTAAACCTTAAACCATAAGATGTGCATCCAGGGAAGCCCAAAAATACATGGTGTCACACAATCTTTAAGAATTTAAACATAAAAGATCATGTAGGAAAGTCAATAAAACATCAAGAATCCTTGATCTATCATGCCGAGGATACACTCATAGACTTACAAACAAAATATATCAATAAAATGGTAGAAAAGTGAATTTAATACTGTTTATTTCACAATGATATGAAATATCTCCTCAAAGTGTAATTACAATTACCATGATGTTACCACAAGGATGAGATCTTGTATGATTCAGAGGTACTCATAACATAAGATTTAAATAGGAACATGAATATCTATTTTGAAATATCTCAACTTGAAATTAGAGACAACAAATTTTCATGATCAACCATAATTAAATCAGAACTCATCAAATTCATCAGCACGGGAAAGTTTCTTTTATAGTTTCAATGCTTGTCAATGGCTGTAAACTTACAACCATATTGACATGATTAAATTTTAAAGATAAATAAATTAACATGTTTCTCAAACAAGTTCTTTGAAAATGTTTTCTCTCAGTTTACACCTTTCTTCTCTAAAATTTTAGAGATTTTTAACCCCACCTATGTGAGAGTATTCTCAATGCATTTATACAATTTCACTAGCTCACTTTTATGATTTCCCCCCAAAAACATGAACATCTAAGTGAATATTCCTCTTTACAACATACATCTTAATTGATTATTATCCTCTTGAAAATACCTCATCTTATGCTGTTAGGTGCAAAATTTGTGAGCTAATCATGTTTTTCTAGTCTCTTAAGTATGACTAGGGCACCATGTCATCCCTTTTGATAGTTGTCTAATCATTTCATTCCTTTTGGTGTGCAAGAAACTCCCTTTTGATAATCCCCAGGAACCTCCATATGGCCTGATGTGACATGTAATCCTTTTCACCTATTGAGAATTAACCTCGAGTAATGCATACTTGTGTTTGTTCCTTTCAGAGATGATTATGCTCATGTGGATTATATCACACCAATCAAACATATTTTTTTCATAGTTCCAATCTCTCTCATATTTATTTACTTCATGTGAGATGAGTAAAAAATCTTCTTTCATCTAATGACAATGATTCTACTCAACGAAACTTGTCTGCGCGATCCTTATTATAAATTTTACTTGGCTTCTTTATCAATATGCATTCATTTTACAATCTTGAATGTGAATAATTATTGCATAATCTTTATTGGCACAATGAAAAGTGTGGTTATAGTGAACATTTTGAAGGATATTTCCTTAGAGACTTATACCAAATATTTTATTTGACTTGTCTAGATGAAGCCTTTGTTAGGGATTTATTTAATATGTCAAAGCTAGGGTATGGTAAGGGACCCCTAATATATCATAAAGTTTGGATCTCAATCCTTTTGATATTCATTAGGATCAATCCTATCTTCTTGGCATTCCAATAGATGTAATATAATTTTTTTCAGTGGGAACACCAGAAATCCTTAGAAGAGTGTAAGAAAATTTGGATTTAAAGGATGCTAATTGTGATAGGGGTGACTAACTATCAGTATCCCTTCATGTGTGATGAAAAATTTGTGCTGATGGATATTCATAAGGATTACTATGTGCTCTATAACAAGTCCTCCATTAATATTGTGCTTTTTATTTCTCATAAAGTGGATGAATTGGAGTAGAGAATCATTTCTTTGAAAAAAGGTCAAGCAAGACCTGCACCATCCCAACCATCCACCACACCAGCATCATCCTCAAGAAGTAAGAGGGGGGAATCAAGATCCCAAATCCCAATTGTCATTTTGGATGAGGAGAAAGTATAACCTTCATCTCCTCAATGATGCAAAGTATCATTATCTGCCACCATGGAAGGCAAGGGAAAGTCCACTTTTCAACATTCCATTTATTCAGTGTGATGGGATTCTTTAATGGAGAAAATATTATTAGGACCTCATCCTATTCCTCTACCAAGAGTGTGCCCACCCTTCACAAGGAGTCACAAGGGTGGGTTTAGTTATAGAACTCTTGTTCCACAAGGTCCAAGGGATAGAGTGCTTGCTCTTCCAGTTACTTCACAAGGTCATCTCCTAGTCATTTCATACCTTATCAGGATAAAGGAAAAATAGGGTTCCCTACAGGTGGTTCAGACCTTTTAAACTGGGTATCTTCTTATCATAAGAAGATCAAGATAGGGAATATCATGGATGATCCCAAAATGACCATTGAGTCATTGATGGATATGAGGATGTCTCGAAATATGACATGGTCAATTATATTTGTTTAGACAACTAAGGGTTCAAATGAATTCATATCAAGGAAGAAGAGGCTATTGAAAAACATTCCTCCACTTGGAGGAGATTTAAAAGTAAGAGTAAAGGATAACTAAGTGTTGTTTCCTCTCTTGTTTCCTTTCTTCCAAATATGTATACAACTTTTCTTCATTATGGGTTGGGGTCCCTATAAAACCCTAATTTTGATTTATGTCTGAAATTGCTTCATAATGAATATACAACACTACTTAGAGTAGGGTGTCTCTGAATATCCATCTGCATGGCCTCTTCTTTTTTCTACAAAACTTTCCTTCCTTTCATGGACTATTTCTCCCTTGAAGTTACACCTAGGAAACACATGGAGGATTGCGTGCTCTTTCCCTTTGTTTTGAATTTTTATCCTGCCAGGACTGCACTGTTGTGCTTAAGCCACATATTTAACACTCACAATTTGAAGGATCCCTTTTTTATTTCACTTTCTCAAAGGTTATCTGGAGGGATATGTGGATAATATTATTGCTTTCCATGGTGATTCTTCTTCCTTCCATGTTTTCCTAATTTTTCTCTTTAAATACCTGTGTATTCATATAATCTTTTGTATTCTAAAATTTCCACTGGGGACAACTAGGGAAACATTTGAAAGGGAAAAATCACAGGGAATATTTAGTAATGACACACTCACAATCCTCAACCGAAAAATAGGATCAACACCCTAAACATAAAGTTTTCATTCACATTCGACATGACTGTATCTTTCAAGCATACATTTTTCACATGAGCAAACCAGTCGAGGAAATTGTTTTGAAGGTGTATATTGGTTAAAAAGGGGGAAGATAAAATCCAACAAAAACAAC
Organism: Taxus chinensis; assembly: GCA_019776745.2. Classification (NCBI taxonomy): domain Eukaryota; kingdom Viridiplantae; phylum Streptophyta; class Pinopsida; order Cupressales; family Taxaceae; genus Taxus; species Taxus chinensis. The sequence goes on from CM034150.1 coordinate 500,392,889, forward strand.
ACAAATCAAAGCAAAATTGTTTGAAGTATTCTAACACTTCAATTTTTTTACTATCACATGTGAGGATTTGGATGCCATGGCTATTGAATTTAATAAAAGAATGAAGTGAAATCAATCGAGTAGCATCGATTTTGGGCTAGAGGATTGAGAATATAAAAAGTAGGGAAAATTACATATATATTTGCATGAAAAATTGATAAGGATTGTACTACATTCATATTTTTCAATGTTTGTTCTGTAATTTGGAAAGAGATTGAATGGAAAATTTAGGGCATAGAAAAATGAAGCAATTGTAGTTGGGTTTTCATGTCACATATAGTGTCACTAGTTTCTTAGATAAAATAAAAAACACAAACTTGGTAAATGTTGCTTTGAATGATTTTGTGCAAAGAATCAATAGTTTAGACAAAAAAATAATTCATGGAATCAAGGCCATTAGCATTTCCCTAGCTGGTGTTAGACCTCCTTCATTACATTGTCCTGATTTAGTAAGGATTTATGCTATGAATTCTAATCCAAAGAAGAGGGAAATTTTGGATGGAAGTGGTGTGGCAGTGTTGACTTTAACACCTAGATATTTCAGGTTAATGATGATATTACTAATAATCAAAACATCAGTAACCTTAAACATTGAATCAACCCTTAAGGAATTTGAAGTGAAAAAAGAAAGATTATACCAAGGTTATAAACACTAAGTAGTTTCTACCAAATAAGAAACTTACCACTAGACTCCTCAAAAAAATAGTTAGGGCACAATTCCTACAGAAGTCAAAGATTTAATTATGTTGCTATATAGGACAAATGGCCTGTAAAAAACAATGAATATAAGGAATGGATGTGCCCATATATATATATATATATATATATATATATATATATATATATATGGGTTATTTTAGAAAGGAAAGGGAATGTTTTTTGGGCAACACTCATAGTTGATTCGATTCATACACATCTTTTAGAAATAACTACAAAAATCAACATATTTTGAGCATGAAATTCAATTTGAGGATTATTAGATGAATTGTAGAGATGAGGAGGAATTTAGACTCAGATATTTCTCAAGTATGACTCTCAGAAAAATCATCAATTTAAAATTTTTTATGGTGCCTCAAGGAATTGTGGATGACCAAAAGATAGTGAGTCAATACTATATTGATCAAAAGATGGAAGGATAGCCAATGTCTCTCATAAAATGGGATAAGGGAGAGTCAGATGATCAATATAATAGGATTACTAATGTGATGAGGAGGATCTTGACTTGGCTAAAATGAAAGTGTATAGATCTATCTATTCAAAACACAAGGGTAATTAATAAATTTAGGGACTTAAAAATTTTGAAGGAAGATCCTCCCCTCTTTAAGGAAGGGTCTGATAAAATAGATCTTTTTGGAGGAAAGGCCACTCAATTTCCTAAAAAGAGACCTAAAATAGGTATTATTGATGAATGGACTACTTTTTCTAGTGAGACTAGGACTTTCATGTCTACTTTGAAGAATAACAAAAAGAAAATGAGTTTCAAGTCCATGAAAAATGCTCCTATTAGTTTTACAATTCCCAAATACATTAAAATAACTGATGTAATTAAAATAAGAACCCCCATAACAATATTAATATGGGAATCCATTTCAAATAATAAAATGAGAGGATCTATATCAGGTGTGGACCCAAAATTTTTGGTACAAGGTGTAAAAGAAAGGGAGACACCAGATATTAAGCACATTGAAAGAAGTAAAAATAAATTAAAACTTGTATTTCAACAACCTTTGGAAATAGATGTTGGAATTCCAGTAAAATAAAGTATCCACACATCAAGAACACAAAAGCATAGAGATCTTGAGGTGATTGATCCTCCTATTAAATAGGAGAAAAAGGAGTAGCTTCTTCCTTGGCTCACCATGTAATAACACCACATGATCAAGGGATACCCCAAGTTATTTGAATGGAACAACTAGTATTTCCAGCTCTAGTTTTATTTCCAGTAAGAGTAGTAGCTGAAATCATATAGGAATAAGTAACTTAGGGTAATCCCCTATCCAAACAACCAAGTATTTTTATGATAAAACATGGGTTGAAGGAACCTTATGCTACACCATCTAAGAATGTCAATGTACCTCATCTTGATCAACCACATGAAAAAACAAAGATCCTGATTTAAATAATGGACATATACATAAATGAAGGATTCCTATAATCAAACCATTTGAAGTATCAGTTGAAACACACGTGGTAGAAGGTACATGTGTTCTCTAGTTAGTTTAAAAAGTGAAGGAACTCATCCATTTTCTATTTGTTGAGACAAAAAACCTAATGTCAAAAGTTTATGTTGAAGGAAAGACTATTTCAGAACTAGGTAAATTAGAAATTGAGAGGATTCCTAGTGAAGAAATTATAGATAATGTGGTACCAAACAAACAAGATCCTTAAGAGGAAAAAAATTCATCAAAAGTAATGAACCACCTCAAAAGGAAGAGTCTACTAAATAAAGATTAGTAGGAACTGCAAAGGAAGTTACTACAGACGTGAAAATTGATGACTGTCAAAGTGTGTAAACCATTGATAAAGGTGAAGGATTAATTACTGGAGGTCATCGTACTGAGCCATAAAGAAATAACTGAAATAATAAAAGGTAATCATCATACACATTGATGAAGATGTTTCCACTGGAAAGTAGCCTCCAAAGGAGGAGTATATTGTAAAAAAGAAGAATTTCCCAAAGTGACAACATCAATTCAAGAGGTTCCTAATAAACCATAGAATTTACAGCTACATCAGCTGAGGGAGAAAATAAGGAACATGCTCTAATTGATAGTGTGCCTCAAAATAAAATTAATCAGTCGCAAGTCCTAAATCAATGAGATAAATAGTTGGAGGAAATTCCAAAATAGAATGAACCCGAAAAGTTAACATTGGGAGTGGACAAGACACAATAGGAAGTTTCATCGGTGCCAGTTGTTTAGGAAAAATCTAAGCAACTTATTGTTTTCTATGAAAAACCCTAGCATGAATCATAAGAGGAAAAAGTAGGGACTAATCTCACATTTGGTTGGTTGTGAGGGTTGATCTTAGAAGAAGAAGAGGAGATTAAACATGAGAAATTTGTACATATTATAACCTTGGCCTTCCCAAATCCCAAGACGACTCTAAAAAGGGCTAGATTTATTACTAAGAATCATGTAGAACAATATGGTTTTAGAAAAATTGAGGTTGTAATCCCACATGAATTAAAATCAAGAAATGATATAACAACAACTGATTATATTATCTGGCTTATAACTTTGTTAAAAACTTCAACAAAAACATTGAAACAAGAATTTTTATAAACAATCCAAGGATTTTTGCATAAAGTGGATGGGGATAAGATATAAAAAAGGAATTTGAAAGAAAATATCATATATTTTAGTTCATGTTTACAACAGTTAGTGGGCCAATCTAGTGAAAGTTAAGAAGATATCTCTACTGTTACTCCTGAATTTATTGGACATATTGAAAACATTGTCAAGATGGTTAAAGTTTTTGATGATTGGGTAGAAAGGTTATTTGAAAAAGGGAAAAAGTGATTTGAGAAAACTAGAATGACATATGGAAAACTTAAGACAAAGCTTAGTGAAATTGATGAATTAATTGAACAATTTGATATTGACATTTTCTGCTATGAAGGAATTCTTCCCAAGTTTAACCATATCACTCATCTTGATGAAGATCTAGTTGAAAGGGAAGGGATTTTGATTCTAGAGAAAATGGGAACCCACTATGTAATTGAAGATTTGGCTAATAAGGGATCAAATTTTGAATGATGTTAGAGAAAATATGGAGATAAAAAATAAATGGGTTAACAAAGGAATTGACACCATATATATGAAATTAGAAGGTATGGTGTTTGATAAAGTCAAAAAGAGTTATGTTGACCTGGAAATGGACTTCCTAATCAATTATTATGATGAAAAAATATGAATTTCAATTTTTTAATATGATTTCATCAAGACACTAATGACAGTAGAAAAAAGAATTACAAAGTTGAAATAAAATCCATGGGAATACAAGCAAAGGATGGATAAATGTGGATATGCATTGAACAGATAGACCCTGATTTTTCAACACCACACAGGTCCAACTAAAGATGTAAGGTGGTTATTTAAAATAGATTATGCATATCCTGAAAGGAAACTAAAGGAGGAGAAAGATGATTAAGATGAAGACACAAATGTGAAGACCGGTGAGCAAGCTTATGCTTTTTTCTTGAATTTTTTTTTTCATATTATTTTAATTATTACTCTTGTTTCATGAAAATAGAACATTATTTTACATTTTTTTTTCAAAAATGAATGAAATTCGATGAAATACACTAGATCTTTATATTGCTTTGATAGAGTTTCAAATATACTATGAATCATGTAAACTAATGTAACTATTTGACATCTTTTGTTTTATGGAAAAAGGTAAACTGGGACTTCTATAGGGGCCCCAGCCCATGAAAATGTTATGTACATCCCTGATAATTACATTACAAAATAAATTAAGAGAAAATAACTATTCATCCACTAATTGGAAATCCTCTCTACAAAAAAAAACATTTCTTCACAAGCCTATTCTTTCTAGGAACAAATTCCTTTGTTCCCACTACCATTAAACAAACAAAATGTCTCTTGTTAAATTATGAGACATAAAAAGAGACATAAGCTCATCATTGATAGCCATAGGACCATCTAGCAAACTAATCAATTGTGATTTCCTCTCATAGGAAGAAACCCATTTAGTACTGTGTAGACCTCATTTAGGAAAATCTTTTTTCCCTATTGCTTTGAAAGATGGATTGGTAGTCTGTGCAGAAGATGGAAGTGAGACTATAACTAGTTTTGGAATAGAAAAAGTATGAGGTTTAGAATTGGGTTCACCCCTACATTTATTCAAAAATACCGGTGGAGCTTCATGAGGCCGATAAGTTGTAGTCCCTGATGGTTTCTTCTCCAAAATTGAAATATGTTGCTCCAATTCATTCATCTGGTAAAAGATAGTAGGCACGGTACTATTATCTCTCAAAAGTGCACCCTTATTGAGAGATTACAAAAAGGGTTCTAAGATTGCTTTATCTCTCAGTTCGGTAGATACAATGGAAATACATGAAGTCTGTGGGTATTGTTGAGGTGAGACTTCAGTATCAAGGTCAGACCATTATTAATGTATCCTAAACTATTTTTTTGGGGTTTTGAGGGTAAAAATATTATTGTAAATGAATTGAAATGGGGTGATACACCAAATTGATTGAGGGCTTTAACTGAGTACATGCACAATAAAATTGAGAAAAAATTGTAGATGCATGCACCAATGGGTTTTCATCTCTATCCTAAGGCAAACACTTGTATGTTTAGGAAATAAATCTCAACAACACAGTAGCTAGCATTCCCACTAAGACTATATAGAAAATACTAAATTTGCAACAAGGTAAGATAATTAAATCACAGAATGAGCATTTGCAAGAATTAATAGAAAGATAGACCCCACTACAAGTAATTGGAAAGGAAATAACTGATTCTCATTCAAGGTAAAAACTTGAAAAAATATTCTTGAACACTCCTATGTCCAACAATTTCTCCTTGTGCCTTACTAGTGCAAACAATATATAGAAGAAATACTTCACCCGAACCCTCCTAAAAATAGACTACACTCTATACTCACACATGCATGATAATTTTACCACTTTATGATGAATAAATAAAGGAATAAAAATAGACATGATGATTACAATGAGGTATTAATAGCCTTAGTCACAAAAATACACTCTAGTCAAAGTGCAGTTGAGTGTTTTATTTTTAATCCAATTAAATTAATTGGGTGAATATTTTTGGTTAATATTATCCACTTGCTTGTTGTTCAAGTCAACTCCAATGCAAGTGCATATTCTTTTTCTTATTTTTCATGATGTAACACATGTACATTATCCTCTTGCAATGATGAATTTGGATTTATCTCCGTTTTTCCTTTTTGCAAAAGCATGTAAAAAGATACTCTTGTGTAAGCGAAGAAAAAAATACCCTTGGTTCTAATACATAAGAAAAAGTATCCTTATCCCACTGTGAACACATGTGAAAAACATCTTCACTACTTGTACGAGTTATTTAGAAAATTTTAATGTATTTTAAAAGGTTTAAAGTATAAAGATATTTGGTAAGACCTTAGCCAAGGTTAATTGCAATTATAATGTCTTTGATTTTCCTTGACCATGTGGTCTCATACCCTTATTAATAATTATGTGGCATGACATGTATAATAATTCACAACACTTTAACATCTTTCAAATTAGTCATGCATTGTTTAATAATCTCCCCATCATTTGATTTATCAAACGGAACCCATCATAGTGTTGGATTTTTACATGTCTGTGGAATATTCATTATATTTTATTTTGACCTTTGGTAAGGTCGATGAAAATAATTATTATTATTTGGGACAAAATCCCATTTCATGATGATCAAACCATTTATGATATCGGTGGCATTTTGAGGTTACTATGGAGAAGTTGTGGTCACCTCTACATATTTCATTGGGGGTTAGTGGTTTGATCAGTTTCATCATTTTTTGTACTTAACTGATCTTGCATCATTGATTCTCTGACCACTATTGTTTTTCATTTCTATCCGTGGATCATGTACTATTTTGATCTAAACCGTTGATGTCTCGACCTCGAGTTATGAGGTAGTTGGGGTCTACATTGATGGTGTTTTGATTATGACCATTTTATTCTTGGCACAATTTGATCTCCATTGTTGATTGATTAAACTCGATGACATGATGGTTGAGTTAATTGAATGTCAGTTTGAGTTAAGCCATAAAAAATATTTCAAACTAATTATTCTTCGCATTGTGCTATAACCTCCAGCGAGCTTAGAAAACTTTTTCAAATTTTTCATTTCACAATGAATGGCATTCGAAGCTCACTTTCCAGTTTATGGCCTCCATTTGAAAGGACTCTTCAAATTTTGTTTCAACCTGAGGATGTCTCATTTTATCCATATTTTATTTCCCTTTGAAGCTAGGGTTTGAAAACTTCATAGGGAACTTTATGCACTTTTAAAATCTAAAAGTTTTGGGATTCAAGTTTTTCATTTTTCTGGGCGTAGTGTGTTTTCAATGTAAATAACCCCACTAGATGGGAAAACAGTAAAATGTATGGAGATGTTTTTATGTTTTTAAACTCTTAATTTGTACCATGTTTTTGCTTGATAGCTTGATTTTGAAGCCTCTGGCTGCAAGTTTTGAAAGAAATTGGTTGCATTTTTTTCTGGTTGAGCCCTGAATGATCTAAGACTGGAAATATGTAAGGTTTCTCAGTTTAGATGATAGCCACCAATGTTAAAAGGTGAACTCTTTATTTCTTGAGAACCATTTCTTATTCGTTACTTTATATTTGTTTGTATGAGCACAAATGGTCATTATCTTTGCATTATTGTTAAGGGTTTTATTTTCTTATACAAGTGTTCATCATCTTGAACTCCATTTTATTTGTAAAATGCTCTAAACTTTGATATATGTTTGCTTTCCAATTCCTCTTTTGTGGGCTAGTGCATGATCCATTTGTGAGTTTCGTGAGCTCTGAGTTTCCTATTTTTTGCTCAAAGTGATGCATATAGCACTTCATATGTATTTACTCACCATTTTTCCCTTCAACCATGGAAATCACCATTTACAAAGGTAAGATCTTTGCTCTGGTTTGTAAACTCTGCTACCATTATTAAGTTCCTGGAGATTTTTTCTAAACCCACGAGTTGGGTTGTCATAGTACTTTTGGGTTTGTATCGATTTGAACCTATATGTGAGCTCAACTTGGACTCCTATGGCTGCCATAATAACTCCATTTTTAAATTTGAAATGCCATGAACAATACATTTCCCTTCTCTAGTTTTGAATATACTCTGAATTTGTGGCTTGAATCTTCTTTTGCTTTCTTGCTTATACCAGTTTCTTGTTTGTCTTTGTGAAATGAAACCCCTTTTTCCTAAAGTGGGTTTATTATGTGAAAATGGATTTTATTTGTTGTTTGTGAGAGTGAGTCATTTCCATACAACCTTTCCATTTCTCATCAACAAATCTTTAATTCCACATATCTATACTTGTTTCCAGAAATTATATATATTCTTACAAGTTCTAGTCACTTCTATATGGGATTTACTTGTCTTCAAATGGACACCATAGTATATTTGTATATATTTTTAAAATGATCTCAAACAAGATGGTTTCATACATTGTAACATTTTCTTTATGATATTGCAACTGTTTGATGAAAATCAATTTTATTCTAAACTTAAAGTATGGCATGATGTTTACTATAACCTACAAGTTTGAAATACAATTTTCATCTTGTAAATGAACTAAACTCTTAAAATATTCATCTCTTTATTACAATGGATAATTCCCCTTCTGATAATTTTCTTGTGAATGAAGTAGTATATCAAACCTAATTATGTACTTGTTGATCTTAAATGTGTATTCAAACTTTGCAAGATGAGCTAGTTTTGATTTACTTTAAAAAATGCTTTGAAATTTGAGATAATGGATGTACTTGAAATGTGAACTTGGTAACTTTATTTTTAGATGATAGTTTGCAATGTGTTCTTATGAAAGCTTATATGTATGTTTCATTAATTACTATTGTATCTTTCATTTATGCTTTGTTAAAAATTTGTGCCTTGAGATTCATTTCTATTCTTGGGAGATTGTTTTCTTTTGATAAAATCTATGTTCCTACACTATAAATTGAAAGTATATAATTATTTTGCAAAAATACTATTTGATTGTAATGAAATTCATAACATTTTTTGTTGCTTTCAATTCTATATAATCAAAAATATAAAACTTTTAACACAAATTTCTATTTTTATAACTGCAACCTGAAGCCTATACTTTGAAAGTTGACTTTGTTTTGTGCTTCTCAATGCAATGTGTTCTCGATTATTTAGAAGACATGACTATAATTTTTTCTCTCTTCTACTATAAATATCTTCATTATTTCTAATTAGAGCCCATCATGGAATATTCTCTGTAAAAAAAAAATTCATGCCAATGTCAAATAAAGAAAGCACATTTCCCTCTTATGGAATCTCTACAAATTTGATGATAATGTTGAGTTTTGTGAACTATGAATAGTTTCATTTTTCAGAATCTAGAACCCCTTCCTTTTGATAAAACTATAGAGGTTTTTGTTCTTACTTATTTGTTTTGAAACAAGATTAAACTCTTTTGTTATGATGTTGAACTCTATTTTGTATCTGATGCACTATATCATCCTTTTGTGCATTAGTCTCATTGTTAACTAATAACAATGTACTTGTACTTGATCATCTGATTGCTTCCATAGTATAATGAAACTTAAAATATTATTCTATAAAAAATGCATTTCTTGTTCCTTTTGAATGAATATTTTCCTGACATTTAAATTATAGTGAGTTGAATCAAACCTTGAGCTCAACATTGACACTTTCCTCTTTCTTTTCCACAGGTAAAGTGATGCAGTAACAAAGGAAAACTTGAAAAAAAAATTAGAGGGTAGGAAAACCACTTCAAGGAAATGACAGGTTTCCTTTACCTCATTCTATTTCTAATTTCATAAATATATGCATTCCTCTCTCAGTTATTTCTCATGGCTTGTGTAAGATAAACATTGAATTTCCTCATGAAAAAAAGATATTATTTCTGTAATTGAGTTATTTACTTCCTTTCAATTTCATCTGTTATGATATGTAATGATGGGGTAATGAATTAAACAACCCAGTAACATACGTGATACTAATTAATCATATGAAATGATCAAATTGAATAATACATTTAACTTAATAATGAACATCTACAATGAAAACAACAACTATGTTTTCTGTTTTGGAGTCCAACTCCTCAAGTTTGTAGTTATTTCCACCTTCCTCAAGGTTGTACTTTATTTCTTCAGAGATTTTGTGCATATTTGATGAAGGTGAACATGGGATAACAACATATGTGAGGTGTTGCATTCTGTAACAGTGCACATAGCTGAATTTTCCCTTGTTTATTCACTTAACTACAGACAAAATTAAACTGTATATGCCCCCTTAAATAGGTTCATTCATCAATTCCTTCCATCTAATTTTTTTTTCGAGTTTTCATTTTTTGAGCAAGTGCAAAAATTTGTCAAAATTTTTGGCAATCCTATGCGGAAAGTTGCTTGCTAGATTCAAGACCCAATGCCTTGCTCTAGTCCATTGGGCATGGAGTCAAAGCATATTGTTTCACCTGATTCTTATATTGTTTCTTTGAAGTGTTGATGAAATATATAGGGTAACGGGCATAGGAGGAATACCTGTTCAAATGTTGGTTGATGGGTTGCTGCACATGTATGACTTTCGGATCCACAAATGATCATGAGAGCTTCCTTTTGGCTAGGAGGAACTACCTATAATGAAAACAAGACCACCAGAAGGAATTAAAAAATACGGGCAGTGAATTGCCTAGTTTATGCTAGATCCAGGAAGTGTGATACTTCCTAGATTGTTGTTAGTCCACTATTTTAAACAATTTAATGTTCTAAACAAATTAAATCCTATTGTTATTTAAAATGATTTAGGTATCTCACTTAAAACACAATAAGAAATAGATTTAATCTAATAGGATAAGCTAGAATAGAATCCAAAGGTCAAATGATTGGTTATGGGTCTCTCCAGGTTTGATAGAGGTCTTGGGTAGGTCACAAGTGAATGAGGGTGAGATGAAATTTGGTGGGTAGGTCTCTGTTTAGGGCTATATGAGCAAATACAGAGACCGATGTCGGTAAGGTCTGATCGACGACGGTTAGGTATAACCAGTGCTGGTTACTGTAAGATATGGAAATGTCACAGAACAAGCCTTTGGTCTCCTTTGTGATTGCACAAAGGACTTTGGTTGGTCAAGATGAGGTATTAGGTGACTGGAGTAGGCTTTGGTGAGGTTTTAATGGGTACATGGAGGTGAAAATGTTAGAGAAGGTCAATAGGGGGCAAGATAAAAAATGGATGATAAAATGATGATGAAATGAAATAAACCAGGAAAGTATGATGTTATACTTACTTGGATTCCAGTCCTGAATGCCTGTGTGTGGGGGATGGAGGTGCTAATGAGGGGTTTGAAGGTAGTGAGTGATCACCAGATGAAAGAAAGCTTATGCATGGGCTGTATGTACACTCCTCTTTGCTTGGATAGATCAGATCATGGCTGGGATGGCTGTGTAGGAGAAGATGCTCAATCTCCTTCCTTGCATGCGAGTTTTCATTGGAATTTGCTCTCTAAAGATGCATTATCTCTCTAAGATTTGTTCTTTCTCATCAAATTTTCTCCCAATGTTTTCCAATCTTGAGAATAAGGTAGTTTAAGGGTTAAAAGGGGTAACTAATGGTGGTCTGGCTTAGCGGTGACGGTTAGGGTAACTGACGTCATTCAAGGTAAGATTTCCTAGGTTTACTAAACTAGGGAGATCCTCCTGATTTCCTTGGATCTCATGTTGTTATCCCACGAATTAGACTGATAGCCTCTTGTGAGCATACGGGAATGTGGTTAGAGGGAATGTAGGCATTGATTTTTAGGGTTTGGATAAGTCTTAGTTAGTTATGACAACTTGCTAAGAATAGGTCTTAGGTTGAGTTGGCTTGGTGAGGTGTCTAAGTGAACTATATGTGTGGATATTATTTAAATAAAATATTCAAATAATAAATATAGTGAGGATAATGCATTAATTTAATTAAATTAATATTAGTGGGGTGAAGGGGGGTCATGGCTAGGTAAATGTAATAAAGGGTGCTTATTTGTTGAGGGACCAAAGGGGAGTGTGACCTAATTTTAGTGTCTACACATATAACCAAAAAATGTCCTATCTGAAAAACCAGCCCTTCTGAAAAAAAAATTAAAGCTAGGAAAGAATCTAGTAAACTAGATCACATGCACAAATGCACTTATCAAATTGAAAAACATTGCTATGTGCATGAACTGAACTTATTGATGGGAAATTTTAATCTACCCAACTCTAACCAATAATAAATTGAAGCTAAACGAAGCTTGAAACAAGAAACAAAAAGTAGCTTCCCTTTTTCTAAAATAGAGGCCATGAATTCTATTCTATAAACATGTCATGATCTTAATAAAATTTAAGGGAGGGTGTTTAGGTCAAATGTGTGATCCTCTAAGAGTTTAAAATACAGTTAAAAAGTGCAAGAAGAATTTGTAATCCTGTGAAGCATCACATTCATCCATGTGGGAAGTCCACATTCAAATAAAAAGGCCAAGACTGATGGCTAGGATGTAACACATTTATGGTTTCCACCATTAATACTTTTTTACATGTGTTGGTATCGAAATCATTTCTCCCTTTGAATTCAAGAATCAATAGCAAGATGAGCAGGATGCTTAGAGAAAGATGGATAAGAATTTGAGTCATTTTGTAGCCAGGGAGGGATATAATTATCTCTTTATTACTCAATCTTGGAATCTGTTTGCTAGCACTGTGTTAAGGGTTTTACCTGCCCTACTAATTTAGGTTATCCCTTCAACTAGGGTAAGAGGACCCGTTTTGTAACTTGTATTTGTAAGGGAAAATAATGAACTAGTAATATTTGACTATCCTTTTTAAGACATTGAGAAATAACCTTGAGAAGACATGGCCAATGCAACATAATAAAAATATCATGAGTTTTCACCTTAGAAGATTCAGATGTCTCCTAGATAAGTTTCAGGTTAATGAAGATAACAATATAAAAAACTCACTCCTATATATTTCACGTAAAGGATGGGTAAATTGAACAAATATCCTTAGTATTTATGGATAAGAAGTAAAAGAAGGGTTGGTTGTTGTAGGATTTATAACTAATGAATTTACTTTTGGGGTAATTAAGAAGTATAAATTTGATTATAACAAATCATTGAGAAATTTTAAAAATTATTGGAAGATCTGCCACATGAGAAGATAAGAACACATCAGAAAATTAACACTGAACCTTCAACCAGAAGATGTGCATCCACAGAATCCAAGAATACATGGTTTCACTCAAATATTTGAGAATTTAAATATATAATCTCATGCCAAAAAATTAATAAAACATAGAGAATCCACAATCTATCATGCCTATGATACACTCATAAAATTATAGAAAACCTTTATCCATAAAATAGAAGCAAAGTGAATTTAAAATAGTTTAGTGCGCAATGAAATCAAAGCTCTCCTAACAACACAATTGCAATTACCATGATGTTACCGCAGGGACAAGATCTTATGTGATTAAAAGGGACTCCTAACACAATACTACAATAGTAATATGAATATCTATTTTGAAATATATCAGCTTAAAAGTATACACAACAATGCTCATGATAAAAAAAATTAACTCAAAATTCATCAGCAAGGGAAAGTTTCATTTGCAGTCTAAATTTTTTTCAATGGCTATACACTTATAACCATCTTGACATGATTCGATTTTAAATCTAAATAAATCAAATAGTTTCTCAAAAAAAATCTTGGAAAATGGTTTCTCTCAGTTTACACCTTTCTTCTTGAAAATTTTAGAAAATTTTAACCCCCTCTATGTGAGAATATTCTCATTGCATTTATACAGTTTCACTTTCTCACTTTTCATGTTTTACTCCCTAACACATGAATCTCTAAGAGAATATTCTTCTTTATAGCATACAACTTAATTTATTGTTATCCTCTTGAAAATATCTCATCTTATGCTACCAGGTGGAAAATTTGTGAGCTAATCATGTTTTCTTAGAATCTTAAGTATGACAGGGGCACCATGTCATTCCTTTTGACTTTTATCTAATAATTTATTTCCTTTTGGCATGAAGGAAACTCCATTTTGATAATCCCCAAGCGCCTTCATATGGCTTGATGTGACATGTAATCCTTTTCACCTTTTGAGAATCAACCTCAAGAAATACATACTTGTGTTCATTCCTTTCAGATCTTAGTATCCTCGCATGGATTATATCACATCAATCCAACGCCTTTTATTGCATAGTGAAAATGTCTCTCACATTTATTTCCTTCATGTGAGCTGAGTAAAAAAAATTCTTTCATCTGATGGCAGTGATTCTACTCAATTCAATATGTCTACGCTATACTTATTATAATTTGACTTGATTTCTTTATCAATATGCATTTTTTTTCCAGTCCTGAATGTGAAGAATTATTGCAGAGCTCTTTATTGACACAATGGAGAGTGTGGTTGTAGTGAATAGTTTTAAGGATAGTTACTCATAAGAATTAAACCAAATCTTAGATCTGAGGTGTTCAGATGAAGCCTTTGTTAGGGATTTTTTTGATATTGTAGAGCCAAGGGATGGTAAGTGACCTGTCACATATATATAAGTCTGATTCTCACTCCTTTTGAGATTGATCAGGATGATTCGTGTCTTCTCGACCTTCCAATCTATGTATCACCATATTTTTTGATGGGAAAAGCATAAATCCCTATAAGAGTTTAATAAATTCTAGATTGAAAGGTGGCCTATTGTGATAGGGGTGACTGAATATCAGTCTCCCTTCCTTTGTGATGAAAAAATTATGCTGATGGAGATTCCCAAGGAGTCTTACATTCTCTATGACAAGTACTCCATTGATATTGTTCCTATCATTTCTCGTAAAGTTGATTAACTAGAGCATAGAATCATTTCTCTAAAAAAAGGTCAAGAAATAATTGCACCATCCCAACCATCCACCCCACCACTACCATCCTCAAGAAGGAAGAGGGGGGAATTAATCTCTCAAAACCTAATTGTATTTTTGGATGAGGAAGACAAATAATCTTCATCTCCTCAACATTCAAAAACATCATTATCTACCATCAAGGAAGGAAAGGGAAAATCCAATTTTGAACCTTCCCTTCATCCAGTGTGATGGGATTCTTTGATGGAGAAGAAATTATCAAGACCTTGGCTTGTTACTCTACCAAGAGAGAGTCCACCCTTCCTGAGGAGTCACAAGGGTAGGTTTAGTTCCAGATATCTTGCTCCACTAGGCCCAGGGGACATAATGTTTACTATTCTAGTCACATAACAGGCTTCTCGTTATTTTACTCCCAGTCAGTCCGCCCCTTATAAGAAGAAAGGAAAAAAAATGTTTCCTTAAGGAGGTTCAAACATTTTGGACTAGGTATCTTCTTGTCAAAGAAAATTGAGCTAGGAAATATAATTGATGGTCCCAGAATGAACATTGAGTCATTGAAGGATATGGGCATGTACTGAAATATTCTAGGGTTAGTTGTATTGTTCAAACCCTTTAGTGTTGAAAATAATTTATATCAAGGAAGAAACAGCTATTGAACAAGATTCCTCCACTTGGAGGACATTTCAAAGTAGGAGCAAATAATAACTGAGTGCTTTTTCTCTTCTTGTGTACTTTCTTCCAAATATGTACGAAAATTTCTTCATCATGAGTTATGGCCCCTATAGAACCCCAATTTTGATTTATGTCTGAAACTACTTCACAATGATATTCAATTTTCATGAAATAAAGGTAATAGTGGTAATGAGATAAAAGAATGATTCAGGAAAATAAGCCTAAGCTTACTCTTTAGTCTTCATATCTACATCTTTATCTCTTTTTTCATGAAATTCTCCTCTATTTTTGTATTTAGGACTTTGTGGGATTGACATAAAAAAATTTTGAAAATGAAAACCACCATTGCATATCCAATGGTGTCCCACCATGTGTTCAATCCATTATTTAGTGTATCACAAATTTTCAAAAAAAAATCTACGGCTTAACTCGATGAGTTGACTTGTTTGATTGTGATTCATGACCCACCTCGCACTGTTACTTTCAATTTTGTAACACTACTTAGAGTAGCACAACTTTGAATACCCTTTTGTAAGGCCTCTTCTTTATTCTTCAGAACTTTCCTTCCTTCTGCATAATTTTTTTCCCTTAAAGTTGCACTTGAGAAACACGTGGAGGCTTGCACACTCTTTCCCTTTGTTTTTATTTTTCTACCCACCAAGACTCCTCTGTCATGATTAAGCCACGTGTTTGACTCTCATAATTTTAATGCTCCTAATTTTCTTACAATTTCTCAAAGTTGCGTCAGAAGGACACTTGGATAATCTTCTTTATTTCTATGGTGATGTTATTTACTTCCATGTTTTCCCAATTTTTTTTCTTTGAATACCTGCTAAGTTATAGAAGCTTTTGTAGTCTATAATTTACACTAGGGAGAATTGAGGAAACATTGTAAAGGGACAAATAATAATAAATCTTTAGTAATGACACACTCTCATAATCCACAACTAAAAAATAGAATCAATTTTGTAAACACAAAGTTTTCATTCACATTTGACATGACTGTATCTTTCAAGCATACCATTTTCACACGAGAAAACCAGTGGGATTAGAATTTTTGAATGCGTATATTGGGTAAAAATGGGGGACATAAAATTGAGCACCAACACTAGCTCCTACTCAGTGATGGACACCCCTTATGGGTGCCACAAGAACCACATAAACCAAAAACTAAAAAAGTCCACGTTCCCAAATCCAATGGGTTAAGGACTCATTTAAACCATACAAAAGATCAAAAAACATCAACACATTTCACAAAAAATAACTAATAAACCAAGGAAAATGGTAATTGTAGACCATAAGAGAAAAAGATAAATAAAAATAAAAATGCATAAACCCAAAAAGCACTATACATTTTACAAGAATGCGTACCTTGTTTGTAATCAATCCAAGTACTACTTTAGATGCCTTCTATTAACAAGAAATTCAAGAAAATATATATCTAGGTCCTTCAAGAATAAGGCATGCTCACCAATTATTATGTCAATGGAATAAGGATCAATCCTTAAAGCATCAAATTTACCATGTTTTCCTTTATCCTTGTGTCTGTTATTCCATAGTAAAACAAGATCTCCAACATTGAAAGTCCTGAGAGTCACCTTTTTTATCAAATAGCTTCTTGAGTTTCTCTCTGAACCTTAGATGTCTTTGGTGAGACTCCATTCTTTCTTTATCCAACCCAACTATCAGATTAATCCTAGCCCCATAGGGGTTCACCTCTTCATCCTCAAGTTGTTGTATGAACTGATAAGAAGATAACTGTATATGTGAGGGTAAAAGAGCCTGGACTCCATAAACTAGTTCAAATGGACTCTTTCTATTTTCTCTTTTGGTATTAATTATATCCACCCATAAATCAAATTTCAAATTCTCACCCCATATCCTTGTCTTAACCTCCAATGTTCTTTTAATTATCCTAACAAAAAAATTTTGTTTCTTGATTCAACTTAACCATTCCCTAGAGTATTGTAGTTAGATGCATATGTTATAAATATCCCATATTATTGGCACATAGTAATTTTTTATCTTAAAAACTCATAACATTATCAATAACTATTTTTGCAGGGAATCTAAACCTACAAATTATATGATTCAGGATGAAATCCATGATGATTTGGTGAGTTAATTTTTGAGTGGAGATAGCTTCAACCCATTTGGTAAAATAATATGTGGCCACTAGTATCTATTTAAGCCATGAAGTTGATTATGCCCTACACTTGAGGGATTTTATATCTCTCCAATAAAATCCATGCCCCATTGTTTAAAAGGAGCTCCCATTAACACTGGATACATGGGTAGAGCACCTGAAGCTTTCATTCTTCCTAAAAACCTTTGACAACTTTCACATTTCCTAACCAACAACATCGCATCTTTGAAAAGTGTGAGCCATTAATAACATGCCCTTAAGATATTATGAGTGGTCACTCTACTGGAAAAATGGCCTCCACACACTCCCCCATGAAATTCTATGATTATTTTAGGGGATTCCTCCTCTGTGATATACCTTAATAGAACCCCCTCAATTTTCTTCCAAGCCAACCCATAATCAGTGATAATATAATTTTGGGAGGCTAATTTTAGTGACCTTATTTGATTTTTATCGAGATGTCCTAGACACTCCAAATTTTTGAGGTGGAATAATATATCCTTTTACCATGCAGAATTGATCAACTTCTCATGGACATCCATAATTCCTTCTTCCATTTCATTGATTTCCATCACCTTCAGGTTACTTTTTTCCATTAACTTTGCAATGCCCAAACCTCTAATCAACTTGGTGGTTTGCATGTCCATATTCTATTCTTGTAACTTATTCACCCAATGACACCTTTTGCTAGAAATATCCATTTATGATAAAATTTATCTAACCATAGTGTGGGGAACATAGGAAAAAATATTAGAGCTCAAGATATACGGCCTAAAAATCTTAGTTTCTCTTACCAAAGAAAATGATTTCTTCTCAATGAATGTACACTTCAATTTCACCTCCTGCAAGGCTTTACTGAAAAATGAAATGGGCCTTTCATTTACTTTTTCATCTATTAACAATAATACAAACACAATAGTATTTTCAAATGCAAAGGAGAATATATAGAAATCCTTCTTATAATAAGGGAGTGCTAACATTGGAGAATTTTTTAATGCCTCTTTGATTCCAATGAAATCTTGGAGAGCTCATTCCTCCCATTTTATAATCTTGTCCTTATTTAGCACACTTCTAAAGGAAATAGTCATTTCATCAAAGTTAGAAATGAATATCCTAATGAAATTTATTTTTCCAAAGAAGGACTGCATCCCTTTCTTATTTTTTAGGAAAGAAACCTTACCGATTGCTTCTACCCTTTTAGGATCAATCATGACCCCCTCTTTTGACACAATGTGTCCAAAAAAATTCCTTTTGAACCCCAAAGTGGCACTTATTTAGGTTTAATGAGATGCTATATTACCTACATATAATCAACATATTCTCTACGTGACTCAAGTGATCACTTATTTTCTTAGAGAATATTGTCACACCATCTTGATAAACTGTAATTAAATTATTAATGTAGGCAGAGAATACAACATCCATTGCTCTTTGAAATATAGCCCGAAAATTCATCAGACCAAATGGAATTATCACATATATAGGTAACCCATGAAGCGGTGAAAATAGTTTTGATTCATTCTGATGGATTTACAACCACTTGGTTATACCCTAATAACCCATCCAATGTAGACATCAAGTCAGACTTAGTGACTAATTGAAACATGTTATCCATATTAGGAAACAAATAGTTATCTTTAATCGAAGCCATATTCAATTTCCTAAAATCCACACACAAGCTTATGCCTCCATTCTTCTTTCTTATGGGCACTAAATTTTCCAGCCATGAAAAATATATTATTGGCTATATTTTACCTCCATCCCTTAAATTTTTGAGTTCTTCTTACATTTTGAGGGAGATAAGTGGATTAATTGGCCTATGCTTTGGCCTAAATATTTTAGCATTAGGTTCTAAAGGTATCTCATGTTGAAATAGCTCCTCCCTATTTGCCTTCACTTCTTAGTAAGACCATGCTAAGAAGTCTTCACAATTCTTTAACAAATCAAAAGAGGAATGCTTTTCCTCCTTACTCAAATTACTTCCCAACCATAATTTTCTAGGTTTTTCTTTAGTTCTTAGATTATGTTCTTCCACATCCCTTGAGGCTGAAATATGTATGTGAACCACCATGTCTACATTACAAAAGTGGGATTATAAAGCCACCAACCCTATTGGGATCATGTTTATTATCAATTGGATTATGTCCTTACCAAATAGGGTCTCTTTTATAGCACATACTGTGACAATTGGTTCCCAATCAATGCATTGATCAGTATTTCTCCTTCACTCTAAAACAACCTCTATGTTAGGAATAATTAGTGTGTGCATAAGTTATGTTCCATATTATATTATTTATATATGTGTGAATTTAATACTATATGTAAGTGATTATTACATGAGAAATAATCACATAGTAATTCTAGGTTGAGAGAATAAAGGGTAGGTGAGATATTAGGGATGGTTAGTGGTTATGAGAAAATATACGTAGTTAGAACAACTATCCTAGAATAGTGTTAATGGTTAAGATAATTTTATCTATATATTTGAAACTTTTGTTAGAATCAAATGTTGATTGAATTATTTTTGAGCATATGCTCTTTATTTAGATATCATGTAATACCCACATATGGTATCAAAGTTGGTTTTGAAGGGGGGATCTTTAGTTTTCCCACTCCACCCATAACTTTATTTTTCAAGTAGACTTAACTAATTTGTAACCAAATACCACTAACCTTGCAACTAACACATTATTTTTTTATGTGCTCATCCATCTGTTAAAGATTCAAAACCTTCAAGCACTTGATATGTAGAGTTGACCTTGTGTAAAGCCCATTACTAGTTCATTCACCCTTCTTGCACTCTATCAATGGTGTAGCAGAGTGGAAATCATGTGCACCCATTTGGCAGACATCATTCATTTGAATTGTCTTTATCCTTTCATCGTGTTCACACTTTTCATATTTTTTCCTCCATTTTTTCACAGTTGTCATTTTTAAAATCAGTAAATTAAAAAAAATCATCCTTTTTATTTTTCATCTTTCATATTTGCATTGGCGTCCATATCAATGAATGAATTTGCAGATAAGGGGAGTTCTTACATTGACGTATTTTATCACTCAACTAATTTCATATATCAAGAATTTCTACAAATATGAATCTCTAGGTAAATCCCATCTTGTATTCTTCTTATGAGAATTAGATCTACCAAAGTTTGAATATTTACTTCCTTGTGTCTGATGACTCAATTTTGTTGTGGTAGAGTAGTCACATTTTGTGAGAAGACATTGCATTGATATTTCTTATGATTCTAGCTATTATATTTTAGGTGGTTATTTTATCCAGTGTTTATCAGATCAATTAATGTCTCATTGAACCTGTGGAATTGGAATAATTTTTTATTCAAATCGACCATCAAATATATGCAACACATAGGTTCTAGTCAAGCCCTCCAAAATAAAAAAATATAGAGGTGACTAAAAGGCATTTTGTGTAGCGATCCACACCCTTTCTTCTTGTTTGGCTGATGCTAACTTTCTCTCAATATTTGAAACACTTATCTCACCCTCACATTTGGAACTGATGTACTTATTTCAACCTCCTAGCAGCAGTTTTGAGATCCTTAACTTGGACAAAAATTTGGTTGCAACAAAAATCACTCAAGTCTCGAGCCCTGATATAATCTCCTCTGATGCTCCACTACAACAAGTGACTCAAATCTCCAACTGGCATCTCAAAGGAAATATTTGTGCCAAGAATTGGAAAAAATTAACTTGTCTCACACGAGAATTAAAAATATGGAAAAGTGAAAACCCTATTTATTGAATATAAACAACATAGATGGTTGGTATTAATTTTCATTCTTACTCACTCAGATCTTAAAAGTCCAATCTAAATTAGTACAAAAATAAAAAATAAGAAAATTATTGACACCATAGCTTGCTTTGTGGTAAGCTAGCATTAAGGGAGAAGGAGGTGTTGAAAGGTTTGTCCCTCCATAAAATTATAATAAAATTTTCATTCAAAGGATGGTTATTATAAAAGGAGACATTTTTTGAAAAAGGGGGGAATGGATATGTTTTAAAAAAATTATAAAGAGGCTATTACTTTTTTATTTGGATGCATTAATGATATAAATTGACATTCAAATGGTTTTTGATTAAGGGGGGATACAAATTTAGGAGACTCATCAACAACCTAGAATAACAAACTACGAGGAAAATGCACATGCTCGTGCTCCCATTTGTGACATTTTTCCCCATGTGCACTCTAAGGGGGGGAATGTTAGGAATAATTAGAGCTCACATAAGTTGTGTTCCGTATTATATTATTTTATATATGTGTGAATTTAATAATATATGTAAGTGATTATTACATGAGTAGTAATCACATAGAAATTATAGGTTGAGAGAATAAAGCGTAGGAGAGATTGTAGGGATGGTTAGTGGTTACGAGAAAATCTAGGTAGTTAGAAAAAATATCCTAGATTAGTGTTAATGGTTAAGATACTTATCTCTATATACTTGTAACATTTGTTAGAATCAAATGTTGATTGAATTATTTATGAGCGTATAATATTTATTTAGATATGGGGTAATACCCACACTCAGAACCTTGGCATCATCATCAAATAATTTTTAGTGTTTCACATTATCAGGAATGGATGATCTTGAAAATAATTCAATATCATAATCAAAGTAAAGAGAAATAGTAAAATTTGCAAACCTTGATCCAAGCACTGCCAACCTATCTGTTGCAGCATTTTGATTTCTGTCATGATACAATATATTAAAGGAGTCAAATATTTCAATAAAATCACAAGCAACATGCTTATTTTGTTTTATCGCTGATTTTTTGTAGCATACAATTTTCTAACTTGTTTGACCACAAACTCTGAGTCTCCTTTAACAACTATGTCCTTGATAGCATATATCCATGCAATCCTTAATCCCAAAATCATTACCTCGTACTCTAAAATATTATTTATGAACTCAAATTTAAGCTTGAAGGAGAAACTAAAAATTTCTTGACTTGGCAATACAAGGAAAACTCTAGTTTCATTTCCCAATTTGGACCATGCTCCATCAAACATCAAATTCCATGGAACATCAATTTCTTTGAGATACTTACTCTTATTAATACGTTGTTCCTTGAAATTTTCATAGCCGAAAAAATATATTAACATCCACATCAACATATAACACTTCAAAGAAGCATTGTTAGGATATTCAATCAGATGAAACATATTTTTATCACCATGCAATTTGATCAGGTTCCCTTATACGTGTATTGTGGCATATGAAATATCCATTTACACACTTAGACCAACACTAGCAGCCCATTTTCTTGATAGTAACATACCCCATTTTGTAGATAAATCCACGACAACTACATTCATGGTCAAATACTTACCAGGGTAATCTGCTAGTTGAATTACAAATCCTTGAACATAACCAATCACCCGAACCTCTCTTGAATCCATAGTTTTTCACTTTCCAAAGGTTTTTGTTACCTTGATGTTAAATTCATTCATTACTTTAAGAGGCATCACATTTCACAAAGCCCATGCATCGAACATAAAATTATGCACAATTTTGTCCTTAATGATTAAGGTAGTATAAATTGGATCAACATCAAATTGGGATTCAATAATATAAGTACCCAAATACACTTTAGGAGACTCTCCTAAGTTTTCCAATGCCTAGAGCACTTTCAGATTTGCAATGAGAGGAGTGTCCATATTTTTTACATCCTTATCCAAGGGAACTACTTCCTCCTTGAATCCCAAATACTCAAATGTCCTTTTCCTATGTTCAGGGATCCTAAGAAATTCAAAAATAGTTAGAGTGAATTTAATCTGACTCAAAATATGAGCCATATCACAAGGGGCATATTTGGGTAACACACGTTGGGAGGGAGAGTAACTACCTCTTCTTGCAATATTATACTCTTCATGGATTAGGCATGGAAATGGGTATAGGATTTATTGGGAATGGCTTTAACCTTATTGAGATATTAGTGAGAAGGGGATTTTTTTGGTTTGGGTTGTGGCCCTCCTCCTTTGACAGTTCTACTTCTAAGATTGTATTCTTTTTCTTGAGATACTACCACATTAATAAGAAGTTATTGGTCCTCTTAAAAAATAATACCTCCATCATACTTCTTAATCATCAGATACCTTAAGTACTCAAAGTCATGATTAGGTAATTAAAAATTCTGAACCATATCAATATCAAAATCACTAGTAGAAGGAAATGGAGAAATCCCATGGATGCAATCCAAAAATCCCTCAATATTCCAAGAACTTATTAATTTAGTGGAGGAAACCCCATGTTTTGAATCATCAGGACACTCCATCATACAAACATCTCCAAAAGTGGCATCATATTCAGGCTCTTCACCCCTTTCACTTGGATCACATGGAGGGTGGGGTAAGAAGCATATGTCACACCAGTCAATTACATATGCCTCTTAACCATAGACACCCTTGTATTAAATGGATTAGGGACAAGTTTATTTTCTCTTTGAGGTTGTTTTTTTCTTCCTGACCCCATATGTTGATTTCCTCTATCTTCATTTCTAATCTCACCTCTTAGAAAACAACCAAATCTAATCATCCCTTGAGGTTGATTATGGCACCGAGATCTATTTCTTAGTCCCTTAACCATCCTGGAAAGTTTGTATAAAATTTATTTTAATGCCCCTACCAAGGTTTCAATAGCTTCCTTTATATCCATTGCCTTACCTTCCTGAGACTCCTTAGGATTGATCAATTTAACACCCTCCCTCTTGGGATTCTTTCTTGTGGCCTTGATATTATTCTCAATTTGCACTGCCATTGTGAAGGCTTTCCTTAGGTTTATAGGGTCCTTGTCCCTTAGATAATATGTTTCCTTCTAATCAAATGCATCACAATAATTAATTAAGAAAGACTCATCACTTGGTCTCCATGTTACAGAAAATGTATATAAAGTTTTTTTAAATCTGCTTTTAAAGTCTTGAACAAGCTCATTAGGGTTTTTTTAATTATTTTCAAATTTAGATAGAAGAAACCTTGGATCAATTTTATCACCATATTATGTCTTAAAATCATTTTTCAATGCCACCCTATAATTAATATAAGTATCCAACAAATATTTATACCAATCCCAAGAATCTTCTTCTAAAGTATAGATAAAGATTTTTACATAGACATCCTCATATTTGATCTCAAAATATTCCATGATGTTAAAACAAATCCTGAGATGTTGGTCACCACTAATATCATTGTTTCCTTGAAAATTGGTAAAGTATTTCTTATATCATTTGGTATTGCATTTGGATATCCCACCATCACCTAAAAATTTATGGGTCAATATATATTTATAAAAAGGGGGGTCTAGGTGGAGGTTGAGCCATGTTATTGATGGGATATTGAAAATAATGAGATTGAAAATGTTGGTGGTAGTTGTTGGATTTTGGAATAATGGAATATGATATCCTATTGATAAATCCCTTAATAAATCCCTCTCAGAGTGAACCTTATTATATTGAAACAAAAAAAATGGGGATTGAAAAATACCTTGATGATTTACAGAGGAAGATCCCTCACCAACAGGAGTATGGAGGTTACCTCTTGGGCTATGTGTTCTAGAATGATCAGATGCACTAGAGTAATCTTCAAATAACGGCTAATCCAAATCAAGAGTAGGGTTTTCTTTTCTTTCTGTGTCCTGACCACATAATGGTTTCCAGATTTTTCTTCTTACTTAAATTGTTTTCCCCATTTCTGAAAAAAAAAATCAAGTTGGCTCTGACTTGAAGAAATACCTTCTTCCTTCCATTTTTAAAAAAAATTACAACAAATTGTCAGAAATAAAGACTTAAGGTATTGGTATGTACCAAATTTCTCTGGGATGAACGGAGTCTCCACTAAGATCATATATCTTATATGTATAAACCACTTGAAACAACTGATTAATCGAATATGAACACTTATTTCAACAAATCTTAGAAAATATCATCATCATTTATCAACATTTATTCCTTTACAAGTGATATTTAATGGAAAGCCTCCTCAAACAAGGAAAACATCAATCATTTTAATTATATTTTAGCTCATTTTTGTAAATCTAGATAAAGGATTGAGTATACATCATATACTTGCATTCAGATATAATTCACACGTCACCTAAGGTCGATATTTATCTTTATTTTGAAAAATAATCCCTAACAAAGGTACCAAAATAGTGTTGGTACCCAAATCAGTTCTCCCTTTGAAGTCAATAAGAATAAACAAGTTGATCAAGATGCTTAAAGAAAGATAGATCATAATTTGAGTTGTTTTGTAGCCGTGGAGGGATCTAACTGTGTCTTTGTTACTCGATCTTGGGAAAACATTTACAGCACCGTGCTAAGGGTTTGACCTACCCCACTTTAGGTTCTGCCTTAAACCAAGGTGAGAGGACACATTTTGTAACTTTTATTTGTAAGGGAAAAGAATGAACCATCAATATTTGACTATCCTTTTTACGACATTGAGAAATAACCTTAAGAAGACATGGTCAATACAACATTATCTAAATCTCACAAGTTATCACCATAGAAAATGTAGATGTCTCCTAGAAAAGGTTCAAGTTACTAAAGACAAAAATAAAACCTTCTCGCTCATGCATATTTTGGGTAGAGCATGGGTAAATTCAAAAAATATCCTTAGCATTTATGGATAAGCAGTGTAATCAGTGGTGGTTCTTATAGGATTTATCAGTTATGAATGTATTTTTTTGAGGAATTAAGAAGGATAAAGTTGATTATACCAATTTTTTGATAAATTTTAACAAATATTAGAAGATCTTCCACATGAGAAGATAATAACACTTCATAAAATTAATAAATAACATTTAACCTTAAGATGTGCATCTAGGGAAGCCCAAGAATACATGGTTTCACACAATCTTTAATAATTTAAACATAAAATTTTGTGTATAAAACTCAATAAAACATCAATAATCCCCGATCTATCATGCCTAGGATACACTCATAGACTTACAAACAAACTATATCAATAAAATGGAAGAAAAGTGAATTTAAAAATGTTTAGTGCATAATGAAATGAAATATCTCCTCACAACGTAATTATAATTACCATGATGTTACCACAAGGATGAGATATTGTATGATTCAAAGGGACTCCTAACATAATATTGCAATAGGAACATGGATATCTATTTTGAAATATCTCAATTTAAAATCAGACACAAAAAATGTTCATGATTAACCACAATTAACTTAGAAATTATCAAATTCGTCAACAAGGGAAAGTTTCATTTGCAGTCTCAATGCTTGTCAATGGTTGTACACTTGCAACTATCTTGGCATGGTTCAATTTGAAAGATTAATAAATTAACATGTTTCTAAAACAAGTTCTTTGAAAATGGTTTCTCTCAGTTTACGCCTTTCTTCACTAAAATTTTAGAACATTTTAACCCCCCTATGCGAGAGTATTCTCATCACATTTATACAATTTCACTCACTCACTTTTCCAATTTTTCCCACCAAAAACATGAATCTCTAAGAGAATATTCATCTTTATAACATATATCTTAATTAATTGTTATCCTCTTAAAAATATCTCATCTTATGCTATTAGGTGGAAAATTTGTGAGCTAATCATGTTTTTTTAGTCTCTTAAGTATGAACGGGGCACCATGTCATCCCTTTTGACAGTTGTCTAATCATCTATTTCCTTTTGGCGTGAAGGAAAATACCTTTTGATAATCCCCAGGAACCTCCATATGTCCTGATGTGACATGTAATCCTTTTCACCTTTTCAGAATCAACCTCGAGTAATACATATTTGTGTTTGTTCCTTTTAGAGCTAAGTATGCTCACATGGATTATATCACACCAATCAAATGTCTTCTATTACATAGTGCCAATCTCTCTCATATTTATTTCCTTCGTGTGAGATGAGTAAAAAATCTTCTTTATTTTACTAGGAGTGATTCTACTTGACTAAACTTGTCTGCGCCATCCTCATTATAAATTTGACTTGTTATCTTTATCAATATGCATTATTTTTCTAGTCTTGAATGTGAGTAATTATTACAGACTCTTTATTATCACAATGATGAGTGTGGTTATAGCGAAAAGTTTGAAGGATATTTCCTTTGAGATTTATACCAAATGTTCGATTTGACTTGTCTAGATTAAGCCTTTGTTAGGGATTTTTTTATTATTGCAAAGCTAGGGTATGGTAAGGGACCCCTGATATATTAGAAAGTTTGGATCTCACTCCTTTTGATATTGACCAGGATCAATCCTCTCTTCTCAGCCTTCTAATATATGTACTATAGTTTTTTTTCAGTGGGAACACAAGAAATCCCTAGAAGAGTTTAAGAATTTCTATATTTAAAAGAGGTCAGTTGTGATAGAGTCGACCGAATATTAATCTCCCTTCATGTGTGATGAAAAATTTGTGTTTATGGATATTCCTAAGGAGCCTTACATTCTCTAAAACAATTCATACATTGATAATTTTCCTATTATTTCTCATAAACTGGATGAACTAGAGTAGAGAATCCTTTCTATAGAAAAAGGTCAAGCAATACCTACACCATCTTAACCATCCACCACACTAGTACCATCCTCAAGAAGGAATATGGGGAATCAAGGTCTACAACCCCAATTGTCATTTTGGATGAGGAGGAAGTAGAACCTTATTCTCCTTAACTTTCCAAAACATCATTATCTGCCACCATGGAAGGCAAGGGCAAGTCCACTCTTCAACCTTCCATTCGTTCAGTGTAATGGGATTCCTTGATGGAGAAAACATTATCATGACCTTGTCATATTCCTCTAAAAAGAGTACATCCACCCCTTCACGAGGAGTCACAAGGGTAGGTTTAGTTATATAAATCTTGTTCCACAAGGCCCAAGGGACATAGTGCTTGCTCTTCCACCCACTTCAAAGGCTCCTCCTAAGTCAACTCCCAGTCATTCCACCCCTTATAAGGAAAAAGGAAAAAAAGGGTTTCCTACAGGTGGTTCAGACCATTTGGACTAGGTATCTTCTTATTAGAAGAAGATCGAGATAAGGAATATCATGGATGGTCCCAGAATGACCATTTAGTCATTGATGAATATGTGGATGTCTCAAAATCTTGTAAGGTAAGTCATATTTGTTAAGACAACTGAGGGTGCAAATGAATTCATAACAAGGAATAATAGTCTATTGAAAAACATTCCTCCACTTGGAGGAGATTTAAATCTAAGATTAAAGGATAACTAAGTGTTGTTTCTCATCTTGTGCCCTTTCTTCAAAATATTTATAAAACTTTCTTCATCATGGGTTGGGGCCCCTATAGAACCCCAATTTTGATTTATGTCATAAACTACTTAACAATGATATTCAATTTTCATGAAAACAAAGATAATAGTTGTAATGAGATAAAATAATGATTCAGCAAAAAAATCCTAAGCTTTCTCTTTAGTCTTCGTATCTACATCTTCATCTCTTTTGTCATGTAATCCTCCTCTGTTTTTTTATTCATAACTTCTTGGGCTTGACATCAACATTGTTTTCAAAATTAAACCACCACTTTGTATCTAATGGTGTCCCACCATGTGTTCACTCCATCCTTTAGTGTCTCGTAACTTTACATAAAACTTTCCACAGCTCAACTAGATGAGTTGAATTATTTTATTATGATTTGAGGCCCACCTCATACTATTGCCTTATTTTCCATAACACTACTTAGAGTAATGTGGCTCCGAATATCCATCCACATGAAATATTCTTTGTTATATGTAGCTTTCCTTCCTTTCACGGAATTTTTCTCCCTTGAAGTTGTGCCCAGGAAACATGTGGAGGCTTGCATGCTCTTTCCCTTTGTTTTGAATTTTCATCCCACCAGGACTACACTACTTCGGTTAAGCCATGTATTTGACACTCAAAATTTTAAGTCTCCCTATTTTATTACTCTTTCCCAAAGGTACACTGGAGGGACATGTGGATAATCTTATTTCTTTCCATGGTGATTCTCCTTGCTTCCACATTTTCCAAATTTTTGTCTTTAAATACCTGTGAATTCATAGATGCTTTTGCAATCTGCAATTTACACCGGGGACAACTAGGGAAACATTCGAAAGGGAAAAATCATAGGGAATATTTAGTAATGACAAACTCTCACAATCCTTAACCGAAAAAGAGGATCAACACCCTAAACATAAAGTTTTCATTCACATTTGACATGATTATATCTTTCAAGCATACATTTTTCACATGAGAAAACCAGTTGGGGAAATTTGTTTGAAGGTGTATACTGGTTAAAAAGGGGGAAGATAAAATAGAAAACTAACAACAAAAATCAAAGAAAAATTATCTAAAGTATTATAACACTTCATATTTTTTACTATCACATGTGAGAATTTGGATGCCCTAGAACTATTGAATTTCACAAAAAGATGTAGTGAAATCAATTAAGAAGTGTTGATTTTGAGCTAGAGGATTGAGAATCTAAAAAGTAGGGAAAAATACATAGACATTTACACGGAAAACCGATGAGGATTGTACTACATTAATATTTTTAAATTTTTGTTCCGTAATTTGCAAAGAGGTTAATGGGAAAAGTTAGGGCATAGAAAAATGAATCCATTGTAGTTGGGTTTTCATGTCACATCTATTATCACTAGTGACTTAGATAAAATCACAAACAAAAACTTGGTAAATGTCGATTCGAACGATTTTTTGCAAAGACTTGATAGTCTAGAGAAAAATTAATTCATGGAAGCAATCGAGGCCAGTAGCATTTCCCTAGCTAGTGTTATACCTCCTTCATTATATTGTCCTTAATTATTAATGCTTTATGCTATGAATTCTAATCGAGAGAAGAGGGAAATTTTGGATGGAAGTGGTGCGGCAATGTTGACTTTAACACCCAAATATTTCAAGTTAATGATTAGATTGTCAATAATCAAAACATTTCTAACCTTAAACATTGAATCAACCCTGAAGGAATTTGAGGCAAAAAAGAAACATTATACCAATGTTATAAACACTAAGTGGTTACTACCAAATACAAAACTTACCTCTAGACTCCTAAAAAAATGGTTAGGGCACAGTTTCTATAGAAGTTAAAGATTTAATTGTGTTGCTAAGTAGGATGACTAGCCTGTAAACAATCAATTAATTTAAGGAATGGATGTGCCCATACATTTGGGTTATTTTACAAAGGAAAGGGACTATTTTTTTGGAAACACTCATAATTGATTTGATTCAAGCACATCTTTTAGCACTAACTGCAAAAATCAACATGGGCGCTACTAGGGAACTTCAATTTTATATGATGATATATTTGATATACAACATTAGAGACCATAGGCATTTTCTTGGACTTCTACCACGTTCCCCTTTCAAACAAAACAAAATCTATGAGATATGTCCCCAATTACAATTGAGTAATTGGAAAGGAAATGTGAGAATGGTGAATGATGCATTCTTTACACTTGTCATATGCTTATTCAAACTTGAGTGGGAATAGTACATAATATCACAAAAAGCCAAGAATTAAAATATGGAGCATGGCTACTTTTACATCCAGTATAGATTGTTCACCTACATTAGAAGTATTAGGTTTAAGGGACAACCATGTAAATTACAAAAATATTTATATGATAATATGGATTTGTATGAACTTTCAAGACAACTAAAACTTGTTCACAATTTGATTGCTTGGAAAGACATAAAAACATAATCGCCAACACCTAGGTTCCTCTACCCTCCCATGGGCGCCCCTATCCTATGGAGACTTTTTTCCCTCCATTATAAAAGCTAGATTGATCGAGGAGGAGATGGAAATATTTAACATGGAGAAATTTGAGGCAAGATCTAACTATGATATTAAATGCATGGTCAACACTAATTTGGGAATTTTTTTTGAGCATTAACCTCAATTTGAGGATTATTAGATGAATTTTAGAGATGAGGAGGAAGTTAGATTCAAATATTTCTCAAGGATGACTCTAAAAAAAATCATCGATTTAAAAATTGTTATGGTGCCTCAGGGAATTGTGGATGACCAATAGATAGTGAATTAATACTATATTGACCAAAATATGGAAGGAAAGCCAATAGCTCCCATAAAATGGGATAAGGGAGAGTTGGATGATTAGTATAATAGGATTTCTAATTTGATGAGGAGAACCTTGACTTGGTTAAAAGGAAAGTGTATAGATTTTTCTATTCAAAACACAAGGGCACTTAATAAAATTTAGGGACTTGGAAAATTTGAAGGAAGATCCTCCCCTTTTTAATGAAGTGTCTAATAATATAGATCCTTTGGGAGGAAAGGCCACTCAATTTCCTTCAAAGAAAACTAAAACAACTATTATTGATGAATGGACTACTGTTGCTAGTGAGACTAGGACTTTCTTGTCTTGTTTGAAGAAGAAGACAAAGGAAATACATTTCAAGTCCCTGAAAAATGTTCCTATTAATTTTGATATACCCATATAGATTAAAATAATTGGTGTAGCTAAAATAGAAACTCCCACAACAATATTGATAGGGGATTCAATTCAATTAAGAAAATGAGAGGATCTATATCAGGTGTGGACCCAACATTTTTGGTACAAGGTGCAAAAGAAAGGGAGACACCAGATATTAGACACATTGAAAGAAGTAAGAAGAAATTAAAACTTGTATTTGAACAACCTTTGGAAATAGATATTGGAATTCCAGTAAAATAAAGTATACATGCATCAAGAAATAAAAAACATAGAGAGCCTAAGGTGATTGATCCTTCTGCTCTTAAAGAGGAAAAAAAAAGTATCTTCTTCCATGGCTCACCAGGTAATAACACCACCTGATCAAGGGATACCCCAAGTTAGTCCAATGGAACAACCAGTATTTCCAGCTCCATTATTATTTCCAACAAGAGTAGTAGTTGATATCATATAGGAATAAGTAACTTAGGGTAATCCCCTATCCAAACAACCAAGTATTTCTTTGACAAAATATGGGTTGAAGGAACCTGATGCAACACCATCTGAGAATTTCAATGTACCTCTGCTTGATCTACAACATGAACAAAAAAATATATTGATTGAAATAATGGACATAGAAATAAATGAAGAGATTCCTATAATCAAACGATTTGAAGTATCAGTTAAAACACACATGGTAAAAGGTACAGGTGTTCTCTAGTCAATTTAAAAATTCAAGGAACTCACACATTTTCTACTTGTTGAGAAAAAAACCCTAATGCCAAAATTTTATGTTGAAGGCCAAACCATTTGAGAAGTATGTAAATAGGAAACTCAGAGGAATTCTAGTGAAGAAATTATAGATAATGTGGTATCAAACAAATAATATCCTTAAGAGGAAACAAAATTCATGAAAATTAATGAACCAACTCAAAAGGAAGAGTCTACTAAAGAAATAGTGGTAGAAACAACAAAGGAAGTCACTACAAAGGTGAAAATTGATGACTATCAAAGTGTGCAAACCATTGATAAAGGTGAAGGATTAATTACTAGAGGTCACCTTACTGAGCCATAAAGAAAGAACTTAAATAATAAAAGGTAATTATCATACCTGTTGGTGAATATGTTTCCTCTGGACAATAGCCTTTAAAGGAGGTGTATATTGTAAAAAGCGAAGAATTTCCCAAAGTGACAACATCAGTTCAAGAGGTTCCTAAGAAACCATAAAAGTTATGGCTAAATCAGTTGAGGGAGAAAATAAGGAACGTGCTCCAACTTATAGTGTGACTTAAATAGAAATTAATTGGTCATAATTCCTAAATCAAGGAGAGAAATAATTGGAGGAAATTCCAAAACACAATGAACCCAATAAGTTAACATTTGGAGTGGAAAAGACATGAAATGAAGTTTCATTAGTGCTAGTTGTCCAAGAAACTTCTATGAAATTACCTTTTTTCTTTGAAAAAACCCCAACATGCATCATACGAGGAAAAATTTGGGACTACTGTCACAGCTGGTTGGTTGAGAGGGTTGATCTCAGAAGAAGAAGAGGAAATTTTACGTGAGAAATTTATACATATTACAACCTTTGCCTTCCAAAATCCTGAGATGACTCCGAAAAGGGATAGGGTTTTTACAAAGACTCATGTAGATCCATATGTATTTTGAACACTTGAGGTTGTAACCCCACATGAAGTAAAATCTAGAAATGATATAACAATAACTGATTATATTGTCTGACTTATCCCTTTGTGAAAACCTTCAAGAGAAACATTGAAACAAGAGATTTCCAAAGAATTCCATGGATTTTTGCATAAAGTGGATGAGGACAAGATATCGAAAAGGAAGTTGAAAGAACATACTAGGTATTTGAATTCATGTTTACAATAGTTAGTGGGCTAATCTAGTGAAATTCAAGAAGATATCTCTACTCTCACTCCTAAAGTTATTGGACATATTGAGAAGGTTGTCAAGAAGGTTAAAGTTTTTGATGATTAGGTAGAAAGGTTGTTTGAAAAATGGAAAAAGAGATTTGAGAAAAATAGCATGAGATATGGAGAACTTAAGATAAAGCTTAGTGAAATTGATGAATTAATTGAACAATGTGATATTGACATTTTCTACTATGAAGGAGTTCTTCCCAAGTTTAACCGTATCACTCAACTTGATGAAGATCTAGTTGAAAGGGAAGGGATTATGCCACTAGAGAAAATGGGAACCCACTATGTAATTGAATATTTAGATAATAAGGGTTTAAATTTTGAATGATGTTAGAAAAAATAGGGAGAAAAAAAATAAATGGGTTGACAAATGCATTAACACCATAGATATGAAATTGGAAGGTATGGTGTTTGAAAAATTCAAAAAGAGTTATGGTGACCTAGAAATGGACTTGCTAATCAATTATTTTGATAAAAACATGCAAATTTTAAAAAATTCATATGATTTCATCGAGACACTAATGGCTATAGAAAGAAGAATTACTGAGTTGAAATAAAATCCATGAGAGTACAAGTAAAGGATGGATAAATGTGGAGATGCATTGAACAAACAGACCCTGATTTTTCAACACCACACAGGTCCAACTGAAGAAGATGTAAGCCAGTTATTTAAAATATATTATGCATATTATGAAAGGCAACCAAAGGAGGAGAAATATGATTAAGATGAAGATACAAATGTGAAGACTGATGAGCAAGCTTAGGCTTTTTTTCTTGAAACATTGTTTCATATTATTTTAATTCTTACTCTTGTTTCATGAAAATAGAACATTATTTTATATTTTTGTTTTCAAACATGAATGAAATTTGATAAAATACACTAGATATTTATATTTCTTTGATATACTTTCAAATATACTATGAAGCATGTAAACTAATGTAACTATTTGAAATATTTTGAATTATGGAAAAAAGTAAAGTGGGGCTTCTATAGGGACCCCAGACCATGAAAAAGTTGTCTACATCCCTGATAATTACATCATAAAAGAAACTAAGAGAAAATACCTATTCATCCACTAATTGGAAATCCTCTCTAAAAAAAAATAAGTTTATTCACAAGCCTATTCATTCTAGGAACACATTCCTTTGTTCCCACTACCATTTTAACAAACACAATGTCTCATGTTAAAGTACTAGACATACAAAAATACATAATCTCAACAGTGATAGCCATAGGACCATCCAATAAACTAATCAATTTTGATCTCCTCTCATAGGAATAAACCCATTTAGTAATGTGTAGACATCCTTTAGGAAAATATTTCTTCCTTGATGTTTTGAAAGTGGAGGATGGACTGATAGTCTGTGTAAAAGATGGAAGTGCAATTACAACTAGTTTTGGAATAGATGAAGTATGAGGTTTAGAACTGGGTTCACCCCTACATTTCTTCAGCAAAACTAGTGGAGCTTAAGTAGGGTGATAAGTTGTAGTCCCTGATGGTTTCTTCTCAAAAATTAAAACACGTTTCTCTAATTCATTCATCCAGTGAAAGAGAGTAGGCATGGTACTATTATCTCTTAGAAGTTCACCCTTATTGAGAGATGAAAACAATGTTTTTATGACTACTTTATCTCTCACTTCGGTACATACAATTAAAACACCTGAGGTCTGTGGGTATACCTATTGTTGAGGTGATTCTCCGGTATCAAGGGTAGTTCATTATTGATGTATCCTAAGTTATTTTTTTGGGGTTTTGAGGGTAAAAATATTTTTATAACTGAATTGAAATGGGGTGATACACAAAACTGATTGAGGGCTTTAAATAAGTACACGCACAATAAAATTGAGAAAAAAATTTACATGCATGCACCAATGGGTTTTCATCTTGATCATAAGGCAAACACTTGTGTGTTGAGGGAATAAATCTCAACAACACAGTAGTTAACATACACATTAAGATTGTATAGACAACACTAAATTTACACAAAGGTAAGATAATTAAATCTGAGAATTAACATTCACTACAATTAATAGAAAGATAGACCCCACTGGAAGCAATTGGAAAGGAAATAATTGGTTCTCATTCAAAGGAAAAACTTTAAAAATATGCTTCAGCACTCCTATGTCAAAAAATTCCTCATTGTGCCTTGTTAGTGCAAACAATATATAGAAGAAATACTTAACCCAAACCCTCTTAAATATATACTACAGTTTGTACTCACACATGTATGATAAATTTACTACTTTATCATGAATAAATAAAGGAATAGAAATAGGCATGATGATTACAATGAGGCATTAATAGCCTTAGAAAAAAAATACACTCTAGTCAAAGTGTTATTGAATGTTCTATTTTTAATGCAATTAAATTACTCGGGTGAATATTTTTGGATAATATTATCCAATTACTTGATGTTCAAGTCTCCTCTAATGCAATTGCATATTCTTTATCTTATTATGCATGATGTGACACCCGTACATTATCCTCTTGCAATGATGAATTTGGCTTTATCTTTGTTTTGTTCTTTTGCAAAAACATGTAAAAATATACTCATGTGTAATAAAATAAAACAATGCCCTTGGCTCTAATACATTAGCAAAAATAGCCTTATACCAATGTGTGGACCACTATGAAAACATGTGCAAAACAATTTCACTAGTTGTACGAGTTCTTTAGAAAATTTTAAGGTATTTTACAAGGTTTAAAGTATATAAATCTTTGGTAAGACCTTAGCCAAGGTCAATTGCAATTATAATGTCTTTGATTTTCCTTTGACCAAGTGGTCTTGACACCTTATTAATAATTATGTGGAATCACATGTATAATAGCTCACAACACTTGAGCATCTTTCAAATTAGTCATGCATTGTTTAATAATCTCGCCATCATTTGAGTTATGAAATGGAACCCATCATAGTGTTGGATTTTTGCATAGTTTATGGAATATTAATTATAATTTATTATGATATTTGGTAAGGTCGATGCAAATAATAATAATTATTTGGGTCAAATTCCCCCTCCACGATGATAAAACACTTTACGAGGTTGGTGGCATTTTGAGGTTACTGTGGTGAAGTTGTGCTCACCTCTAGAGATTTCATTGGGAGTTGGCGGTTTGATCTGTGTCATCGGTTTTTGTACTTAACTGATCTTGCATGATTGATTCTATAGACACTATAGTTTTTCATTTCTATCTATGGATCCTGTACTATTTTGATCTAAACCATTGATGTCTCAACCTTGAGTTATAAGGTAGTTTGGGTTTGCATTGATGGTGTTTTGATTATGACCATTTGATTTTTGGCACAATTTTATTTCTATCATTGATTGTTTAAACCCGATGACATGATGCTTTAGTTAATTGAATCTTAGTTCGAGTTAAGCCATAAAAAAATGTAAACCTAGTTATTCCTCGCATTGTGCTATGATCTCCTGTGAGCTCAGAAAACTCTTTCAAATTATTCCTTTCACCATGAATGGCATTCCAAGATCACTTTCTGGTTCATGGCCTCCATTTGAAAGGAATATTGAAATTATGTTTCACCCTGAGGACGTATCCTTTTATCCATCTTTTCTTTTCCCTTTAAAGCTAGGATTTGAAAACTTCACTGCGAACTATATGAACTTTTAAAATCTAAAAGTTTGGGGATTCGAGTTTTTATTTTTCTGAGCATAGCTTGTTTTCAATGTAAATAACCCTTACATATAGGCTATCATTCAAAGGTATGGATATGTTTTTATTTTTTGAAACTCAAAATATGTACCTTGATTTTTCTTGATAGCTCGATTTTGAAGCCTCTAGATGTGAGTTTTGAAAGAAATTATTTGTCTTTTTTCTGGTTTAGCCCTGAATAAGTTAAGACTTCAAATATGCAAGGTTTCACATTTTAGATGATAGCCACCAATGTTAAAAGGTGAACTCTTTGTGTATTCATCACCATTTCTATTTAGATTTATACATTTCCTGATGTGGGTATTTGCCATTCTACAAGGATAAGCTCTTTCACTTGTCTTTGCATTACTCGTCAATCAGATGTTATTGGCTTAGTTACAAGTGGTCTTTATTCGAGTCACCATTTAATCTTTGTAAAATGCTATGATATTTGATACATAAAGGTTCACCATTTACAATTCCTGTAATGGGGGTTGGTTGATGACCCATACTGATGCGTTTTGTGAAGATTTGAGTTGCACTTGTTCTTGGTAAAACACTTTTGCGTAGTAGTACTTGTATAGTGCCCTTTTACTCTACCTAGTTAAGAGATTATTGAACTTTCCACCATGGAATCCGAGCAATTTGAGAACTCTAAATTTTCATGGCTATAGGTAAGTTAAAAACCTCTTGACTCTTCCATGCTATCTCAGTATCTTGAATATTTTTTCTAAACCCACGAGTTGGGTTGTTATATTATTTTTAGGTCTGTATCGATTTGAACCTATAACTGAGATCATCTTCAATTCCTGTGGCCACCATAATAACTCCATTTTCAAATTTGAAATGGCACGAACACCCCATTTCCCTTATCTTGGTTGCTTGAATATTCATGACTGAGTATGTGAGCTTGAATGCTTTCGAGCTTGATATTTCATCCTTCGGCCCAGATCTGAGCTGCGCTTAGTCTTTGCTTTAATGAAGACCCTTCTTACTAAAGCGAGCTTATAGTCACTTCTTGATTTAATAGGTGCTTTGCCCAGAATGTTCTTTGCTGATTTTGAGCTCGATTTGCATACAACCTTTCCATTCGGTATCTGTCAATGGATCTTTGATGACGAATATGATTCTGTAAGCTCATGATTTGCTATCTTTGTTACATAGAATGAGAAGCCATGAGCATTGTTGGATATCTATTCCTGTAATTTTTTTTTGGGCAAGATAGTATTCTATGAAATTACAACCTAGTTTATGTAGGATCTTGCAACTATATGATGAACGTTCGGAATTGATTACAAGCATCCATTTCATGGAAATGATGTTTTCATGTAACCTGCTCGAGTACTCTTGTATACCATTTCTAGATGCTTGTAAAAGCAACTGAAATTTGAGCATGTTCCTGGTTGTTATCTTCTAATACATAATTCCTCTTCTGATTCATTTAAATCTTCTGAATGAAGTAGTCTATAAAACCTTGTTATGTACAGTTGTTGATCTTTCCTGTGTATTGAAGACTATGGTCATTTGGTAGCCAACTGGTCGCTATGTTTAGCTGGTCATTTGATGTACTTTGAAAGATAGTGATTTCTTACATTATCGTGCTTAATGGATCCACTTGATAGCTATGGACTTGGTTTACTAGTTCTCTTCATTTCTGATAATCTTGCAATTGCGTCACTGTATGAAG
Organism: Taxus chinensis; assembly: GCA_019776745.2. Lineage (NCBI taxonomy): Eukaryota > Viridiplantae > Streptophyta > Pinopsida > Cupressales > Taxaceae > Taxus > Taxus chinensis. The sequence continues at coordinate 500,432,041 of CM034150.1, forward strand.
CATCCTCGTATGAATTTGAAATATCTATTAGTATTGTATCAATCATTTCTGCTTTGTTACAAATTTGTTCCTTATGAAACATTAATCTAAATGGATGAGCAGATTGCTTAGTGAATTTGTGCTTCTAACTGGAAACTTGTGCTCCTGTACTGTAAGTTGCAATTCTATAATTCAATTTGCAAAAATACTTTGGGATTGTAATGAAATTCACAACATTTGATGTTTCTTTGAATTCTTTGATACTCGAAAATATAAAGCTTTGAACAAAAATTTCTACTCTTATAACTGCAACCTGAAGCCCATGTACTTTGAAAGATGACTCTATTTTATGATTCCCAATGCAATGTGTATACTTGAGTATTCAGAAGGAATGATTGTAATTGGTTATCTATGATACTATGAAAATATGCATTCTTTGTAATTAGAGCACATCATGGAATCTTCTCTGTAAATGTTTTTTCATGCCAATGTCAAATAAAGAAAGAACATTTCCTTATTATGGAATCTCCTACAAATTTGATGATAATGTTGAGTTTTGTGAACTTGTTATCCCAATTTTAACCCCGTGTAAAATTGGTAAAACACGACCCCACACAGAAGAAAACCTAAGGGTCGGCTCTTTCTTGAGAACTCACATTAAAATCCAAAAATAAGGCAACAATGAGACTCTATAATGGAGGAGCAGGGTCTACGAAGGATCAAATGACCTTGCATAGAAGAAATCTAAGGATCACTTCTATCACACGAGCCTACATTTCAAATATAATGATTAGGTTGTAGATGGGCTTGAAAATGGAGGAACGAGATCAGCTAAGGAGGAAATAGTGTCAAAGAAACTAGAGAATCTTAGGAGAGAAGCGGGGGAAAGGCTCAAAGGATTTAAGATTCACAAATGATTTAGCGTGGGATAAAATTAGCTAAGTATCAAAGAGTAAGTGGAAGTTGCAACATTTCCAAATGACACTCCTTCAAAGTTAAAATCTTGATAAGGTTTAAAAATGAGTGCCAAGATTCCACGTGTCCCAGGTCCAAAAGGAAAGCGTCAGCCAAAATCTGCTAAGTATCGCAAACTCATGGAAGGCACTACGTGTCTCAACAACACATCTTGAAAGGTAAATATAAAAGTAGGTTTCCTAGACAAGTGCTAGCCTTCCATATGTCCCAAGTCCAAAAAGGGATAGAGTCAGGGGTTAAGTAGTCAAAAAAAAGGTAGGCCAGTGAAAGGAGCCAAGTGTCAGCACAGTGCTTCTTTAAAAGTAAAATCTGGGGGTAGTTTCTAAACAAGCACGAAGCCTCCACGTGTCCAGGGTTAGACTTTTGGCCCCGCCAAGAAAAAATAACTTATTCAAAAATACAAAGGAACAAAGCAAGCTGTGGAAGGTACCATGTGTCTCTTCGGCACAACTTCAAAAGAAAAATCCAAAAGTAGTCCCTGAACTCGCACCAACTCTACATGTGGCCATGTTCCAAGTCAAAGTGGGAAGGCGGGTCATTAGAGGAAATTTGAGATTTTTGGCTCTGAAGGTGTAAAGTATAAAAATGAACCACACCTGCACTGATTCCTAAAGATCCATGTGTCAAGTCTAAATTGCATGCGGGCCGACGGGCCTGGGGAGGACTTGTTGCCCAAATGGAAAATGCAGACTAGCGGGCCCGAAGATGGTTTTTTGACAAAATGAATTGCAAGGCTATGGGGAATTTTGGCATTTTATATTTTTTGGTTCCAAAAGGTGCAAAGTAAATCTCGGGCCTGTAGACCCATTCTACTAATGGGTTTTCACCATTTTTGTATGGACCTGACTCAAACATTTAAATGGACATATCTTCCAACCTAGTGACCAAAAATCAACAAATTTGGCACCTTCGGAAAGGTCTTGACCTTATCTACACCATAGGATTCTAGAAACTTAATTTTAATGAGGTTAGTTTGGTGAAAATGGGAAAACATATTTTAGGCCATTAATACAGAATCTGATTGCTTTAGCTACCAGATTTGATTTGATTCAATCCGTTCTTCTTCTTTCTTCAACATGTTGAATAGATATAGGGAACCAAAAGGCTATGGGGTAATTTTGGCATTTTTCATTTTTTGGTGCCAAAAGGGGCAAAGTAAATCTCAGGCCCGTGGACTCATTCTACTAACGGGTTTTCACCATTTTTGTATGGACCCGACTCAAACATTTAAATGGACATATCTTCCGACCCAGTGACCAAAACTCAACAAATTTGGCACCGTCAGAAAGGTCTCGACCTCATCTACACCATGTGAGCATATAAAATTAATTTTAATGAGGTTAGGTGGGTGAAAATGGGAAAACATCTTTTAGGGCATTAATGTAGAATCGGATTGCTTTAACTACCAGATCTAACTTGATTCAATCCACTATTCTTCTTTCTTCAACACGTTGAATAGATATAGGGATCCATACTCGAAAGATTGTGGAAAGATTTGCGATAGGAATATGGTTGGTTGTTGGATTTTAAGAGCAGAGTAAATTTTCTCCTCTCTCTTTTTGATTTTTATCATCTATATATTGTAACACTTCTCATTTAAGAATGGAGAGACATTCTAGGGTGTGGGAAAACTCTGTCAAAGTTGTTTCCTAACTCCATTTGAGTTGTAAGTCTTCTCCTATGCCTGGAGAGCATATTTGTGCCTTTGAGCACTACATGTAATAGTATTTACATCTTACAGAGCAATTAAATCTTGTTTCGTGGCATGTTTCAACCCGTGACATTGTTTTTTTTTCAATGTGCCTCTCTATCTTGTGTTTTCTCCCTGTGTATGTATTTCACATTTGCATGTGTAAGATGTTGTGCTTCATGGATTTTTTATGGCAGATTTACATCTTGGTCTATGTCACTTTTGTCTGACCTCCCTCATTCCCCTTTTCCCTATTTTGTTATCCCTAAATAGAGTATCATGCCACTTCCTTTTCTGGTGTATCACCACTTAGTGTAGGCTATTTCACCCTCTCTCTCTTTCCTTGTCCCCTTGGAATGGTTAGATTAGGGTAGGTTAGCTCTGCCTACACTGGAGTAGCTTGTTACAGGTAAATTAGGAAGAAACAACCAACTTTATCTAGAGGTCCATCTCAAGTTTGTAACTCCCACAGCTTGAGAGATGGTCCCATGTTGTGCAATCATACCGAATACCCCACTCACATACCAGGCCTTTCGGGGGTGTTGTGATTCTACACTAACAATTTTGACATGCCCGGTGGGACACTGAGGTTAGATCTTCCACATTTCCAAGGTTTCTCATTACAACAAAAAATCTTAAGCCACCATGTGACCACACTAACAGTTTTGGCACACTCGGTGGGACAGGTCTGAAGTACCTTAACACTTCATCTTAGCAGGTTGATGTGTTCCTATTAGGATTGAGCCTTTTGAGGCATATACAAAGCATATCTCGCAACTCCATCTGGTCAATAACCCATCCTCTAAGTTTTAGACCTTTCCCATCCATTCTTCATTCATATTTCTTTCCACATATTTCATTTTCTTCCATTTCATGAAGTTGTGTAATCATGACTTCATTTCCTTCTTGGAATTCACACCTAACACAATGTAGTCCACCTCCAATGTATATCATGACTCCTCTAGATCAGAATTATGATCAAATCCATGACCATTATGCCTACCCATATGAGTAGGTTCAAAACCAATTTGGACATGAAGCTTATCAAGAACAAGGGGATGCATACAATGGTGACAACTATGTGGAGAATGCTTGTTTGTTGGAGAAGATCCAAAGAATGGAGGCTAGCATGGTGCAGTCTAGGGTACAACATAGATGAAGGCATTCAGGATTGGTTTCAGGGCACCTTATCCATGGGGAGGCCCTTTTCCAAGACATTAAAACCCTCAAGAGAAGCTTGACTTTATGGTTAAAATGTTGCCTCAACTTACACAATGGATTGAGGATATCGAGATATATGAGCTGGACAAGAGATAACCTTGTCAATGGGTACGTCAGTCACTAGCTCCCTGTCCTTCATTTTCTTTTCCTCAAACTTTATCATTTTAGTAGTGTCAAGAGTCAAGCCCCTCATTTTCTGCCCCAAGTGTTGATTTCTCTTCTCCATCTCCTGATCTTCCACCCTGTATCATTTATTCTTCCCTTTTCCCTTCCAAGAAGTCATTACCTCTAAAAAACAAGAAGTTACACTTCCCTCTCCACCATAAACAATAGCAAAACTGGTTGAATCCCAGCCTACCACCCCTCGTACTTTCCCAAGTCCATGTGGGGAAGATACTCAAGAGTCCATTCAAGGAGAACAACAGCAAGAGGAGGAACCCAACAAAGAAGAAATGATAAAATATCTGAAGCATTGGGTTACAAGGTTCAGGTTTACAAAGATTCCCTTGATAGTTAAGCCAACAAAGGAGGTCAAGGTTGAAGAGCCAGTGGTGGCTAAGGCCGATATTATAGCAGAAGAAGAAAAATAAGGAGAAGATCAATAGTTTGTTTACTCTAAATGCAGTGTCCATAAATGGCACTTTTTTTGAAGAGGATACTGATCTAATCCAAGCTGCACAATCAGTCAAGAAGGAAGAAAAACAATTAGCTGCAAGTCCAGTTAAAGAGGAGCATATGGAGGTGACCAAGATAGATTCAGAGGTACTCAATCATGAGCCAATTGCACAAGAAATTAAAAACCCCTCTATCATTCAACATCTCCAAAAGTTTGATTTTTCGGAAGATCTTGAACTCACTAACTTCATGTTTGAAGATGAAGCTTCATATGGTGAAAATAACGAAGATTTTAAGATCACCATGCAAGAGGGAGATACCTTGCTACGACAGGAAAATAAAGAGTTTGATTTCCTATCAAACTTAAAGGAATGTTTTAATAAGGAGCCAGTTGAAATTACAATATTTCCTCCCCCATCATTCATTCTTCAACCATAAGAACATGCTATCATGGAAGAGAACGTGCAAGCACAACCTATAGTTTACAACACGCCTCCTAAATCAAAGCTAGGAGATTTTGATCTTCCAAAAGTCACACCAGTTGTGAAGGAAGAGAAAATTCAAGATAATGTCATCATCCCTCTCACACCTTCCATCCAAGAAGGTCCATAATAAGACTCCATTCTTGGAGTTGAAATTCAGAGACATGGGTACATTCAAAGGATCAGACCATGCCCAATCAAGTACTTGGCTTCATTGGAGCTAAGGGAGAAGCCAAAACTAGTCATGCCCACTATAGGGCATGAGGGTGAGTATCAAAGCAAAAAGGGTCACCATAAACACCTCCAATATTTCAATGCAATTCATCTTGAGGAGGTATTTTCAATTGATGTTGATACCTTGATGATTTCAGTGGAGGATCAACTTTAAGTCAGTTTTTCTCTAATCCAAGCATCCATACTCAACATCAAACCATTTACATGGCCACCCCTTTTGAGAAAGGGAAGCTACTTCTCCCTACTAGTTGTAGGATTTGTTTGAGTCCTTTTTCTCTTTGGTTAGTGTAGGAGTATGTGTAGATTTTGTTTTCAGTAGAATAAGTGCTTGTGCACACTCTGCATGTCTCATTTGAGGCATGTATGATATTTATGTTTGTACATAATTTTTGTTTGTATTGCTCCGTAGGTGCAGAGGCCAGGCCCTTAAGTATTCATGACAATGAGACCCATAATTGCCTATGATAGTTGCTAATTTCAAATGGAACACAAATACAGAGAAATAAAGTTAGATTCAAGACATTCCATTCTAGGAATAGGAAAATCCCTTGCGGGGAAAGTTCAGAGTCAGTAAGATGTAGGAAATTGGGGATAAGTTCAAAGCAAAAAGGATCAGTATCAGGCTATCATTCTTGACTCCATGCCCAATGGATTATTCCAGGAAGCTGATCTCTTGATCTAGCAAGTAGATGTCCCCATGAGTTACCAAATTTTTATCCCAATTTTGTCCCCAAGTAAGATTGTTCAAACACAACCCCACACAGAAGAAAACCTAAGGGTCATCTCTTTCCCGAGAACTCACATTCAAATCCAACAATAAGGAAACAACGAGACTCTACAATGGAGGATCAGGGTCTATGAAGGATCAAATGACCCCGCATAGAAGAAATCCAAGGATTACTTCTGTCGCACGAGCCTACGTTTCAAATCTAATGATTAGGTTGTAGATGGGCTTGAAAATGGAGGAACAAGATTGGATAAGGAGGAAAAAAGTTTCAATGAAACTATAGGGTCTCAGAAGAGAAGTGGGGGAAAGGCTTAAGGCTTCGGGCTTCACAAACGATTCAAAGTGGGATTAAATTGGCTAAGTATAGCAGAGTCAGCGGAAGTTGCCATGTGTCCAAATGACACTCCTTTAAAGGTAAAATCCTGAGTGGGTTTCCAAATTAGCGTCAGGCTTCCACGTGTCTTAGGCCCAAAAGGAAAGTGTTGGCCTGAAGTGGATAAGTATCGCAGACTTGCAGAAGGTGCCATGTGTCTCAACGGTGCATCTTGAAAGGTAAATCTAAAAGTGGGTCTCCCAGACAAGTGTTAGCCTTCCACGTGTCTCATGTCTGAAAAGGGATAGATTCAGGGGTTGAATAGTCAAAACAAAGGAAAGCCAATAGAAGGATCCAAGTGTCAGGATGACACTTCTTCAAAAGTAAAATCTAGGGGCAGTTTCCAAACAAGTGTGAAGCCTCCATGTGTCTAGGGTCAGAATTTTGGGCTCGACAAGTAAAAAGGACTTAGCCAAAAATACAAAGGAAGAGAGCAATCCACGAAAGATTCCACATGTCTCTTCGGTGCAACTTCAAAATAAAAATCCAAAAATGGTCCCCGAACTAGTGCCAACTCTACATGTGGCCATGTTCCAAGTTAAAGAGGAAGGCGGTTTGTCAGAGGAAATTTGAGATTTTTGGCTCGGAAGGCATAAAGTATAAAATGAACCACACCTCTACTAATACCCAAAGAGCCATGTGTCAAGCCTAAATTGCATGCGGGCCGGTGGGACTGGGGAGGACTTTTCGGTGAAATGGAAAACACTAACCGGTGGGCCTGAAGAAGGTTTTTTGACAAAATGAATTACAGGGCTGTGGGGAAATTTTTGCATTTTTGTATTTTTTAATGCCAAAAGGCAAAAAGTAAATTTTGGGCCCGTGGACCCGTTATGCTAACTAGTTTTCACCATTTTTGTATGGACCCAACTCAAACATTCAAATGGACATATCTTTTGATCCAATGCCCAAAACTCAACAAATTTGGAACCATTGGAAAGGTATCAACCTCGTCTATGCCATGGGAGCCTGGAAATTTAATTTTGATGAGGTGAGGTGGGTAAAAAATGGGAAAGAATCTTTCAAGACATTAATGCAAAATTTGATTACTTCAACAACCAGATTTGATTTGATTTGATCCATCATTCTTCCTTCTTCAACACTCCAAATAGACATAGGGAAACAAACTCAATAGATTATGGGTGGATTCATGATGCACATTGATGGTTGGTGACTAGATTTTAAGAGTAGAGTCAAGTTTTTCCTCTCTCTTTCTGATTTTTATCATCTATATATTGTAAAACTTCTCATTTGAGAAGGGAGAGACATTCTGGGGTGTGGGGAAACTCTGTCAAAGTTGTTTCCACAATCCATTTGAGTTGCACGCCTTCTCCTACACCTAGAGAGTGTATTTGTGCCTCTAAGCACCACAAGTAATAGTCTGTGCACCTTATAGAGCAATAAAATTTTGTTCCGTGGCATCTTTCAACCCTTGGCATTATTTTGTTGTTTCTTTATGCCTCTCTATCTCATGTTTTCTCATTGTGTATGTATTTCACATTTACAGGTGTAAGATGTCATGCTTTGTGGAGTTTCTGTAGTGGATTTAGATTTCAGTCTGTGTCATTTCTGTCAAACCTCCCTCAGTCCCCTTTTCCCTATTTCATTCTCCCTCAATAGAGTATCTCACCACTTCATTTTATACTATATCACCACTTAGTGTAGGCTCTTTCAACCTCTCTCTCTTTCCCTATCCTCTTGGAATAGTTATATTAGGATAGGTTAGCTCTACCTACACTGGAGTAGTGTGTGGCAGGTAGATTGGGAAGTAAGAACCGACTTTCTCTAGAGGTCCATCTCAAGTTTTACAAGTCCCACAGCTTGAGAGATGGTCCCATGTTGTGCAGTCACATTGAATGTCCCATTCACATACTAGGCCATTCAGGGGTGTTATGATTCTACACTAACAGAACTATGAATAGTTTCCTTTTTCAGAATTTGGAACCCCTTCCATTTGATAAAAACTATGGAGGTTTTTACGTTTAATTTTTTGATTTGAAACAAAATTTAACTCTTTTGTTATGATGTTGAAATCTATTTTGTATCGGATGCAATCTATCATCCTTTTGTACCTTAGTCTCACTGTTAACTGACAACAATGTACTTGTACTTGATCATCTGATTTCTGCCATAGCATAATGGAACTTACAATGTTGTTCTATAAACAATGCATATCTTGTTCCTTTAGAATGCATATTTTTTTGACGTTGAAAGTATATTGAGTTGAATAAAACCTTGAGCTCAACATTGAAAATTTTCTCTTTCTTTTTCATAGGTAAATTGGTGCAGTTGCAGATGACAACTGGAAATAACTCGGAAGGTAGAAAAACCACTGTAAGGAAATGACAAGCTTCCTTCACCTCATTCTATTTTCAATTTCATAAATATATGCATTCCTCTCTTAGTTATTTCTCATGGCTTGTGTGAGATAAACATTGAATTTCCTCATGAAAAAATGATATTATTTATGTAACTGAGCTATGTAATTCCTTTTACTTTCAACTCTTATGATATGGAATGATGGTGTAATGAATTAAAAAAATAAATAACATACATAATAATAGTTAATTGTAGGAAATTATCAAATTGAATAATACATGTAACTTAATAGTCAACATCTGACATGAAGAAAACAACTATGTTTACTTTTTTGGAGTCCAACTCTTTAAGTCTACAATTATTTTTTCCTTCCTCAAGGCTGTAATTTATTTCTTCAGATATTTTGTGCATCTTTGATGAAGGTGAACATGGGATAGTAGCATATGTGAGGTGTTACATTCTACAACAACACACATAGCTGCATTTCCCCTTGTTGATTCACTTAACTGCAAACACAATTAAATTTTATATACCCCCTTTGATAGGCTCATTTATCAATTCCTTCCTTCAAAAAAAATTTTTAAGTTGCCCAATTTTACACACGTGTAAAAATTTGTCAACATTTTTGGTGATCCCACGGGGAAAGTTGCTTGCTAGCTTTAAGACCCAGTGCCTTACTCTAGTCCATTGGGCATGGAGTCAAAGCATATAACCAATTTTTTTCCTTTCTGAAAAACAAAATAAAGTTGGGAAAGAATCTATTAAATCAGATAATATGCATGAATGCACTTATTGAATTGAAAAACATTGCTATGTGCATTAACTACACTTATTGAAGGTAAATTCTAATATACCCTAATCTAACAAAAAAAAAATTGAAACTAAATGCGGCCTTAGATAGGCAACAAAAAGTATCATCCCTTTTTCCAAAACTGAGACCATGAATTCAGCTCTACAAACTAGAAAAGTGACAAAGATGGAAATAAGATATGTACCTCTATTTCATTCACTAGATTAGTTTAAGAACTATGAAAAACATCTATCTGATCTATAAATTGATATAAAATGCGTTGAGGCTTGCTGCTGAGAACATGTGACTCTTATTTATGCTCCAAAACAAGCACAAAATATGGCATTGTTTTAACTGGCTGAGAATCATCCAAATAACGAATAGGAAAAGGCCCCCTAGTAGTGAATAAGTTGAATATTTTGATCTAATCTGAATCATGAATATCATTTTTAACCATGAGCTCTTTCTGAATCTTCTTTGAAGGTTCTTTAACCTCTATAAGCTGATGTTTAAACTCTTCGACATTATGAAACTAATATAAAAAGTATTCATCCTTTTCAAGCTATTGTAACTCATCAACCATGACATCATGAAGATGATTGAAGGGGTGTTTTACCTCTTTAAACTACATTGAAATTGTTTAATCTTCTACAAGTTGCTGCACCATAACTGTAATGATTGATTTTTTGTTGGAACCCTAGAATATTGGCCAAGTATGAAGGTGCATAGGCACACAAGGTCCCAATTATGTAAAGGTGCACAAGGAAAAAGCATGCAAGAGAAAGGTTTAAGGAAGCACATAGCATGCGCAACACGTGAAAGGAGGTTCAGGACTTAGTCAATTTGAGCACCCAGGGTATAACACATGAAAAGCATGACTGGTTACATGTGGATAAGGTGCTTGGCTGGCAAAAGGTTGGCCCAGATAGAGGCATGCCTTGGATGGAATCTTCTAGAAGAACATCATGAGATAAAGTGGAAAAGCTCAGGCCTGGAGAAGAATGCTCGCATGAAGGACCAAATTAAACACTTGGCATTGGATTTGAGGGTGCTAGAGGGTGAGTTGGCTGTGTAGGAAACTGAAAAATACAAGTTCTTGCGGAGTAAAAGATATATGAGTTTGAGATATAGTGGGTTAGAGAGACTGTGAGTTTGAGAGACAACATGGGTGGAGCTCTGCATAATTACTGCGAGGAATCTATTAGTGGATAGTTGCATTAAGGAGAGAATTTACTAGGCATGAAGTTGTAAATTTTCTATTTGTAGCTTAGTTACATAATTCCATTGAAATGCATGAATGCAGTCCACTTCTCTGTGACACTCTATAATGGTATAATGAAGGTAATGAGGTTACCTGATATTATATATACATGAATATCAATGGTTATAATTCATATTTCTCTCTCATGAGTTATCTTTCCTTTCATGTTAAGTATGAATGCTTGTATATTTCTTTCTACCATATACATGTTCTGGATTTTGTTAAAGCACTCAGTTTGAAGTGACTGCAAGGATCTAGAGGTCGTTCTGAGCCCTATGGTTCTAGTATGTCTTAACTTCCCTCCTGGAAAATCTTACACTAATTATAGATGATATTTCCCACTAAACTCACATAAAAGAGAGACTCGGTACTCGTGTGTGCCTTGGGTGAGTGCTCATCTTTCACTGGGTGATAGGACGGTGCGCATAGGGTTCCTTCTGTAGATCAAGAATTTCTGCACTTGTTACCTGTCCAAGTTAATGTCCCAAACTAAACACAAAAAACCTAAAAAACTCAAATGAAATCGATACCTGATAGATAAGACAAGATGTAGATGGAAAATAAGGCTGATGTAGACAAGACGGGTGCACACGAGTGATCCTGTAAGGTAGATCTGAGAAACCTATGAGACACAGATACTTGACATAAAAAGACAATGTTAAAAGATATTTAGGTGGATTGCCTAAAAAAAAGGTCCGGGAAGTGATAAGCTCCCTCGGTGGATGTCAGTCCATGTTTTCAATTAAATGAAGAAGCATACATGATAAGAGAATGTAAATAAATGTCTAGATTTTATGATCAAAAGTGACATATAGAATGTAAACAGTGGATAGAAAGCAACAAAAAATAGGAAACTGTGAAAACAATGTTGGATCTATGTTACTTGAATTCTTTTACCTATTCGCAGGCTGATTGGCATCGATTAGGAAAATTGGCGTCAACTGAGATAGGTCGGCGTCGACTAGGGAAAATCAGCACTGAATGGAACCGGTCGGCGTCGACTGGGAGAAAATTGTAGGAAGATTGAGAAACAGATAATGAAAGCTAGATCGTCAATGTCTGCTGGATCTGCAAGAGCCTTTGGGATGCTGACAAAGCTCCACCTTCGCTAGACCTAGGAGCAGAGTTACCAAGAGATTAATGGAGGCTTGTGATGTTAATGTGATAAGAGCAGAGTAACGGTACTCCTCTCAAGGATTGATTTGGATGGAATTATCTTTTGCTTGATAGATAATTCTCAGGCTTGATGTCTAGAACTCTCTGTCTAACCAAAACTAAATTCTGGCCCTATATTTGTAATCGGTGTTGACTGTGTATAGCCGGCGCCGTTCCAAAAAATCGGCGTCAACCAAGTACCATTCGGTGCTAATTAGGGAACCGACTCCAAAAATGGCTAAAAAGAACCTTTTTGGAAGGATGCAAGTGATCCCTCCGACTCAAATATGGGAAATATCCCACTACACAGTTTGGGGGAGGAGAGATAGGGGGGATAGATGGATAGAATTGATATGGCAGGTTAGGAATTGATATGGGGTAGATAAGTGGTTAAAAAAGTGTAATTAAATAGTTAATATTTAATTATGTATGGGTAAAACATAATGGGGTGAAATAAATTTAGGATAGACGTTTAAATCAAATATTTAAATAATACCCTAAGGGGGAAGTGGTGATATAAATGTGCCCTAGGTTACCCGAGAAGGTAAACGAACATGGGGGACACTAAATTGGGTAACCAATTTTAGGTGTCTACATTTTACCCCTTTTTGTCGAGTAAATTGTGATAAGAAAAGTTGCAAGACAAAAACAAGGAGTTGGGAGAAAGGAAGAAAAAGTGATGATGCGATCCCCCTCAAACTAGGGATGGGATGGGTCCCGAAAGAACAACCGATCCCAAGTTTGAAAAAGGTAGATGAAAACATAGGATGCCCCAGCTAGATGTCTGGAGTAGATCTGATCATTAATAACGCACAAAAATAATAAAAAAGGCAACAACCTAAGGAACTCACATTGGTAGCGCAGATTAGACGGTCTCTGCATGAGACGACGTTAACACCTACAGACCCATGAGTGTAAAGAGGGCTGCAAAATAGTAGCACCTAAAGAATGACACAGTGGTAGGGACAACCAGATGGTCTACAAAGCAGATGACGTTAGTGCCTACAGACCCGTTATCTTTAAGCTGCCACAAATGTGAGTGCCCCATGTACAGGGAACAGACTCAAAATGGGTGATAATACCAAAAGTATATGCCAAAAGGCAATACTTAGGTCATAATAAAGACCAAATAAATAAGTGAAGCATTAACACTATAGCAAAAAGAGTAGGAGATGGAAGAAAGTGATGTGGAGAAGCAAAATTACAACCAATCGACAATGATGGGCCTAAATCGGTGTCGAATAAACCAATCGGTGCCGACCATAAAAGTCAGTGCCGACCATACCAAACACATATAAATATGAGAAAGGAACATGTGAATTATTTATTTAGACCATGAAAATTGATTTAGAGAGAGTAAAAAATTGATTTTGAGCAACATGGAATCCTCTGGGAGCAGTCAGAAGTGGAAGAGGACACAACCTGGGGTAAGTGGATCTACCCAAACTTGTTATATAGTTTTATCATGAAATAGCATATTAGGACACTAGTTTTGAGGAAAAAACTAGATAAATGAGAGGACAGAGCTTTTTTGGGCATTTGGCCTTTTAATCGGCGTTGATTGGAAAAATCGATGCTGACTAAATTAGATCGACGTCGATTTGACACAATCAACGCCGATTGCAGTGTTTAGACTTAAGAAAGTGATAGAATGTGTTTTTTTTTTTTTTGATGTTTGGATTTAGATAAATAAGTAGCTAACACCATCCATGATGTCATGTGATGTAGGCACAAGAGGCTTTATATATGCAGGATGTTATTCCTGAGCTTCTAGAGACCATTCTCCCCGATGTGACTGATGCGGATTGGCATCACCTAGAGTTATTCGGGCTCGGGGGATTCCGGTACTACAGTCGGGTGCCTCGAGATGTAGAGTTGTTGCAAGCACTAGTATGGTGATGGGATAGTAGGACATACACTTTCTGTTTTAGGATGGGTGAGATGACCATCACCCATGAGGATATATATAGGATCCTGAGGCTGCTGATCACCAGGGACCCGATTGAGATTACTCCATGAGAGCAGCAGCAGAGGACCCTAGGACAATTGTATGGAGACAAGGAAGATGATTCAGAGATAGTGTCTGGGGTGGTGAGGATAGCCTCACATTATAGACAGGATGATGCCACGAGCCGACCGATAGTGCTGATTCAGATGGAGATCTCTTATTTTTCTCTACTAGATTCAGGAGGTGGGAGATTTCCATTGTTGTTATTAGACTGTGTTTGTGACATCCTGCAGTTCAGATAGGTGTTTACATTTTTTGATGCCCTGATAGCTCATATATACTATGAGTTATGGATGTACACCACCAATAGGTGGACAGGTATCGATGCTAGCTTTGTGCTCCATTGCTGGGCATATGAGCGCATAACAGTGATCAGTCCATCCGGGCTTCCATGGATGCCAACAGTAGAGGGGGCCCTTGATTATGGATTCCAGTGATGGTGGGCCGATATGGCCCTGGGAGATACAGGGAGATCTACAGAGTGGTATGTTGAGTGCTTCAGGACGCTGACACCAGAGCAGGTCATTTGGAGACCATATCGGGTCTACCTGACATGGGCCGGTCAGGAGGCTCATCTAGTGGAGCTCAGAGGGAGCAGGGTGGTTAGGGGTCACTTATGCCAGATATGTGAGAGCGCATCCCGTTTATACGGAGTACTGAGGCAATTCGGCTTGGTACAGACAATTCTGACCACTTACAGGACATACAAGGGGGGGATAGTCAGAGAGACCGATCTACCAATTTTGATCCCGGCAGATCCATTGAGGGAGGCCCCACCTTCCATAAATAGTGATGATGACGTAGGAGTAGATGATGGCTATGTGGCATGGTATTCTACAGGGAAACCACGACACCTACCAGCATTCATAGATGCAAACGAGGAGGACATAGCTGTAGTGCTAGAGAGGCTGGAGGGAGAGCATGCTACCCTGACGTAGACACACCAGGCTGCCCTCGAGGAGATTAGATCTCTGACAGAGGAGAGGGATGCATTGACTACTAGAGAGAGACACAGCTCGTCAAGGAGCGAGATACAGTGATCCAACAAAGGGATCACTACCATCGGCACAGAGAGGCCCTCAAGGCCAAATACGGTGATACAGGAACTATTTCAGAGTCTAGGTCACAGGGTGCAATAGTAGGAGGGCCACCACCAGCAGTAGCAACACTATTATGAGCACCTGTTACGGTGAGTCTGAGAACTTATCAGGATCTCCTCAACGAGGTGAGATAATATGAGGATGCCCTAGCACAACATGCCCCTGATGTGCCTTGTTACGGTGCGAGGAGGAGATTAGCGACAGCCGCAGCTAGAGGTGCATCAGAGAGAGGGAGCACCGAGAGAGATCGATGGTGGCGGTAGGCCCCCAGCACCAGGTGCTTCTAGCTCGATAAGCGTGGTGGCCAGGAGAGACATCCTGGACCAGAGGAGGGTGGAGGAGATAGTGTCTTTCGCCTATCAGATTTTACGATATAGATATGTTATTTTTTTGTATCGATATATTGATGTAGCCTTGATTTGAAGGAATTTTTCATGTATGATATAGATGGCTTGATTGAAGCCATCCATTCTTTGTTGTACAGACACTCATGTATATATATATATATATATAGATTCATCATTTTCTGTGTTATGTGATTGTACTCATGCATTTAATTTTGATAGATATGGATAGATGTAGTGTAATTGTGATGGAGATAGACATATGCTAATAGAGGATAAATAGATGGGATTTGATGGACATAGACATAGAGGATAGATAGATGTGATGTGATTTGATGTGATTGATATGTTTAAGATGTTAATTTAATTTTGATGAAATAGATATAGATAGATGTAGTGTAAGTTTGATGGTCATAGCCAGGTGCTGATAGAGGATAGATAGATGTGATGTGGTTTGATGTGATTGATTAGATTTGATATGTTTAAGATGTTAATTAATTTTGATGAAAATAGATATAGATAGATTTGTATTTAGACAAAGTAGATAGATGAGTATATATAGATGATAGATTTTGACTATATAACATGTTAAGTGGATATGCTCTTGTGATAGCAAAGGATGTAATAATATTTTCTTATTTTAGAAGATAAAAAAGTGAGACACCTAGATAGGAAAAAGAATGATAAGTTAGGCCCCTAACTGACCAAAAATGGAGACTTTGGTAGGAAACTAAAAGACGTTGCATATAAGGCCATAGATACAGATAAAATGAACCTAACACTAGTCAGTCACAAACCATATCTAAGAGACAGATGGAACGAGAAGTAAGTATGTATCTTTTCAAAATATATGAAGGAAAGAATACGTGCTCATATTAGAAAATAGGGTCTCCATATGATCAAAAAAGGTCTTATATCTTAGCTTCATGATTTTTGTTTTGAGAGAAAAGAAAACTGATCAATGCGGGAAGTTTGAAAAACATAGAAAGACTAATCAATACGGTAAGTCTTTCAATGATATTAACAAGTGAACAAACTTGCTGAAGAGGAAGTCTGTTATTGCAAAGGCTGATCAAATGCAAGAAGCCTTGAAAATTCCATGAAATAAATAGCCATCCTTCAAGGGAGCGGTCTATATTTTGATGATAGCCATCCTTCAAGGGAATGGTCTATAATTTTTGATTTATTTGACAAGGCATGGTTAGTTGTCCTTCGAGGGATTAGTCTATCCCTTTTTTTTTTTTGAAAGAGGTTGAGTTTAGACCTAGATAGATCAGATAGAGGGGAAGAAAAATGTATGCGAACACGTATTCTTGCCCCGAGTAGATTTGATTAAGATAGACACTTAGGATAGATGAAATAGTGATTAAGGTGTTCCTACTGTGAGGAGGAACATATCCATAAGAAGATAAAATGCCATGAGTAGAGCCATGGTACTCATATTTAAGGTAGAAAAAACATAACGCGGAGAACCACATAGTTTCGAATCACAACAAAATACATGACCGGTTATTAGATGGATGAAAGATCTTGGTCGCATCTGTTTTGCGACTAAGATTGTGTAAGATAGATATTAACAATAGAAATGCCTTCAATGCAAAGCATTAAGAGGTTTTATTTCAGGTACACCATCCATGGAAGATAAACGATGAGCCCCAGACCCATATTTATGAGTGACTACGTACGAACCCATCCAGTTAGGAGC
This sequence comes from Taxus chinensis, assembly GCA_019776745.2. Taxonomy (NCBI): domain Eukaryota; kingdom Viridiplantae; phylum Streptophyta; class Pinopsida; order Cupressales; family Taxaceae; genus Taxus; species Taxus chinensis. The sequence goes on from CM034150.1 coordinate 500,449,016, forward strand.
GAACTTACCATGATGACTCCATTCTAGTGTAGTGACATTTTGGTTTTCTTTAAGAACAAAATCACCAAATTTAAAGTCACAGTGTTGCAAGTACTTTTTATAAGCATGTTAGGCACACTTAAGATAGACCTGATGATGCTTGAGAGCATTGAGACGTCACTCATCGAGCAATTCAAGCTGCGCTAGATGATTTTGATGATGTCCTCATCAGAGACAAATTCTCTGAGAGACACACAAAGAGATGGGATCTAGACTTCTAAAGGAAGGACAACCTTAGATCCATAGATGAGAGAGAAGGGAGTAGCACCAGTAGGAGTATAAATTCTAGTCTGATAATCCCAGAGAGCAAAAGGGATATGTAAATGCCAATCCCTACTAGCTCGACTAGTTACCTTTGCGAGGATATTACGTTAAGTTTTATTGGAAGCCTCAGCCTGGCTGTTAGCTTGGGGATAGTATGGAGAAGAAAATATGAGTTTGATATTGAATACGTCACAAAGGTTCTGAAAATAGATGTTTTTGAAATATTTACCATTGTCTGTGATGAGTTTGTGTGGGACACCAAAGTGACAAATGATGTGTTGATAGACAAAATCAACAATGGGCTTAGCTTTAGTCGATGAAAGAGGAATAGCTTCTTCCCACTTAGTGAAGTATTTTGTGGGCAGTAATGATAGAATGATGAAGATGTGAGGAGTGGGGATTGATGAGACTAATAAGATCAAGACCCCATTGTGAAAAAGGCCACAAATCTGCTACAGGTTTCAAAGCCTGACTAGAGATATGTGTAAGATTGGAATGTTGCTGACACTTGACACATTTCTTAGTGTATTCGCAACAATATCGATTAAGAGAAAGCCAATGATAACCTAAACATAAGATGCATTTAGCTACGGCCAAGCCACTAAAATGTCCACCCACAGATACCGTCATGGACCTCCTGGATAGCTTTAGATGATTCAGGGGTTTTGAGGCACCGAAACAAAATACCATCAAAACCACGTTTGTAGAGGATTCCACCCAGAATAGTATAGCGATTAGTGCACGTAGGATAAAATATCTTCTATCATTGGACATTAGATCAAGAGGGAGCACTCAATGAGATAGATAATTAAAAATATGCCGATACCACTCATCTTGAGTGTTGGTTGTGACGTTGTTGATTGAATTCAACTACTCGAGATGAGAGGGTTGGTCTAATTGCTACACAACCACAGAAAGTCACGAGTCTTCGGTGAAAGGTAGAATAAGTGAGGATAAAGAATCCATTGTATCCGTGAATCAGTTTGTAGTGTGAGGGATAGCTTGGATAGTAAATTTATCAAATATTAAAGTTGAAAGAGAACGATATCACGATATTTTTGAAGAATATCATGTTTGCATTGATAGACACCCGTGACTTGATTAATAATGAGCTCAGAATCAGCAAAGATGTTGATATGGCAAGTGCCAAGATTAATGGCATTCTGAAGACCTAAAACAAGAGCTTCATATTTGGCCATATTATTGGTACACTCAAAGTTAAGTTTGTGTGTGACAGGGATAGGTGCACCCCAAGGAGGAATCATAAAAAACCTACACCTCCCCCTTGCTGACATCTGGACCTATCAAAGAAGAGTTTAATTTTAAACGGAGAAAGATTGAAACCAATTTGTTGAATGCATTCATCTGGGAATAGAGCCAGGGGAATTTGAGTGTCTGGAAGAGGAGTATCAGCTAATTGATCTACAATGACCTGACCCTTGATAGATTTTTGTGAGATGAACTCGAGATCAAACTCTGTCATGAGCATGAGCCAACGAGTGATACGATCATTGTGATATGGTTTCACATGCATTGTCTTGAGTGGGTTGATACTTGTAACAATATAAGTCTTGTGATTAAGGAGGTAGTGACAAAGCTTAGAAGTTGCGAAGAAGAGAGCACAACACAATTTTTTAGTTTCAGAATAGCGTGTTTCATACTCATGAAGAGTGTGACTGATGTAATATACGGATTTTTCTTTACCATTAGCATCCCGATGTGAGATCATGGCTCCCAAAGCATGGTCAGTCACAGAAATATAAAGATAGAATGGCTCTCCCTCGCGTGGAGGTGTAAGCACAGGTGGAGAAAGAAGATAGGATTTGAGATCATCAAAGGCCTTTTGGAAATTCTCATCTCATTCAAAATGCACATTCTTACAGAGGAGATGATGAAAGGATTGACAACGGTTTGATAGTTGCGAGATAAAATGACGTACTAATTAAAGATGTCCTTGAAGACCGCGGAGCTGTTTTAAGTTAAAAGGGGGAGGCATCTCAAGGATAGCCTTTATTTTTGTGGGATCGACTTCAATGCCCCTAATAAAAATGACAAAACCTAAGAGTTTACCAGTGAGAACGACCAAACATGCATTTAGATGGATTTAGGTGAAGACAAAAAACGAATGAGCCTCTCGAAGAGAGGTGCAAGAATGAAAAAGATGATCTTGACGGTGTTTGGATTTACTGAGGAGATCATCGACATAATCCTCCATAGTTTTGTGTAAGAGATCATGGAAGATGTAGGTCATTGCTCATTGGTAGGTTGCTCCTGCATTCTTAAGACCGAAAGGCATGACACGATAACAAAAATTCCCCCAAGGGGTTATGAAAGAAGTCTTATGCTGGTCCTCTGGTGTGATGAGAATTTGATTATATCCAGAGAAGCCATCCATAAGAGAAAGCATCTCAGTGACCTAGGGTTGAATCCACGAGTTAATCGATATTAGGTAGAGGGAAATCATCCTTCAGACAAGCGAGATTAAAATCCTGGAAGTCGGTACAAATTCTAATTTTCCCAGTAGCTTTAGTTACTGGTACTACATTTAAAACCCATTGTGGATAATCAATGGGTTGGATGAAGTTAGCAGAAAGCAAGTGCTGCAACTCTTCTTTGACAAGAAGGGCTATACGAGGGTGCATTTTATGTAATTTCTGTTTAACCGGTTTGATGTCTGGAAGAGTAACGATATTGTGGACCACAATATCAGGATCCAGTCCTAGCATATCTTCGTATGACCAAGCAAAATCTTGGCGATGGTTGGAAAGAAATGTGGTAAAGTCTCCCAACTCCTGTGGATTAAGAGATTGGCCGACCTTAATGATGCGAGGGTCTTCAGAAGTCCCTATATTAAGGTCGACAGTGGCTTTGTTGAGAAGCGTAGACGTATCAGAAGGAATGGTTTTAGGAAGATAAGAATCCTCTGCCCCCAAATAGGTGAGGACCGAGTCATCATCTGCATAGTGGATAGTGTTGATAGTAGGAGAGTCATCTCCAACTATTTCAGGGAAGACTAATGGTATGGAAGTGGATTCATCATTAGTTTTATAGGTCAATGGACCTATGGAAATGGTATTGACTAAAAAAAAATTTAGGCAGCATGGAAATGGTGTCATCCACATCAAGTGATGCTTCTGACCTGGCGGGAGAAGATGGTTCTTCAATGGAGAGAGGCTCATTGAGAATGGTGATGGTGGCTTTTGAGAGAGGTTTAAATCCTAAACCAATTTTTTGATGTGGTTTAAGAGTTGGAATGGATGTGAGGTCATGTATACCATGTTCATATTTTCCCAGGCCAAAGCCCTTCCACACGCATCGATATAAATAAGTTTTTGCGAATGCGGGATTCTGTAAACAATCAAACCCTACTGAATAGGGTTTGGCCCTTGGGGGAGAATCCAGGTGATAGTGAGGTGTATCAAGACCACCGTAAATGAAGTTAGTCTGTTGACTGGGTAGACCAATGGTGATGATGCGACCAAGACCTGGCTGGTATTCAGGTTGTTTGTCTAGTCTACCATACTCATTAGGTTTGAGATGGGCATCCAAAGAAAGAAGAGGAAGCTCTCCTAGCGAAAAATGCTGCAACGTTTCTTCCAAATTTTGTAAATCTGGTAGTTTCCTTGTAGGTATGGAAGAAGATGAAGCCTCATCAGGAGAACCAACATTCTCCTTTAGAGGGGTAGATCTTGTGGTCATGTCGCACTGTGTGGAAGGAAAAGGATCTCCTAGATGAGTATAGATTTTTCCCTCATGCTGATATTTTAAGCATCGATAGAGGGTTGGTGGGAAATAATGCATTTTATGAATCTAGGAATGTCTGAGGATCATGTTGTAGTGGAATTTTCCTTCAAAAATGTAAAAAATCTTGTGAAGCAGTTTCTTACCCACCCGAATGGGCAGGACCACAGTTCCTAAAGTCACCGCCAGCTGATCGTTAAATGATCGAAGGGTAAAAGGTGGTGGTGACACTACATTCTTTGGTAACTTAAGTTTCTCAAAGGTGTGAGAGGAAATGATGTTGAGTGCAGCACCACTGTCGATCATAGTGCACTTTAACGTAGTATTGTTGATTTGAACTGTGATGAAGAGGGGAGCCTCTAAATCCTCAGAAGAAAGGGGAGGAATTTCAGAATCCTCAAAGGAAATGGCGGTTGACGGTCTATTCAACCCAACAACCATGTCAAAAGGCTGGGGCTCATTTGAATTCACCGTGATATGGCATAGATTATCAATCAGAGCCTGACGATGTTGTGGAGATGATTGAATGAGGTAAAAAAGAGACATTTTTACCGGAGCATGGGTGAGTTGTTTCATAACACTCTCCTCAACTGACACAAGAATCTAAGTCTGGGGTGAAGCAAAAATAGAGACACAAGGCCTCGAGGCTAATGAGGAAGGATGAACTCCTTCAGGGGCCATAGAAATGACAACCCATGGTCGACAAGTTGTAGAAGATGATGGATTATCATACCATTGTGCTCTAGTGGCGATATGAATTGTGTCGATTTGAGAAGGTGGAAGACCATCTGGAGTGGAATTAATAGAACTAGAGGCCTGAGTACATCATTGAGGCTTAGATGTGGTTGAGATGATAGGAGATACTTGTTCCTCCTCTTCCAGCAGAAGATCACTTTCTTCCAAAAGACTGCTCACGACAGATTAGAGGGCTTTACATCCCTCGGTGTCATGTTCTGGAGTGCGGTGGTAAGCAAAAATCAAATCAGAGTTGAACCAGGAAGGTTTTACTCCTTTAGGATTATAGGGTTTGATCGGAGGAAGAGATATGGATGAAGATTGGATAAGTTGGCAAAGAATTTCAGTATAGAATCCGGTAGACAAAGATGAGAACAGAGATGATGAAGGCACCTATTTTTCCTCAACAGACTGCCGAGGTAAAAGAATCTGCATGTCTAGTTTGATAGTATTTTTAGGGATCATTTTTATTTTCTAGATATCGGGAGAAGTAACCTTGGGTGTCTGAGATGGAAGTAAGTGGGGAAAGATTGATTTTGGTGGAGGAGGAGCTCCTAAGATAGATTTTGAAGAAGGCGAAGATGTGACAAGTGTTGTGGTCTTCAAAGATGAATAATGCTGCTTGGTTAAAACAAATGATGATTTAGATAAGACTGAATTGGATGAGGGATGAGCTCCCAAAAGAGGAACAAAGGATTCCTTGGATTTTGGTGATGAAGATGATGGTCCTGAAAAAAGAGGTGATGCCTTTCTAGTGGGTAAATCCACTTTACAAGGCATCAGTGAAGAAGATGTTGTAGAAGATGATGATGGTTTTGATGGTGTTGTAGAAGAAGACACCTTCTCAGTGGATAAATCCAATCTTCTATGAGGCATGGAGAGAGATTTCTAAGGAAAAGCACCAAGATTTTTAATAGTCTGAAATATTGGTTTTCCTTTTTCAGGGATGGTGACAACTTCAACCGCATAAGGTGATTGTAACCTTTTTGGGGGAAGGAGATGGTGGGGTACTAATGATACCACGTTAGAATTTAGTTGTCTAGGTTTAAGTTCAGGAACCAAAAGTGTAGGTGTCGGTGTTATTTCTTTACATTTTTCCATAATGGTCAAGGCAGCGTCGATGATGGAAGAAGTGGATGACAAAGAAGTGGCTCCCTGTGAGGGAGATACTTCTGGTACAGTAGTTGTAGGTGTAACTACTATAGGAAAGGAAACCAGAAGAGTCAGAATTGAAGATGCTTCTATTGGTAGAGAAGTTGGTATGACTATAGGTATATTTACCAATGGCATAGTCGTGGCAAAAATGGGAGAAACAGAAGTAGATGTATTTGTTGTGGAAATTCGAAGGGATGTAAATGTTTCCAGCATCAAAAAAATGTCTAACGAAAAAACAGACAAGGATGACACTATCTTTGGCATAGATAAAAGATCAGACAAAGAGGTGGGGAGAGATGAATCCATCTCTAACAATGGAGAAATATTCAAAGATAAATTTTCTAAAGATGGCAGAATTTTAGAATTTAACAGAGTGGGAGGAAGTTTTGATTTGGTCGACGTGTTCATAGATGGCTTAGTTTTAGAGGAAGATTCTTCAGTAGAGATGAAGCTGATAGTATGAGTGTTTGATTTTTGAGACCCTGAAACGTCATTTTTTGGGGAATGATTGGGAAAAGGTTGTTTAAAGACATCAAGTGCCTTATTTGGAGGAGCATTTGGGTTATCCAGAATGAGCTCGCCTTTATCAATGAATTTTTGGACAATATTTTTGAAGGTCTGACATCGTTCGATGTCATGGCCTTTGGTTCTATGATAATGACAAAATTCATTTTCCCTATACCAGAATGGACGTTCTTCGCTCTCATCAAAATTTCTAATAGGGGGAAGTTTGATCATGTGAACTTCCAACATTTTTTCTAAGATGGAGGCATATGATTCTCCCGATGAGTAAAAGATCGAGATGACGAGGGTCCTTTTCTAGAAGATGAAAAGTCTCTCCGTGGTGTTTGATTAGAAGTGTTATCAGCTCATGGTGTTTTTAATACGATTGTGTTGATGGATCCCTGATTCTTGTCTTTGTTAGAAGCAGAAGGGTTTTATTTAGTAGAATGAGAAAAATCTAGTGTAGATTTAGAGAGAAGTTTTAACTTCCCTTGTTCAATGGAGTGGGACTCAAGTTTGCGTGCCATCATGAAGGCTTCTTCAAATGTGTGAAAGGTTTGGATCCTTAAAGTGGAAGAAATATGATTAGCACAAGATCGGGTAAACAACTCGATCTATTGAGATTGAGGGAGGGAAAAAGACAATTGATTTATTATACCTCTCCACTGAGTGACAAAGTCTGCAATAGAATCTTTATTGAATTGACAAATGTTATAAAGATCTGTAATCAAGATCTTATGTGTGATATTTATTGAAAAGTTTTCAACAAACATATGAGATAATTGAGAGAAAGAAAACAGGGAGTTCTAAAGTAGGCCCTACTAGAGACATAGGGAAAGTGCGGAGCATAAGCTCCTGATCCTGGACTATAAGGTAGAAAGTGTGTTTTAATGCTCGCAGGTGTTGTTGAGGATCCTCCCGATTATGAAATTTTGAGAATTTAGGAAGTTCCCATTGGGGAGGATAGGGCTTAAAAGCCACTGACGGATGAATTGGTTCATTACACACTTCTTCAAAAGAGTATGAAGGGCAAGCCCCTTTGGTGGAGGCTTCTAGGTCTATGATTTTCTTGAAAAGAATTTGGACGACATCAAATTGAGGGGGAAGCATGTTAGTATGTCCCGCATAAGAAGTGAGTGGTATATTTTGTTGAGGTGTTAACGGGGGATTTATTTTCTGATTAATAGGATGATAAGAGGAATAACCAGGCATTCTAGGTGACACCTGGTGAGGCACTTGTTGTGAAGGAGCCTGCGTATGAGTAGGTTGTGAGATGAAAAGTGGTTGAGAGAAAGGTCGTTGAATGAAAGACAGAGCTTGTGGTTGGTGGGCTCCTACACTTGTCTACTGAATCAGAATGGATTGAGGAGCATGGATGTTGATTTGATTGGACTTGGTGGGGAACAAAGTCTAAATGAGGCTCTTGACCACCAGATTGGTTAAGGGCGCCGACACCAGAGGATGGGTAAAGGTCACTGTACCTGGAGCATTGGAAGAAAGACCAACTGGAGGATGAGAAGAAGGAACGTACTGACTCATAGAAGGAGGTTGATTCGTAAAGAGGTACTAAACCTAAGATATAATGGACAACATAGAAGAATTAATAGCAATCTGTGAGAGTGCAGATGCACCCATCATAGCTAAAGAAGAGGACCTCTCAAAAATAGGTTGTGGGGTAGCTAAGGTAGCCACGACACTAGGGATAGGCACGACCATTTGGGAACCAGTCGACATGGTTGGTGGCAGAGAAAAAGGAGGCATAGATGTGCCACCCTCTTCCATGGTTTGAGGCGAGAAAAATTATGCTAACTGTTCTATAAAATCTTGAGATGGTTCATGAGAATAGTCGTAAACTTGTTGGATTGGTGGTCCCTGATCATATATATTCAAATAGACTTATGCACTAGATAGTCCATAAGGGCTACTGGATTGCGATCAAGGATCACCTAAAATTTAGGATCTCCACGAGGAACATACTCTATATCATAAGCAGATGATACCTCTGAAGGACTGGGGGAAGCTAGACGTGATGGGATCACTTTAGGATGATAGAAAGGATTATATGACCAAGATGGGGAACCAACTAACAGTGGTCCCGAGGAAGACCCGAGGGGTGCCAAAACATCCACATTAGTGGTGGTCTCGGATGAAGAAGGGGCTAGTTGAGCCATTTTTTTAGATTGTAACCGGGTGATGACCGTCATAAACAAATAGAAATATAGAAAAAAGGAGATTGTCCTAAGTAATGCATAGAAAATTCAAGTAGCGTAGGTGATTATCTCTTTTAATTTTTCATTCTTTTAAGAAAGAAAATATTAGGAAAGGCTTTTTAGAACAGGAACTACTCAAATAGTCAAACTAAGGATGGTTTAGGGAATTTTTTGGTGAGGAGTCCCGAAGGCACTTCAGTAAAAGATCGGTACATGGCTTGATATAGGGGCCTACCCCCACACTTCACACACCACTACGATAAGGGAGTTAGGTGCTTTGCCAAAATATACCAGAACTTCTGTGAATTTATAGCACGGCCCGAGTACCACGTAGTCTCTTCCTCTTGGATGTCACTTCCAAGTAGGCGAAGCCATGGAAGGAATTTTTGTTTAAATGCTTAATACCTAGTGATTTTGGCTTTGTGTGTAAGGTGAAAAATAAAAATCAAATAGTGTCACTACCGATTTTGATCAATTTTCCAGCCTATTTAGAAAGCTAGATGAAGAACATACAGTAGAAATGACAAAGAAAAATTTATTTTTAAGCACTAAAGATGAAGTGTTTGATTTCGATGAAGACAAGTCAAACAAGTTCTTTCCCAAATGCGATTAAATTATTTTTAAGCATCAAAATTGAAAGGTTTGAATGTGATATAAAATAAACAAACAAGTTCTTTTTAAGTTCCTAAAAAGGAGAAAACACCGTAAAAGAGGAATACCTATAGATTTAGCTCTCTAAGGTGTGTGGACTTCAAAAAGTGCGTTGTTGAGCTCTTCCCCTCGAACAATCCCACAAACAAGTAAAGTGATCCACAAGAAAAGGTTAAGCAAACACACAAACAAACCCAGAAAGATATATCCAGATAATAGTAGAATGAAAATTTCTATTTTAAGGAACTAAATTTTTTTCAAGAAGATAACAATGCAATCTTGCAATCAAATGAAAGATTTATTAATCTTTGAAATAGGAATTGGAATTTAGTTTTTTAAGAAAGAAGAAACTTTAACTTTTCAAATTAAAAATGAAAAAAGCAAGACCAAAATGAAGGAAGGAAATGCTTAAGGAGAACTGACGAAAAAGCAGTGAAGAAACAGAACAAAAGCTCAAAACTAGAAAGGAAATGAACTTACCAATAAGGGAATTTGGTTGGGTCCCACCAGGCATGCCAGAATGTAGATCAAGAATTTCTGCACTTGTTAACTGTCCAAGTTAATGTACCAAACTAAACACAAAAACCTTGAAAAATTCAAATGAAATTGATACTTGATAGATAAGACAAGTTGTAGATGGAAAAGAAGGCCAATGTAGACAAGACGGGCACACATGAGTGATCCTTTAAGGTAGATCTAAGAAACTTGTGAGACAAAGATACTTGACAGAAAAAGATGACGTTAAAATATATTTAGGTGGATTGCCTAAAAAACAGGTCTAAGAAGTGATAAGCTCCCTTGGCGGATGTCAGTCCATGTTTTCAATTAAAGGAAGAAGCATACATAATAAGAGAATGTAAATAAATGTCTAGTTTTCTAATCAAAAGTGACAGACAGAATGTAAACAATGGACAGAAAGAAACAGAAAACAGGAAACTATGAAAACAATTTTGGATTTGTGCTACCTGAATTATTTTACCTATCCACAGGCTGATCAGCATCAATTAGGAAAATTGGCTTCGACTGAGATAGGTTGGCGTCGACTAGGTAAAATCAGCGTCGACTAGAACCAGTCAGCGTCGACTAGGGGAAAATTGCAGGAAGATTGAGAAAAAGACAATGAAAGCTAGATCATCAATGTCCACTGGATCTGCAGGAGCCTTTGGGATGCTGACAAAGCTCCACCTTTGCTAGATGCAGGAGCAGAGTCACTAAGAGATTAATGGAGGCTTGCGATGTCGATGTGATAAGAGCAGAGTAATGGTACTCCTCTCAGGGATTGATTTTGATGGAATTAGATTTTGCTTGATAGATAATGCTTAGGCTTGATGTCCAAAACTCTCTATCATTCTTTCTGTCTAACCAAAACTAAATTCTCGCCCTGTATTTGTAATCAGTGCTGACTGTGTATAGTCGGCACCATTCTGAAAAATCAGCGTCGATCGAGTACCAGTCGCTGCTGATCAGGGAACCGACTCCCGAAATGGCTAAAAATAACCTTTTTGGAAGGATGCAAGTGATCCCTCCAACTCAAATATGGGAAATATCCTACTGCACGGTTTGGGGGAGGAGAAATAGGGGGATAGATGGATAGAATTGATATGGGAGGTTAGGAATTGATATGGGGTAGATAAGCAGTTAAAAAAGTGTAATTAAATAGTTAATATTTAATTATCTATGGGTAAAACATAATGGGGTGAAATAAATTTAGGATAGACGTTTAAATCAAATATTTAAATAATACCCTAAGGGGGAAGTGGTGATATAAACATGCCCCAGGTTACCCGAGAAGGTAAAAGAACGTGGGGGACACTAAATTGGGTAACCAATTTTAGGTGTCTACACCTTCCTTCTGTGATGGGAGTAAAAATGACTACATCTTGGTTCCGTTGCTGGGACCTCTTTTCAAAGTAATAGTGGGATATAACATACATCACGATCTGTGTAATGAGTAATGACAGAGCAATTAACATTAGAAAATGTTGAATCATGGTTCAAGAGCACGGAGGATGAATTTTCTCAGAGATTCAACACTAGACCTAAGTTTAATGCATGTAGATGGGTAGAAGAGAACATCTACCACGATTTGTATGAGACCTTCTTCTACTTCTTCCCAGTAGAACTATATGAATGGCTTTCAGCCTATGTGTCTAGATTAATTTGGCATTATGGATCACATATGTGGACCAAAGAAGACTACCAAAGGATGGATGATGCAAATTTGACGTGGAACCATGTTGTAGATCATTGGTGGAGAGGATTACTGGCTAGCTACACTCTAGAGAATACCATTTATACGTATTCTTGTCTAGAGGTTGCTGAGTTTTAATTTCTATGAGAACCTAGAGGAACGTTTCCACGTGTTATTCCTCTAGCTATGAAGATATTGATGGTTACCATGAGTTTAGAGGCGTTCCCAATGGCTAGCTAAACCATTCTGAGAACTACCTAAGTGAGCTTGGGTGGAGGAAGATGGAAGATATCACGATAGAGAAAAAGAAGGAAGAGAGATGGCTCAAATATAGTGAAGTGTGTGGAAGGGAGATTGATAGACGATGTGAGGTTGTTAGTGTGATGGATCTTTGGAGATAGACGTTGATGGAAGGAGTTGAGGTTCACGTGGAGGATGTGGAACCTGAGCAGTATTTGCTTCCCCATCTTGGCAAGCTCGTGAGGGAGACCGCTTCAGCTTCTAGTGAGAGTTCGTCACATGGAGAAAGGAGAATCGTTGATGCATATCTGAACCCACCTTGTGACCGAGCACTGGCACTTGGTTTTTCCAAACCAGATAGAAGCATTATTGACCCAATTGATATTAGTGGAAGAGAAAAATCTGTGCCTATTAGATACATTTTTTCAATTCCTTCTTCTAAGGCTGAACATATTCTAGTATTTAGAGGAGTCTTTGGATAAGGAGAAAGTGTACAAGCTTTTAGTCTCACATCAGGGAGTGGCGTGGGACACAATAGCGATAGCGGGGTGCTATCACAAACGATCGGCATACACTTTAGTGGGATCATGGGGGTGTTTGGCATAGCTCCTACAGGCCCTATTAGACCCAGTGGTTTTGGTGCATCTGGTGGCTCTAGAGGCACATGACCTAGTGGATCAGGCGGTGGAGGAAACACTTAAGGGAACCAAGGCTCTGGCTCATGAGGATAGGGACCCCAGCCACCACCTCAGGTATTCTTTGAAATGTCTCTACATTTTCTAGATTATAGAGGCATTGAGGATGTTGCGGAACATGTTCACAAGTGTGAACTGCTATGGTGTGTGAAGGGTATCACAACCTGAGAACGGAAGGCTAGTCAGTTTGTAACCACATTGCTAGGGAACACACATAGCTGGTTAGGAAGTATGACCCTCATCAAATGGTGGTGGACTACACTACTTTAAAGAATGCATTCTTGGCAGAGTTCCATATTCCTCAGTTTGAGCAGAAGAGCATTAGCACTTTGAAGGATATTCAACAAGGAAAGATAGAGAGTGTGTAGGAGTATGATGTGTATTTTAAAAATATCTTATCTAAATTATCATATGATATTCACCCTTAATAGCATGCTTAGTGGTTTTTTGGAGGGCTGATCACCAAGGGCCTTATCTCATAAAACTTTTACAAACCCACACAAGGCATTGGAGGTTGCCCTACGTGTAGAGGATGTTGGTAGTAATGATACTGGTGTTAGCCCGTTCTTGGAGACTCAAATTGTTGTTATGGCCAAGCAGTTGGAAAAATTATTTATGAACTCATCCCATGCGACTCGCAATGGTTTGTGGTGAACAGATTGTGAAGTAGAGGGGCACGTTAAGGATAATTTCCCCCAGAGGATGGTGCACGCTATGAAAAAAGATTGTGAAATTTTTCATGGGGACCATGATGCAAGTAGATGTCCCTTGGTACAATGTGTAATAAAGAAGAATGTATCTTGTTATTACAAAATTTGTACCTCTATAACCCATGATACTAAGGAATGTAGGCTCATTGATCAGATCCATGAGCCCATTGATCATGGGGTGCATTGCCAGTGGTTTTAAAGGTGATGATCACTGTTATAAGGAGCACGTAGATGGAGGCACGTGCAGAAGGGGTTTTCAAGGAGGATACCATGGTCCAGATAACTGCCAATGAGGAAGGAGTGAGTCCCCATGCAAAACATGTTTCAACTGTGGTTCTACAGAACATTATAAATGTGAGTGCCCAGACCTGTTGTAGTGCTCGTGGTGTGAGAAGAAGCATAAGTATGAGGAGTACCTAGAATTATTTGAGAATATGAATCCGTAGCACTGAAAGGACAAGGGTGCTACAATGGTCAGCATCAAGAAGGTAGACATATAGTGGATGCCTTAGGTAACATGGGATGTAGGTTTGGAACCTGTCTTGGTAACAACAAGGGTAGAAGTCGAGCTTGTAAGAGAGGTACCAAGATAGAAAACCATGGGATTAAGGGAGAAGGTCATTTATGGAAAGTATCTAGATCTCGCGCATCAAAAGGAGATATATTAGGACACCATGGATGTTATTTGGATCTTACAAGGGGAGATCTAGTGTCTAAAGGAGAAATCCAGGAGGAGGGAACAAGGAAGGAGAGTCGAGGCACAAAAGGATGACCTACATGAGGTCAAGGAGGTGTGTAAAATGCTAATGCAGGAGAATATTAATCCCTTACTAGGATCTTGGTTGAGAGAAGCTACCACGTGCCAGAGAAGAGCACAAGAGACATGTCTTGCACATGAACCTTACCCCTCACAGCCTTGACTATGACAAGGAGATTACATTGAATGCATTTGTAGATGGATGGCTCCTTAGCAATATCCTCATTGACATAAGCGCGGAGGTTAATGTTTTTACTTTGGATGCATGGCATCAGATGGGAAGACCTATATTACAATCATCTTCAAATGTGTTGTATATGGAAAACAAGACTAAGGAAATGCCCATCGGTGTCTTGAAGGATGCAAATATTACTATCCAGGGAGCCAAGTTCACTAGGGACTTCAAAGTTTTAGCACTTGCCTAGGCAGGAAATTTCCCAACACTACTTGAGTGCCCTTGGTGTTACAAGAACAATGCAGACCTTCGATTCAACAAAGGGTACATCAGCTTCAAGAACAAAGGGGAATGAGTCATTATACCTCTGACTGATGGGAATTCAACACCCTATATTGAACCGTTAGGGGAGGAAGTTCTAGATAGGATTTATGTGCACTCAATCAAAGACCTTGAGATGGTACACCCTGCTAATGGGGTTATCCAGTTTGAAGATGCTCAGTCAATGAGTGATACCACCAGCATGACATGTGAAAATTGGGTGCATGGAACTTATGAATTGATGGGATGACAGTTGAGAGGATAGGTGACTGAGGTAACAAAGGCGTGCACGATTAGGCACCTTAGAGGAAATGAACTACCCAAGTATTCATGAAGAGCCTTCCCTGAGATCTTTCTGTAGGAGGTGGAAGCTCAGTGGAAGGATAGAAAGGAATAGAGGGGGATGTTAAATTATGTCTTACTTAGCACAACAGCTCGGTGGTGGGCCACACATCAGGAGAGCCTTTTGGACTGGTGTGAGGTAAGAATTTCTCTCTCTATCATATTTTCTAGGAGCAATGTACCCACCATCATCAAAGACTACCATGGGAATGAGCCCACCTCTTTCCATATCCAAGAGTGTGAATGGGTCTGGAGATAAGGCAAAGAATCTTTGCCACCATCCCTCTAGGTGCACAAGTTGTATTCTACACTAGAGGGTTACGCGCATGCATGGTAAATTCATTCAGAGACATGCCACCAGACAAGGAATTAACAAGAGCTTGCAACTGACCTTATTCAAACCTTTGAGTATCAAAGTACCAAACCATCAATTGTTAAGGCCTTGTAGGATATCAAGTTCCTTACCATGGGGTATAGTGCTAGGATGGAAGATAGGCTGTTGAAATTACTAGGTGAACCAGGATCGGAGGCGTGCTTTGAAGAATTAGAGGAATAAGAAGAGTTACAACTTGAGAGAACATGTTTGGAAAAGGAGAAGGGAAAGTTGGTATATGTGATTGATGGAGAGGAATTGGAAATCTTAGATTTCATCCATTCTGTAGGGATGTGCGAGGTAGTGGACAGTGCAAATACTCGCGCCATGCCTACCATAAGCATTTAAAAATGAAGAAAGTTAAAATCGGTTTAGGAGAAGAACCCAAGGAAGTTGTTATTGGAGATTACTAGATGGAGAGGGAAGTATCTAAGATCATTGATCTATTGCATGAATTTGAGGATTTATTCCCACATGGGTACCATGAGCTCAAAGGCATTCACCATTCCTTGGGGGAGATGAAGATAAAACTGAAGGATGGAGTGTGCCCAGTTAGGAAAAGGCCCTATCAGATGAATCCCAATTTATGTGTGAAGGACAAGGAGGAGATAAACAAAATGATATCTTTTGGGATCATTGAGGTAGTAGAAGAATAGGAGTGGGTAAGCTCGATGGTAATCAACATCAAGAAGGATGGGCGGATTAGGATTTGTGTGGATTATAGGGAATTGAATGCAATTTGTGTCATTGATCCCTTTCTGACCCCCTTCACTGAAGAAATTTTGGAAGGATCCACTGGGCATGAGATCTATTCCTTTACAGATGGATTTTCAGGGTACCACCAAGTCTGGATTGCAAAGGAGGACTAGGAGAAGACAACTTTCACCACCAAGTGGGGAAGTTTTGGATATATGGTCATGCCCTTTGTATTGAAGAATGCACCAGCTATCTTTTTGGGCATAGTGGTCCAAGCATTCCATGACTTCATCCATACATTTCTTCAAGTCTATTTGGATGATTGGATAGTATATGGTTTGGTTAAGGACCATTGTGACAATTTGAGGTTAATGTTTGAGAGGTGTAGGAAATTGAGGATATCCCTTAACATTAAGAAATGTGTATTTGCTACACCCTTTGGGACTTTATTAGGACATATCATATGTAAGGAGGGTTTTTTGGTAGATCCTGCTAAGGTTACAGTTATTGTGGAGTTAAGGAACTAAGGTTATAGTTATTGTGGAGTTAAGGGAGCCTACTAGCCAAAGCGCAGTGCGTGGATTCTTTGGGCATATGAGCTATTATAGAAAATTCATTAAGGGATATGCCAAGATCACCTTACCTTTAGAGGAGCTTCTTAGACATAAAAGTCCCTTCCATTAGGGAGAGGCGTAGTAGAGGGAATTTAATAAATTAAAAGATAGGCTTATCACCACACCTATTTTACATTTTCCCTCTTGGGACAAGCCCTTCCATGTTTATGTAGATGCCTTAGGGACCACCATTGGAGTAGTGCTTACACAACTAGGTGAAGGGATTGTTGATCATCCTCTATTTTTTGCAAGTAGGAAGGTGACACCAACAGAGTAAAACAATACCACAACTGAGTGTGAAGCATTGTCAATGATCTAAGTGCTCTTCATGTTTAGACAGTATCTACTGACAACTCCCTTTGTGTTTTACACAGACCATATGGCATTAGAGTATTTAGTGAACAAGCATATTCTACAAGGATTCATATGTTGATGGGTGTTGTTGTTTCAAGAGTTTGAATTCACCATTGTAGTAAAGCCTAGAAGAAGCAACTGTGGACCTGATCATCTGTCAAGAATTGATTTAGGGGAGGATGTGAAGAGTATTGAGGAAATAATGCCAGATGTATAACTGTTTAGGTTGCAGTGCACGCCCTTAGATTTGGAAGAGATTGTAATATTTTTAAAGGAAGGTCTGGCACCAGACAGAATGAATACATTAGAAAAGTATCAGTTATCCATACACACCGCACCCTACATGTTATTCAGTGGAGACTTATACAAGTTGGGACGTGATGAAGTTGTACAAAGGTGTGTCTTAGAGCATGAGCACGTGGCCATCATGGAGGAAGCACACAGAGGAAGTGCAGGTGGGCATTATGCAGGTAATGCCACCGTGCGCAAGATATTAATGGCAGGTTTGTGGTGGGAAACCTTGTACAAATATTATAGATATTATTGCAAAGCGTGTGACCATTGTCAGCGCATTGGTAAAATAGGAAGGAGAGATGAAATGCATTTGTGCCCTATTCCTAGTGTGAAGCCTTTTGAAAATTGGGCGATAGAATTTGTGGGACCTATTGCACCAACAACGTGTAGGACTGGGTCATGCTATGTCATCACTTACATGGATTATCTCACAAGGTGGGTAGAGGCAGCCCCAACTAAAGACTGCATGGTAGGAATAGAGGAAAGGTTCTTGTGGGAGAACATTATCACAAGATATGGATGCCAGTTGAGTTTGACCAGCGATAGGGGTACATATTTCTTAAATGAGACCCTAAGGATCCTGTTATCAGAGTTCATGGTGGCTCATCACAAGACTATGCCATGTCACACACAAGTAAATGGAACCATGGAAGCATTCAACAAGATACCGAGTCATACCTTGACCAAATTTGTGATGTCAGAAGACAAGATTGGGATGACAAAGTATCGGTAATATTATGGGCTTATAGGACAACGTATAAAAGGATAAACAAAGCCACACCATTTCAATTGGTGTTTGGCACAGAATTTGTTTTTCCGGTTGAATTTATGTTACCTTCTATGTGAATAACACGCATAGGAGGATTAGATGATGAAAAATCACTAGAAGAAAGGATTGATGAGTTAATGAATCTATATGAGAGACAGTCACTCACCAGGTGGAGCCAAACAACAAAAAAAGAAAAGAAAAATGCTTAGCATGATCGCCACATCAAGAACAAGAAGTTTGAGGTTGGGAATATGGTGTTAATATATGATTCTAAGTTTTTGCGCCATCCTGGGAAGTTGAAAGTCCATTGACTGGTTCCTTACACAATTTTTTACATCCTTGATTCGGGCGCGTGCCAGTTACAAGCACTAGATGGGATGAAGTTTCTTGGAAACTTCAATGGGAGTAGGCTGAAGCCCTACTATAAATAAGTATTCTTGGTGTTTGTAAATAAGGCAGTTTTTCCAATTAGTTTAGAAGTTTCTGTTAGTGCAAATCTACAGCACCCCAAAATGACCTTCAAATCTGTAGTCTAGAATTGGGTCATTTAGTGTGATTACACAACATTGAGTTTTCTCTAAGGTGTGGCACCTTGCAGAGGGGAGAAAACTCTCTAGATTGAATCTGGTTCTTACTCCTCTGTTTAGGTGTATGCATGAATTTATAGAGGTTCAATACTAATTCCTACTCTAAACTCTAAGGATACAGGGTTGAAAATGTGAGAAAGGGGAAAAAAAACTAAGCTAAAACGGTGATACACCAAAGGAGTGATGAACTTCTATTTTGTAAATAAACACAGATAATAAGAATGTAGCACAAAGCATGCAAAGATTACCAGAATGTAATGAAAGATCAGTATACAGTGATAAACACATGAGAGGATTGGAAGATCAATCACAAAACATCTATTATGATTCCCAAGTTTAATACAATGCATTACAATGGTAAGGAGGCAAAAACATATGCTGCAGCCTATATGAGAGGTCTAAAACTCTATAAATCTACCTGCTAAGGAAGAAAAGAGAGCTTACAAGAGCAAAATGTCCAACATTAAAATAAATAACATATTTTACGTTTATAGCTAAAGAAAAGAGAGGTAAAATAGAGGAGGAAGCAAAATCTGATCTTTTTCCTCAACCACCTACCATTAATCCTTTCAAATAGGCCTGTAATCCTTCAAATCAACCTCCTCTATTCTTGCTTTGCGTGTTGGAGAGAAAAAATGATAAATTTGGTGCAACACAGCTCTCAAAGCAATATGATCACGTATTTATGGCATGAGAAGACATTTTTAGGTTTTCTTCCATCAAAACGAATTGATTCTTCATCCTTGGCATGTGGGAGAAAGCCACCATGGCGGATTTGAGAAAAAACAACTCATTTGAAGCAATCTGGTTTGCATTAAAATCCTGAAAGATGTTTTTTACATTTTCACCACTGAAACCTATAAGAAATAATGTTTTTATTCCTCCAATGCATAAAGGGGCTTGAGACCTTTCCAAAAAGTCTAATTTTGTTGAAATCTGATCTCTAAATCAAAAGATATGCCCATCTAAATATTTTGGGAAACATTAGGGAAAAAACTCAGGCACAAATTTTGAGGCCAAAAATCAGATTTCAAAAATAGGCTCATGGGGTCAAAATTTTGCTTTTTGCATTTTTAGAAAATTTTCCAAAAAAACTCCGCGCCTCCACTACCCTAAGACACATGGCGTCTTCTAGTTCGTCAATGGAATCGCGGGCTCAAACAGCCCGTCTTTTCCTTTGATTTCATTTTGGAAAAAATTTCCCCTCTTTTCCCCATGCCTCCGCCACCGCGGGACATGTGTCACCTTCTCATTGGCTGGTGGAATCATGAGTAGAAGGCGTGTCTTTTTCCTTTGATTTCATTTGGCACAATTTCCCCAAAAAATCCCGAGCTCTGCTGCTTCGTTGCCACGTGTCGGCTCCTCATCACTCAGCGGCCCTTTGTAAATTGTTTTCCATCCTCCGTGCGGGTCTATGGGCTAGATTTTGATTTTGGGATTTTAGCCAAAAGGGAAACATTTCCCTATTCTCCTTGCAACTCACCACTTGCCACCGAATGGACATGTGTCGGCTCCTCATTCATCCGCGGGTAATTTTTTTCCCTTTTGCGCTTTTAGCCAAAGTGCCACAAAACTTGAGCTTCCCCTGACATTTGCCACTCCACCCTACTACATGGTGCATTCTTATTGGCCACGGGCCTATCAAGGGAAAAGTTTTCCAAGAAACTCTGTCAGGCTATAACTTACAAAGTACAAGGAGTTAGGAGGAAAATTTTACCTTTCTGGAAAGGTAAGAAAATTTTCTATTTGATGGAACCATTCCCAGAAAATTTTGAGTCCCTAAAGCATGCTTTTTATTTTAAGTATGAGAAAAGGGAATTAAGGAGAAGTTAGGTAAAAATAAGCATGGGCTTATTTTGGATAAAAATTCTAGCGACTCAGAGGGGTCATCTGCCTATTGGATGAAGTGACCAGCTACCTGAAGCAATCCATTGGGCATGGAGTCATGAACATAACTGCCTGTTACTCTCAATTCATTAAAAAATCTCTAGGATAAATATGTGAGTTGATAGAGTTGATTTGAGGTTAGTGTGCCAAGTCCTCTGATTTTCATCAAGATTTGTCTTGATGATATTTAATAGATTCTTTTTTGTGGACTCATCTTGGCCATTACCTTGAGGGTAATAATTTGATGAAGTGCTCAAATAGATACCATTTCTAACATCCCATTCAATTACCTTTAACCCTATGAATTCCAATGCATTATATGAGATTATAGTGGTATGTATACCAAATTTGGTTGATATCCCCTCATAGAAGTCTAGAATGTGGGATTCATTTGCCTCTTTGAGTGCCATCACCTCAGTCCATTTGGTGAAGTACTTTGTTGCTGTTAGAATCCATTTGTGCCCTTTGTTTGAGTTTGGATTAATGAATCTAATGAATTCCAAACCCCATTGCATGAATGGATGGTTAACTGAGATTGGGTGTAATGGAAGTGTTGCTAACTTCTCTTTTCCTGTGAAGAATGCACAATTCCTGCACCTCTTGATCCATGCATAAAAATCACTAAACAATTTGGGCCAATAATAAACAACCTTCATGATCTTGATATTTGTCACTCTTAGAGAAAATTGACCCCCAACTGATCCGTTATGGAACTCTTCTAACATTTTCTCAATTTGATTTGTCCCAATGCACCTCAGTAACACCCCATTGATATCCTTTTTGTACAAGAAACCATCAACAAGTGCATATGAAATAGCCTACAATCTGAAGTGTTTTCTTTTGGCTTTGTTCATCTCCAGAGGGCATAGGCTTGTTTGTAATAAGTGCATTATGTCTTGGGTCCAGCAAGGAGTGAGCACACCACCATTTTCTTCTTGAACATCTCATTGTTCTTGGTTTTCCTACAGCACCAAAACAACATTCTTCTCTTTTCTTGCTTCAATTGGTTGACTTAAGGCCAATTACTTACACAATCCCTTTCCTTATACAATCTTGGTGATTTTGATCTCAATTTCATACTCCATTACACGAGTAATCCTTCTTGCAAATTTTCCATTCAGATCTTTTTTTTAGGACGAAGTCTTTAACTCCCGCATGAGAAACCAGCAGTTGAACCTTATTGTTTGAAACTAGATGCTTAAATTTCTTCAAGATCCTAATTAGTACAAGAACATGCTTCTCAATGAAGTAATACCTCACTTCATAGTCCTCTAAGATTTGGCTAAAGAAGGCAATTGTCTGCTCTACATTTTATTCGTTCTATTGTACTAAAATTGTAGAAATTGTATCACCACCGCCAAATGCATAAAGGATGAAGTGTTTGGAGAAATCTAGGTTAATGAGAGTTGGAGCCCATGAGATATCTTATTTTATTGCCTCAAAACTTTCCTTACCTTCAACTATACATTTTAAAGCCATACTTTTCTTCAACATCATAGTTATTGGCTTGAAAATGGCTACAAAGTCTGGAACAAACCTTTGGAAAAAATTGATACTTCCTAAGAAACTTTGAAGAGCCTTCTTATGACTTAGTAATGGCAGTGATTTTATTTCTTCAACCCTTTCTGGATCAATTGCTAATCCTTCTTTGGAAACAATGTGGCCTAGGAGTTTTCCTTCATGAGCTAGGAATATGCATTTTTTGGGATTCAAGGATATCCCAAATCTTCTACATCTTTATAACACTTGTCTCAAATGAACGAGATGGTCTGCTACACTTTTATAAAATATAGTAATATCATCTAGGTATATCAACACTATTTTATTGATCAATCCCTTGAATTCCATGTCCATTTCCCTTTGGAAAGTAGCTCCAGCGTTAGACAACCCAAATGGCATTTTTCTATATGTATATGTTCCCCATTTGGTGGTGAAGGCTATGTTGTATTGATCATCTTCCTTTACCATGATCTGATTATACCCTAAATAACCATCTAGCAATGAAAACCTTTCAGAGCCAACGACTTGCAAAATCTACTCCATAGAAGGAAGTGGGTAGTGATCCTTGAGGGATGATCTGTTCAAATCTCTAAAGTCTAAACACAACCTAATTTCCCCACTCTTCTTTATAACTATAACCAAGTTTGCAACCCAACTTGAATGGTTGATGGGAAATATGATACTTGCTTCTATTAACTTATTCAATTCCTTCTTCATGAGAGGCTCAATGTGTGGATTGATCGGTCTCTATTTTTGCCTGATGGGCTTAGCACTTGGATCTAGTTCAATTGTGTATTGTTCTAGCATGGGATTGAAACCTCTCAAGTATTCATAGCTCCAAAAATACATCTGGGAACTCTTGGCAAAGTTGCATGAATTCATACCTTTCTTGCTTGATTGCCACTTTACCAATTTGAAGTGACTTGCCTTCTGTAACTGAGATTGGCTCTGAATCTTCTCCCTTGACTTGGATGTTTTCTTTCTCCTTCCTAAATTGATCATTAGGATTGAAGATAGACTCTAAAGTCACAAGTTTTTTTGGCAGTTTGTTGGTTCTTAGCTATACCACTTGATCACCGTACTGCTGTCCCAACTTTTCCTGATTTTTGGCTGAGAACTCAGCTTCCTCTTGTAAAATATTGATCATTTGTTGGTCACTCTCAAACACTTTCTAGCTTGTATTATTGTTTAGAACTGATGGCCTCACAATCACATGGATGTTTGGCTGCATTTTGTCTCTTTTGATACTCTCCACAACATCAAAATTTGCTCCAATTGCTGTAAGTCTATCAGTAGCTTGGTTCTCTTTCCTAGGGATGGAGTTGATGCCAAAACCCTTAAAATCCTCAATGAGATCCCACACCCTATTCCTATAACTTTTGAGCAAGTCATTCTTGGAAGCATGCTATCCTTTAATTTGATTAACAATCATCTCACTATCACCAAAGACTTGTAAGTTTTTGATGCCTCTCTTTCTTAACCAATGCAATCCATGTATCAAAGCTTCATATTCAAAATTGTTGTTAGAACATGCAAACTGAAATCTAAAATCTGAATAATAATTTATTCCTTGAGGTGAAACAAGCATATCTCCACCTCTTGCACCTTGTCTAATTCTCGATCCATCAAAGAAAATTTGACATACCTCATTGTCTTCTCTATGGCCTAGCTTGGTGATGCTAGGAAGCGGCTGATTTTCTTCATGCATGTAATAGACTCCTAGTTTAGATTCCTCCATTTATTTGTAGGGATCAAAATCATGTACCTTTCTGGCCCATTTGTCAAGAGTCAAATCTAGAATTATTCCAACCTTGTTGTCAGCTTCATGTGTGTTTGGATAATCCTCTTGATGAAATGTTGAATAGTTAGCATTGATTGGGCTTTGAGTATAAGGCTCTATGTGAAAGTTTGCAATAGGTTCAGACTTGATCGTAGCCTTGGCTACATACCTTGTCCTAAATAGCATGTGTGACCAATCAAAAGATAGGTATCTTCCAATTCAAGTTGTGAAATCCCTTGTCAAACATAAGGCAAAAAGTGGTGGCAAATCTATTACTAACACATATTGCAAAATAGTGACATTGGGGCATGCATGCAAAGTAAGGCTCAAATCTTTAATTACCCCAATTTTTTATATTGATATCCCATCTAATTGCACCACCCCCTTATATATGACTTCATATTGAAGGCCCAAATGATCAGCTATTTTCTTGGGCATCATAGAACTACTTTCCCCAGAATCAATCATACAATTATGTACAGGTTTATCCACAATGATCAATGAAACATAGAATGGAGGGGGTTTCAAATTTTTACCTTGTTGTCCCCCATGATTCTTCTTAGGATAAGTGGAATTTTTGAGTACCTTCTCTTGCACATGAGCTAGCTGATTTGGGGTTGACCAATTCTTCATGGCAACTTATAGTAGGTCTCTTTTTCCTGGGATGGATAATGACTCCCACATAGATATGTTCAAATTGGTCTTCTTCATTTGTTCAATGATATTGAATGGGGATAAACCATATCTTTACCGCCCTTTATTCTGAACATTCTTTTATTGTACATGGGCTACAACAACTGGCATTTGAGCTGGTCTAGAAGGTGGCTTAGGCTGTCTTTGAACATTTGGAACTGTATTTTACTTGCCAACACCTTGTGGAGTGATGGAATGTTGTGAATCACTTGGACCTGATGACTACCCTTCACCAATATTCCTCTTTTTTTATCATGTGTTAGTTGCTATATTCTGAGAAGGTGTTTGATTCACACCACAAAAATCTTCAGCCTACCAATTGACAAATGTAGTCTCATCTAAAGTTGTTTATTGTTGAGATGTTCCTTGTTATTGGTTTGTTTCTCCCCTTGCTTCACTCTCCATACTAGTTGTTGTCACCATCAAAGCTTGGTTCAAAGCACCATTGAAGCACATAGATTTTTTGTGAGGTTCATTACATGGGAAACACCATTCATACTCTTAAGCTATATTATTTTGCATTGGCACTAAGGCTTTAGAGGTAGATGCAACATGGGGGTTATAGGGCTGAAATGGTCTATTGGCAGGAGACCTTGATTTTGATTTGTAGCTAGGTTGGGTGGCCTATTAGGCTGATATGGTTGTCTATTAGGATTAGTTTGAGGCTGATAAGAAGGCCTAAAACTTTGAGCTTGTTGTCTCTTGAGTGTAACCAACTCATTACCCAAATTTTACAATTGTTTCATAACTTCTTGAATCTCATTCGAGGCACTAGAGGATGAAGTAGAAGTTTCATTTGAACTTTGATTTCTAGGAGTGGGAATAAGAGCTAAAGTAGGTGTTTGACTGGAATTTGGGCTTCCCAACTCTGGATATAGGGGCATAGGAGGCCTAGGTGCAAGTTTACCAGCTTGGATCAAGTAATTCTCAACCCTAATGGCAATGCTATAAGCTGTAAGTAGAGTTATACCTCCCATGGATTGGATCAACATAGAAATGTTAGAGTTTAAAGCCTTGAGAAAGTATAAGAAAGCACCTTGAGCTGTTGGCCTCACTATTAAAGGGATTTTATCCCATGTTCTTTGAAATCTGAAATTGAAGTCTGTTAGTTGCTCATTGGGAGCTCTCTTGATAGTTGTTAGTTGCTCCAATAAAGTCAAGTTGTCCCCTTTCTCTCCAAATTGGTTATTGAGAGATTTGCACAACTAGTTCCAGTTGTGGATAGAGCCTACCTCAAGGCTCCTGAACCATTGCAAGGATTTCTCTTTGAATGAAGATGCCAGTAATTTGACAATAATATCCATCTCAACAATCTCATGAATTGCACAAACATTAGCAATTTCTTAGACAAATTCACCAGCAGTGGTATGATTTTCTCCAGTAAAGTATGGAATGTTCTTCAATTTTGTAATTGGAACTGGGTTTCATAGATTGAGAGAAAGTGGGCTACTACCAGTAAAGTTGATATAAGGATTGGGTTGTGCCATTATGATTGGCCTGAGAACCCTTGTTGATTGGATGAAAGGTCTACCTGGTGGAGGAGTTTATAGAGTTCTATTTGGTGGAGATGGAGACATTTTAATCCTTCTTCCACTTTATCCTCTTTCTAGGGATAATTGTAGATGCTCAGAAAATCCTTCTTCTCTAGTCCTTGACTTTGTTTGCATCCTTCTCATGAATCTAACTAGTTGATTCTATCCTTTTGGAGTCACCAAATGTGTAAATCAGGGATCTTTCAAGAAATAAATTTACAACAATTACACTTCAACTTTGTTATAATGAAGATGAAGACCTCTAAGGTCCCACTGAGCATGCTAGAACTGTTAGTGCAAATCTACAGCACCCCAAAATGACCTTCAGATCTGCATTCTAGAATTGGGTCATTTAGTGTGATTACACAACATTGAGTTTTCTCCAAGGCGTGGGACCTTGTAGAGTGGAGAAAAATCTCCAGATTGAAGTTGGTTCTTATTCCTCTATTTAGGTGTATGCATGAATTTGTAGAGGCTCAATACTAATTCCTACTCTAAATTTCAAGGAGACAGGGTTGAAAATGTAAGAAAGGGGAAACAAAACTAAGCTAAAATGGTGATACACCAAAGGAGTGATGAAATTATATTTTGCAAATAAACAAAGATTGTAATAATGTAGAACAGAGCATGCACAGATTACCAAAATGTAATGAAAGATCAAAATACAATGATAAACACATGAGAGGATTAGAAGATCAATCATAGAACATCTATTATCATTCCCAAGTTTAATATAATGCATTATAATGGCAAGGAGGAAAAAAACATATGCTACAGCCTATATGAGAGGTCTGAAACTCTATAAATCTACCTGCCAAGGAAGAAAAGAGAGCTTGCAAGAGAAAAATGTCCAACATTATAATAGATCACATATTTTACATTTATAATTGAATAAAAGAGAGGGAAAATAGAGGAGGAAGCAAAATATGATATTTTTTCTCAACCACTCACCATTAATCCTTTCAAATCATCTTGCAATCCATCAAATCAACCTCCTCTATTTCTACTTTGGGTGTTGGAGAGAAAAAATGATAAATTTGGTGCAACACATCTCTCAAATCACATTTATGGTGTGAGAAGACATTTTTGGGTTTTCTTCCATCAAAACAAACTAATTCTTCATCATTGGCGTGTGGGAGAAAGCCACCATGGTGGATTTGAGTAAAAACAACTCATTTGAAGCAATCTAGTTTGCATTAAAATCCTGAAAGATGTTTTTGACATTTTCTCCATCAAAACCTATGATAAATAATGTTTTTATTCCTTCAATACATAGAGGGGTTTGAGACCTTTCCAAAAAGTATGATTTTGTTGAAATTTGATCTCTTGATCAAAAGATATGCCCATCTGAAGATTTAGGGAAAAATTAGGGTAAAAACTCAGGCACAAATTTTGAGGTGGCAAAATCTGATTTCAAAAATGGGCTCATCGGGTAAAAATTTTGCTTTTTTCATTTTTGCAAAATTTTCCAAAAAATCTCCACTGCCCCAGGACACATGGCGTCTTCTGGTTCGTCGGTGGAATCATGGGCTCAACCTACCCCTTTTTTCCTTTGATTTCTTTTTTAAAAAATTTCCCCTTTTTTCCCCGCGCCTCGAGCGCCGCAGGATAGGTGTCACCTTCTCATTGGCTAGTGGAATCATGGGCTGAAGGCGTTTGTTTTTCCTTTTATTTCATTTGGGACAATTTCCCCAAAAACTCCCGTGCTCCACTACTTTGTTGCCACGTGTCGTCTCCTCATCGCTCGGTGGCCCTTTGTAAATTTTTTTCCATCCTCTGTGTGGGTCTATGGGCTAGATTTTGATTTTTGGCTTTTAGCCAATAGGGAAACATTTCCCTATTCTCCTTGCGCCTCGCCGCTTGCCACCGACTAGACATGTGTCAGCTCCTCATTCATCCGCGGGCCCGTGGGTAAAATTTTGCCCTTTTGCACTTTTAGCAAAATCGCCACAAAACTTGAACTTCCCTCGACATCTGCCACTCTGCCCTACCACCTAGTGCATTTTTATTGGTCGTGGGCCTTTCAAGGGAAAATTTTCCCAAGAAACTCTGTTGGGCTATAACTTGAAAAGTACAAGGAGTTCGGAGGAAAATTTTACCTTTTTGGAAAGGTAAGAATTTTTTTTATCTGATGGAACCATTTCCAAAAAAAATTGAGTCCCTTAAGCATGCAAATTTTTTATTTTAAGTACTAGAAAATGGAATGGAGGAGAATCTAGCCAAAAATAAGCATGGGCTTATTTTGGCTAGCAATTTCCTTTATGCTTTCCCCTTCTTGTGTTTCCCTTTCGCGTTGTTGTTTTGTTTTGCGCCTTGAGCGCCAGTAACCTTATTACTATTTTTGAGTGCGCAGAGGACCACACATAATTTTAAGTGTGGTGTGGAGAAATGTGAAGGAGCGCATGATTAAGGTACTAAGGAAGTTGTGTTAAAAATCCTTGTTGAATGGCCCGTTTTAAAGAGGTATATGAAGAAAGATGGATGATGAATGGTTGATGCCAAGGTAAAGATACTTGTACATCCCACATAATAAGAAGGAGAAAGCACATTCAAGCAACACGAGGTAGGTGAAAGCAAGAATCAGGGTAGAAGAAGTTCCTTCAGTGCAAGTTACATGCGCACAAGAGTCTCCTGTCATGTTAGATTGGTTACACGCTAGAAGGTTGGAGGATTTTTCACGCAAGGTTGGGTGTGTGAGTGAAAGTGCTAAAGACAGGATTTGTTTGAAAAATACACATTAAATTAACAAATTACAGTGGTAGGTGAAGTAGCATTTGATGTTTAAAAAGAGAAAAACTAGAAGGGTCGAGGCTCTTTCATTTTCACTTTGTGAAATAGAGAAAGGAGTGAGTTTTATAAACTAGGGTTTCCAGATTCAATTGTGCAAAGAAAGACCTACGAGATTGAAGCGTGAGCAACCAGTTTGAGTTTGAAAACTAGAAGGAAGGGGTTACATGGGCATGAAAAGGGTTGTAAGGATGCGCCATCTTGTGGAGTTAATTTGATCTCAGTTAGGGTTCAACAAACTAGGGCGCGGGTTCAAGAGAGTTATATCAAGGATTTGAGATCAGAGGCTAGAATAATTGGAAGAAAAGAGTAATAAAAAGACCTCGACAATGGCACCCAAGAAAGGAAAGAGCAAGGGAAAGGTGAAAAAACAAGAAGATGTGGTGATGATGGGGAAGGAGTGCGAATCCCACCTGAGAAATGTACCAGTAAGTGATTATAATCACTGAACAAACATGATAGAGAAGGAAATGGCACTAGAATGAGTGTGCCCCACTAGTAAATGAACACTAGAGGGGTTGCCGAAATATAATGATGACGTTAAGGTCAAAATAGAGAAGGTAAGGCTGTTGTAACTCTATGAGTTGCCCTATTTTGGAAAACCAGAGTGCCTATACCAATGGTTAATGTCCCAGGTACACGAAGATTACTTACACTTTGTAGGGTGCAAGTTGCGTGTTAATCCTCATATTATCTCACAATTTATAGGCCTCATATGTGAGGGCGATGGCTTTGAAGATGACCAAGGAAACAAGGAGGCTATTCAGGAGACCATCACTGAATATGCCTGCAAGAAGGGGTCGAGGTATTACGACAATTCAAACATCAAGGACCCCATGATGAAAATGGCAGCGCATCTAGTGACTAAGTTAAATGGCTAGGAGAGGTAGACCCAGGTCAACAAACCCTACTTACATGTCTACAGGAAAATTACAGAAGGCACCATATACAAATTATCTGTATACATCGCAAAAGAAATTTTTAAGTGTGTGAAGGAAAGTGACAGAATCCTCTTCGACAACATCTTGCTCACCATTGTATTTTTAGAGATTGGAGTGCCTAACACACTAGACAAGTTTGTATGGGAGTACCCCACCAAGGATCCTTCACCCATGGTTTTAGAAGTATGCCTTTGATATAATGACAACACCCCATAAGGTGTGGCTAGAGAAATGGTATATGCACCTAAGGAACACGTTCAGGGTAGAGTGGAGAATCCCTGAACAACTCCTAGCGGCCACTAAGGGGGAAGCTGAATTCATTGTTTATCAACATTTCTATCTGGGTAGATTCAACCTAATAGATGAATCATGGATCCCTTAGTGCAAGCTTCCCTTCACATTCACTGCTCAATACTTCCAAGCGGGAGTGAACATATTTAAGGAATCAAAGAAGTTAAGGTTGGAACTAGGTAGTCTAGACCAGGAGGATAGGGAGATGGGAAAGAAGCTAAATTACCCCAGTGGTAAGTGCATGTACATGGAGAGGTACGTGTTGCA
Organism: Taxus chinensis; assembly: GCA_019776745.2. NCBI lineage: Eukaryota > Viridiplantae > Streptophyta > Pinopsida > Cupressales > Taxaceae > Taxus > Taxus chinensis. The sequence continues at coordinate 500,479,111 of CM034150.1, forward strand.
TGAGATCTAGATGACAAGGCCGATGACACTACCCATTGTTGGAGGATCCACGGTGCATGTGTACCTCCGTATAAGGCCGAAGTTCGAGAAGGGTGTATATCTAGAGAATAATGTCTCCATACCTAAGGATCCCATGGGTAGGAAGAAGCCCATGCCAAAGAAGAGAGGGAGAGGAGAATAAGAAGCACCAAGTGTGCAAACTGCTCAGACAGTGAGAATGCCAAAAACAAGCACTAATCCAAACACTTACATATAGAGAAATAAGTCCCTGGTGAAGGAAAAGACACCATAAGTAGAGGCACATACGCAACCCCTCACCAAGGAAGAGTCACCTGAGTGAGAAGATAAGGCCGAATCCCCTATTTAGGGGCCACCTCTCAGGAAAAAGTAGAGGGTAGATGAGGAAGCTGACTCGGAGGCGACCGATAGCATGGAGAAGTACATGGGTGGAAGAGGGGATGAGAGTGAAGAAGATGATGGTGAGGAAGATGAGCCCAAAAAAGACCAAGAGCCATAGGTCTTAAGTGTCTATGAATCAGAAGAGGAGAGTGGAGATGATAAGTAGGAGTTCATATTCGCATGACGTAAGGGCACACAGGATGAGGAAGACACCAGAGACATGGAAAGGAATGAAGAGGTTGGTGGGGAAAAGCAAGGAGCAATAAGTTTTATGAAGGAGTAGATCACTGAGGTAGTGGAAAGAGAAGCAAAGAAAATGCTTGAAGCCCTGGTAGACCAAGAGTTGGAGCGTAGTGTGGACATAGTGCTGAAGGAAGAGAAGGAGGAGAATATTTAAAAAGAGAATGATAGCCTGGGAGGAGGTCCTGCTCTAATAGTAAGTTTCCCCAAAGGCGCACGCTTAGGTAGGAGAACTCTTGATACAGAGCAGAGGTAAGTAATGGGTTATGTTGATGACATGAAGAAGGTACTACCCACATGGTTCCAAAGCATTATACCCAGAAAAAGGCTTTTAGCCATGGGGTCTTTTGAAAAGGAGGGCGCATACCCCAGAACAAAGAAGATGCTCTCTTGGGCATTTGAGTCCCACATTAATGAGCCAAAATTCAAAGTCTATCAGGGAGCACTTATAACATTTCCAAAATATAAGGGGGCTAATCCCTTTGTGAATGCTCAGGAGCTCTTAGATGAGAAAGTCTGCAATGCACTCAACAAGGTCACAGTCGAGACCGTGGCTAGACTCTTTGAGTGTAATGATAGGATAAGAGTACTAGAGGAAAAATTAGGGAAGAAGGAAGAGGAGCTGGAAGAGAATACCCATAGTTTAAAGTAGGAAGATTTGATCAGCACAAAGCTAAGGTGTGAGTTAAAGGAAGAGAAGATAAAGGTATAGGAAGTATACAAGAAAATGGAGTCTATCAAGGGCAGCATCCTTTTAAAGCACCCAGACTTAGCACCGCCCGCACAAAAGTACTTGTCCCTTCTGGAATGTATAGAAGATCTAACACGTGTCCTCACTATGGAGAGATGACCTTTGGCCCTAGATTCTGTAGAAGAAGTTACCGCATGCTTGAAGGAGGAGAACAAATTAAAGGTTGTAGCACTCATTGCTAAGTATAGTCAAGTGCTCATAGAGGTTAGGTCACTACTCAATCTGCAGAGGTCGCGTATGATACATGCGTAGATAGAGATAAGGTGGCAAGCTCCTTGGTCGCCACCGTTGAAGCAGAGATAAAAGAGTTCCAAGAAAAGAACAAAGGGAACAAGGCAGAAAGGGACAAAGTTCTAGCTGAAGTAGAGAGAAAATCAAAGGAAATTGAAACCTTAAGGATTTCGATCAAGACTCGGCTAAAGGAAATATACCCTCAAATTACTAGGAGGATGGACAAGCTCGAAGGCCTAGGCAAAGAGATGGAGTAGATTGTGGACACTTTGGGCACCCAGGGAATTGGCCTGATTTTTGACGAAGTGAGCACCTTGGTGGGCGATCTCTGTCAGAAGGCACAAGGTGAGGTCGTAGTGTGGATTAAGATAGAGGAAGACTTACAAAAGGATTTTCCTATATTTTTGAATTAATGCTCCCCCATTCTTCATTCTTTCCCCAGTTCTTTCATTCCCTTATTCTTTTGTAAAGTGTAAGATTATACATTGGTTCCCTAAGGTAGCATGCATCTTGGTTGAGTAAAGTGTTTCTGAGGATGGAGAACAGGCGTAGTGTGGGGTGATGTTGGGCCCCTAGAATATTGGCCAAGTATGAAGGTGCATAGGCATGTAAGGTCCCAGTTATGGAAAGGCACACAAGGAAAAATCACGTAAGCGAAAGGTTTAAGGAATCACATAGCATGCGCGACACATGAAAGGAGGTTTGAGACTTATTCAATTTGAGCACCCAGGGTAGAACATGTGAAAAGCATGACTAGTTACACATGGATAAGGTGCAAGTCTAGCGACAGGTTTTCCTAGATAGGGGCATGCCTTGGATGGAATATTTTAGAAGAACATTATGAGATAAAGTGGAAAGTTTAGGCCAGGAGAAGCATTCTTGCATGAAAGACTACATTTGACACTTGGCATTGGATCTGAGGGCATTGGAGGGCGAGTTGGCAGTTTAGGAAAGCGATAAATACAAGTTCTTGCAGAGTAAAAGATATACGAGTTTGAGAGATAGCAAGTTAGAGAGAGTGTGAGTTTGAGAGATAGCATGGGAGGAGCTCTGCACAATTACTATGAGGAATTTGTTATTGGATAGTTACATCAAGGAGAGAATGTAATAGGCATGAAGTTGTAAATTTTCTTTTGGTAGCTTCGTTACATAAGTCCAATGAAATGCATGACTGTGGTTTGCTTCTCTTTGACACTCTGTAATGGTTCAATGAATGTAATGAGTTTACCTAATATAATATATACATGAATATCAACTGTTCAAATGCATATTTCTCTCTCATGAGTTCTCTTTCCTTTCATGCTAAGTATTAATGCTTGTATATTTCTTTTTGTCATAATACATGTTCTGGATTTTGTTAAAGCACTCAGTCTGAAGTGAATGCAAGGATCTAGAGGCCGTTCTGAGCCCTATGGTTCTTGTATGTCTTAACTTCCCTCCTGGAAACTCTTACACTAATCATAGATGATATTTCCCACTAAACTCACATAAAAGAGAGACTCAATACCCACGCATGCCTCGGGTGAGTGCTTAGCTTTCACTGGGTGATATGCCAGCGCGCATGGGGTTCCTTTTGTGATGGGAGTAAAAATGACTAATTTTTTCAACATTATTTTCAATATCTTATTCATTATATAGATCCATCATAAAATATAAAAACTTAGGATCATTTCCTTCTTTCTCATAGGCACTATCCAGATTGCTCATGCAGTTTGAAAAATTAAGGTCATCTCCTTCTTCATAGGAAACCATTTGAAAATTGATGTTCTTTATTGTATTATAGGACATTATGAAGCTAATATGAACACATTTCAACTCTTTCAAACTATTGTTCTAACATATTCTCCTCCAAAAATGATTCTTCCAAGAGAGGAAAGCAAGGATCTGTATCCAATGGAACTTCTTACTCTTTTCTAAGTGTAAGAGAGACCTTAGAAACAACATGGTATGTATAATGGAAGAGGAGTGATTAAAATTCAATGTCAATGAGTTCTATAGGTTGTTCTTCACAAATGTAATCTTCTAAATCTGCTAGGAAATCAACCTTTTCAAGTTGTAAATATGCAACACACTTTATTTAGATCTCATCTTACCTTTTATTTGAAAATTATCTATCCTCTTTTTATAAAATTTTAAGATATTCAATTATGGTTAATTCATGCACACTACACTCAAAATATGCATATTGTTGATCATCTTACAATTTCTTTTAATCTACTTTAAGATCATATTATAGATCTTACATGGGTTCTTCCTCCAACTCTAGAATATGAACAAACTGAAACCTAGAAACCATTTGCTGCATGTTCTGCAAAAAATCCATTTTGTTGTTTTCTTTAGTTGTTTACCACTCCTAGATAATTTTATGATTTTATTCTTCATGGACTAGTAGTACGGGTAAAGGAGGACAAGTGGGATTGATTTCAGCCTTAACTGGAAAATTTTGAACAAGAGGTTTGGATATAAGGTTTGCATTTGGAACAACATCTAAATGCCATCTTCGAAACTTAAATTTTATTTCAATACATGATTGAGGGGTATAAAGAGTAGAAATTATAGATGTTTGAGGATTTGGAAATTGATGAATAGGCTGAATTGGCTGACAAGAACATATATGGGCACTGAACTCTGATAAACCTGGTGCCCTTCATTTTTAACTTCTTGCAACTTTTCATAATGTTCCTTGAAAACTAAAAATGACTACTTAAGTTCTTTAAAATAAATCTCAAGATCTCTCTTCCTTTCACAATCAACATAACCCTCGGTATAACTTTGATCTTGAATAGTGTAATGATCATCATATTGATAATCATACTGATTTCCAATGTTTGGGTCATAAGGATATTTATTCTGACATGGGTCATAGAACTGATCTAAAGGGGAGAATGGAAAAAAGGGATGTTGGTCTGGATGATAGTACTACTAAAAATGACGGTTCATGGCTATTGGATCTCATAAAATATTGAAATATGAAAAATGAGGTCTTCTTTTAACAAAAAATAGTTGATAACAACAAAATAACAGATATAATTTTCTTGAAAAATACTTGAAAACTGCACCTGAAAAAATATGATGATGTTCAAAAGTGTTGTACTGATTTGAAATAATATTTATGGATTCTCCAGATGAATTCGGCTCTATTTATTCAATTTTCTAAATTGATCAAAATTAGTTTTGGTCCCACCAGACATGCCAAAAATTAATATCTCTTAGAATTTCACCCTTGTTGAGAGATGATCGTAGTTTTTCTAAGCTTTATTTATCTCTCACTTTGGTAGATACAATGGAAACACCTCATGTATGCTGGTATACCTATTTTTGAGGTGAGTCTCTGGTATCAAGGTTGGTTCTTTATTGATGTAGCCTAAAGTAATTTTTTGGGGTTTTGAGGGTAAATCAATTATTGTAATTGAATTGAAATTGGATGATACGCCAAATTGGTTGAGGGCTTTGAATGAGTACATGCACAATAAAATTGAGAAAAAATTGTAGATGCACAAACAAATGTGTTTTAATCTTGATCCTAAGGAAAATATTTGTGTGTTGAGGGAATAAATCACAATAACACATTAGCTAATATGCACACTAAGATTGCATAGAAAACACCAAATTTGTAGTAAGGTAAGATAATTAAATCAAGGAATTACCATTCACAAGAATTAATATAAAAATAAACACCACTGCAAGTAATTGGAAATATAATAATTGGTTCTCATTTAAGGGAAAAGTTGACAAAAATATGCTTCAAAACTCCTATGTCCAAAAAGTCTTCCTTGTTCCTTGCTAGTGCATATAGTATATAAAAAGAATACTTCACCCATTCCCTCCTAAAAATAGACTAAATTTTTTACTCACCCTTGCATGATAATTTTACCCCTTTATCATGAAAAAATAAAGGAATAAAAATAGACATGCAGATTACAATGAGGCATTAATAGCCTTAGTTACAAAAATACACTCTATTCAAAGTGCAGTTGAATATTCTATTTTTAATGAAATTAAAATACATAGGTCAATAGTTTTTCCTAATATTATCAACTTATTTTTTGTTCAAGTATCCTTCAATTCAAGTGAATATTCTTTTTATTCTTGTGCATGATGTGACACCTGAACATTATCCTCTTGCAATGATGAATTTGGATTTATCTTTTTTCTATCGTTTTGCAAAAGCATGTAAACAGATACTCCTGTGCAAGTAAAGAAAACAATACCCTTGGTTCTAATACATTAGAAAAAATAGCCTTATCCCTGTATGGGGACCACTATGAACACATGTGAAAAATATCTTCACCCCTTGTATGAATTATTTAGAAAATTTTAAGGTATTTTACAAGGTTTAAAGTATATAATTCATTAGTAAGAAATTAGCCAAAGGTCAATTGTAATTATTATGTCTTTGATTTTCCTTTGACCATGTGGTCTCATCCCCTTCTTAATAATTTTGTGGTATTGCATGTATAATATCTCAAAACACTTGAGCATATTTCAAATTAGTCATACATTGTTTAATAATCTCCCCATCATTTGATTTATCAAATGGAACCCATCATAGTGTTGTCCTTTTGCATAGTATGTGGAATATTCATTATAGTTTATTCTGACCTTTGGTAGGGTCGATGCAAATAATAATCATTATTTGGGAAAAATTCCCTCTCCATGATTATCAAACCCTTTACAAGGTTAGTAACATTTTGAGGTTACAGTGGTGAAGTTGTGGTCACCTCTAGAGATTTCATTAGGAGCTAGCGGTTTGATTTGTGCCATCGGTTTTTGTACTTAATTGATCTTGCATCATTGATTCTCTAACAACTATAGTTTTTCATTTTGATCAGTGGATGTTATACCATTTTGATCTGAATTGTAGGTGTCTTGATCTTGAGTTACAAGGTAGTTGGGGTCTGCATTGATGGCATTTTGATTATGTCCATTTGATTTTTGGTACGATTTGATCTCCATCATTGATTGTTTAAACTTGATGACATGATGGTTGAGGTAATTGAATATCATTTTGAGTTAAGCCATAAAAAAGTTAGAAACATAATTATTCTTCACATTATGTTATCATCTCTTGTGTGCTAAGAAATCTCTATAAAAAAATTCATTTCACCATGAATGGCAATGCAAGCTCACTTTTTGGTTCATGGTTGCCATTTGAAAAGAATCTTAAAATTTTGTTTCACCTTGAGGACATCTCTTTTTTTTCTCCATCTTTGCTTCACCATTTGAAGCTAGGGTTTGAAAATTTCACTCCAAAATTTTAAAATCTGAACGTTTAGGGATTCAATATTTTCCTTCTTCTGGGTATAGCTTATTTTCAATATAAATGATCTTGCTAGATAGGCTTCCATTTGAAGGTATGGAAATGTTTTTGTATATTGAAAGTCTTAATTTGTACCCTGTGTTTGCTTCATAGCTCGATTTTGAAGCCTTTGGCTATGATTTTTCAAATAAATTGGTTGCATTTTGTCTGTTTAAGCCCTGAACAAGCTAAGACCTTAAATCTGAAAGGTTTTTTCTTTTAGATGATAGCCACCAATAATAAAAGGTGAACTCTTTTCTTCTTGAACACCATTTTTTTTCTTTACTTTATACCTAGTTGTATGAGAACAAATGTTTTTTTATTTTCATTATTTTTGTGGGTTTTATTTTCTTATACCATTGGTCATCATCTTGAAATCTATTTTCTTTGTAAAATTCTCTAAATTGTGATTTGTTCTTATTTTCCAATTCCTCTTTCATGGGCCAGTGCATGATCCATTGATGAGTTTTGGGAGCTTTGAGTTTCCTAGTTTTTTCTCAAAGTGATGTGTATAGTGCTTCATGTGGCTTTACTTTCTATTATTCCCTTCAACCATGGAAACCACCATTTTTGAAGATAAGCTTCTAGCTCTAGTTTGTAAACTCTACTGTCATTATTAAGTTCCTGAATATTTTTGTTAAACCCACAAGTTGGGTTGTTTTATAACTTTTGGGTTTGTATCGATTTGAAACTTTTTGTTAGATCATCTTGGAATCCTTTGGACACCATAATAACTCCATTTTCAAATTCAAAATGCCACGAACACTCCATTTCCCTGCTCTAGTTTTCAATATACTCTAAATTTTTGGATTGAAACTTCTTGTACTTTCTTACTTATATTAGTTTCTGGTTTTTCGTTTTGAAATGAAACCCCTTTTTCTTGAAATGGATTTTTTCTATGAAGATTGATTTTCTTTGATTTTTGTAAGTGTGAGTCATTTGCATACGACCTTTCCATTTCTCAACAAAAAATCCTTGATTGTAAATATCTATACTTGTTTCTAGAAATTGTATATATTCTTACAAGTTCTGGTCACTTCTGTATGGACTTTACTTGTCTTTGAATGGACACCATAGTATTTCTGTATATATTTTCAAAATGAGCTCAAACCAGATGGTTTCGTGCATATCAATAATTTTTGTAGGATATTTTAATTTTTTTATGAAAAGTAATTGTATTCTTAACTTGATGTATGGCATGATGTTTACTGTAACCTGTAAGTTCGAAATACCATTTTCATCTTGTAAAAGATCTAAAATTTTACAATATTCCTCTATTTATTCCAATGGTTAATTACCCTTTTTTTACTTTTCTTGTGAATGAAGTAGTCTATCAAACCCAATTATTTACTTGTTGATCTCAAATGTATATTCAAACTTTGCATTTTTTTTGCAACTTTGCAAGATGAGTTGGTTTTTATTTACTATGAACAATGCTTTGAAATTTGAGATAATGGATGTTCTTGAAAGATGACATTGGTAACTCTCTCTTTAGTTGATAGGTTTCAATGTGTGATTTTTAAAGCTTATATCTTCATTTCATATATTAGTATTGTATTTTTCATTTGTACTTTGTTACAAATTTGTGCCTTGTGAGTCATTTATGTTGTTGGGAGATTGTTTGCATTTGATAGAATATGTGCTCCTGCACTGTAAATTGAAATTCCATAATCCTTTTACAAAAATAATTTGGGATTGTAATGATTGATGTTGCTTCCAATTCTGGATACTTGAAAATATAAATCTTTGAAAAAAAAATCTATTTTGATAACTGTAACCTGAAGCCCGTACTTTGAAAGTTGACTTTGTATTATGATTGTCAATGTAATGTATTCTCAAGTATTCAAAAGGCATGAATATAATTTTTTCTGTGCTTCTCTAAATATCTATATTATTTGTAATTAGAGGCCATCACAGAATATTCTATGTAAATTATGTTTTCATGTATTTTTCAAATAAAGAAAGCACATTTCCTTCTTCAGAAATCTGTGCAAATTTGATGAAAATGTTGAGTTTTGTGAATTATGAATAGTTTCCTTTTTCAGAATTGGGAACCCCTTAATTTTGATAAAAACTATGGAGGTTTTTGTGCTTACTTTGATGATTTGAAACAAGATGCAACTCTTTTTTTATGATGTTGAACTCTATTTCATATCTAATGCATTTTATCATCCTTCTATACCTAAGTCTCATTGTTAACTGAAAAAAATGTACTTGTACTTGATAATCTGATTGTTGCTATAACATAATGAAAATTAAAATGTTTTTCTATAACAAATGCATATATTGTCCCCTTTGAATGCATTATTTTCTGATGTTGAAAGTATGGCTTGTTAAATCAAATACTGAGTTGAAGATTGACACTTTCCTCCTTATTTTCCACATGTATAATGATGTAGTTATAGAGGATAATTGGAAAAAACTAAAAAGGAAGGAAAACCACTTCAAGGCAATGATGGGTTTCCTTCACCTCATTCTATTTTCAATTTCATATATGTGTGTGTGTGTGTGTGTGTGTGTGTATTCCTCTCTCAGTTACTTATCACGACTTGTGTGAGATAAACATTGAATTTCCTCATGAAAAAATTATATTATTTATGTAACTTAGTTATGTACTTCCTTTTACTTTCATCTTTTATGATATGGAATGATGGTGTAATGAATTAAACAACTCAATAACATACATAATAATAATTAATTGTAGGAAATTATCAAATTGAAGAATACATGTAACTTAATAATGAACATCTGCATTCACATCCTAGATAGAATATCTAATGAGATTGTGTGGGAATCGATGGATAAGAAATATGGCACATGTGAGAGGAGTTATTCTAATTACCACCATAAACGCTCGCATGCTTCTCATATTTCTAGCTAGATTCTTAAAAACTAGTATAGGAAAAGCAAAAAAAGCCTTTTCGTGGGTGGTTTGCAGTAGAGTAATCATGGAAATAGTAGTGGAAGAAATATGGGGGGAGCTTTGTGCCAGCTAGAACCCAACTGTGATCCTACTTGGAAGGATAACACTGAGCTATGGAATTATCTTCAAATGGGGGATGTATCTAACTTTATTAAGAAAATACAAGGTCATGATCAACACATTTCAATTCATTTTGCCACTGATTGGAGGGATAGGAAGGTTAAATATGGAGGGAAAAGGATGCTAATGAATGAGGAGATAATTGTAGAAGTTACAAGAATGGCTTTGGATGGCATCCAGTTCTTCAGAAAAAGGGTTGACAAATATGTTGAAGCAAATAATTTTACTAACGCAGGGGAGGAGATCATCTTTGTTATGATCGTAATTTAGGTAAGCTCCATTCTTGAACCTTTCGAAGAAATTACTAAAATGATGGTATGGTTTATATCCCTTGAAGGTCACTATATTATTGTTCCCACCAAACATTTGGTTTTCTTTAATCACTTCATGTGAAATATTTTTTTTTCTTCCCATACTATCTCATGAATTCTTTGGAACGATCCATTCTTGATTTTCAAAAGCATACTAGGGCCATCCCCCTTCACTAGGGTCTCATATTTCTCCTTCACAAGAATTTCCTCATAAATTTCCCCACCATTCTTGTTTCCCCCAGCATTCATCCTACTCTCTCTCACAGCACTCCCACTCCCAACCTGACCAATTCTTCCAATTACAAGAATGTCAAGATTAAGAACCCTGCACCCCATATAGTGATCCCACCTACCTCTAGTTGTGTCCTCTAGAGTAACAAGGATATGGAAATGGTTCACAATCTCTTTCATAGCACTAATGTAGGGTAGGAAAAGGACTCTGAGAAGGAGAGGGATAATATTATCCTTAGACTAAAAACATTGGAAAATGAGGTAGAAAATATTAAGAAAGAGATACATCAGTTAAACAAGTAAAAGGGAAAAGAAAGATAAATGATGATGTGGGTTTTGGCATAGATTAGAATAAAGAAATTTATAGAAAATTGAACTCACTGGATAATATACTGGGGAGAAATAAGAATCTACATGACCATAATATGGCCATCTTTAAAGCAATCAGTGAGTTTCTTAAACAACATATCAGAAGCATCACATTATTTAGTGGAGTCCCTGAGGAAATTTGGGGCACTGAAAAGGAGAGAAATCAATTCATCTCGCAGCTGAACATTAATGACCCAACACATGTCACCACTCTAGCACTTTTTACTTCCCTGCAAATGATCGATTCATGGATTGAAATGGCCTTGAAGAAATAATACCTTCTAGGTAGGCATGAAGAGTTCAAGTTGATGTTTTGTTTCTGATAGTTTTTTGTTTTTTTTTATGTTTAGTCAATATTATGTACTTGTTTTGTTTTTTATTAGTAGTTTCTTTTTTGACTATTGTTTGACGCATGATAATATCTAGATTCAGATCCTATTTTGATGTGTTTTCATGTTTATCTGGATATTGAGCCTTTGGTGTAACAAGCTATAGTCCCTTCAAAACTATTTGCCTTTAATAAGAAATAATGAACATCTACAATGCCAAATTCAACTATTTTTGTTGTTTTAGAGTGCAACTCCTCAAGTCTATAGTTATTTTTACCTTTCTCAAGGTTGTACTTAAGTTCTTCAAAGCGTTTGTCCATCTTTGATTAAGGTGAACATGGGATAACAACATACGTGAGGTGTTATATTCTACAACAACACACAGCTACATTTTCCCTTTTTGATTCACTTAAATGAAAACATAATTATACTCTATATGCCCCCTTAGTTAGGTTCATTCCTTATATCCTTCCATCGAAAACAAAGTTTTGAGATGCCCATTTTTGCACAAGTGAAAAAAATTGTCAACAGGTACATAATGTAATTTCTTAATCAATTTCATTAAACCCTACTGGAATCTCTTTCACAATGCATGCTTCATCGTAAATGAAGGGGCATGTATAGTTAGTCAAACCTTACACAAAAATCTTTCTCTTGAGCCAAAATTTCTTGAACACTTTAGGAGTCTTTTGGTGTTCTATCTTGAAGAGATGAAAATACATTATCTGGAAGGAATAAAAATATAGGGATAATCCTAATAATCCTCTGAATCAATGTTATATGAACAATCTAGGTGGTCAATTCCAAAGTACAATCCTTTGGGTCTACAATGTCAAGCAACATCCTTACAAATGCCTTGTTAAGACCTACCAAGTCAAAAATTTGCATCAAATCCTGAGAATATATCTTTTTCAAGTTATATACCACTACCACTTCCACCATGTTGAATATAGAGAAATCCACTAGACCCTTTCATAGTCAGAAAATATGTGAGTTTTTAAAGGAGACAAAGTGTATTTATAGGAAACTTGAGGTGAATGAGCTGAGTAGGATATAATATTGGTGAGATAACCTCTAAGATCTATATGTGATATCCACATGGGAGAAATAAGTTTGAAATAAGTTGGTATTATGAAAAAGATAATGGATGGCTTGATGTGACATGCTCCATGCAAAAATAATCAGCCTAGAAAGACACAAAAAAGATTTTTTGTTCCCCGAGATCGATTCTTATAAGGAAAAAGAGATTACACTTCAAATTAAGCCATATGGAGGTGCTCAAAAATCATCAAAAAGAGATCTTTACCCATAAACAGGGGAAAATAATTAAACAAATATAAAAAATATGACATGGCATACCAGTCATTCTAAGAGGATGAAAGAATGTGAATCATTTGCAATTCCTCCACATGGTAACATGAAAATAGAATATTTTCAAAAGGATTAAAGAATGGATCAGCTTCTATCCTATAAAGGGGAATATTCTTTTGAGGGTTCATACTTTTGGGGAGAAAATGAGAATGATAAGAGGAAATAAACTGTATATATGCAATGAGAATACTCTTGGAAGGGGGGGTTAAATTTTTCTAAACTCTTAGAGATATAAGGAGAAAACCAAGTTGTAGTACCTTAAGCCAATCCAATATGATATACCTAAGTTTATTTCATCCATTCCCAAACCATCTTGCCAAGATGATTGCACTATATAGTCATTGGTAGACATTGATGTCATAGGTTTTGTGTCCCTTTGTCAAATTTTTAGAGTTTCTTGAATAATTTTTTGTGTATTTTAATGAGCAATGTTTGTTTGTTTTAGGATGTGTTACTTTGAATCAATTATCTGCATTTCTATCGCAATCTTAAACTAGTGATTTCTCTGAATTACACAAATCCATACCTTAAATAGTGATAATTTGGAAACTATAACTGCATTATTTATGGAAATTTCCTTCATGTTATGGTAAATAATTTTAAGATCAAGTTGTATATGTTTGATTTAATATCTTTGTGAGTTATTGAGGGTATATAGAATGCATTTGATTAGAAATTATCAGTATTTTATTGATAATTTATCATGATATTTTATGTTTAAATTCTCAAAGTTTGTGTGAAATCATGTGTTCTTGGGCCTCCATGAATACAAAATTTATAGTTGAATAAATGCTTTAGATTGTGTGATCTTTCTTTTACATCAAGAACAATGGTTTACAACATTTATTAAGGTTCATTTACATATTTTGTATAATCAGCTTTATCCTTCTTAACTACCCATCCATACATCAAAACAACAACCAATAACCATCTGATCCACCTGAATTACCCATGTTTGCACTTTTTATGAAAAAATGCTAAGGATATCTATTAGTTATATCCATCCTTTATCCAAAATATTTAGAAGAAAGCTTGAAATATCATTTTCCTTAGTAACTTGAGCCTACTTTTGAATACATCTACATTTTTTAGTGTGAAAAATCGAGAGAGATAGATAATTTTAGCATTGACCATGTCTTCTTGAGGATTTTTTACAATTTCCTTAAGAAAGAGAGTCTAAATATTGTTGTTATATCCATTCCTTTCACAAATACAGGTTACAAAATGGGTCCTCTCACCCTAGTTACAGGAAGAAACCTAAAGTAATAGAGTAGGTCATTACCATAGTGAGTTGTTATACAATATTCCCCAAGTCAAAGTGAAAATGATATTCCCAGATCCATCCTCGACTACAAAATGACTCAAAACCTTGTATGTCTTTCTCTAAAGACATTTCTTAGCTCATTGATGTTGTTTGGCTTGTAAGGTGGGGATGATTTGGGTACCAACATGATGAAAAATAAAAAATTCCAATATCCCTTGAGTTGCCAACATTGGAGATTCTCAAGAAAATGGATTTATTTGAATTTGAAGCCATGGAGGTCATATATGTAGAGCTCATGGAGCTAGAGGAATTAAGGAACCAAGTAATGAAAACAATGGAGAAATACCAAGCTCAGATTAAAAGCACATTTTACAAAAATGCCAAAGCTAGAAACTTCCAAGAAGGAGACTTATTCTTAAATGGGATGCAGACCGAGCCAAACTAGTTAAACACTCAAAATTTGATGCAATATGAAGTGGTCCTTATATCATTTTAGGATGCAAGTCAAGTAATGCTTTCTAATTTTCAAGATTGGATGTAGTTGAGTTGCAGATTTCAATTAATGGGATCTATTTAAAACATTAATAGTGAAGTAAAGTTTCTTCCCTTATAAATATTAGAGTAGTTTCAATTCCTCTTATTGTGTTTTAGCATATTGTCTTGTTGGTAGAGTATTTTTTTTTCTCTTAAGTTTTTTTTCACAGTCTACATGTTACATTTGGAACATCTATGTCTTTTCACATCTGTATATAGTTTTTACAAAAAAAAATTCCAGCACAGTTCATTTTAGATCCAATTAGCCAAGTTGGGAAATTCCTAAACTTCATCTAGAGCCATGATATCATTTCACACCATTTGGGAAGTAGTGTTCATGGACGACTCAAAAGAATATATGTTCAAGAAGAATGTGTTTAGGGATGCTCCAAGTGAATCCATATTCATTTCAAGAACAACATGCATTTCAGAACTCTACAATGATTCATCCATGCCAATAAATCATTTCAGTTCTTCATACTTAGTAGAAATAATATTTTGGAACGGTTTCAAGCTTAGTTAAGTGCTTCAAGTGGTCTCAGGGGTTGTTCTTCAGTTCTGGTTCAATTTTAAATTTATCAAGTAGACCCTGTTGCCAATAGATGCTTGAAGGCCATAGATATTTAAATCTAATAGGAATATTACCCCTATAGGTTGTCAAATTGTTATACATTCCCCCTAGGAAAAATGAAAACCTTGAAAAAATTACAACTGGGTAGTTTCATAAGATTCTGGTGGAGAATCTAAATAATTTAAGTTTTTCCATGTTTTGGTAAATTACAAATTCTTTGGGGGACTTATGATCATTTCGAAACATTTCCCTTCCCTCTTGGCTTTAAATCCAACACTTTGCCAAATTTGGGTTAAGCATGATAAAATTGGAAAAAAATGGCCTTTAGACACTTCTTCTCATCCTTGCCCAACTCCTCATTTTGAACTTGGCCTTAAGGACTTGGAAAAAAATTAGAAAAAAGGGGAAAAAGGGTCAAATACAATGTAATGTGAACATATCGGGTTGAAGAGGTACACAAAGAACAAGTTCCATAGGGTTTCGAGTTCCCAGCATGACCAAAAATTCTGAAATGTAAAGGATACTTTAACAGACATAGTATTGTGCAGATCGACGATGAGGTGCAGGTATAAGGTGGTCACCATGAACAATTTCCTCTGGTTCATGAGATATCTATATTCCCTTTTTGGTCATAAGGAAAAAAATTAGATAAGCCCGACTAGTGTTGTGTGGGATCAGGATGGAGTTCAGGCACAAAGGAATCAGGTGGTACATGTTCTTTCAAGCCCCCAGTTCCCTGAATCTCCTAAATCACCATAGGTTAAAAGGAGTGGGTAGAAAACAATTAAGTGTGGGTGGGAGGCTTATTGTGGTCTAATGAGGCCAAGTTATCCCTAGTTCCTTTGGGACCTCAGTACCCTGCAAATCTGGAATAGCCACAGAAAAAAGTAGGATGGGAGTAGTGTGGAATTACATTGTTGATCTAGTACTAAAGTAATAAGCTAAGGAGTCCCCTAAACCTGAAAAACTAATGAGGAAAGTGACTTGGTTTATCGACTCATGCTAGTTGGAGTAGGTGGGGTTTGTAAACCTGAGTTAACATAGAGGTTCTTGAAATTCATGCAAATAAGAAAAAGGGAGAGCTACTCAGGAATATGATGGGCCACAACTATGAAGAAATGCCATTTTGTGAACCTGATCTAAGCACATCCAAAACTACATGAAGGAGGATAAAAATGAGTTTTTCAGAGATATGATGTGTGACTACTGTGAATCAATGCTAATTTGCAAGTCCAAGTAAAACAATTCAAAAAATGTGCAAAGTAAATGGTGAAGTAGAAGTGTAATGTGGAGTTGTGACATGGTATAACTTTGAAGTAATGGAATTTTTTTCTATGAGAAAATAAATGTAGTCCCCAAACCTTGAGGCAAAGTAATGGAAAGTGTAATGTGGGGATCCGATTAGCACTTGTTGTGAAGTAATTGTGGGTTGTAAACCTGCATTGGCATAACTTTCTCCCATAGACTCCAAATTTAATAAAATTTATATCCATTAAATAATTTTATCACACTCTATATCATAGAATACAAAAAATTAGGTTTTGAAAGGAAGAAATGGGAAAAACATGGGGATAACATATTTCCTTAGGCCCCAAGACAAATACTAGCCAAGTGTCAACCATACACTATTGATAAGAATTTTTGAGCTTCTAGAATGTTTGAGATCACTGAAAAAGAGCTTGGGAATTCTCTCTCTCTCTTCTCTATGGGATCAATAAATGTAAGTCCTAAGGTAAATTTTTAAGGGGGAATGTTCATGTAATGGAAATCTATCAAAAAATTTCAAAACCAATGTTGAGTTGCAGGCCTATGATTTGAATATTATAGAAGAATATCCTTGCCTTCTCTTGTAATTGTAATGAATTGTGCATCCATTTAATCAATAAATCCATTTTTTGTGGCTATTCTCTTCCCTAGGTATTTTTTATTGTATTTTCCTTACCTTTCATTACATATTCTAGGTTTTTTGCATTCCATATTCTTCTTGCAATGTAAAATTTGTTATGCTCCATGGAAATGATGTTGAAAAACATAGTTGGAAATTGTGTCACTTGCATCTTGACCTCTCTCTTTCCCTTTATTCATCTCATTTTAAATCATATTGATATTTTACAACCCTTTTCTTAGTGAAATCACCTTTGTATCTTAGTATTTCCATTTTCATGCAATCTCTCTTTTTCTATGGTCCCTTAGAAGCTTATGATAGAAGTAGATATCATAATTTCCCTTCTAGGAGTAGTTTAGCAGTAAGATAGGTATAAAAATATGGCCTTAACTCGAGGTTTATATTAGTTAGTAGTCCCATGACTGATAGATAATCCCATGTCACCTAAAAAAAATAGTTTCTCATTCACATATTCATGATCAAAACCATAGGGTGCTAATTTTTGTTGATAATATTAAATAGTTTGTTTTCCTTAATCAATCATTATCTTAATTAATTACATTAGGTATTTTAAACAAGATTAGGATCTTTAAAATTTTTTTTATCAATTTTAATAAATGGGACTAATCGTCGAACTTGCATTTACAGGGTTATTGGATGTTCCATTCCCTTTCACTTCACTTTTTAGAAACTTTTTGCAAAATTTTAATTATTTTTTCACCATACTAAAACTTTGTGGCATATTTTTCTCTAGTTTTTGTTTTTTGTCATTTTTTCATTTTTGTGAAGCTAATTGCAGCACTTCATGCATATTATCTTCCCTCATGCTTGTTATAATAAATGTTGAGAATCAAAAACATGATTGTGTTATTGCTCATTGTTTTCTATTTTTTTACCTTGGGAAAACTACTAACACTCGTTTACAGGACTGTACTACAAAGACGACATCAAAAATACTAAATGTAATTTTCCTTCATCGTGTGCTAAGAAAACTATTAATTATTTGTGTATAAGGAACCTCTTTAATTAAGATAAAAATAAATCATTCCCATTTTATTTGTAGGTGTGGTTGACAAGGATAATACCCAAATGCTATAAATGTGGGAAGTTGTTTGGATTTAGACATAAAAAATATTTTGGAGTACCAAAGGAACCCCAAAGTAGCACCAAATTGAAGGAATTGGCTAATGAAATGAGTACCTTTATCCCAACTGACTAGTACACCTTATGAGATGAGAGACATGGATATTCTTAGTGGTGACCCGAACACAATTAATTTTTAGCAAGATCTTTTCTCAACGATTCAAAGTGGGTAAAGTAAATCCAGTAACTAGAAATAGTACCATAATTTCTTGGGTATACTACTAACACCTAGTTGAGATAACCACCTGGGAATCCAAACATTGTCCAAGCCACACAAAAAAATCTATAAACAAAAATCTCTCTTTTTGTTTCTTTTCTGGTTTTCTTTCTTTTTTGTAGTAGTGTTCAACATTCACACCTACGTTCTCACTTTCGTATCTTTTCACTTTTTCAAAAAATCCTTGTTTGGATTCATCTCTCATAAGATTTTAATCTTTCCAAATACTCCTTATTTGGATTCTTTTTCATCTCTTTTTCACTATACCAGATACTCCTTATTTGGGCTCATTTTCAACTCTTTTCCCAATCTCCAAATTTTTATTTATTTGGACTTGTTGTTCACCTATTTTATTATCATCCTATTTCTTCATTTGAGTCATTCCTTACCTCTTTTTTAACTCTTAGAAATCCTATTTTCATATATTTAATATTTTTTCTATCCTTTCAATATTTTCCTTCGTTTGGAATCACTTCCTTATTTGTGTCTATCATTATTTTCCTTCTAGTCTCCAAATATTCTCATTTGGACATTTCTTTCATTTGATCTTATTTTATTCCTTTGGAGTTCTCATTTTCCCATGTGAGTCATCCTTTTTTGAGATCGTCAAATTTTCAATTCTTTAAGATTTACCTTATCTAGAGTTTATCCTCATTTCATCCTTGACTTAAACCTTCGGACTACATTTCCCAAAGTTTAAGATTCCTCTTTCCTTTTGACATTAAGTCTTAAGTTGTGGATATCCAGACCCTCACTCAAGAATTTTCATTTTGTGACTCACCTCTTGACATTTTTGTATCCTACTTTCTCACGATCAAGTCCTTTACATTAAATTGTTTCATTAAAATTTGTTCTTTTCATCCTCCTCTTACATCCTCAAGCTTGAAATCATCCTTGTTGAAATATATATGTTTTTTTTATTTTGCATCTCTAATTTGAAAATCCCTTTGTTAAATTTTAGACATTTTCATCATCTCTTTTCCCAACATTTACAATATCAATACTTGAGTCTTATATTTTCATTAGTAAAGCCTCTTCCTTCTTAATTATTTATTGTTAAGGGTTAAGCACATCACATAGGATTGGACTCATTTTTCATACCCTCTTCCATTCTAGCATTCACTCTACTAGAGTTTGAACACAATCAAATCTTAATTGTGTCTTTTCCTAATTGAATTATGTCAACTTCACTATTATGTGTGATTCTTGGGCCCCATTCTTCATCTTCCTCCCGATGCATGATTATTCCAATTTATACCTTTTTCTTTCCTTTTGTTCTTGTTGCAGGTGATTTCTTTAGTGCCATCATAAAATCCTACCTTTTTTCTTGTGTCAAGTAAGTTCAAACCCTAGCTCAAAATCATGTGCCTTTTCTCAAATCGTGTGCCCTAGATCCTTCTCAATGCTTCTGATTTTCTCACACCCTTAACTAATGGGGACACAAGCCTTTTCTGCACACAAATATTCTCTCCACATCTGGTTTTGCAACTCTTTGCACCTCAATACAATTCTATTAGCTCGTTTGCACTTATCTCACTCAAATAATTTTGATTGTAAAGGTAAAAATGAACCCACATTGAGTCCTTATATAGATTTTCAAAACATAAGTGTATTTATTGCTCCTTCACCTACCAACAATCCTCTCATCAATTAATTTTAAAAAAAAATTCAAAAATTTCAACGTGTTACAATTTCGTGCCCTAGTTATAAGATTCTATCACACCTTCCTACCCTTTGGCTACACACTTCTCTTTTGTGCACTTCCATGTGCAAAAGTACCTCACCAATGCACCCTCCAATAGTGGTTTCCACGTTTGCTTATTACCTCACATTATATTTTCCCTTCATTCATTTCCATATATGGTCTTCTTCAGAAGTAATATCCTTTCTAACTACTCAAATATCACCTGTAATAGTTTTTTCTCATGTGTACCTAGTTGTGAATTAAAAATAATAACCACCCCACATGAATGGTATGTGCAGTCCTCTGCACATAAAAATACTTTAGATTTTAATTAGCATCTAATGTGATAACACACTTATTACACAAAACACCAAACTAAATTGACAACACATAGTGAAAAATAAGGAAATACATTAAAGGAAATATAGAAAGGGAAATGTATACTAAATGACAACATTGCCTAATTATAAAGACCAAGAAGACTTATTTATAGTCAGGCTTCATCCTAATCCCATTAAAATAGCTGGGTAACTACATTCCATCAAACGTTTCTTACTGGAAAGCACTTGATTCAAGTATATGAGTGATAATGTATGGTCCCCACCAATGCACCTTAAGATTTTCTAGATGGTGCAAGAAATTAGAATCATAAAGTAGTACCATCTGTCTAACCTTGAGCTGATGTGTCGGTCATGCCGTGCCTTCTATCTAGAATTTTCCTACTTTTGACTCCAACGTGTTATGGTGCCCCTCTCATCCAACTATATTAACCTGTGAATTCTTTCTTCTAATGATTACTCATTAGCTAGACCTCTAGCACACACAATACACAAAGAAGGTAATATGAATTCCATAGAAAGAAATAATTTTTTGCTAAGCACCAATTGAAAGGGTGTGGCCTTATTCAACCTCTTATAGTTTATTCTATATGCCCAAAACAAAGAACAAACTTTATCATCCCAATCTTTCCTTCCAACATCACAATTTTTTGTCAAGTTCTCTCTCAATATCTTATTGAAGGCCTCAGTTGTACCATTTTCTTTAGGATGATAGGGTGTAGTCTTGTGGTGTGTAACCATAACTTCATCCAATAATATCCTAACAGTCTCATTCAAAAAGTGTGTGCCCCTATCAATTTTCAAGCTTAGCAGACATCCGTACCTAAGAATATTTTCCCATAAGAACCTGGTTACTCTAATTGTTGTAAAATACTTTGTAGGTGCTACTTATGCCCAACTTGTAAGATAATATGTGCAAGTGATGATATAGCGTGATCCAGTTCTATGTGTGGCTGGTGAAATAGGAATGACAAAGTCTATAGCCCATTTTTCAAATGGATCTACACTAGCAATAGTCCTTAAAGGCATTTCATCTCTTTACCCAGGTTTTCCAAGGCACTGACAGTGATCACACACCTTACAATACTCTTTACAATCCTTGTACAGGGTCTCCCACCATAATCTAACAAGTATAATCTTGCACATAGTGGCATCACCTACATAGTTCCCACTTGCAATACCAACATGAGCCTCTTACATGATATTTGTGCACTCATGTTATAGTACACACTGGCACAATACTTCATCTCAACCTAGTTTGTATAAATATCCACTAATCAACATACAGAGTGCCACATGAATTTCAATTTTTTTCTTCTCCAATGATTTCATTCCTTCTGGTTTCATATGCATGCGTAAAAAGACAACACTATCCTCCAATTCTGAAGGCACACGATGTAACTTGTACAACTGTGCATCTGACATTGTATCTTCAATTGTTTGCGCATCCTCCCTTGATTGAATCCTTAAAAAGTGGTCTAGGATAAAATTACTTTTACATGGTTTTACGAAAACTATGAAATAAAATTCCTAGAATAAGAGGACCCATTGACATATGCACCCTTGTAAAACAGTCTTATTAACCAAGTATTTTAATTCCATGTGATCAATATAAAATATAAAAGGTGTTGCTAGCAAGTACTGTCTAAATTTATGCAGTGAGTAGATTATCGACAAGGCCTCTCACTCTTCTGTTGTATAATTCTACTCTACAGGAGTCAAATTTCTACTAACAAAATAGATAGGATGATCTATAATACCCTCTCCACATTGAGCTAACACCGCATAAATGGTTGTGCCAGAGGCATCCATATGTACATGAAATAGTTGGTTCCATGAAGGAAAATGTAGAATAGGTGATGTTGTAAGTCTCTCCTTCAATGCCTCAAATGCACGCTATTGTGGTTCTCCCCAATAGAATGTCCCTTTTCCTTTTAGTAACTCTTCCAAGGGTGTGGAAATATTTGCATATCCTTTGATAAAAATTTTCTAATACCCTGTGTGACCCAAGAATCCATGCACCTCACTTTGACTGGTATGCTCTTTCAGGCCTACAATAACTATAACATTATCTTTTTCCACTAATAAACCTTCCTTGCAGATGATGTGTCATTAAATCCCTCACAGATCAAATGAATGAGATGGCCAAACAACTCACTCTCTTATCTTCCAAAGCCACTATTGATGTAAATGATTAAAATTCATCAAAGAAAACTAGTGATGATTCATATAATATCCATATTCCACCCAACAAAGAGATAAACAATTCTAAGAATGATGGTTCATCATCTAGATTACAAAAAAATACACCATTTTATCAAGAATGGAAAATGATGAAAGATACCATCTTGGGTATGCAACACCACCACAAACAATTCAAGTTTTATGAATTGTGTACTTACCCCTTCAATAATGATATCTTATGTTTACCCTCTCCCAAATCATTTTAAACACCCAAATTTGATAAGTATAATGGAAATAATGACTCACATGAGCACATTAAGGATATTTTATGGCTTTCTAAGAGGTATCCTATAGTGATATTTTCTTATTGCATCTCTTTCCCTGTTTCTACACCTCCCCAAGGATTCTATCCATACTTTTACAGACCTCTTAGAGAAGTTCATTAAAATTTTATCATTCAATCTAGACTTTGAAATAAATATGATGTATTTGTGCAATGGTAAAAAACATTACAAAGAAAGCTTCACACATTTTTTACAAATATCAACTGGGATTTCTAGACGCTTCCCATGCTCAATCCCCAAAAACAACTTGTGATCCTTTTTGTGCCCAATATTAACAAAGAATTATCATTTCACATGAAAATGAATTACTTTAATACTTTTGAGGAAGTTATTGGGAAAGGATCACAAATTTAAAAATCCCTTATCACTAAAGGTTGAGTCAAATCTCATCCAAAATATAGTGGGAAAAAGAATAAAAATAATAGTAACTCTCATCATAATAAATCTAAAAGAATCAATTAAATTATAATGTTATTAATGATAGTGTTATAGACAATCAAAATGTTCAAAACATTCAAAATAACTAGTCCAATCCTAACAAAGCTAAACAACCTCTTATTGTTTCAAGTAAAGAGGATTCCCCTTCTTGTAATTTCAAATGATGCTCATACAAAGCCTTGTGAGAACATTTCTCTAGTGTCTTGCATCAATTACTCAATACTAATATGGTGATGTATCCTAATTAAAAAATTTCAGTTGAAGGAGAGCCTAAACCCATATGGTATAAATCTAACACATAATGTGATTTTCATCTCATTGAGGGTCAAACAACTTATCGATGTCTACGACTCAAGAAGTACATTCAAGACCTCATCAACAGTGGATATATTACAATTGAATAACATTCCTCAAATAAATACCAAATGATAATCTCAAGGTTTTTTCAAACCCATTTTCTAAACATGGTGTCAATAAAAAGAACGTTGACAAAGGCCAACCTTCCAATAATGTAAACTTTAGTTTGATCATCTTATTTATCAAAGAAGTTCCTTCTACTATCTCTATCATTTAAGATAAATATAAAAACAATCCAGTTGTAAAATTCCAAAGGAAAATTTGGGTTCCCATGGCAAACCAACCATTAACATCTTCCACTAAGACCCAAACATCCAAAATGATATCTCCCTCAACCCAATAGTCAAGCTCCAATGCTAAATATTCTACCACTTGTCAGTATGACCTAATATAACAATTAATGACTACATTTTCACATATATATCTAACAGAGTTATTAAAATAATCACCTAACTTATAATACATCATCATTCATGATCTTCATGAAGCACATGTTGCTCCAACCCTTGATGTTCAATAGTTTCAAGATATGATCACAAATATTTCGTCTGAAAGTCCCATTTTGTCTTTTGGTCCTCGAGATATGTTAAAACCCAATATTCTTAGCAATAAATATTTTTATATTGAAGCATACATAATGAAACATAAGGTCAAAAGAGTTTTTATAGACAACGACATAACTCTTAACATCTACTTTATGAAAATGCTACATTGTCTTGGTCATACAATCAAAAAATTAGATGATAACATAATTACCAATTGTGGTTATGAAAATACCAAGTGCCAATCCTCTCGTACTATCACCCTACCTATAAATTTTGGTCTAAAAATTATTGACACCATTTTTCATGTTGTCAATGTAGAAACCTCATATAACATCCTTTTGAGTAGACCTTGGATACATACGATGTAATCCATGCCCTCCACCTTTCATCAGTGTATAAAATTATTGCACATCAGAAAAGATTTCACCTTTCTTGTTGATGTTAAATACTTGGAATACTATGAACTCCTATAAGTAAGGTAGAATACAGCTAATGTTTTCCCATCTACTGATAGCTTAGTCAAACCTCATGTTATCCCTAATGCTAACACCCATATTGATACCAAAACACTTTTTTACTTGCATGATTTTGAATATTTCTTGCAAGCATCTACATCCAACACAACCCCTAAAATTAATCTATTTCATCAAGGTATTGGTGAGTATGGACTTGAAAATGCATTTCTAATTAGAAAACTCCCATTATCACCTCATAACTATGGGCACCCTAATGCTCCCTTCTTACAAGAACCTCCGTTTTACTATCTAGGAAATGATATTTTTAGAGGATATATATATATTTATAATATGAACACATTCAAGGCTCAAATGACTCTTTGCTATATGAATATAGGATGGAAAAATGCTACAAATCCACTGACTATTCTAAGGCACAAAGAATGATGAAAAACATGAATTGAAAAGGAAGAGGGCTTGGCCCATAAGGAAATGATACTCTCAAACATATCAAAATAAAATATATTCTCTACAAACATGGTCTAGGATATGAGACATTTGAGAAGAGGTCATTCATATTTGATGTCTTGACTAGTGTTGAGGACACAAAATCCAAATTTGAGATCCATTCCACACATATCCTATTTGAGAACCTTTCTGAAACTAAACTCTTTTTTGAAGACCTATCCATAAAAACCCTTGAAATGTTGTACACTTCTCTTATTTATCAGGACTAGAAATTTTGTATTTCCATGGACCTCTTTCAAAAATATGAGGCCATCCAGGAGTTGCTCGGGGCTTGAGACCCTTAACCCTTGTTAGATCAAAAGAAGGGTTTTGATATAAACCTTGACATTACTTCCTAATTCGGTGAGTGACTTCAAATATTCAATCCAAAAGTAAAATATTTAGTAATTCAAAAACAAAAAAAATAAAAATAATATCTCATATAGTGAAAACCCTTCTGAGGCACTCTGCAAGCAAAGCAAATTGAAAAATAAAAATAAAGAAAAGTACATATCTCCTAATGAAATTTTTTTATAGGCATTAGAGGTAGAATATTCAGATCTCTAAATATCTAATAAACTATATAATACTACAACGTCATTTCAAGATAATGATACTTCTAAGCTACTGGTGGAATAAATAATGACTATCAACATCGAGATAAAAGACCAACCTAAACTGTGATAGCTTGGTGTTAGTATCTCATAAATTGAAATCAAGGAATTCACCAAATGTCTAATAGAATTTCAATACATCTTCACTTCTTCTTATAAATATATTCCAGGACATGACCCTTCTCTGTTGATTCATCACCTTTTGGTGTGCCTAGATGCTAAACCAATTAAGAAAAAGTTACATAAAATGCATCCTAAAGTTACATTTATTTTCAAGGATTAAATCCAAAAAATAATAGATGTAGACTTAATACGTTTGATCAATTATTTAATGTGGATATCAAACATGTTATCATTTATAAAGAATACCCTTGGGGTTATAATTTATACAAAATTCCATGAAATCAATAAGGCATGTACGAAATACAACTTCCCTTTTCATAATATTTACATGATTTTTTACTCTAGTGCGGGCCATGAGATGTTCTAATTGATAGACAGATTTTTATGGTACAACCAAATTCAAATTGCTAAATAATACTAAACAAAAAAAACATTCACAACCCCATGGGGAAATTCTGTTACAAGGTCATGTCTTTTGGCCTAAATAATGTTGGTGCTACCTACCAACATGCCATGACTGTAATTTTTCATGATATTATTAATGACATAATGGAGGAATATGTCAAAGACATACATTATAAGTCAAAAAAAAAATTCAATCATCCATTTTTTCTCTAGTGTATCTTTAAATGATTATTGGAATACAATGTTCACCTTAACCCAAATAAGTGTGTATTTGGTGTCAATTCGAGTAAACTTATGGGATTTATCTTCTCATGAAAAGTAATTAAAGTGGACCATACCAAAGTTAGAGAAATCATGGATATGATGCCTCCTCAAAATCTACGTTAGTTGATATGATTAAAAGGTAAGATACAGTCCACTCGATGCTTTATCTCTCAACTTCCATTCAAATGCTATCACTTTAATAAACTTCTTAAGAAGGATCCAATTCAAGTGGAAACATGACTACCAAGAATATTTTTCCAAGTTGAAATAATATTTTTCCACTCCACTGGTACTCATGCCGCCAATACAATACAAGCCTATGGTGCTATACACTTCTGGACCAGAACATGCCTATGGTGTTATACACTTCTACAACAGAACATTCCATTGGGTAAATACTAAAACAACACAATGACATGGGCGAGGAACAAGCTATGTACTACTTGAGTAGGACCCTTCTTGAACATGAATGTATGTAATCACAAGTCAATAAATCTTACTTGGCAGTCGCATACTCTTTTGGCAAGCTGTGGAGTTATTTTTAAATTCATACCACCAAGCTAATTGCTAAATACGATCCTCTCAAGTGTTTAGTTTCAAGCCCAGTGATAACAGTAAGGATGTCCAATTGGATCCTACTCCTCAGTTAATGTGATATTGAATTCATACATTGGAAAGGTATAAAATTTCAAGTTTTAGTAGACCATCTCACCATAATGCCACTTCTAAATTCTCAACCATTACGATTTGAGTTTTCACATGAAGACCTATTATACATTGATGCAATCCCTTCATGGACCATATTCTATGATGGATATTATAACCAAAATGGCTCAGGATATGGGATTGTCTTACGTACACAAGATGGGTACCTAATCCATAAATATTATTTCATTGTCTTTCCATGTACCAAAAATATAGCCAAATATGAAACATTGATAGCAGGCCTAGGATTTACTATCTCTTGATGACTTCCAGAGTTGACCGTCTTCCATGAATTTGTTCTCATCATCAAGAAATTCACTGATGATTATTAAGTAAAACATGCAAAGCTTTTACCCTATAAAAAATGGTTAATAGTCTAAAAGAGTGTTTCCGGATGATCAATTTTGAACAAGATCATCATCTACAAAACAAAGCAATGGATACATTGACAATTATTACATCCCTTATTGTATTAGACAATAATAAAACTCACAAGTAACTCCTAATTGAACATTTTTTTCCCACATGATTTTTCAGAGTTGACCACTGTCTATGAGATCATTGGTCCTGATCACCCCTCGTATCATGATGTATACATTTTCATTCAAACTAAAGCCTATCCTCTTAACATGAACTCAAAAAACAAAATATATTTGGCACAACATGCCTCACACTACACTATCATCATCATTGAAACCATATATCAAAGAGGTTATGATGGGACTCTCCTAGTATGTCTCAATCACGATGAATCTACTCAAATGGTAGTCAAATTAAACTTCGGTATTTTTGGCACACATACCAGTAGAATGGTTCTTACAAATAAAATCTTGCATGCTGGATATTACTGGCCTAAAATGGAAATAGATGTGTAAAAATATGCCAAGCTTTCCAAAAGAATGATAATCTAATTCATACACCTTCCCAAGCTTTACAGTTTATCACCTCATCATGGCATTTTTCTAAATGGGGGCTCAATTTAATCCTTAAAATAAAGGCCACATATTTCAATGGCCATACCTTCATTATAAATGCCATTGAATATTTCACTAAGTGGGTTGAGTATATGCCTCTCACCTATACCACTAGGTGTAACATCTCTAAATTTTTCTTTAACCATATTATCTATCATTTTTGCATTCCCATTGCCATTTTCACTAACAATGGTGGCTCCTTCAAAAATAAAAATGTTAAATACCTTACTAAGAAATATCATATCAGACTATAATGGGCCAATCCTTATTACCCACAATGAAATGGCTAGTATAAATATTTGAACAAGATTATCAAATCCATCTTGGAAAATATAATTGATAAACATGGATGTAACTAGAATAAGAAGTTGTGTCCCCACTCTCATCCTACCACAAATATTTCTATACTCCAACAAGAGCTACCCCATTTTCTCTATTATATGGATTTAAAGCCATATTACCCATTAAAGTTAATATTCCTTCACTTTTTTTCTTCCTCCAACACTTTTTTTCATGAAGAGGATTACCACCACGCACACCTTACAAAGCTTGAACTACTAGACGAGAGACAAGTTTGCACTTTAGATCATCTAAAAATATACGATAATTTACTTCTTCATAACTACAATTGAAATATTTGACCATGACAATTTGATATTTGTAACTTGGTCCTGAATGAAAATAAAAATAACACAACCAAGCCACATGAAAAACAAGGAAAATTTGAGCCTAATTTGTTGGGTCTTTATAATACTAGTGCAAAATATAGATCCGAAACATATAAACTATCTACTAAGGATGGAAAATATTTGAAAGAGTCTATGAATGCCATTCATCTAAAAACAATTTTACTTGTGAGTCTCTAAAGAGTAACTATTGTGGTTGGGGCATATCAGTGCACTCAATTTATTTATAATTTTTCCTTGTCTCTTGCTTGTTTCTTTATGTCTCACTTTGTGTCAGATGTTCTCCTTGTGAGGTTTTCATGCCCATTATCTACCTCTCTTGTTAGCCTTCTTTCATGCTTCCATTCACCTTATTCATGTGTAGCGTGTTGGT
Organism: Taxus chinensis; assembly: GCA_019776745.2. Classification (NCBI taxonomy): domain Eukaryota; kingdom Viridiplantae; phylum Streptophyta; class Pinopsida; order Cupressales; family Taxaceae; genus Taxus; species Taxus chinensis. The sequence goes on from CM034150.1 coordinate 500,508,295, forward strand.
CATGGATTGGGAATCCCTCTTTCCATCTTCTTTAAAATGTGGTTCACAACCCAAAAAAAGAACAAAAAATTCAAATATGTCTTAAAAAAATTCATAAACAATATAAAATTGTTCAAAAAAAATTAAAACATTTTGAAAATGTTCATCAAAAAAATTTTCAATTGTAATACTTAGTTCATCAATTTCATCATCTAACTATCCCATATCATTTACATTTTTAAAATTAATCAATTACCCTTTCGCAATATAAATTTCTTAGGACATAATTTGATTTCATGTTTTAATCCAATACAGATCAAACTTTAGCGGGATCTGAAATTTTTTTTTTTTATTATCTAAGCATCACTCTGATCTTCCGACATCCAATCCTATTGCATTCTACGATATCTCTTGGGGGAATTTAAATTTGTTTATCTCTTCAGTATGGAAAACATTAGGAGTTTCTTCGAACATCATTATTGTAACTTGTGTTATGTTGTTTCTTCTTAATTAGATTTAATGTTAGGATTTCTTTTTTTCTTACCTGGTAGTGGCTACCTCGTCTATTTTTTGTACATATAAAATGTTGTCTTATATGTTCTTAGATCAATTTCTTGTTCAATTAATTACATTAGTTGATCTTCTATATATCTAAATTTTTTTTGTGATTACAAACCAATTGCATCTAAATTACTATCATCTTAGTTCATATATAACTTTGGTATTAGTTACTTCCTATTCATATTGTGTTTGTTTACAATGTTTGTTTTGTGTCTTTTTTACCACTTGCATGTGTTGTGTTTTTCCTCTTTGTTTACTAAATAAGACATGGAGTGTTTAATTTTTTGCTATGTACTTAGGTTTTTTTACATGTCTTTGAATTTGTATTTCAAAATTTTCAAAAACTCGTAAAGATCCAAAAAATCATATATTCAAAAATCCAATAAAATCATATATTTAAAAATTTTAAAGAAAAAATAAAAAATTATAAAAATTTGAACAAACATTCACTTATCAAACAAATCCTATAATTGGAAAACCCTTGAAGTGAATCTTCCAACATTTCAAGAAAAACGAGATGGATTCATACCTTTATCTATTACCCTAATGATGGTTCCAAAATTACAACTATCACTTTCTTCCCTTTACACGACTACTTACTCTGCTTGGAGCTAGTCAAAACATTGTTTTTACTTTGCAATTTAACTTTACCTAAGGAAATTTATTTGAGGTCATTTGTAAAATGGATCCAACAAGAGTGTCATGAGGAGAATCTAAGTATACTCAACTCTTCAAGTCTAATCCTATTCCCAATCCTTTCATAATTTTAAGTGTTTGGGGGAATTTAGATCTACTTAATTATCATTGTGGCACACATTGGGGCACATTTGATTATCTTATTTTTGACGTTGTGTTGCATTGATGTTTAATTTTTGGGCCACTTTCAAGTTTAATGACTCCATCTTGGTTCCTTAATAACACTAACACCTTGACCTACTTTTTATATTGAATGTTTTCCTTTTAATCTTTTCTTTGTTGTGTGTATGTTTTTTAACTCACATATTTGCTACCCATATTGACTCATTCATAAGCATGGTGAAAAATATATTTTGCAATAAAAAAATAAGGTTACTCTAAATTTATTCTCCAAATTACAGTAATACTATGAGCACAATCATTCCCATCCATTTTATAATCCCTTGTTTTCTTCCTATTAAGCGATTGTTCACCGCTTTGCTGTGTCACCTATGGGGGAATTCCCTTACCATTCCTACTCATTAGGGCATCCAAATGCTTCACCAAGGTAAGTCAAAGTATCTGATTTTATTTCCATTTCTTTTGTTCACCGATCTACATATGTCTATTGTTTTAAAAATGTTATTACTTCATAATAACACTTTAAAGAGGGGACACTGTAGACACCCAAATTTAACATACATGTTCCCAGTATTATAATAGTATAGCATACTATTCATCCCCTTATGATTGATTAATTAAATTTATTAATCATACACATTACACCATTTTGGATTTATTAGATAGATTAATTATCAATTATTAAATAAATGGTTAATTAGTTAGTTTACACATTATATATAATTAAATTAGTTTTCTAATTACAAAAGTACATTGTTATCTAAATAACTCTCCTAGTTATTTGTGTAACTGGTATAAATATTATAGCTCTCAAGTCCTAATTGAAGGTTTTACGCACTCACATTCAATTGGCATAACTCTTTTGTTTCAGCTTCCCCTTGGCACCCATTATTTTTCCTTAAGCACCCTTGCGTGATTTCTATTCTCTCCTTCCTTTTTCTTTTCCTCTTTTTTCCACTCCTCCCTTGCACCCACCTTCCGTGATTTCTCCTTCTTCCTAAGTATCTTCTTCACCCTACGTGGGTGTTAGAATTGCTTCAATCATCTAATTCCTTGATCTCCTCATGCATCATTCCCATTACTTTGTAATAGTTACACCTTGACCAAGCATTATCTACACACCAGTTTTCCTCATTTCCCATGCACGTCCTTTTGTGCCTTCCTCTAATTTCCCATCTATCATGCCCTCCTTTGCAATCCTTTGTGCCAAGGTCATCTTCCGACATGCTTGAATATATCATGCATAACTAGTAAAAGAACTCAAACAGGGTGTCGAATCCTTACAAAAAATTAACAAGTGGCACATGGCAAAAACAACAAATATTTGCATAGTTGGCCATCATTTCAGCCAATCCACGTGTGCCATGTGTTTTTCATGTGCCGATGACTCTAACATTTTCTGACAGCCATATATTTTTCTACAGAGCTCATATCAGCACATGCCTAGACTTGTCAGAAATCTGATATCATCAGCTATAGTGCAATAAATTCAAATTCAAATTCTTGACAGACCTGGTAAGTGAGAAATGGGAAAATGTCTCTCTAAACATTAATGAGTAGATCTGATCAATCTAACCACTTGATTTGATATGATCTGGCCTCCTTTCTTCCTCAACATGCCAAAAAGGCTTGGGGAAGCGTATTTTCTAGATCTCCAGGTGGATTTGTAGGCATTAAATGTTTCTTGTTGGTGGTTGCATTTCAAATTTGAGTTTTCCCCCTTTTTCTTCCCTTCTTCCTCCATGGATTCATCTATAAATGTAAGAGATAGACTCATTTGATATGTTGGATGCTCTGGATCCTTACGCTTTTTTCTAAGGACTCAATACTTTATGTATTTTGAGTTGCATGCCTCTAGATCTGGCTCTATCATGTGGATATCGGCCTCCTTCATCATCGTAACAACTTTGTGCATTTCTGGAAGTAATATAAGCATCGTTTTGTGACTATTATCTATCTTGACATGCTTGCATTATTTCCTTTTTCCTTTTCTTTTATGTTGCGTACTGGTTGTGCCATTTCTCATCCCTTACAGTTCTTTATTTAGTTGTGTTCAATGATAATGATCTGGTGAATATGTGTTTAGTTTTGCTATTTGTGCCTAGCCTCCTTTCACACATTTTATTTCATTATTTCTCAAAGAAGATAGTGTTCATCCCTCTTTTCTATTGATATCCCCTTTTATTATAGTTTCCTTTCATGTCATTCTTCTATCCTTGGTTCCTTGGCATTATTAGCTTAGGTTTCCCTTCCATCACTAAGAGTAGAAGTAGTAGTAGAAATAGATAGAGGAACTGGCCTTCTCCAGAGATTTGTCCTAAGTGCACAACATCCCAAAACTTGGGGATGGTTCCATTGTGGTATTAAACACCTCGTCCCTTCTAAGATCCAAGACACGGGTGCATATTTGAGCAACCAACAATTTTTGGCACGCCCTGTGGGAGTAGCATTGAAAGCTCAAATTTCATATTTCTAAGTTCTAATGTGAGGACTTAGTGTTTCATCCTTTTGAGGATCATTTCAACACATCTTGTGACTCCCAACATTTTTAGATCTATGTTTTAGTAGTCCTGAGCACCTTTCATGAGAAGAGTGCACACAAGAAGAAGTGCAACAACTGAAGATTATTTTGAATACCTCTAGCTATCCCTGAGAATATTTCATTCTAGAAAATCCACGTGCACATCCTTATCTCCTATGTGCCTTACCCATTCAAATCCTCCTCAACACAGACAACCATTGTGCCCTGTAATGGTGCATCAACAACCTCCTCCACTGAGAAACTTTGAAAACTTTATTGCAGGGAGTCCCTTACCGATGGTTTTGCAACATGATATGCCAATTGGAGGGCTCAAGATTATTACATACTTTACTGGTGAGAATCAATTCACACCTTAGGAGCATATCTACGATATATCAAATGTGTGTTCACTCTATTTAATGACACATGATGATGTAGCAGTCAGGCTACTTGCAGCCTCTTTCAAAGGAAAAGTGATTCAATGGTACCGAAGCTTGACACTTGGATCTATCACCACTTGGGATGATCTGGGAACAACTATTTGTAATTACTTTGAAGATAATTCATATCACCTATCTCTATTGGAGAAACTGACAATGACAAGGAGGGAACCCAATGAGTAGATGATTGATTTTAACATCATATTTCAAAATACTCGGGACATAATCCCTCTTGTTGTAAGACCTATAGTAGAGAATGCTTTCCTATATTATCTAAAGGCACTCAATAGTGATATTTCAGTTATGATCCAATCCATGGGAGGTAGGACTTTACCAGCTTCTTATAGTGTTATAATAAGGGTGGAAAATAGTCTTATTCAAGTGGGAAAGATAGCTCCTAGACCGCCTATACCCTTGTTCCCAGAAATGTCACAAGTGCCCCAATATTCTTTGGCCCCTATTCCTATTCTTGATAAAATCACACAACTAATTTCCTCAACACCTTACTCTCCAGTACAACAGAGGGAAGCTAAAGAGTTAAAATCCTTGATTAGAAATTTATCAAACAAAGTCATATCATTAGAAAAGAAACAGGTGCAATCCTATAGAGGAAATTATAATTAGGCACATGGTCAAAGAAATCATCCTTGGAGGAATTAGTATAGAAATCAAAGATACACATCCAACCAGTAGAATGATAAATGACATCCTAATGTACATATTCCCTTGCAAGTTTTTCCTCCTATGCTTTCTCTTCCAGCACCCAGTGTTAGTCGGGAACTTGTTCCAGCTCAAAAAAATTTGGCACAAGAGTCAGAACAGTGTTTCCCTTGCAACATGCCTCACAGTCAATATTATTGTGTCAATGTTACACGTGTCGAAGCCTTCATGATCCAAAATTATTTAGTGTGTGAGCCTTCAATAATCATCCCTGAAGTAGAAAATCTAGAAAGAAGAGAAGCTCCTCCAAAAAAAAATTTGATGTTCTTTGGCATAGAGGACTTCTATGTAATCAACAAGGCTGCATAAGATACAAACAGACCACACACCCAAGTTGCAGAAAACACAAGATATAAAAAGAGGATGTTAGAGTTAGACGTGTAAGTCCCACTCCCAAAAACACAAGCACACCCTCAAAATTAGAAAGATGCAGATAAGGAATCCTACAGTAAAAGTGTTTAAGTCCCCATGTAAGAGGTCCCATACAAGGCTCCTTCTGAAGTAGCGAGCACCTCTCCTTTGGTAGGTCAAGCCTCTACTTTAGCTAAAGTCTAGACTTCCACACCTAAAAACTCAAGAAGGGACGTTGTTCCCCAAATGCATAAGACAAGGGACCTTCCATTTAGCATTGTTGACCAGATGAAGAGAACAAACATAAATGTCACAATGTGGGATGCCCTCACCATTCCATCTCAGCGTGATCTGTTACATGAAGATCTGGTGCAAATCCCACATGTTGATCCACCTATGCGGAAGCCACACGCTTCTATCAATGTTTTCCAAAAAGAGGAGAAACAAGTAAGTAAATTTGTTAAAACCCCACCCTTATATATGTCCTTGATCATAGGAAAACACCTAGTGCATTATTTCATGATTGAATCCGGTGCTAGTAGTTTTGTCATGCCTAAGACAATAGTCGATGTCTTAGGTCTAAAACATAGCCCTTTGTATAAAGTATTACTGTAACTTGATGGTTCAACTATCGCTACCTAAGGACTGATAAATGATTTTGAGTTAACTCTCCATATATGTCTAAGCCTATCCATTACTCAAGATGTGTCAATCATTGACCTACCTCTTTTGTTTTCCTTATGCCTATCAAGATACTTCACTGCTAAAGTGGGTTGTTACTTGTCTTCTTATTGGTCTCATATGTTACTAAAGACAAGGTATGGTACCCGATTTACCATACAACCTAAGCCTACATTTTCTTATCATGTAGAGTCATATGTCCTATCCCATCTCCAAGCCAACTGTTTAATCCAAGAAGAACAAGCTTCAGTTCTGGAAGAGAAATATCTTCCACCCTCTATTCCTAACCGATTGCTTGATGAATGGGTGGAGAGGCACCATAAATTTTATCGATACGCTAAAGAACTGGAAGCTTATGAAACTGGGCTTGGTACTTACTACATTCAAGAAGAAGAATTTTTGTTTCCTCGTGGGCTTAAGGAAAATAAAGTTGAGCAGGGTCTATGGAAGTTATAATTTGATGGACCATGAAGGAGAAACAACATAGGAGTTGGAGTGGTTCTCATTTCCCCTAAGGATGAGTTATTCTTCTTTTCTCATAGGCTTCAATTTGAATGTTCTAACAATGTGGCATAGTATGAAGCATTGGTGCATGGCTTGCTCATTGCTGAGAAGAAGAAAATTAAGGCATTGCAGATGTTTGGGGACACAGAATTGGTTATCGACAAAGTCACCAACAAGAACCATACGAATAATAATATCCTCAAAGATTATAAGCATAGAGTATAGGACCTCCTTGATATATTTAATGCTCTGAATCTACAGGTGGTGTTGTGTAAAAAAAATAAGGAATTTGACTAGATGGTCACGTTGGGTTCACAGTTTTCTCCTACTGAGGACTTTTTCAAAGGAAACACCCAACACATTAAGATGTTGATAAAACCATCCCTTCTAGACAACAAAACCAGATGGAAAGTGTTTGACAGTGATGCGCATATCATCAAGTTTATCTAGAAAGAATATGAGTTCTCATCAATCATGCAAGATGACTTCCATGAAATCTATGGTGACGAAGTGATACAACTGAAGAAAAAAAAGTTTCCTAAAGGGATGGTCACCTTAGAGAAAATGTTTATCCCTAATGATGAGTTCAAGTGTGAATAAAGGTAAGTGCGTGTCATGCAAGAAGACTACTCCTTATTCACTATTGCAAGTGGGAAATATTTGTTTCTCAACAGGACTTGTGCGCATGAAGAGAAACACATATCTTTTTGTCAAAATATAGTGATATCTTCTCATGGGAGTATGAAGACCTACAAGGTTTTAATCCAAGTGTTTCTCAACACTACATTGACCTTAATCTTGGTATGGATCCCATCAAATAGAATAAATGATAATTCAATCCAAAGATAGAGCCCCTCATGAGAAAGGAGCTATATAAACTCATTGAGGAAAAAAATAATTTTCCTATCAAATATTGTACCTAGGTCAAAAATATGGTTCCAGTGCACAAGAAGAATGGTGAAATCAGACTTTGTGTTGATTTTAAATATTTGAATAAGGCATATAAAAAGGATAATTATCATTTTCCTTCAATGGAGGAGATTCTGTAGACTGTGGCTAACGTGTAGAGATTATCCATGCTAGATGGGTATTCAGGTTTCAACAAAAAATTGGTCAAGGAAGAAGATAAATTGAAAACAACATTTACAACCAAATGGGGAACATATTTATATCATAAAATTCCATTTGGTTTGTCAAACACGCATGCCAAATTTTAGTGCACCATGGATATTTCCTTCAAAGGATATATCAATGAGTTCATATTTGTCTACCTAAATGACATAACTATCTTCTCAATGTAAGGCGCAGATCATATGGCGTACCTAGAGAAGGTCTTTAAGAGATGTAGAGATTTTGGGTTATCTCTTAACCCTAAGAAGTGAAATTTTACGGTGGAATAGGGTAAGCTCTTAGGTCATGTGGTTTCAAAGGATGGCATCGGAATTGATCTAGATCACATTTAAGCCATCCTAGCTCTTTCCCTGCCAATGCACAAAAAGGCCCTATAGTTCTTCCTTGGCAAGATCGATATTATTACGTGTTTTATCCCTAACTTTGCAGGACTGGTTTAACCCATCACCTTGATGCTCAAGAAGGACATAACCTTTATATGGATAGCAGAAGGAAGAGAAATCTTTAAAAAAATCAAGTAAGAGATTGCTTGTGTGCCAAAACTTATCAACCCATATTATTCCAAGGATTTCATCCTTTATCCTTATGGCGCTAATGCAATTTTTTTTTTCCATACACAAGAAAATGAACAAGGGTTAGAACAACCAGTCACTTTCTTCAACCATAAGTTGAAGGATTACAAATTAAGATACAATCACAAAGAGAATCATGTCTTCACTATTATGCGTTTGAACAAGAAATTCAAAAGTATTTTGGCCACTAATCATATCAAGGTGTTAGTCTCCCACTCATTGATCAGATACTTCATCATGGGAGAATAAATCAGTGAGAAAAGAGCATATTGGATGACCAAAATTATGGAGTATGATGTGATTATCAAGGCCACAAACCTGGTAAGAGGTAGCGCACTCTGTAGGCATATTTCTGAGGATATGCATATTGAACCTGAGGCCTCATTATTTCTCAAATAAGGTATTTTACGTGTAGGGCTTGAGAAAAATATAGACCCTAGTATGTGTGAATGGATGAAGGACATGATTACATTCCTTTCTGAGGGTGCGTACCCTCTTGGTCTAAACAAAGAAAAGAGAAGACATATGAGATTAAAATCTATCCCTTATGTGTTGATTGATGGAATTGTCTTCAAAAGGAATCTTGATGGTGTGTTGTTAAGATGTATCAATGACACATATCATGAAAAAGTGTTAGAAAAATTTGAAGATGGATTCTATGGTGGAAACTTCTCTCATAAAACTACAACAATAAAGATCATACTGTCAGGTATCTTCTGGCCTACCCTGTTTACAGATGCACACAGGTGGGTCAAAAAATGTAAGGAATGCACTTTATTTGTAGGAAAGAAAAGATTTGAAGCACTCCCACTCTGACCAATCCAAGTGGATCAGCCTTTTGTGTAATGGGGTCTTAACTTCATATGCATGATCAATCCATCTTCAAGTGCTAGACATAAATGGGTGTTGATGGCTACATATTACTTCACCAGATGGATAGAAGTTGTCGATCTTAAAGAAATTACTAAGTCAGTCATCCTTGAAATTCTCGAAGGTATATTCACAAGGTTTGGCATTCCTCAAACCATTATCTCTGATAATGAAAAATCCTTCCTTGGTACTAAAATCACTAATTGGGCTCTAAGTCTAAACATTTACTTAAAGACTTATTCCAACTATTACCCTAAGGGAAACGACATAGAAAAATAAACAAACAAGAACCTGATCATAATCATGAAGTGCACAATGAACATCGGCCAAAGATAGTGGCATACAAAGGTGTCACGCACGCTCTAGGTAGATAAAATTACAGTAAAAAGGTAATATGAACTTCACCTTATAATCTTGTTTATGGAAAAGAGGCTACCCTTCCTTTGACAATAACACTGAATTCATTCATGTTTTCCCAGCATGTGGAATTTAAACGTGCAGACCAGAGAGAAAGCATAATGGTAGATCTGGTTAATCTTGAAGAACTAAGGAACTCTCACATGATTAAGCTAGAAAAACATCAATAAGGAACAAATAAATCATTTAATAGAAGGGCTAGGCTTCAAGATTTCAAATTTGGGGACTTGGTTCTAAAATGGGATGCTGAAAGAGCTAAAATATGGTGTCATTCAAAGTTTGATGCACTTTGGAGTGGCCCATACATCATTAGTTACAACAAAGAAGCTAACTATTTTAAGTTAACTCATCTTGATAGAGGCACACTACAAATCCTAGTAAATGGGATCTATCTCAAACCCTTCCATTAAGTGTATTGCATCATGTTGTATATATTAGAGTAGTTTCAATTCATCTAAGTATGTTACACTCACATTTTTTGTTTATACATAGTTCTTCTTCTCACATGCTTCCTGCACCCGCTCTTCTGTTGCTTCCAGGATAAAGAACTTCCTTCATTAGTTGCAATATTCAGTATGGAGTCAAGAAATTATCTTCAAGTGACTACAGGGAAAGTTTCATGAATAAAATAGCATACCACATACCAAATGGATGCTTTAGGATACTGATGTTCCTCATCTAGCAGGAAGATGGCCTTGAAAGTCACCAAAACTGTTATCTAAATAAATCTCCTAGTTGTTTGGGTAACTAGTATAAATGTTTTGGCTCTCGAGTCCTCATTGAAGGTTGCACGTGCGTATGTTAAGTTGGCACAACTCCTTGGTGGCAACTTCCCCTTGGCACCCATTTTTTTTCCTCAAGCACCCTTGCGTGCTTTCTGTTCTCTCCTTCCTTTTTATTTTCCTATTTTTTCCACTCCTCCCTTGTGCCCACCTTCTGAACTTTTTCCTTCTTCTTAAGCATCTTCTTCACCCTACGCGTGTCTCATACTTTCTTCAATCAGCTAAGTCCCTGATATCCTTGCGCGTCATGCCCATTATTTAGTAATAGTTGTGCCTTGAACATGAAATCTCTACACACTAGTCTAAATCAATTCCCATGCACGTCACGTGTGCCCTTCTGCACCTTCCTCCGCGCACCCATCCCTTACACCCTCCTTTATTCTCATCTTTGCCAAGGTCATCTTCTAACATGCCTAAATATGTTGTGTGAAACCAATCAAAGAACCCCAATAGGGATCTAAATCCTTACAACAAATCAGTAAGTGACACGTGGTAAAAATGGAAAATATTTTCACAATTTTCCATCATTTCAGCCAATCTGTGCATGCCAAGTATTTATCATGCACTACCGACTCTGACATCTTCTAAAATCTATATCTTTTTCTTAGAACTCAGATTGGCACATGCCTAGACTTTTCAAAAATTTACTAACATTAGCTACAGTGCTAGAAATTCAAATTCAAATTCTTGGCGGATCTGGTAGGTGAGAAATGGGAAAACGTCTCTTTGAGCATTAATGAGTATATTTGATTGCTCCAATCACCCGATTTGATATGATTTTCCATCCTTTCTTATTCAACATGCCAAATAATCTTGGGGAAATGCATTTCATAAATATCTAGGAAGATTTACAGGCATAAAATTCTTCTTGTTGGTGGTTGCATTTCAAATTCTATTTTTCTCCCATTTTCTTCCCTTCTTCCTCCATGGATTCATCTATAAATTTAATAGACAGACTCATTTTTTATGTCGGATGCTCTGGATCCTTATACATTTTTTCTAAGGACTCCATACTTTATGTATTTTGAGTTGTAGGCCTCTATATCTGACTCTTGCATGTGGATATCGACCTCCTTCATCATTATAATAGCTTTGCACATTTCTGGAAGTAATAGAAGCATCACTCTGTGACTATTCTTTGTCCTAACATGATTTCATTCTTTCCTTTTGCCTTTTATTTTGCGTTACATGCTAGTTGTGTGATTTCATGTCACTTATAGTTATTTATTTAGTTGTGCTCCATGAGAATGATCTAGTGAATATGTGTTTAGTTGTGTTACTTGTGCCTATCCTCCTTTCATGCATTTCCTTTCATTCTCTCTCAAAGTAGATAGTGTTCATCCCTCTTTTCTGGTGTTATCACCTTTTAGTGTAGTTTCTTTTCATGTCATTCTTCTATCCTTGGTCCCTTGGCATTATTATCTTAGTTTTCCCTTCCATCACTAGGAGTAGCAGTACTAGTAGAAATAGATAGAGGAACTTGCATTCTCTAAAAATCTATCCCAAGTGTGCAAGGTGCCACAACTTGGGGATGGTTCCATTGTGGTCTCAAACACCTTAGCCCTTCCAAGGTCTGAGACGCAGGTGCACCTTTGAGAAACCAACATACACCTATTTTCCTAGTTAACTACCACCTAGGTTCCCACTTGGACTCCACTTTACCATTCTAGTCAACTCCACTTCACCTATCAAGTCAACTGCACCTATAATCCTAGAAAGGTGGGGGAAATTAAATTGCACACACAACAACATTTCTGGATGCAAATTTCTACTAATTAAATTCATTTTTTGCCCCTCAATGGCATTTATCTTCCCAGAAAAATTCAAATTCCCTCAAATTCTATTTTTATCATGTGTATTCAACTAATTTTTAATCAACTCAGACTACTACTCAACATCTATAAAATATAATTTATGTCCCCTTGCAAATTTTCTTGAATTATCAGAAGAAAACTATGATAATTTTCTTTCCAATATCTACATATTGAAAGATTTCATATTTTCCTATTTTCACTCGTAGAAATTTTCATCCCGATTTCAATTTCATTCAAGAGTACCCAAAATATAGATTTTATAACATTACCTAATTTTAAAGGCTTCATAAAACCTTATATGAGGTTTGCAATGATGATCTACAAGAAGGTTTGAAATTACAGTTTGTTTTTCTTCTATTTATCTAGTTTTTCATTGTTTACACCCCTTAGGATGACCAAAAACCAACTTAGACACCTAAAATAGATGACCACTGAATATATGTTGCTCTGAAAACTGATAGTGATCCAAATTCAGCTCTTCTCTTCTCAAACCTTTCTCAAAATAAGCTCTCTCCTAACTTTCTCAATCCTTCTTCTTCCTGGGCTAAATAGGTAAACTTACCTTACACACCTAATTTTAAATCTTCCTCATCTCTTCATACCTCTACTTGTATCTATCCTTGACCCCTATTCACACGTCTTTAACCCCCTCTGGCTCAATCATAACCCCATAGTCTCAACAAGTTAAAATGAGAAAATATAACATGCTTTTATACATGACACTAGATCAAAAAAAATTTTAGGTTAGACATGACCATATAGGTCAGTCATACGAACACAAAAATACATATATGTGATCATAAAAAACATCTCAAAAGACCCAAGTGGGATAGAAGAGATCAAGACAACTCCAACAAGAATGAAGAGACTCAAACAAGCTCAAAAAAGCTCTTCAAGCACCAACGAATGACTCATGATCATCAAGGGAATACTCAAGCTTCGTCAAGAAACAAGAAGCTCCAAAAAATTCATGCATAAGTCCTCAACATCATGAATAATAAAATTAAGCACTACATTATCCATCTCCACCATGAAACTCACCAAGAAGCAAGCATGCACATGTAGGTCTTCAAGCACCCATAAATCAGTCCCAGAAAAGGAGTGATTTCACATAGAAAAACTCATCATCAATGTTCAATTAGTATACCATTGGAAAGGTCTCTGAATATAATTTTTTGAACAAATCATTTCATCCTCCAAAACATATCACATGAATTTCAACCAAGATAATATCTAAAACTACTAAAAACATCCAAACTGGAATCAAGAATCAGTATTGAGAGATCAAGATCCAAACATCTTCAACATCACTTCCAAAAACAACCAAATCATGTAACACGTCAAAATATACCTAGAAAATCCTTCAAGAACTCACATGCATAGGTCATGTAGATAAATTTAATCCAACACACTTGTTCTAACAAGCCTTCATGAGAGGCCTAATAGGGATAATTAGGCCAATAGGTATTCAACTTAAAACCACCTCATCATATCATTCAAAGATCTAAAAAAAAAACATATTAGGTGTCTAAAATTTTTCCATGGCCATCAAATGTAGAAACAAAAGGAAAATCCATCAAACTCAACTCAAACCTCCATGACTAACTTTTAACCCTTAAGGCCAAAATCAGCAGGGAAACTTTGGATACTTCTAACTAAAAAATTATTCTAGAAACCTATCTAAAAAAATTAGTGGACACTTGCAATATCTCCTAAGGATTATGGAAAAAATCAGTTTTAATCTTGAAGCTTCCATATCATCCTGAAACTGAAAATCTCCACAAAATTAGGGATTTTCTCTTAATTCTGGAAAAACAAAAACATGAAACCTATGCCAAAATGAACCGTGAAGAATTATTTATACCATTGAGTCATAAATAAATCTTTACAAAGACATTTAGATCCTAAAAAACACATATTTTCTCCATTTCTCTTCTACGAGGGTTTTATCAAGGTTCAAGAGTAGTCTGACTTCTTAAAAATTATTCGTAAAGATGGGATACCCACACTGATTCATTCATTTTGAAAAATATTAGATACACCATGAAAACAAATCCCCAAAAACCTTAGGGTCCCATGCAAATTGTGTGTGATTAGGTGAGCATCTGGAGTTCACATATCGTGTTGGTTTTAGCTCTTTAAGAGATCATTTTTGCCAAAAATCCATTTTCTTGCAATTTATTCACAAACTTGGCCTGAAAATTTGCATGAATCATCATGAAAATGTCCTCTAATAGTTCCAAATAACCTCCTTTCTCAAATTATTTTCAATATCTCTAACCACTAGGACATACCTATGTCTACATGACTATTCTTCACCTTCTTTCTTCCCAAGGACCATGAAACATCATCAAACCTATGAATAATGACCTAATATTCATCATATACCTATTATACTACTTCATAACACATTTACCATGATCAAACAAGGTTGCCTAGCTCTATTTATAATTCTACTTCATTGTGCACTATGCACTAGGTATAGGAATAGGCCTAGAATGACCACTTCAACCAATGAAAACACATACATAGACCTTATCGACCACTTGTAGACATTTGGAAACATTTGACACATCATACAAACCATATTTGAAATTTTTATGACCTTTTAACAATTTTTTAGCTTCATTTCATGACCATTCATGTTAGACCATGCACCAAGACAACATAGAACTTCACCCAAATTGGACACTACCAATCAACCTTCATATTTTACCTTGATTCACACTTCATGGAGAATCTAATTACGCCTAAACTCCCTTTTCCATCAATGACCTTTGACATCATTTAGAACCTAAGACACAATGGCCAACAATGAGTTCACAGTAGTTCCCTTCAGATTGACTAATGCACATACATTTTCCATGAGCCTCATTAATGTGGTTTTCAGGAATTTTTTGGATCGATTTGTCTATTATTTCTTGATGATATTTGAAAATATTTATCATCAAAGGAGGAGAATGAGGATCATATGAGATAGATTCTATAGGTTCTAAAGGAGTAGAAGCTATTTAGAAATTTGGAGATGTGTTATTTCTTTGAATCATACATTTAGCATTTAGAACACATCATTTCAGGAGATGGTATCTCTGTATAACCCTGAAAGATTCATCCCATCTTAGATTAGCCATACCCCACCATGGTGGGAGAAGTTAGGAGCTTCATGGGGTTAGCAGGGTATTATCATATATTTATGAAGGACTTTTCTAGGTTTGTAAATCCTATCACTTCCCTTAAGCGTAAAGAGAAGAGGTTAATCTAGTCATAGAAGTGAAAGAATCCTTTTAGCTTTTGAAGGGGTATTTTTTATATGACACATATTCTTATAGTACTATCTCCTTTGGGTAGTTATTTGGTTTGTATAGATACTTCCTTGGAGATTCTTGGGGAAGTTCTCATATAAGAGAAACATGTTATTGCATTCAATTCACACAAGGATCATGAGATTAACTACCCTAACCACAACATTGAGCTTATAATAGTTGTTCATGCCTTAGTGTATAGGAGGTACCTTCTTCTAGGTAGACTGTTTATTTTGTGGACATATCATCTGAGTCTACAAGACATCTTCTAACATCCCAATATTAATTCCCATTAATGGCATTAGATGGATTTATTGTGAGTATGATAGGGATATCTATTATATTAAGGGAAAATAAAATTTCGTCACTCATGCTATGAGTAGATGAAGACATGAGATACCCTCATTTACTCTTTTTTCAAACCTACAAGGTAAGATACTACAACACCTTCTGGGTGATAGATTTTATGAGGTTGTTAGGAAGGAGGTTGAGTTACAGAGGCCCTTAGAGGGAAAATATATAGGTTGCATATTAGAGTTAAATGGTCTTTAATTTTAGAGGCACATTTATATGCCCAAGATAGGATATTTGTGTAAATTTATTATTTTTGAGGCTCATCGAGCCGCACATGTAGCTCATCCAAGGATGAAGAAGATGTATGCAAATTTGAGAAAATTATATTATTAGACAAGGATGCACCATGAAATTATAGATTTTTTAGAATGTTGCCTTAAGTACCAAAGAGTTAAAGTTGAGAACTCCTACTCAACATGTATTCTTTACCCAGATGATATTCTAGAGTGTATCTGGGATGTTATTTATAGATATTTTCTGTTGGTATCCCCAATTCATCATATCACAATGATGCAATCATGGTGACTATGGATAAGTTGACCAAGGTCTCTCATTTCTCATTTAAAAATATTACATATGGAAAAATTGTCATTACTCAAGTATTTTTTGATGATATTTTTATATTACATGAGATTTTGAAAACACTTGTTTATGATCAGGATTCCCTTAATACTTCAAACATCTACAAATCCTTCTAGTAATCTTTGGGAACACAAATTAATTTTAATTTAGATTATCATGCCAAGATAAATGGATAGATTGGGAGGGTGAAAAAGGTGCTTTAGTTTATGTTGCAAATGTACATCATGGACTAGAAAAACAAGTGGGAATATTACTTGTGCCTTTTGTATTTTTCTTAAACTAATGTCTATCATAGCTCGATTGGCATGTGAACTTATCATACAATATATGGGAGGACATGCAAGAAAGCTTTGATTTGGGATTGATTAGATGATATGGTATAACTCTTGATGATTATATTTGTGGATGAACCATAAGAGTCATTGGATACTTTAGGTTAGTGGGACATGCACCCTAAGGTAACCTCCAAATTTTAAAGAAGTTGGTTCTTCTCTGGTCTGGGATGAGGTTAGAAGAAATATGAAAGGAAATATAAAATTAACTAAGGCGATGCATCGAAACAGATTCTAAGAAGACATAGAGCTATCTCCTGAGAAAATTCTTAGAATAGTTCGAAGAGTGTTTTATCAAGATCTACTATTTTAGAAAGTATCTAGATAATCAGAGGCTGAGAAGATATAAAACATAACATGTACAAATGATAGATATATAAAGAAAACCCAAGGGCATAGAAAACGATTGATCATACATTTATCTAAAAATAATGATAGTGAAAGAAGAAGGAAACAAAATACTAAAATCTAATATGCATAGAGAAAGAACTCTTTATTCATAGGGGAAATAATACATAAAAACAATACAACATAGATTATAACTTCCTTAAATGAAAGAGCCTTACTAAGGCTAGCCAATATGATAATTGCGTCTAGAATCACTTTTGAGGATATTTTCTATTTTCTTTTCTAATTATTTTCTCTCTTTTTTCCCATATCGGAATTCTCTTTTAGAGATATTCCTAGATCTTGCTTCAATGTCTGGAATCAAAAATTCCACCAACAATATTCAATTTCCTTACAAGATCTTTCCCTTTCTGGGTTAACATCTCAACTTCCTATTGTGATATTTACGTTTTTCTTTAATTCTTCCTACTGGTGCTCCTTGATTTGATGATGTTCCTTTTTCCACGTGGAGGGTGTTTGCTCATTTGGGGCATCCCTTTCTTCTCTTTATTTGAATTTGTGCCCAAGTGACACGTGGAGGGTCTATGCACCTCTATCACATTTTTGACATTTCAACCCACTGGGGAAACTTGTTCAAGATCAGGACACATCGAGGGTCTATGCACCTCTATCATGTTTTTGACATTTCAACCCACTGGGGAAACTTGTTCAAGATCAGGACACATCGAGGGTCTGTTCTTGTTTGGGACCTTCCTTTTATCTGTTTCATGTCCTTGAGTGCACTAAAGAGACACATGGATTCCTTCCACATGTAGCTTCATACTTTTTTATTTTAGGATTAGGAGAAAAAAAAGGGTTAGGACAATAAAAGGCAGTGGTCGACAAAATATTCTTATACAAAAAGAACTCTATAGTTATGGCAACTCACCAAGGGACTCTATGCCAGCCATGGAAGGATTCAACAATCTCTTAGCCTTAAAAAATTAAAATGTGGCTAGCAAAATGATAGTTAGAGATACTACAAACTAGCCTGATAACTGAACCATTCTTCCTCTGTTGGATAGGTCCTTCTTTGCAAGGCCTTGAAAGCTCAATCCAACTTAATTATCTCCTTATGTGAGAATTTTTGGAGATTCTACACTACTACATGCAAGTGAAATTCTAATTGTACAATGGGGTTTAGAATAACTACAACCTCGTTAACATTGGATATCTCCTTAAAGACTGAAAGACAATCTTGTCCTTGTGTTTGGTGATCAGGAGCTATTGAATTTGGTCCTATGAGAGGAATGTAGAGTCATCAGGAAAGGGGAAGAGAAGCCTAACTAGACTATTTTGTTGATTCTCTGCTTCCTCTCTTTGATTCCATGGAGAAGCTGAGCTAAGAGATTCTAGAAAATTATGGAGGCCTTGTTGGAGCTCACAATATTGTTGATTTTTGTAGCAATTAGTCATTTGTCATTGATTCCTGCCCCCTGAAGAGCGAGGTCTGAAGCATCATAAAGTTTATGAATAAAAATATTTAATTCAGGGACCTTAATAGACACTTCCCTGCTGATGGTGGAGGGTGCAGTCTCTACATTTGAGCACAATATTTGTGCATCGGATATAAATTCGAGTGTGGGGGCTAGATCCATTATCTTGGTGGAAATTATGTTATAGAAGGAAGCATATAGTTCATGCACTAATGTTTTAATTTCCCCTTTCTGGGATTGTTGTCCTATCTTCTGGGTCAAGTCCTTGACTGCATCCTTAGATGATTTCATCTTTGTTTGGAGTCTTACCCTTCTACCTTGATGACACACAACTTAGATTGGATCGTAGCCACTTGCATCTTTCATCAATTGGCCTTCTGTTGGAAGGATCCCTTTTCTTGTGTGAATGAATGAGTAAAGGCCTCAGATGTGCTAATTTTGGCTACTAGATTCTTAGCTTCTACTTGATAAGCTACAAGGGCTTCTTGTGACGAAGCCTCCTTTAATTCCTTACAGAGAAGATTTATCTATTTTCCCTTGTTCTTTATGTTGGCCTAATGTTTGATCAAAGTGTCCTCCACCATGTTGAGGCTAGATTAGGCCTTATTTATTTGATTTTTGAGCTTAATGTAGTCTAGAGTTATTACCACCACATTTTTATTCATTAATTTGACCTTATCCTAAGGTTGGAACTCAGAAAGGTTGATCACGAAAGCGTTGATAAAGTAGTCATCAGGCCATATTTACTCTATGGGTTTGGATACTTGGGGGATGATTCAGACGTTAGTTAAGGAGATTTTCTAATGGTCATATAATGACCACATCTTCTTCATTGTTGGTACCAGCATTTCCTTCTTCTTCTACTTCACCCTTTTATTGTATTGGGCAGCCTTAGAGGTCTCATCTTGACTCAAAAATTTGGAGGGAGAAGGAACAATACTAGCTATGAAAGGGAACCCAAGTGAAAGACCATAAGGAATTGTAACTTGTGGTTGGCACATCAAAGTTACTAGGCCCGAAGAAGGGCCTATCACCACACAAGGGGAGAAGGTTGGGATGGTGGAGAGAGGTCTGGGCAAGAGAAGGGCATCAAATAGAAGAAGATTTTTTGATGGGATGATAGAGGAGGGAATACTTATAAAAAGGGAAAGGAGAAGGAGCCATTGTTGTCTTAAAATTATTGAGTAGTGGTCTTGATATTGATTCCCCAAATGTTTCTCTCCCGATGGGATGGTCATCAACTGTGATATGGGTGTCTAAACTAGAAGACCTTGCTACAACACAAAAGGTGGAGGTAGAACTTGTAATTACTGTTGGGAGGGACCAAAAGACTCTGTTGTTGATCCCTTGGGCTGTTTTGAGATGATTGTCACCATATCATCACTCTCTATGTCAAATCCATGGTCCATGTCCCAGAACTCTTCCCATTGTTTGTTTCTCGAGACTTCCTAAAAATTGAGGGTGATCTGGCTAATCTCTTTCCTATACTTCCAATAGGCTTCAATTTTCTCCACACTCTAATCCTTCTTTTTTAGGGTTTCCCTAAGTCCCTTTGTCATGGTGAGAGTGGGATCATACTTGTACTTAGTAGGTGGAATGCCTCCAAATATGGGGTTTTTATGTCAATGAGATCAACAAATATGTTAGGGGACTATACCTGGGGGCTCCTCATTACTTCAAAAATTGCCTCTTCTCATGCTTGTAGGAGTCTAAGACCTTCTTGCAAACTAGGGTTGTAGCCATTATCTCATCTTGGTCATATCTCCTTGAGTCTTGAATTAAGGGGAATTTGTAAGAAGCTAGCTTCTATGAGAGACTATAATCCACCTTTCTCTTAAGTACAATGATTCTAACCTTTCACAAAGGGATATCATAAATTTCCTTCTTCTTTCAGCTTAAGCCGAACTCATTATCCAGGAGTAATAGTTTTCTATCTATCTCCAGACCCACTAGTAGAGCCGTGATGACCCTCAGGAGCATAAAGGATTCATCTCTGAAACCATGTAGCTCAATCATGGAATTTCTTTGGGTGAAGAAATAATCTTAGGGATTTAGTGGGTTAGGGAGAATGGATTGCACATAATCATTCATTTTTAAATCCCTTTAGGATCAATTTCAAGTAGGAAGGGATCCATAGAAGAATTAAATAATTCATATATGTCTAATGAATGAGATAGTATATGGGTCCATGTAGATACTATAATGATCTTTTAGGGATCAATATCCTCATCCCATAGGGTCAAAGTCATGAATTGACTGAAATATTGGGCACTCTGATACAAAATCAGGTGGAACTGATATGAGGAATACCTGAAAGTGGAGGTTACTTGGAACCGGTGAAGCTATTCATAAATATAATCCATAATGACTTCAATGAAGTTGAAGTGGTACATCTGTTCTTTATTTACTGAACTCATTCTAAACAAGTACGTTGTCTTCCAATCCTTGACATTCCTATCTAAATCATATGCAAAGATGAATGTCAACATGGAACACGCATCCTGAGAATATGCCATAAGTGAATTCAATGGAATGGGGAAGGGAATGGTTCTGGACTGCCTGAATCTTCCTGCCTCGAATCCTTATTAAGGAATGAAGCTTTTTTCTGTCATTGGGCCTAGACATTTTAGAGTTTTTCCATATCGTATAAACTAGTCGTTAGGTCATGGATTAGAGCCAACATGTCCCTCATAGCTTGTGGTGTAATCACCACCATTATGTTTCTTCCCTAGATGGTATGGGTGCCTAAATCGAAACAACCTGCTCACATATGTATGAGATTTTGGCATGGGTGAATGAGAGACATGATATATTGGGTGATCATCATGCTCCAGATTATTGAGCTGAAATATTCATAATTTCACAAGCTAACAAACCTGGCTTAGGCTGCTTCTCTCTAGGATTTCAGCTTCTTGTTGACGATAAGGTCAAAGATGTCATTGGAAAAGTCCAAAACTACAGTAGGTTCACTGGAATGAGACACCCTTTTAGGGAATCTCAACCTTAGTCGAAGAGGGCATAAGGGTGTAGGTTGTGCTTTGTAAGACTTCACCGGTGGTGTGGAGCTTGAAGTTTCCATGGAATTTTTTAGAGCTATAAGAAGGCTCTGTCTGGTTCTTTCACTTCAACACTTGACACCTGATTTGGAAGACTCTAGCCTTTGAAATGAGCTTGTTGAGCACTCCTGGATATCTTAAATAGCCACCTCAAATTGGAGAGTAATGAATCATTCCTATTTAGATTCATTTAACATAATGCCCCCTTTCAAATTAATGACCCTAAGTGTCGAATTATTCTGTTTTTGAGAGATCTTGTATTAATTCTAAATCTTTTCTTCTCAAGTGTACTAGGAAGTTGTTGGATCATTAATTTCGGGGAATATCAAGAAGGTACACTCCCTCCAATATTTTAAAAATGGAAAATGGTATCCATGAAGAACACGTGTCTGAGACACTTATTAAAAAGGGAAAAAAGGATGAAGCAAGAGAAAAAATAAAATAAAATGAAACATATGATACAATTAGTTCCAAAGGGACTCATAAGAAAGGTTTTAGGTGAACTTCGTTCACCAGAATCACTAAGGAATCACCTTCCATAGTTTCAAGCTCAAACACATTGTGTTTCTTCCATGTACTAATTATAAAGGGTACCATCCATAATGGGTCAAAATTTACATGATTCGCATGTTTGGCATCCATTGCATCCCATTTCAAAATCATAGTTCCAATATGGAATTCTGGTTTTGATGTCTTTTGATCAAACCAAGTATTGACCATCTATCAGCAATTGATCATGGCTTCATGAGATAATACCTCTTCTCCTAGAGCTCTACTAGCTTGGTGATTCTTACTTTCATCACCCCATTCTATTCCTTCTCATCCTATTTCAATAGTGGTAAGGTAGGGATCTCTAGCGAAATTGGCATTATAGTGATTTTCCAATAGAATATATTATACGACGAGGCTTTTAGGATCTTCTTAGGTGTGATCTGATCAACCCATAAAGTTTTTTTGATATGTTCATGCCATATCCTCTTATGTTCATTTCCCATTCTTTTGATGAGCATGATCAAATTCTTGTTGGTATATTCTTCCAAGTCATTCCCTAGTGGGTAATAGTTGGAGGATGTCTTCAGGTAGATCCCATGCTTTACCATGAAGTCAAATACTTTGGCCCCCAAAAATTCCTTAGTATTGTCTGATATAATAGTGTGGGCCCATGGGGGATTCTAAAGTAGGTAGCTATATCTTATAGGAGTCCTAGGATCACATTCTCAATGTCCTCTTTAAGTGGAACTGCCTCCACCCATCTGGTGAAGTAATCGATTGTCATGAGGATCCATTTGTGGCCGTCACTTGAAGTCAGGTTAACCATTCCAATGAAATCTAAACCCCATTTTACAAATGGTTCCTCAATTAGAATGGGATTGAAAGGAAATACTACATTCCTCTAGAAACTTGTGTAAACTTGAAAAACCTTGTATTTTTTTGTCACTACTTGACTGTCAGCGAACAACCTTGGTCAAAAGTATCTTTCTTGCAAGATATTTATGGTTTTGATTTGGGCTGAAAAATTACCTCCCGCGATCCTGTGGTGTAACTCATGTAAGACTATTTTAGCCTCTTCATACTCCATTCATCTGAATAGGATTCCATTAAAGTTCATGTTAAAAAGGAAATTCTCAATGATAGTGAAATTAGATCCCTCTTGGCTATCGTACCTCTTCTTTTTTAAGGGGAGATGGCTTGGATATTTCCCCATCTGCATGAAACAAATCCTATATGAGACCCAGCTACTTGAGTCACTTGAAGTAGATTGTAAAGATATCACTTTGTAGGTTTGTCATTGATCAGGGGCACAAAGTCCTATATTAGATATTGACATAGGCCCTTACCTCATACAATCTTTGTTGGTTTTACCTCGATGTAATATTTGAGGATCTTAGTGATCCATCTAGATATTTTATTGGTCATCTCACCCTCTATTATATATTATTTCATGTTGGAGTGAGCCACCATAACCTAGATTCTATTATGAGTGACAAGGTGCCTGAATTTATTTAGACCCTTGATTATAGCATTAGCTTGTGTCTCCACAAATTTGTACCTTGTTTCGTAGTTGTGGAGATTTTTTGAAAAGAAGGTGATTGGATGTTCATCTCCCTCTGAATCTCCTTTCTACGTTAGTACAGATGTTACGTTATGATTACCAACATATACATACATGATGAAGTCTTTTGATAATTTATGGTTGTGTAGCACCAGGGTGAATGCAATAGCCTTTTTAATATCCTTAAAGCCCTGACAACCTTCAGTTGTTTGTTTGACATAAAGGTCATTTTTGAGCATGAGAGTGACTGGTTGGATTTTTCCTATAAATTATGAAATGAACTTGCCGAAAAATTTCATCTTTCCCAAGAAATATTGGACCACTTTCTTATTGACCAATAGGGGCAGCTCCAATATATATTTAACTCTTTTTGGGTTGATGGAGATCCCTTCCTTTGACATTATATGTCCCACGAGTTTCCCTAAGGGATTTTGAAGAAACATTTCTTTATGTTCAAAGAGATACCAAATTCTTGACATTTCTTGAATACAGCTTCCAAGGCGTCAAAATTATCCTCTGTTATCTTGGTAAACACTGTAAGATTATCTAGGTATATAAGAATCACCTTCTTGATCAATGATCTAAACATGGAATTCATGGCCCTTTGAAAGGAAGATCTAGTGTTTGTGACCCCAAATGGCATTTTTTTGTATGAAAAATTCCCCCATTTGGTTGTGAACGTATTTTTATGTTGGTCCCTTTCTGTGATCCATGTATGGTTATATCCCAAAAAACCATCCAACAGAGAAAAAATTTCTGATCCTACGACCATTTGTAGTATTTTCTCCATGGAGGGAAAAGGGTAGTGGTCCTTTAGGGATTCCCTATTTAGATCTCTTAAATCTATGTAGAGCCTGATTTTTCCATTTTTCTTCCTCACTGGAACTAGGTTAGAGACTGATGTCGTATTCTTGATCAGGAAGATTATCTTGGCCTCTAACATTTTTCTTAGTTCCTCCACCATGAGGGATTCTATTTTTTGGTTTAGGGCCTATGTTTGTGATGCACAGGCTTAGTCCCTTTTTTGAGACCAATGGTGTACTGAATGATGTCCTTGTTTTAACCATGAATATAATTGTACATCCAAGACATCACCTTATTATATTTATGACATAAGGCCATAAGTCTTTATCTTTCTCTTTGGGTGAATTATCTCTCTATTTTTACCTTTCTCTCTTTAGTCACTTCCAAATCGACATAATCCTCCTTTATCATTGCAAACTTCCTTCGATCTGAACTAGCATAATTTGAGTCAAAAATACTCTCTAGGGTTATTAAACCTTTTGGAAGTTTGTTCATCTTCAAATGGATAATCTGATATCTATATGCTTCCTCAATCTTGGGTTGCAGTTGGTTTGCAAACTAGTCCAATTACTGGAGGAAGTGTATAATATGTCGGTAACTATTAAAGACCTGTCAATGATAGATGTTGTCAAGGATAGAAGCACGAATGATCAATTTTATGGTATTCTCATTTTCTACCAAATCTTATATTGATTCAAACTGTGACCCAATCAAGGCCATCCAATCATCTTCTATATTTTGATCTCAAGAAATAACCTTGATATTGAAGGCTTCAAATTCATCGATGAGGTCCCACACCCGATGCTAATAGGACCTCATCCTTAGATTTTTTGTGGTGGTAATGTTCCTTTCTTGTGTCACTACCAATTCCAAGTCACCAAAGACTCTCAAATATTTAATGCCTTATTTTCAGGTTGTGGTCAAGCCATGTACTAAGGTATCATACTCTTCTTCATTACTGGTGCAGAGAGAATTGGAAACAAAATGACTGGAGTATCTTTCTTCCACTTGGGGATAACGAGACCACACTCCAGCTCCTAATTCGTTCTCTCTTTTGGCCCCATAAAAAATGTATGAGTCCATATATGGGAATCTCTAGAAGGAATTCCCTTCTCTTTTAACACTTTTCTTTCACCACTTTTGGGATCGTGCAGAGTCCTCATCGAAGATGACATAAGTACCCAAACCGGTGAAATCAAAATTCCTCGAAGGGATCACCCTGGGGGAAGGTTGGCTAGATGACCACTGCTTTGAAGATCACCTTTCTTTGTATTTAACTCCTCTTCTCTGGTGATTAGAGAATGGGAAGCCTCAAACCCTGTAGGCCGCTTGGTCTGTTATATGCTCCTTGTGATAAGGGGTTTTGATAAGATCCTTCATCTTATACCCATATTTGGTCTATAAAATCAGATGGGACCAATCAAGAGACGTATAGCCTCCTATTTTCACTGTGAAATTGCGATGAGACATAGTTCTGAAGATTGGAAGAAACATCTATTACCATGAAATCCTATGGAATGGCTATGTTCAAGAAAGAAAAGAGTTGCAACAAGATTCCTTTGATATATCCTATGGTTTGGATGCAATTTCATTCTAGTTACATGAATCCCTTCTTTAAGGGCTCATATTTAATGCCCAAGCCATCTGTAATCACTTTGGACATGACTGTAGTGCTTGCAACGGAGTCTATTATGGAATTATGCAATAATTTATTACCTACATGATAAGAGTCATAAAAAAGGGGTTGGGCCTTGATTTTCTTACCTCTCCCTTTTGATTTATCAACAGTGCCTCTATTGAGACTTGAATGGATTTTAACCATTCATTCTCTTTCCTGGAGGTGGTTAGATCATCATTTTATTTAAGCACTTCTTGGAGAAATTTCTTTTTCTCTGGAATGCCTAGAAGATCCCACAAGGATGTGTTAACTGGAACTTTCTTGAGTTGTTGAACCACATTAATTGGTCTGGGAGGTGGTGATTTAGATGATCACTAGTGTTTTTTCCCTTCACCTAAGGGGTGGGGAGAAAATTTATTTTAATAGTTATCAGATCGTCTTTTACTACCATTGGTGGTGACACCGTGATGGTTAGAGACTCTTTTTGTGTCCTATTAGTTGTGCCTAGAATAGGAGCATTTGTTTGTATTATCCTTTTCTTGAAGCAAGTGTTGTAATTAAATTGAATCATTTTCGAAGAAGTTTCCTCATTTATAAATATGAATTCCTCTCATTATACCCAAAAGAAAAGTGTCTTCTTTGGTGCGATCTCTGCTTCCTGTTCCAGGGACATCCCTTGAATCTGTGTAATAAAGGATACGTTTTGGACTCTTGTAGATTGTCAAGGTCTTTACAAGCTAACATCATATCCTTCCCTTGATCTCTTTTCAGCTATATTTTATTGTAAATTTCCTTGGGGGTAGTCTCTTGGCATGTGATAATTATTATAGGGAAAATACCATGCGTTGGGTTCTTTAGCAAAATGGTTATGCCTGGGTACCATCTCCATTCCACTATTGGGTTGAATAGTTTGGAGTGGCGTTGGAACAGGGACTAGCTAGTTAGATGGTTGCGTAAACAGTGGTCTCTAGATATTCTCATGTTGGGAGGGATAGGTAGGCCTGTCACCTTGATAATTTTGTCTTGGATAAGTGGTCTTGTTCCTTTTAAGATTTACTATATCGTTAGAGAAATTTCTATGGATATTTTTCATTTCCTCCATTTTGGGATAAGAAAAAGATGATGTTATAATGGGAGTTGGAGCTGGATGAGAACATGGATAGTTATAGATGGACATAGGGGCTTGAGTAGAGCTCAGTGCATGTGCTTATGGAAAGGGAGCTATTTCAAGGTATATGGGAAAGGGGACTCTCGAGGGAAGCTTCCTGACATCTATTAAATTGTTCTTGATTTAGATAGCAATATTATAGGCTTTTTGTAGAGATTCCCCTCCTAATGATTGAATTGATATGAAAATATATGAATTTAGATATTTAAGATAAAAATAATAGCTATACTTGTAGGTTACCTTACTAGAGTAAGAATATTTTTCCATGTTTTGTTGAGCTTGGTGTTGAAATTATTCATTAGCTCTTATGGGGCCTTCATGATGTTGATAAGCTATTATAGGAGCGATGATTTATGTCCTTTCACATCAAATATTTCTACCAACACATTCCCTAGCTGGTTCCAGGTACTGATTGTATTAAGATTCAAGGATTAGTAGCAATCCAGAGCCTTTCCTTTAAAATAAGCAACTAGCAATCGTAAGGAAACATCTTGTTCCATGATGTAATGTACCACAAATATTTCCACTACGTCCTAGAGGTGTTCCTCTGGAGTTTTAAATTCTTCTTCACTAAATTTGGGAAGCACCTTTAACATATTTTTTGGAATAGGATTCCACACCTTTGAGGGTGTGGGTAGGATGAGTGGACTCACTTGATTCAATGAAACAAAATTCCTTTGAGGCTTAGATTTAAGGTGATCCATTAAAATAGGTATGAGAGTTCTTGTTTACTATACGAAGGTCCTACCTGGTGGAGGTGTTGAGAGAGTCTGGTTTAGAGGAGACATAGATATCTGGATCTATCTACCTCTTTTGTTACACGGTGTAAATGATGAAATACCAAGATGTGTAAATGTTTGTCCTACCCGGCATTCTAGGAAAATTGTTGATGATTATATTTGTGGATGAACTTTTAGAGTCATTGGATACCTTAGGTGAGTGGGATATGAGCCTTAAGGTAACCTCCACATTTTAAAGAAGCTGACTCTTCTCTAGTGTGTGATAAGGTTAGAAGAAATATGAAAGGAAATGTAAAATTAACTAAGGTGATGCACTGAAATGAATTCTAAAAAGACACAGAGCTATCTCTTGATAAAATTCTTAGAATAGTTCGAAGAGCATTTTAACATGATCTACTATTTTTAGATATTGTCTATATAATTAGAGGACGAGAAGATATAAAACATAACAAGTGCAGATAATAGATATATAAATAAAACCCAAGAGCATAAAGTATAATTCATCTTCAATTTATCTAAAAATACTAACAATGAAAGAAGAAAGATAAAGAATACTGAAAGATAATATGGATAGAGAAATAAATTTTTATAAATTTCTTCTATGGCAGATCCTTACTACAGCTAACCAATATAATAATTGAGTCCAGAATCCCTTTCAAGGATCTTGTATGTTTTACTTTCTAATTATTTTCTCTCTTCATTGTCTGATCAGAACACTCTTTTATAGATCTTCCTGTCTCTTGCTTCAATTTATGAAATCGCAACTTCCACCCATAACATTCTATTTCCTTACAAGATATTTCCCTTTGTAGGTCAATATGTCAAATACCTGTTGGGATATTTACGTTTTTATTTAATTCTTCCAACTAGCGCTCCTTGATTTAGTGATGTTATTTTTTCTATGTGGAGGGTGTGCACTCTCTTAGGGCCACCCTTTCTTCTCTTTATTTGAATTTGTGCCCGGGTGACATATGGAGAGTGTGCATGCCTCTATTACATTTTTTTACTTTTCAACCAGCCAGGGAAAATATCTCGAGCCTAGTACATGTGGAGGTCCTGTGCTTTTTTGGGACCTTCCTTTCCTTGTTTCATGCCCCGAGTGTGCTGAAGAGGCATGCGGACACCTTCCACATGCAACTTCATACTTAGTCAGTTTTGGGCTTAAGTAGACAAAAGAAACAAGGGCCAGGATGAAAAAAAGGAGGTGGTCGATAAAAGAGTCTTATAAAAAATAAATCTACAAGTACTTGGTATAAATTTTATTTGAGACATGTATCATCACGTTATCACCATTCTAGAGTGTCTTGAGAAGACACAAAGAGCTTTGATCATCACTTATATATATAAATGATAATGTATTCTTGAGATTTTTTTTACATGAGTCTGATCTGAATATAAGATATCCCCTTCTTTTGTGCATTCAATTTAGATATTGGAGGTTAATGGCCTAGTTTCATACAACCTATCATTGTCAACATGCCTATCCAGAACCAATGTTGTCTTTCATGAATCATTTTTGAGGAAGTATTTGCTAGATATTTCTCATGTTTTGAATTGGTCATCTTTATAGGTGAAGGCCAAAGGGATCCCATGTGTATTCTGAAGCACTGAAGATTTTATCTTTGAGGGTGAAATTTAGAATATATTAGGGTAAAATATGACATATATGATTAGATAACAACTACATGGGAGGATGTGACATCATTGAGGGCTCAATATCCCTATCTCTTCTAGTAAATTCCAAGAGGAAGTCTAATTTTAGGAGAGGGGGATTTAATGCCCACAAAATTCAAGTGTCATTTTATTATGTACAAACTTCATTTACTTGAGTATAGACATTGATACAATATTATTTAAATATTATGAGGTTTTTTGTGGTTTTTTCATTGAAATGGGCAACAGGAAAATTCTAAATTTTTAAGCATGACAATGGATGCTAGTGTCAAAATTTTTGGTTGTAGGAATCTCTAGATACTTTCCCAAGTCACCCTAATCCCTGATTCGGTCCTATTTCCCCCTCTCTAAGTAGTTTAAGGTGTTATCTCAGTGGTACCATAGGTGATTTAGGGTTACATAATCATTTCAAGTGATTCTAAAAAATAATAATCAAGACACTATTTTTGGCAAGCTTGCGAAAGGTCATTTTCTAGATTTTCTAAGGTCCATGCGCACCCTCCAGTGTGGAACAAAAGGAAAAAATACATCATGTTGGTGTGTAAGAGAGCCAAGAAAATAGTGGGAATATTTTTTGAATGTTTTTTATGGTTTCACAAGTTTTAGAGTAGCTCCAAAAAAAGTGGGTATTGGAGGCCTAGGCAGTGCACAGTGTGAAAACTCTAAAAGTAGTTAGTAGTGAAACAAGATATAATAAGAAAGTTAATTTAGATCCCTACAATATGGTAGAATCATATTTTTCACAACACCTAGGAATGTCTTTTCTATAACAAATTTTTACAAGACACACCCTTCAAGAAAGAAAGAAATCCTATTTTTTAGAGGGTTTTAGGTATAATAAGAGGATTAAACCACCACCAATGGATTCATAAGGTCAATAAAAAGTTTAATAATATTAAATTTCATCAAAAAAATCCTCTGGGAACCCACATTATGGTCCCAAAAATTCAATCTCCGAGGCATAAGCTTTAGCACTTAGTCATTTTTTGGGTTGGAAATCCACCAATGTGAGAGTGGCGCACTTTTTGGAACCAATTGCACTAAATAATTTGTGCAACAAGTACAATAAAATGCATCTCTACCACATTTTTTCCCTTTAACCCTCCACATGACCAGAATTCAGCACATTCTCATAGGTTAAGCCCCATAGGATCCATTTCCCAGCCCCTATTATGTGTAATCATGCTCTGCCACTTCTCAAGGGTACGGGAACATTTATATGTCTCATGTGCACAAAATATTTGGGAAGATTAGGAAAAAAAATTCCCCAATCCTCCAATTTAATTTCTTGTTCATCCATGTGCCCCTAGAAGCTATAAAAAGTGCTATTTCTAAGCCACCCGCCCAAACCCAATGAAAACTCGCATGATACCAAGTGGACAAATAGGGATGGGAATCACTTTTTTGCACCAAGTGAACCAAAATTTTGGTGCAAGTTGTGCAATAAATTTCACTTGTCACCAACACATTAAAAATTTGCAAAAATCCTAAATTCCAAGATATCACTAGTTACTTCCTCTTTACATGCACACACGCACATGTTTTCTCCAACTTCCAGAATCTCTTCCTCTCCTCCATTGCTGATGATTCAAAAATGTTTCCACAAAATTTAAAATTAATTTTAAAACATTTTGATAAATTGGAGAAACATATATTTTTCAAGTGAGTTCCATGATCAAGAGCTACTAGAAACCCTATATCACAAAAATGAGGAATCACTTATAACTAATGAAGTAATGATCGAGTTTAAGTGAAACTTAGAGAATACATTCCTCATCTAAATGCGTTGAAGATTAAAAAAAACATTAAAATATTTTCTTGATTTTTAGTTTCAGCCATTTTAATTTTTTTCCCTAGGGTGTTCTTATTTCATTTGTCGTTAATCTGGGAAGCGATTTCACTTGAAAATTTGTATAGATCATCTAAATAAAAAACCTAGAAATATTTTGCAATTTTCTCATCAATATAGAAAATTGGTTTTTCAGATTCTAAAAATATCAATTTTCACTGGTTCTCACTTGACATTTTTATTAATTTTCCAAATAGAACAAACTCCTTAAGAAGAACAGACATCAAAAATCTTACAGATCAAAAACTTGGGCACGTGGGTCAAAAAGGTAGAAAAGTGAAAATAAAAGAAAAATATAAACTTACCAAAAATGGAAAGTTCTTGCAATTGACCCCAAAAAATTTGTAACAAGATCAGAACATGAAGGAAACTCCTCAGTTCAAACATTAAGACCAGAAAAGTAAGCTTTCTAAAATAGCATCCTCAAGGTCTAATTGTATCATATTGACTGAAATATCCCTGGTGGGGACAAGTGTTGCACTATATACCCTCAAGAGGGATAAAGCCTTATGTAGTTCTCATAATATATTTTCTTTGTGACATATAATTCACATTTATTCATATCAATGAAAATAAGTAGCGACCACTAAGATGCATTAATTATTGAAAGGAAAGACATGATTGTCGCTAGGCTCAAAATTTTCCTAATTTTAAAATAGCGAATGAATAACAAATCATGCTCTAGTTTAGTGGTTGTTAGGATTCTACCATTATCTCTTGTCATTGGAAAATATTTTTTAATGCTCATAAGATATATTCTTGGTGACAAAAAATTCACATCAACTCGTATAAAAAAAATACGTAGCGATCAATAAGCTGCATTACTTATTGAAAGGAATGACATAACAGTCGTTAGGCTCCTACCATTGCCTCTAGTCATTGTAAACACCATATGCACAATTTTGGATTGATAGTAATTTTCATTGAT
Organism: Taxus chinensis; assembly: GCA_019776745.2. Lineage (NCBI taxonomy): Eukaryota > Viridiplantae > Streptophyta > Pinopsida > Cupressales > Taxaceae > Taxus > Taxus chinensis. The sequence goes on from CM034150.1 coordinate 500,540,737, forward strand.
TATAATTGTATCATATTGGCTAGCCTATCCCTAGTGGGAACAAGTGCTGCACTATTAGAAATTTTAAAAATGTCATGCCACATGTCTTCATTTTAGTGGGTACTACTTATCTAATAATATTTCAGATTTATATACTATAATAATATTTTTTATGTTTATCTTTATATTTTAATTTCATAATAAATGTGGTAATTATATTGTTGCCTAACAATCTATTTTAAACTTGTCACGTGACACATTTTAAGTGGAGAATTATATTAAATTAGTGCGCACTACATCTAACAATGTCGAGATTGAATTTGATAAAAATAAAAAATAAATGTGCATATACATTTTTAGAATTTATATACGTTGTTTTATTATAATATATATTTTATTACATTTATAAAAATATATGCTATAGACAATAACAAAGGGCATTGTTTTATATATTTGTAATTTATTTTTCAATATCCTGCACATTTTCTTAATGAGGAGCAAATTCAAATTTTGAAATGCAAATTCCCCCGCATTTGAGAGTATTTAAAATTTCAATATCATGCACTTTTGCTGAATGGGGAGAAAGTCAATTTTCAAATTTTCATATCCCACCATTTTTCTATTTTTAAAATTTCTATCCTGGAATGTGCCAATTTTTTTTATTAAATATCATGCAGAATTATTTTTTGGTGTGTCTGTCATTTTGGTCTTACAGAAAACTATCTCGTGAAGTCATAAAATAATACAAGCAGACAATAGATTGCAAGGTCAAGTGCACGAATCCTGACCATTTTTTCAAGGGGACAATGAGGCAGCAAATATAATCTTGTTTGTAGAGAGGGAACGTAAAGGACACACTCAAAGGAGGCACATAAAGGACACACACACAAGAGGTAAGAAAAATGGGTTATAGATAAAATCATGTAGATAGTTTGTTTGATGCACTAGATGGAGGTTTCAAAGACATCACTAAGCACAAAATAATCCAAGATATTACTAAATCAGGTATTTATCAAAAACATCTATTATAGTAAATGTGCATTTTCTATGATTACGGGCTCATTCAGTCATTCTGTCTTCAACTAGTTCTTGTGTTTTTCATGACATTCTGTAGTCTAGCCCTACCAAATTGTGCTCCACATTCCAACCCTGCTTTACCCTACCGAATCGCGCTCTACAGCCCAGTCCTGCTTTGCCCTACCGAATCACACTCTATAGTCTAGTCCTACTTTTTGGTTCTTTTTTATCACCTTGTCAAACCTTCTTGTTCTTCATGGAAAAATAATTTTTTGTTATGCTCTACTATTTCTCCCTGTTGAATGATTTCCCATTTCCACCCTTCTATGTCTCTTTCTAGATATTTTTTTTGTTCATTCTTGTTCCTGAGATTGTTTTTTCCCAATAATGATGGCTTGTAGCATAGTCACATTTTTAAAATTTTAATGGTTTGTGAGATCCAATGTATTGTTTAGATATTCCTTAGGACTACCTTTACTGATTTTATTATGATGATAGAAATAAACCTTGGTAATTATTTCATTGTACATTGTTTATATGCTTGCAGTGTTGACATTTTGGGAAAATATTTGAGGCAAACAAAATGTGTTAAAACTATAGAACCATATTAATATTTCAATTGTATGATAAATATTTTCAATTATATATGTTTTCACATGTATAAATATTCAAATTTAATGTCATCAACAAGTTATTTTTTCATGGAAGGTAAACATTTTATGTATACATGCAAATATTTTAAATATAAATTTGAATCACTATTGTTTAAATTTAGATTTCCTTTTCCGACTACTAATCCATGTCAAAAAATCACATAGCTTTGTGGTCGCACCAATATAATAGTTTATTTCAACCACCAATTCACAAAACCAAAAAATTATTTTGAATTAAATTAAAACCAGAGAAATAAAGTTATTTTAAAACATTATTTTTTATATGATACATACTTATTATTGGTGAAAGATAGAGTGTTGTTATATATATTAATTCATGATTCTACACGTATGTGTATGTATCTAAATGTAAAATCCAGATTTATTTGTTATATTTTATAACTTTTCAATTTGATTTCTCCTATCAGAATACACTCAATCATGAAAAAAGTTGTATAGCCTAGAAACCGCTAGGCTATAATTATTTTTTGGAGAAAACATCTGTTCAACTTAGTGGCCATGCATCTTATTTGTATTTTTCCATAGGAAACAAACTGTTTGCATTATAAAACATGTTTAAATCTTGCTATATATATATATATATATAAACAATATATATTGATGTTTAGAGCTTACATCGCTCGGTAAGTTGAGTAAATACAACAGATAAATCTTGTTATATGAAAACAAGATCTTTATACATTAGTTGAATTTATTGTTTGGATTTAAGAAATTTTATTTAAGTAATTTGTTATGTTTTAAAATTAGATTTTGGGATTATGATCTTAGCGACCTCTAGGTTATGCCATAACATGTTATTGGAGCTTATATGATAGTTTGAGATTAATTAAAATAATATTTGAAGTCATAGTGGTAGTTAGCATTTTTAAATAATGATATTTTTATTAAATATGCAAGGTTATGTTATAATGGACTTAGTTGTTGCTAGGATTTAAAAAGCCAAGCTAGAGCTTATGCCACAACATATTATTTTTATCTTAACATATATGGAGCTTAGAGATTGCTAGGTTATGCTGCAACATATTATTAATATTATTAGCAGCATAGACTAGTTGATTTAACAAAAAAACAAGATATGCTTAGCACATAGGTTATGCCATTAACATATTTGGAGAATCTCGCTAGGATTTAAACAAATAAGTAAGATGATCGCTAGATAACTATGACTATTTTGAGCTTTTTGGCCGCAATGATGCTATTTTGAGCTTAGCATCCACTAGGTTATGCAACGACATATTTTTTTTGGAGAATGGAAATCCCTAGGATTTAAAAAAAAACAAGTAAGATATTGTGAGCTTAACAACCACTAGGTTATGCCACAACATATTATTTGGAGCTTACAGTCTCTATGCACTGCCAAAATATATTTTGAGATTAACGACCCTTATGCACTGCCACAACACAATATTTTGAACATGTGGGTAACTAGCATTTAAAAAACCAAAGAATGATACTTTTAGCTTAGCGTCCACTAGGTTATGCTGTAACATATTATTTGGATATTAGCTATCACTAGGATTTAACAAAAACAAGAAAGATATTGTGAGATTAGCGGCCACTAGGTTATGCCACAATAACATATTTGGAGCTTAGCAATTGCTAGATAGTTACAAATATTTTGAGCTTTGTGGCCGCTATGACACTACCACCACATAATATTAAGAGCATAACGATCACTAAGATTTAACAGAATAAAGTAAGATATTGTGAGCTTAGCATTCACTAGGTTATGCAAAAAACATATTTTTTTGGAGAATAGTTGTCGCTAGGATTTAACAATAACAAGTAAGATAGTGTGAGCTTAGTGAATGCTAGTTTATGCCACAACATATTATTTAGATCTTACAATCTCTATGCACTGAAAAATGATATTTTGAGATTAGCGTCTGCTATACAATGTCGCAACATAATATTCAGAGCATAGCGGTTGCTGATATTTAACAAAATAAAGTAAGATATTGGGAGCATAACATCCGTTAGGTTATGCAACAACATATTTTTTTGGAGAATAGATGTCCCTAGGATTTAACAAAAACAAGTAAGATATTGTGAGCTTAATGACTGCTAGGTTATGCCACAACATATTATTTGGAGCTTACAGTCTCTATGCACTACCAAAAAATATTTTGAGATTAGCGGCCGTTATGCCCTACCATAACATAATATTGTGAACACGGGGGTCGCTAGCATTTAACAAATTAAAGAATGATATTATTAGCTTAACATCCGCTAGGTTATGCTGCAACATATTATTTAGATATTAGTTGTCACTAGGATTTAACAAAAACAAAAAATATATTGCGAGCTTAGCAACTGCTAGGTTATGCCACAATAACATATTTGGAGCTTGGAAATCACTAGATAGTTACGGATATTTTGAGATTTTGTAGCGGCATTATGACACTACAACAACATAATATTTAGAGCATAGCAGTCGTTAAGATTTAAAAAATTAAAGTAAGATATTATTAGATTAGCGCTAGGTTACGCAACAACATATTTTTTGGAGATTAGTTGTCACTAGGATTTTAAAAAAAACAAGTAAGATATTGCGAGCTTGGTGGCTACTAGGTTATGCCACAATAATATATTTGGAGCTTATAATATCTAGGCAGTTATAAATATTTTGAGATTAGCGACCAATGCAATATCACAACATAATATTTAGAGCATATTGGTCGCTAATATTTAACAAAATAAAGTAAGATATTGTGGAGCATAACATGCGATAGGTTATGTAACAACATATTTTTTGGAGAATAGATATCGCTAGGATTTAACAAAAAAAGTAAGATATTGTGAAATTAGTAACCGCTACGTTTATGCCACAACATATTATTTGGAGCTTACAGTCTCTTATATTCATTACCAATAGAGATATTTTGAGATTAATGTCCTTATGCACTCACCATAACATAATATTTAGATTGAATATCGGGTTCGACTAACATTTAACAAATTAAAGAAGATATTTTTATCTTAAGCGCATCTAGGTTATGCCAAATATTATTTTCAAATTATATTAGGATTTTTTTCATAACTATTAGAAGATTTAAAAAATAGTAAGTTACATATTTGGAGCTTTTCATTTTAGTTAAATATGAATTTTACAATATTTTTAAAAATGTTTAGTGACAACTAAGATTTAACAAAATAAAGTATCATATTGGAAAAAAGGAGTAAAACATATTTTTTGGAGCTTGAAAATTATCACTAGATATGTAATAAAAAATAATATTTTTAAATTAGGTTTGTAATTTAACTATGGAATTTACCGACAAATACGTGGCATATTTTGAGATAATAGTCATCCTACATATGGATTAACAAAATGTGCCACTTAGGCTCTAAGATGTTTGCGAATGGGGTAACGTATTGAAGGGAGCATCGCACTAGGTTATGCGAACAGTACATATTTTTTTGGAGAATATGCCGTATGATTTAACAAAAAACAAGTAAGATATTGTGAGCTTAGTGAAATAGGTTGGCTTTTTGGGATTTATACACCCAAATGGGGGGTAGACCCAAACCCCCCTAAAAAATTACAACCCATTGCAAGCTTACTCGCATGAAACTTTTTAAACACCATATATTGGGAAACACTATTGTGCTTATTTGGAGCTTAGCGGATAGTGCTATGCATGCTGCCAATAACATATTTGGAGCTTAAGATAGCGGTTGAGGATTTTGAGCTAATCCACTAGGAACTTCCACAATATAATATTTCGATCTTATATGTCGCTAGCATTTAACAAGTCAAAGAATTATTATTTTTGCTTAACATCTGCTAGTTTATGCCACAACATAATATTTAAATCCTGATGGTGGTTAGGATTTAACAAATTATTTTAATATATTACGATCTTAGTGGCCGCTCGGATATGCCACAACATATTATTTGGAGCTTACAGTCGTTAAGTACTGCCACAAGATAGTATGCGATTAGCGATCACTAGGTTATGCTAAAACAACATATTTGGATCTTAGTGGTCACTAGCTAGTTTTGGATATTTTGAGCTTTGTGGCCGCTAAGGTACTGTGAAAACATAATATTTGGAGCATAGCAGTCATTTTGAGATTTGTGGCCGCTGAGATTCAACAAAATAAAGTAAGATATTGTGAGCTTAGTGTCTGCTATGTTACGTCACAACATATTATTTGGAGCTTAACGGTCGCTAGGATTTAACAAATAAAATTAAGATAGTATGAACTTAGCGGCCACTACGTACTACCACAACATAATATTTTGAGGAAATGTGATGCCAAGATTTTACAAATTAAATGAAAATTTGGTGAGCCTAGCGTTCGCTAGCTTTTCCACAACAACATATTTGGAGCTTAGTGGTCACTTAGTAGTTTCTGATGTACAACTACTAAGTGTAAGTTTAAATAAGTATAACATTTGGAATATATACACAAACATTCAATCCATTATAAATATTATTCTATTTACATGCCATACATATTGCATTTCTTGTCCTTCTAGCTCAAATACTGCCACTTATGATTTATTGTGGCTTTTCCTTAAATATGGCATGTTGTTGATATGAGTCCGCATGTAACGTTGCTTCCTGAGTTTATTACTTTTGTGTGGGTCCTTTTGTATCATCTTGCTTTTGTGCCACACTAAAATGGCTTCTTTTCAAATCTTGTAATCTCTATCTATCTTTCCTATCTCCACAATTGGGTTTCTAAATAGCACACTATCCTTATCAAACGAAACTTGTTGAGTAACATTTTATTTTTTGTGATTTCCTTTAGAGTCTCTATTTTCTGTATTTTTTCCCTAGTTTTGGAGACAATCTCAATGACATGCAAATTTTCTCCTTCATTTTCCTCTGTTATTATCCTTTAAAAATTAACCAAGAATTTCTTAAGTGATATAGGAAACTCTTCACTAGAAACCAATTCATGGTTTCCCTTAAATACTTCCATGATCGAGGCTTCTGTGAAAATCTGATTTCCTCTCGAAATAATGTCATCAAACTGGAGAGATAGTTTTCTTACCTGATCATTCCATTCACTTAGTCTTTCCTTGGTATAATTAGCATATGTTTGGCATATACCAATATCATCCATGGTTATAATTGAAGGGTCTTTACAAATGCCTTCTTTAATGACCTGCCCCATATATATTAATGTTTTCTGCATCGATCCAATGGCTTTAATGATATTTTTAGTATTTTTCAGGTAGGCTTGTTCCTTCACCTTTTCCTTGAATGTATTTCTTTATACCATTCATACAGGCCATGCAATGCCTCTTCTACATTAGAAACTGTACCCACAGGAATTGTTTCCTTTAATTTATTTTTAAGCTCTTTATTTCTAACATGTATGCCTCTCACTACTTCTATGGCTACTTCAGTTTTATCCCTTATCAAGGATTTTGGATCTTCCTCATATTGCACCACTTGGGAGCCTTTGGATTTTTATTTCTTTGTAAGAGAGAAGAGGTCTTCTGAAGTTTCATGCCAAATAATGGCTTGTTGTGTTGACATCTTATTTTTGGTTAGCCTTTTCAAGGTTCCCATCCTTGGATTGAATTCAATGTTTACTAAGGAATCTTCTTGTGCCTCCCAATCTAGTTGTTCTTTGTGAGAAATTATGGATTTCTCAACCCAATATTGTCTCACTTCATGTGGAGTGGAGGGAGAAGATTGAGATGGTTGCACAGAATCACACCATCTGAAGTTTCAGTTGTGATAGTCTCTTCTTCTTCATCTAAAGAAGATAAGGCATATTCCACAAAATTTGGAGCTTCATTTGGTGGGCCTGACTTCTTGAACCTTAGATAGAGTTTCAATTGATGGAGAAAAGGGAGCACATGGATTTTTTGAAGGTTCTAAATAGAATGTTTCCTTTCTCTTTGTAGCCTCCTTTTTCATAGTTCCTCTCAGAGGGGGAACTACCCCAGTCTTCTTCATATTTTTTTTAACAAGTCTATCTTCTGTTTGGGTAATCCATACCTAGTCATTGACATCATCCTCATGTGCATAGGATATATTTATCTGTCCTCTAAGTGACTGAAGGTGCTTGGAAACCCTTTTCATGCAATCATATTGCCTTAGAGGGTGTTGGGGGAGATGGAATGAATTTCTATGGGCTGAGGCAACTTTCAAATCAGGCCACCTATTAAATTTCCTACATCCCATAGTGACTGAGAGGGGGGATGTGTTTTAAGCTTCTTCTCTTTGCACTTTCCAACAATACCATTGCAAATCTGATATGCCACCTCTTGTTCTGCAAATTTGTTAGCACATAGTATGGAAATTAAAAAGGAGGTGTAAGGAGCCCCTCGATCATGATAATAGTATATTCTGGATAGAAGAATAAAACTCCCATTTTCCTTATGGAAGTGAGGATGTCAACAAATATTTTGGGTGTCGTTGTTTCATGTAATTTTTGGTAGAGAGTAGGATACAAATAAGTGCATATATCTTGAATATGATATCTGAACTGATGGGCATACAAGTCTGAATATAGTTCATTTAGCTGTAAATGGATTAAAGGAAACCATTTTGGATAGAATTATGAATAGTTGAGAACACCACAGACTACATCAAGAAGATAGGAAGCCATGTAAAATGATTTCCCATTGTCCACGAAATTGTTTCTTTGGCTCACTAAATTGAAACTGAAATACTTTCCCTAAGGAGGGAATATTTCCTTCATCAATAATAATAGAAAGTAAAGGGATCCAGGATACATCAACCTTAGAGGTAGAAGGTTTTCCATATAGTGAGGGCCATGCCAATACAAACTCCTAGTCTAAACCTTTTAATAAGGATATCTCTCAGATGAGAATCATCCATATTATCAATTGGGTCCATGACCAACTATGTAAAAGAACTCTTATTTTCCTTGTGGCCATCCAAGATGTGACTATATCTATATTATACAGGGTTCAGAAATCTCTGGAATTTTATAATAACGTTTGTATGTATGCCCAACATAAAAACCTATTCTATTTTTCCATGATTTAGAAAATAAGGTCCACTCCTTGGACTTGGTTCAAGAATTAAATAGGAAAACATTAGTTCCATAAATGGAAGTACCTCTGGTTTAGCATAAATTAAATGGAGACCAACTCTTTTTATTGCCCTTATGTCTCATGACCTTAGTGCTTGATCTGTTGGGATACTCTTTTCATCTACAACATCTACATCAATACTTTCATCTTGGACTATGGAAAAAATAGCTGAGTAATGCTAAAATTCATGATTTAAGGCAGCTGGATCAAACACAATATCTCTAATTACTCTGGTGTCCTCATAGGAATATAAATAAACATCTACAGTCGATAGTGTCTGGTTCTCCTGCACCATGTTGAAAAATTACAGGTCCACGAACACTGCATATATCATCAATAGAAATAAATCTTGAGCCAAAGGACGTATTTGGATTTATAACAACACCCTTATGACTCTTATTTTGAATATTTGGTTAGATTAAAAACTCATTTGGAAAATAAATGTAAGAAGTGTTGATCCTAGCGGTCACTAGGGTCATCCATAATGAAATATTTAGAGCTTAGCAGTCGCTAGGAACCATTCACATGATAAATATTAATGTAATGAGCAAAGTGCGAGAGTACATGAACCATTGAGGGGTCAAGAAAAAATTAGTTTTGATCCTTACGGTCGCTAGTCATCTATTAATACATGTACTCACCAATATGAGATATGTATTTCTGATCTTAGAGGTCCACAATACATGTACTTTGAGATCTTGCAAGAGGGTCTCAAGACATAGTTTTGATCCTAGTAGTTGCTATATTTCATACCACAACACTAAAATTATTTAGAGCTTGGCCGTAATGCATGATATTCAAGGATAACTATTAACAGGACTGTTACTAATGAGTATAAATGCACCTATCACTCTGGGAGGGGTTTCTATAATAATTTATGCACTAGTTGAGGGTTCAAGACATACTATAGTTTTCATCCTAGTGGTCGCTCATCCATTTCAACAAAGGTTCAACCAAAATGAAATATTTAGAGCTTAACAACAGCTAAACATCATTCACACTACATATATGAATGAAATGAGCAAGGTGTGGTGCACCAATACATCACATTGTTTGTAAGGGTCAAGATAATACATATTTTATCCTAGAAACTATCATGGGCCACACCTATTTGTAGGATGCTAAGCTTAAAGGTTATCCAACAATGAACATAAGAAAAGTGACACAATTAGGACCCACATTATTTTTCACCCACCTAAGATACGTTTATAGGGGTGTTAGTATATGTTATTATTTACCTTATGTCGCGATCATATTTTCCAATGACATGAATAGAGTGGAATGCTTGCAAATAATATTAGATAATTCAATGTCACTAAGGTCAGCCACAACAATATATTCAGAGCTTGGCCGTATCTAATAATCATTTACATGACAAGTATTAATGCAATAAGAAAAAGTGAGGTGATACATGCAATATTAACTAGTCAAGACATATGTATTTATGATCCTAGCAATACTAAGGTCATCCACGCCTTGGAACAAATGAAATATTTAGAGCTTAGTAGTCTCTAGGAATCAAAAACAGGAAAAATATTAATGTAATGAGAAAAGTGTGACAATACATACATTATTGAGGGGTCAAGAAATACATAGTTATGATCCTAGCTATCACTATGGTCAGCCACAACAAAATATTTAGAGCTTAGTAGTCGCTAGGCATCATTAACATGAAAACTATTAATGTAATGAGAAAAGTGGGGCAATACATGCACTATTGAGGAGTCAAGGCATACATATTTTTATTCCTAGTGGTCACTAAGGTCAGCCACAATGAAATATTTAAAGCTTAGTGGTCACTAAGATCAGCCTCAACAAAATATTTTGAACTTAGTGTTCGCTACACAACAATCAATGGACATCTATTATTGAACTGAGAAAAGTGTTGTAATACATGTTTTCTTAAGGGGTCAAGCTTTACTTAGCTCTGATTAGTTTGTTGCAGGGATGTGTATATCTCACTTTTATTATTTATAATTGTACTATATTGGCTGGACTATCCCTGGAAGAGCCAAGTGTTGCACTACATACCCTCGAGAGGGATCAAGCCTTATGTAGTTCTCATAATACATATTATAAGTTATTGAAAGGAATATATAAATTACACATTTTAAGGATAAATGAAGTCTCAAAGGCCATCGAGGTCTCTGGGTAGTTGGTAAAGACGTTAAATATTTCCAAATCTCCTAGGGTACTCTTACAACATCATGATGATCAACTCATGATGTGTATGAGTGCCCAAGTAGCTTCGTCAATCATAACATTCTTTGTCCCTCTATGCAATAGTTCTTCTTGGCTTATTGTAAAGATAATTATTTTGTATACATACATCTCTTTTTTGGTAGTGTAGGTGATCTTGAATTATAACTCCTATGTGACCATTACAATTTTAAAACTAGAGAAATTGCCAAGAAGAGAAAACCTCTTTGATCCTATTACTATTTGCATCAATTTATCCATTATAAACATGGTATAATGAGTTTAAATATAATGACCACACTCTTTTTAGTGTTAGTATGAAAATAAAACTCCTAAACCCTATGTATAATCTCCCTGGTCATTAAATATCACAATTTCCCAAGATATTAAATCTCACAATTTCCTTATGCTACCACCTGCCACTAATAACAAACAAGGAATAGATTCCCTTATCTCACTTACCTCAATATGCATGCAAAGTAGTGGTCTTCTTTTGGCGCTTATCAAGATCTTTAGTAAAAAAAATTTCATCACATTTATTAAAGTCAGATTAAGAAAGAAAAACATTGTATCTTATCATTTTTAGTGTCGATATATCATTAGTTTATTTAACTAAAACACTCAGAGCCTGTAATTTTAGTCTGTAATTACTGCATGTGTCTTTTCATAACTATTTAGTCAGTGATAATATCTTCAAAATCTTGTTTAGCCTGCATTCTCAAATTACAGGTTTTATACTTCTTCGATTCACTATTTTTCTAGGAAGAACCTACATAGACTGAACCCTTTGTATTTTCTCCTTGGCCATCACATATATGTTTTTATAAAATTGTATTTCCCATAATTTCCTTATGCAAGAAAACAATTACTGTAAACAAGCTACAATTACTTGTTTTTTTAGTCTCTTAATATCAAATTTACTAAGGAAACTTTCCATAAAACCTCATTAAGAAAAAATAGAACATGTCATCTTCTGGAAGTTACTACAAAATCCCTAACTGAAAAAAATCTATTTTCCTCACCCTTTTCAACAACACCCATTTTTTTCACTTCCAACAATCATTTTTGTCCATGACATATATTTAAGGAAACATTTTTCAACCCTCTTGTGAAAAAATGCCCATAACCTATTTTTGCATTTCTTGCAAGCATGATATACACATATTTCACAAATCATTTAGGGATCAATGGATTGAAATGAAAAATGATGCCAAACCCTTTGAATTGAGAACTATTTTTGAAAAAATGTGAAATAAAATGTTATCATGGAAATAATTGACTACTGGAAGTGCACAAAATAGGGTTTTATTGAAAAGGCTATAGAAAATTCTACATTTACAGATTTTAAATTTTTTGGAAGGGATAAAGGTGAGAACTCATACCAATTTTTGACACCTTGATGAAATCAAACCATGCTCAGGATTTGCAAAATCAAACCATGATCATATTTTCCAAATGAACGGAGTGATGTGCTTATGCCAATGTTCTCACCAAAAGCTTCAAAAACTTCAGTTTCAGAAAAATATACTAAAAATGACAATCTATAGTGTCATGGAACCGATACTTCCAACTGCCACTTTATTTGGCACACAAATTACAAAATACACATGTATGATGTTATATTCCTTTAGATTTAATGGTTAATTAATGGCTATCAAAAAGTAAACACTTCAAATGGCACACATATTTCGAATAGTGCATGAATTTTCAAATGACACATTTTACATTGTTTGGTATAATGGCCAATTAATGTTGAGGGAACCACAATATTAACCATATATGCCACACACCAATAGATTTCAATTTTTAAGAGAACTAGGACAATCTACAAAATCAATTTGTGTTGTTTTGCATCATCTTTCCCAATATAATAGCAGAATTGTATTGTGTAGGAGAATCATTATCAATATTATCATAAAAAAGAACACCATGGTCATTTCCAATATTAACATCTATAAATTACATAGTGAGTATATAAGTATTCCATACTTTGGCTCTACTTCTAATTGATTTGTGGTGCAATAGGAATCATATTGTCCCGAACAAAAATATACATGTTTATCGACATCATTTTAAAAGTGTTTTGTTGCACAAAAATTATTTTGGGATCTATGTGTCAATGCTCCTGGTGGTGCCCATGATGTTGATTGTTGGAATTATTCTGAAATAAAAAGAAGAATGCAAAGTAGAGAAGTATTAACATCACCAACATTCTAAATTGAAAGAATCATTATCTATCACCACATTATAGGACTATGGTTTAAAAATTGTAATTTACCTGGGTAAAAAGACTTGCAATTTGAAGTTGTACATCCAATATTTTCTCCAATTGCTTACTCTCATGTTACATTTTTTCACGCTCAAGTTGAAGTCTTCCCTGCTCAATTTATTTCATTTTCTGAGTGAATAGATGCATGATATTATCCATTATCTCTTTCAAATATCCATAAGAGTTTCTTTTTCTATTTACACATTTGCATTCAATTCCACTTTTATTCAAAGGGGTTTCTTGGTTTACTCCTTCAACAATTTCAATGTTGATAAAAGGGATTTCTGATTTCCCTGTCATGTCTTTTTAAGAAGTAGAAGTGCTTATGTAACCCATTATTTTCCATTAAAACCTCCCATAAGACCAATAACCTTGGGTGTTTTCGGTATAATGTGATCCATATCTTCATAGAAACTCCATGTTGAAGGTGTTTCCCATGTTGTGATTTCCAATTGTTTCTCCTTCTTGAAGGTTTTCTTCAACCTGTTCAGCTTGTATTTGCATTGCATCCCAGTGAATGTTTTTCCATAAACATGATTCAAAGCATTTTCTACTTTATCCCAATGTTTGTTTCCAATATTTCCATGGTTTAAATCTTCATACACCTCTTCAAATTTTGAAATCAATGTTTTCACAACAAGTTTTGGCCAAATCTCTTCTTTGTATTCTTTCTTCAATTTCTCATTTGTTCTATCACTGTCATATGCATGGATTGTTGAAACTGTATCTTCCTTTTTTGAATCATCAACACCATAAAAAATATATGGAGTATTTATATCTATTTGTGAATGTGGAATGTAATGACCCAATTTCTATGTGCCCCTTCTATTTTCTTGCAAATATGAGACACTATTTCCATCAAAGTTCTGCACGTAGAATTCATTTTCATGGGATATGCTTAGGTGTGTTGAAAAACCCTTATTGTCTTCAACATTTCTTGGAGTGGATTTGAGACCTTGGGATTGGATACATGAAAACAAGAAAAAATGGTGATTTTTCCATGTCCTGCAAAATTATTAGTTACATATCACAAATTTACTATAAAAATTCATTTAGGTGTTGTGCAGGTGTTGTGCTTTGTTGTTTCACAGAATCAAAAAATCTGGATAAACATTGAAAATTGGTTTATGGGAAACCTAATAAAAAATGCAATATCTACATTCATTGTGAAATGGGTGTACAAAATGAAATTATTCAAAATAGAATAACAATGCTTTACCTCTTTTAATTTTTTGTAAATTTGTTCTTCACCCATTTGTATATGTGCTCCCTATTTTGGTGTTGTCACCTTCCAAATGAGTATACACTTTTCCATTTTATTGCATTGAAATCAACACGTTGACAGATCTTGCATGGATTAAAATTTAATAATTGTACCACTTAACATTAAATATATATTGAAAAAATATCAAGCTCTCAAAAAATACACATTCAAATGGAGGATTTTACATCAGTATTCCTTCACGAATGGTCAATTAATGTTGAGGGAACTGAACTAAAATATTAATTAGCATTTGACCTTACAAAAAAGTGTAATTGGTATTGTAGTGAATTAAGGTAAGAATTTAATAATTTAATTTTTAATGTATGAAAACTAAATTTTGACATTGTTTGAAACTTAAATTTGACATACATAAATTTAATTGAAATTTAGTCTTTAATATTGAAAATTATTAATAATAAATTACGTAGAATGGGTTACTTCTACTCAATATTGTAGACAATTATTAATAATAAACTTATATTGTTAATAGACTATGTAAGATATAAAAATCTAAGAAACAATTAACACTCATAATTGAATCAAAGTATATAGCACCACCATTAATCAAATAAAGACTAAACTTGAACTTTATACAATCAAATAAACATACCTATATAATTAGAGAGTAAAATACAATACCGAATTATTTTGACACAATATTGATGGCCCTAAATATTTACTAAACTTAAATTGGAGGACATTGAACTTTTCCTTAGTGTGAGTAATAATTTTATAAATAGTTTCTTCAATATTATTGTGTGTACGAGAAAAAATTAAGTCCTAGTAGTTGCTAGGCTAGACAACTTTTGAATAGAATGGTACGTAAAAATTTTAGTGACCACCCTTTGAAGTGCGAGTGATCACATTTCCAAGTGTGAATTCTCGCACTTTGACGTGTGAGTAATCACAATAAGAAGTGCGAGTCTTCAACACTCACTATGAAGTGTGATGAAGACTCACACTTCTTAGTGCGATCACTCACACATTGAAGTATGAGAATTTGTACTTGGAATTGTGATCACTCGCAATTTGAAGAACTATCACTAACATTTGACCTATCATTCTAATACAAATGTGTTATATGGTCAAATAAGAGCACCAATATAGTCAAAAAGGAGCCAAATTATCCTTATGTTTAATATTTAGATTAAAGGAGGGTTCAAAGATATCCATATAAGATGTATATTTTTATTTTCTCATTATGATTTGAAGAATTTGTTTTAACCTTGAAATTAGGGGTTAAATTTGACGTCTGTTTAAATGTTTTTCATGATTTTAACCATAAAATACTTGCAGATATTTGAAAAAACCGTCACATGTGACTTGATTCTAAGATGATCGTCATTTAATACAATTTGTAAACTATATATGGTCAAATAGGACACATATAATAATATTTTATAAATAGGAGCCAAATTAAAAATCCATATTGTTCAATATTTAGTTCAAAGGAGGGTTCAAAGATATTCATATAAGATGTATATTTTTTATTTTCTCATTGTGATTTCAAGCATTTGTTTTAACCTTGGAATTGTTATTGATATTTTTCATTTTCAATTCTCCATAGGTTCAATATTTAAGTGTCCTCACTACTAATTTTCTCTTTTTATTTTGGATATAGTTGAAAATGAAATTTGTTTTTGAAGGAGCACATGTGGATTTACTATCCAACAGTGTGAAATTTACAAAGGGACTAGTTTATCCATCCATAAATACACTCCATTATAGAGACATGGGGTCTAGCTTATTCATTGTCATAATAAGTATTGTATTCAATGGAAAAGTGAGACTACCATACACAATTGATGATTGTGAAACCTTGGAAGAAATTGAAAATAAGGGATATTATATCCCATGGGAAAGGAAGTAAATGATTAAGCATGTGATTTCAGAAGTTTCTCCTGTGGGGGTGATGGCATTCAAAACATCATGAGCAGTGACTCAGAGGATACATTTGATGAGGATGAGGGTTTGAATTCTAACAATGATAGCCATTAATTCACAACTCCTAAAGATAGGGATGAATTTGCTACAACCTATGTGGTGCTAAAACATAAGTGTGCTCTGAAAGAAGGTGACATAACTAAAGGGTTTATATCCCTGGTACAAGAAGAACATCTGATTTCAGGAGTAGTGTTGGGACCTACACTGTTTTGCATTTTTTGGAGAAGATTATAACTACATGCAAAGATTGCTATCCAAGTCTAAAATGCAACATCGAAGTTTCCTGACCAATTAAAAACTCAGTATATCTAGAAAAAAGAACTACACTTCAAGTGAATGAAAATTATGAAATTAAAGAAATAACCACCACATCAAAAAATCACTTCAATTTAAAGTTAAAGGGGGTTGCTACGAAGTTGATACATTTTTTTTCAAAAGGATACAAATTTTTTGCAGAAGAAACAATTACAAATGTCTGTGAAGGAGACATGGTGCACTTTAAAAAATTAGATGGAAATACATTTGGGGTGCATATTGATAAATTAATCATGCCTTTTTGCAAGGGTTTCTCCATATCAGAAGGATCTCTCATCCAATGTCCTGCCAGCCAGTTGGCCCATCCAAATGTTTCCGTTATGGAAGTAAGGATAAAATAAATTCCAGAAGAGCTACCGGTAAAAATGTGGAGTGCATTTGAAGATCCATTGCCTCAACTGGTATACCCAAATTCATTTGAATCCTCCATATGTAGTAGTAATGAAAACTGATAAAAATACCTTACAATGCCTGCAAACACCAAAAGGTAAATATTACTCCAACTAGTACACCAAAGGTGAGGGAAAAAGAAAAAAAAAATGAAGAACAATTTTTGTTTGAAGTTGAGAAAAAACTTTGCTACAAGGAAGGATGTCTCTCTAATCTACCTCTCAGTGCTTTCAATCATAGTTGGAATTTAACTCTAGGGATGAATGAACCTACCATTAAAACTTTGTACTTAATGCATTCACTGCAAATGCTAGCATTTTGTGATGAAGGTCAAACTTTAGAGAAAACTATAGATAAATTAAAGTTATGTGGAAGGGATGTATGTCAGAATGCATGGTACAAATGTCATGGAATCTCAAAAAACATCTATTATGGATACGGGAAATCTTGGATTAATGACGAGAGGAGGGAATTAAATGGAAATACATGAAAATAAAAACAAATTCCAAGTAGTGTCACAACTATTGCATTGATATCCAAAATGGTGGAGAGGAATTTTGATATATCACCACACATGTCTTGTTCAGTAGGACAAGATGGTACTAAAGTAACAATGAGACTTTTTCCTGCATGTTATAATTATGCTTACATCCTAAAAAAGTGTAATGAGGGCCTTTCATTGTTGGACCTTCCTCCAACATCAAAGTCAAATCTCAACAAAATATGGAAAGAACATTTCTCCCATGTTTTAATCACCAAGAACAACTTTTCCAAATGTGACGAGTGCACACAACTTAAGAACAAATGTGCAACCACCTCTTGTCCAGAAACACTGACACAAATAGATCAACACCAGAAATGGCACAATGATTACATTCAAATTTGTCATTCAAATTACTATGCACATAGATTGCAATCACAACAACATCCTAATAGCTACTTGAGCATTGTGCATGAAAAAATGGACAAGATGAAAAAAGCGTACCAAGGATAAGAAGAAAATAAAAATCAATAATCAATGCTATTAACCTCCCCATCACCTTGACTGGTATGCTGACACATGGACACAAAACTGGGGGTTTCAGGAACTATGGTCTCCCTTTTGTTGAACGAGGAGAAAACTTCACAATAACATCATTGGCACTGTGTATCAGGAAGCTAGAAGAACCACTTACAGATTAGTATGGTGATTTTTTATATAGTAGTGGGACGTCAAAACACCCATTACATGATGCACTATTGCAAAATGATGTGTATGACAAGTGTAAGGAATACAAGAAGAAAAATGAGCAGGCTCATACAACTAATATTGTAAGCATATGTTCAAGTTCATTTAGAAAACAACCACCAATTATTTACTTACAACTAGATAATGTTGCAAGTGACAACAAAAATCACACATTGTTTGATTTTGCATCCATGCTAATAGCCAGAAGGGTTTTCAACACAGTGTTTGTGAGTTTTCTTCCAGTGGGTCACACACATGAAGACATAGATGGGACATTTGGGTGATTATCAGCAACATTGTGCAAATTGGATACATTCTCTTTGCCACAAATAATGGACACTTACAGAACATGCCAAGAGGAGTCTAACACATTCACTCTGTACCTTATCAAGGAAGTCTATGACTTTAAGGCATTTTTGGAACCACACCTGCTAGATGGAAACCAAAAGATCGTGGGTATCAAAAGACCAAAGATGTTTAAATTCCATGTCATCAACAACATTCTCATCATGGAATACTAAACATCAATCATGGATGCCTTATGGTCACAACCAATTGAGATCTAGAAAACAGTGGATGGGAAACCTTTCTTTCCTGAAGGGGATCCTCCATTGGCACCCTTCAAAGAACTAAAAGAGATGGTAGACCTGCAGAAAGGCCTTCATGCATACATCACACACTGGGAAAAGAGTTCAATAGATGGTGGATAAGTATTCTGGGTTCCAAAGATTACATATTGGAAAAATGTTCTGCATGCCCTGGATAATCCCTTTGTCAATTATAACATGATGAGGAGAGATTTTTTTTGGCAATTTTTTTTTAGGATAATGCAATGTATGATTAGATACTGGGTCACCACATTTTGACATGGATAACTACTATAGTCAAAATGTACTTTCAAACAAGGATATATATGTTGGGCGTATTTTTGATAGACCTCAAGACAATTTTGACCCAATAGTGGATGTGAATGAGGAGCAGATGATACTAGTAAGACCAGCTGATGATAACATACCTATATGGATGGGAAAGGTAGAATGAATTCTAATACATGATGTTCACACAAAGGCTCAAAAGATAAGGGTATGTTGGTGGGAACCCACAAGAAAAGAAAATACAGAAAAAGAAAGGTACCAAGAATGCTTAAAGAAAAATCAATGGTGGAAAAAATCAAGGGACACATCAAATATTGATATAGACAATGTCATCTGGGCATGGAGAAAAAGAAAAATATGGAAAGGAGATCAAATTAAAATACCGAATCAGGGACATGATGCTATCCAGGCATACCTTGCACAAATTCAAGAACAATAATTAATGCATTGTAATTAAAATTTGTTGGACTAGATACCCTTGAGAGGGATCAATCCTTATGTAATTTTCAATATAATTATCCTGAAGGAATTGATTGCCTATGGAAATAAATTTTCAAATCCATTTTTTCAAAACAATGTTTTTAACGTAATTCTTAACTCTTTGTTGTTCTTTATGATTTATAGAATGGAAAAACCTAAAAGAAGTTCACATTATCTAAATTTTCTTCTATTTTGAAATGATTTCTATTTTACAAATTGATCAAATAAATGTTAAAAAGATGTATCCTAGCGGCTATTAGGATTATGTATCTTTACGGCCATGATGTTTATGTAACTTAGTGACTGCTAGGCTTATGTAACTTAGTAACTGTTAGGATTATGTAAATAAGCACCCGCAAGGCTTATATAACTTATCATCCACCAAGATTATGTAACTTAGCATCCGCTACGCTTAGATATCTTGCATCTGTTAGGTTGATGTAACTTTGTGGTGTCTAGGATTATGTAACTTAGCAGTCACTAGGCTTATGTAGCTTAGTGGTGGGTAGGCTTATGTAACTTTCTACCTCTAGGATGGTGTAACTTTGGAACCGCTAGGATTATTTCACCTAGAAGAATCTATTCTTATGTAAGTTAGTAGTCATTAGGCTTATGTAAGTTAGTGACCACTAGGATTATGGAAGTTAGCGACTGCTAGTATTATGTGGGGGGATCTAAAATTAACAAAATAATAATCCTAAAATATCGAAATTGAGATCCAAAAATTATAATTTAGAAATTGGATTCCAATAATGGTGAAATTGGAACCCAATAATACTGATATTTGAATCCAATATTCACAAAATGGGAATCCAATAATAGTGATATTGGAATCCAATAATAATGAAATTGGTACTCGAATAAGTCCAATAATGACAATATTGGAATCCCATATTGCTACTAATAAAATCCAATAATAGTAATAATGGAATTCAGTATAGAAAAAAATGGAATCCAATATACGCAAAAAGGAGATATATTTCTTCCAAAACTTGTAATACTAGAATCCATATTCACTAGAATATGTCCAGATTTAGTGAAATACCCGTTATAAGCACATACATATATATATATATATATATATATATATAAGCTTATATATCAGCATATATAATATAAACTTATACATTTATAAGATATATACATATATTATATATGCTTATATATAATATAAGTTTATATATAAAATAATATATAAGCGCGCGCGCACACGCGCGCGCGCACACACACACACACACACACACACACACACACACACACACACACACACACACACACACACATATTTTGAAGCCTATATATACTTCTCTATATATATTCTTAAATCTAAATATTGATCACTTGAGATAAGAATAAATATATAAGATTTGGTCTCTCCAAGTATGTTTCTTTTATTTAAAATAAACAACTCATAACCGCATTCTACTTGTGTTTCATATAATGGTAAAAATTTGTGCTTATATGGATTTCCTGGAGATATATCAAGCACATTGAGATATTATTAAATATGATTTGCTACATGTATTTCAAAAATCTTATATCTATCAATCCATGATGAAAAAATCTTAACAACACTTTAATTACTCGCATTTTGAAGCTTTATTTCCATAAATTCCATGGATATCCACAATTGTGTGTTTTAGTTAGCTAAATTGTAACCGTAATGTGAAAGGGTGAGGGTGTTTTTATGTTACTGTATCTTTCATTTGTATACTAAAATGAGTTTTTTTATTTCTTCCCTAAAATTCCCTCTTTATGTATTCTTTAGAGTGCAATGCAATCCATTGTTTAAGAAAATTAAAAATGGTCATCAAATATAATCAATGTATATTTTTTTTGGGTAAAATAGAAAGTCAAAATGTAGTTTAGATTTTAATTACTTTATATATTTTTAACAATTAATATAAAATTATTGTGTTGACATACATATAAAATTTTAAATGTCAAATGACATCCATATAATTTTCTATTATGTCCCTATTTTTTTGTGACATGGAACATTGAAACTCAAAATCCAACATTAGCTCCAATAGTTATAGATGCGTAGATAGCTTATGTCTAGATTATGATCTTGTTCTCTTTTTGGCGTGTTTTTCTATTTTTGTCAATTTCTCATATGTTAACTTGTATTTCTTCTTATTTCTTTTCCCTTGCACATATCTCTATGTTATCTCGTTTCTCTCTTTAATGTGTAGAATAGTTTAAAATATTTATAATTAGTACATAATATTATAAATAACAATACAAGCTTTACACTATATATATATATATATAATATATGAAATTTAGGTTTACGTTCTTAATTAAATATATTTGTGTGAATACCATTTACAATTTAGTAATATATTAATCATAACGCAATCCTAAATTATGTAATAGAGATCATATTAATGAATAAGTCATAATATAATATCAAAAATAAGGTTTTCCTAATTAAGATTAATTATTAATGTAAGTATGAATCCAGAATTAGATATAAAATAAACCACATATCTTAAATTCATGTATTGCAATTAATATGGGATGTTATACAAACACTAGAAAGTTAGATTTGGAAATTAGGGCCAAGGTTTAGAACATATTCACCCAAATCTGGATGAGATGAAGTGAAAGTGATAAAAAATTATGCAAACAGGTTTTGTAGAGTGTCATTAAGCTGTGCAAAATATAGGAGGCTAAAATTGAAAGGAGAAATGTTGAAAATGTGTTGTATATTTTATATGATTCGCCCCCTTTATAGATTGTATAACCAAGCACACCATTTAGTATGAAACGTTTTAGTGGGGACCCTATATGTATTTTTGGGTCCAAATAGGTGGTTTAACATATGTTATTACATGGGTGGTTAAATAACTCATTATTTGTGGGGAATTGTTATGGGTTAAATTATTGTCGTGTGTTTTTGGTACTTATTATATTGTAATTCCGCTTTTATGGTTTCTTATCTATGTGCTTACATATAACTGGACATGCATTAGAACTCAAAAGTATTATCGTATATTTTAACTGGTTGAGTTAATGCAATAAAGGAGTTACTATGCCTTATTCTTCCCAAAATGGTTTTCCCATGATAAATTATGTGTACTATGCAATCTTGTGATTTATTATTCTTATTTTGTTTATCTCAAAGATTTTGTTAAGTATTGATTATCTAATAGTACTTAATCACTTCATTTTCTCTTTAAGGACGTAGTTTCCTATGTAGGGAAATTTTTCTCAGATGGATTTTCCCTTTGATGAACCCTGGTTATTGGTGTTGTCATTAATGTCAAGTGGCATTGATGGTAAAGTAGTGAGTGATGAAGTGAATTTTAGTTATAGGCATGCAGTTTTATTGGTAGTTCCTTATCAGTGGTGTATCAAACATTCAAGATGGTTTCAAGGTGCTATAAGCTCAAACAATGTGTTGGGTGATCTCTAAAGGTAGAGTAGAAGTTGGCTAGCTGGTTTCATATGGTCCATATGTCAGATATGATGGTATTATCATGGTCAAGATCTTTCACAGTAAGTTCCAAGTCAATTGGTGGGAATCACAGTTGAAACTAGCTCATTCAGGCATGTTTCTAAAGCCTAATGAGGTGTGGAATCTTGGTACAGGTCATGAAAACATGATGTCATCATGGGAGGAGCCTAAGAATGTTGTCTAGGGAATGCGTGAGAAACAATAAGGCTCATTTTATATTCTGGAGACAAAATTCAAAAGTTCATCAAAGTTGCCTTTGAGAACTTATAGTGGTTGCTGAGGTAAATGAGATGGGTATGAGATGTACATAAATTCCTATGGCTAACCAACACATGGGATGTGTATAGGGGTTCCTTTTAGTGCTTCATGCCAAATTTCATCAAATTTTTAAATGGGAATTTAAAGTTATTTAAATTTTTTTTCTGAAACTACCCTCTTGAAAAATACATTTTAAGGCTTCTATCTTCTTATCACCCAAGAAAAATATGAATAATCCTTCAGATAAATCATAGAATAAAATTTTGGAGAGGATTCTAAGCTTGAAATGTTTCAAAAGGTTTGGATCAATTTGGATAAGAATAGAAAAAGTTATGAGCTCTTATCTATCAATGTTTTTCTCTTCACCAAGCATGTTCCAAAGCAGTGAAATTGAAATGAGCATGTTGGCTTGCGAAAAATTTATGTGATGTTGTTTTAAGTCAGTCAAGGTTGTCTAGAGATGAATTTAGGGAAGATAATGTTATTAATGTTTCTCAATCATATTTTCTTTTCTTAAGGTCTCTCAGTTTGATACAAGTGGCACAGTTAATAAAGTGAGATAGTAAAGTCCCATGTGATAAGGTTTCCTCTTTTCTGTAAGGTTGAAATAGAATGTGAATCCCTCATCATGTTGATAGTGAATACTCTAAATAAAAGTATACTTTGATGTATTGGATTTATGCTATATACTTTCATAACTTTTAAGCTATCTCCTAGAACCATCTTAAAGTAATTTTTTTGGAATGAATATCCCTATCCTATTATTCTTGAATGGAATAATTGAGTAAAGTCGAGAGTTATTCAGAGAGAAGAGTTTATTAGGTAGTAATGTACATGAGATATAAAGCTTGAAGTTAGTACAGAGAGAAAAGCCTCACAATTGTCAAAGTCCTACAGAATTGTCAAGGTCATGCTCTGAATGAAATGTGCACAGGTGTGCATATTGAAGTCTAAATATATGTCATGAAGCCTTCAGAACTTAGTAATCAAAGTTCCTTCAAGGATTTGGTGTTGTGTATATTAATGCAATTTCTGAGTTTTCTCATGGACTGTAAGACTGCTCTTTGAAGAATAAAAACACATGGATTGAGCATGTTTTTGAATCTTGATTGTGTGGATGCACTAGGTATAAGAGTTGTTAATTAAATAAAGACTCCTCAGAATATGGTTTAGGTGCTTTGTAAAAACATATTAGTCATGATGAATAGACTTCTTCAGAACAGTGGTTGTCTCTTTGTAACTGACAAGAAATTCTAAGGTTGTGTGATCAAATTATGAAAAAATTCTTCCATTTCCCACAAGAGAGTGACTGTAACTCATGGTGAGATCTTTTCTCAAGAGGATCAAGTGGTCACAAGGCAGTAACAGTGAAGTTTGGAAAGCTACAAGGCTCAAAACAAGAATCTAGGGTTTTGTTCTCAAGAACCTAACTGTGCATTGTCAAAACATGTGCTGAAAGCATTTTGAGATACTGTAAGGTGAGATAAGTGTTGAATTTTTTGGAAAATGATGTCTCAAATCTCTTGGAGTTGAATTATTTTAAGATCATCAATAAATGAAAAAGAAATGGTTTTTTTTATGTCTCTTAGGTATAGACAGAGAGTTCAAACCATGAAACTAGGGTTTTCCACCTAACTTGAATGGTCACTGATGAATTCCTTTAAAAATTTAAATAATGCTCTGTAGCAAGGCCATGAACATGTTGAAAAAAGTTTCATATTGTTTCATCAAATAAATAAGGAGAATTTTTTGATAGTTTTTGAAGAATTTCTTGATAGAATTCTTCAATGTAAATGTTCAATTCCTCATGAAAAGGGCTGAAATGTCTTATATGATATTTTTACAACATAAATAGGTGTTTTTTTTCTTTGAAGGTATACAAAATACGTAACAGTGTTCATGCATATTCATGCCAGGATGGGAAATGGGTTTCTAAATCAAACTAAAACACCTTTCAACCTTAGGGAAATTTATTTCCTAGCTTCTCTGCCTCCAATGAATTTGAAAAATCCTGAAAAGCTCATGGATAAACTCAAAAGTTAATGTAACATCTATCAAAGTTTTTTCCACCTCAATCAGAGATTTTAATGTGCCAAAGAGTAACTGAAATTCCACTATACATGTTAGAAGCTACGTCAGACTCTTTAAGTAATATGAAAAGTCTATTTTGAATGTGAAAATTTCCTTCTCATCTAGCTTGAGATAGAATATGAGAAACTCTTCCTTTATCAAGAAAATCAGAGAGTCCAAAAGTCATGAAGGCCAAGAGGTTAGAAGTTAAAAAGTTGAGACTTGGCAGAGCTTGAACTAGTGTAAGTGGTGAGGGGTTAATATACATAGATGTGTGAATGAACTGATTTGTGTAGATTATGTGCTTAAAATAATATAGTACTAGTAAACTGTAATTTTTACAAAAAGGAAAGATAGATGAAAGTAATATTTGGACGTACCATTAGGAGTTTGTATGCCAAACATGATTGAATAATTTATTATGAAAAAATCGGTTTTAAGTTACTGACGGCTAGA